>OZ012649.1:15263896-15863896 GCA_963942575.1 Priocnemis perturbator
GTTTATTCAATTACTACGCATTTCGCGCCTCTACAAATTTCAGCTGATTTTAATGCGCCACGTTAATAAATCGTCCGAGGTGCTTCTAAATACATTTTGCACGTCACTATAAGGCAACTCTTGTAAACAGCAGAGAAGTTATTCTGCTACTTTGTGTTCTAATCAGTTCGCCGTAAAACACGTAATTACATTCGCGGTAGTAAAAAGAAAACGTGAATTAAATCGCTCGATCCCATTACCATTTATAACAGCCCAGAAGCAATGATTTTCCGCTTCTTACGTCTTGTTCCGTATATAAGAAGTAATCGACTTTGCGACAGCAAGCGGATTAGCACCAATCGCTCGCCCTCGTTACAATTCGTAATAGCGAAAAACCCTACTTCTTCCCGTCACAACTGATTCCGTGTAAAGGACGTAATTCCGTGCACGATAGGAATGGAGTTACCTTAAATCGGCCGTCTTCATTACACCTCCGCGCGAAATCGAATCGGATCCTCCGAGAGCGCGTGACGACGCGCCGTGATTCATTCCTGCGTTCGCCGAAAAGCTTCGCACGCGGGGTCGTCCATCAGGGAAATCGAAGCCTCGGCGCTGTTCGATTACCGACGCTTCCCGCTCGCGAGATCTTTAATGCAGCACATTCGATTTTCTGCGAATGCGGAATTTTCTTGGCTTAGTACGCCAGCCCTCTCACACACGCTCGCTCTTTCTCTCCGCCACTGCTACCACGAAACGATGACTCGCGCAGTCTGCTACGAAAATCGCTATTACCCCGATAAAATAAATCATGCCAGCGGCGGGCGTCCGCTTACGTACATGCAGCCAGGCTCTGCCAGATAAGGAACGACTCGAGTGCCATCGGTCTCGGCTCACGTTCGCATCATTGATCCTCGAAATGCACTTCCCCGACTCCGACTCCTTTGATATAACGATAAATCGTCGCGCGACGCCGAGCCGGTTGAGAATATCGGCGCGGCCGCGGAAACGATCACGCGTGGCGACCGTCGTCTAACGCGCGATTCTGCATTCTGCCCGTCTGATTATGAACGTCCGTATCCACTTGACGCTCGAGGTTTACGATATTCGGACTCTCCGCGCTACGTAACCCCGATAATGTATAGGAGTTGTGCAGTGTGCATGGATAGTTTATACTGCGTCTGGCTATGAACCAGCTACTTCATTACTCTCGTTCTGTGATACGGAAACTGTATATCGTCGAGCGGTTATAATGGGGTATCATATGTACGGATGGATTTATTTCTATGAATACGCTACGCGCGTACGCGCACGCGGATTTAGGATCGGGTAATTTTGAGCGCCGCTCCCCTTGCCAGCTGCTATACGAATTTAATTGCGGCGTCGTAATTATTGTTAGTCTATCATAGTTACGCGCCTCGCGACGCGCAGTTTTCGTACTGCTACGAGCTTACACGCTGCACAATGTGTACCTCATAAAGATATCAATTACATTCCTATTATGGGTACATTCCGGCAGCAGATTACGGTGTTTAATTTGATAACGTTCCGTGTACCCGGCGTCTACCATCCCGAGCGCGCGCCGTATCACGTGTGCACAACAGCTCCCAGTTTCTCGTTCATTACAACCGAAACGAAGATCGCGCGGATTTAATTACAGCGCCGTTTCCACTGGCCATTCCCAAAGATAATCAAGACGTCCCCATCGAGAGAGAGAGAGAGAGTAGCCCGACGCGTATCAGCGCCAGCTGGGTCCGTACGTTAGGAAGTTTTATGCGTCAGAGAGTCTGCATTTACAGGCGGCTATTTACATTGTAACATTGGAGTACATATCAGGCTTGCGCGCGCGCGCGATCAGAGTACGTTCTCGCGCAGAGGGCTCTCATCGTCGAGTCCGAACGGAGTACCATAAGCGATAAAGCGTTGCACGAGACGATAAATGCGGCGACGGGACGTAGTGGTAAGACGTCGAAGTGCGCTCGCGTGGCACACCTCCGCCAATGCACGAAGGAGACATTCGGAAAAGTTGGCAGCGGGAGAAGGAAGGGTAGGAAGCGCAAGAGAGAGTTACTCAGGCGAGAGCGGGCGTCGCTTACTTAAACGTAACTTCGGCAGACGTGCCCGTCGTTGCGCGCCCGAGAAGAGAATAATTCCATAATGGCCAGGGGGGGACGCGGCGCTGGCGTCTGGGGACGGCGGGGACACCTTGATCTAACGACTCGAGGAGTGACGAGGCTCTCTCACGGGCGGGGGAAAACTAGGATCACGAATCGCGCTTGGAATTCCCGAAAGACACATATTAAGTCTCGATGAGTTGGAGGCCGGGGCCTGATGTTGGCCGTTGGCACGCGAAGAAGGAGAGAATCGGAGTCGGGAAGGGGTTGGGGAGAGGGGGGGGGGGGGTGGCTGGGCAGGGAAGGGAGGGAGAGAGAAGGAATGAAGCTGTAAAGAGGGAACCATGAACGAGGGAGAGAGAGAGAGAGAGTCTTTCTTAAAAGGTAGTCCGAGCGAACCTGTTATATCCGAAGGAACCTTGCACACGTATTCTCTTTCTCTCTCTCTCTCGTTCTCTATGTCTTCTCCGCGTTCGTCTCTCCCGCATTCCGCGTCCCCCTTCGCCGTTCTCGGAGCCTACTTCTCCTTCTCGCTCTCCTCTCTTCTTCCTCGTCTTTTCATCTGGCCCGTGCACCTTCTCTTTCGCTCCCTTCCTCCGTCTTTCCGTCTCTTTCTCCCATCGTCCTCCCGCTCGCTCTTCGTGCCTCCGCTTCCTCTCTTTCTCGCTCGCTCCCTATCCCGCTCCATCTCGCGAGAGGATCGACCAGACGGGTTAGGAGAGACCGAGACGGAATATGGAATAGCTGAATGGGGTGGGCCGCGCGTCGGACGGTGGGGAGGAATGGCGAGCGAGAGATTGCTGTTGCCATGTGCAGTGCAGACGCATCGACGACGATTTTTCCAACCAATGACCGGTCTCGCGCCGCGACGATTTCGTTTTTCTCTCTCTCTCTCCCGCCGCTTCTGCGACGGTGCGTTGTATAAATCATACTTAGCCGCACGTGCGAGACACTTTCCGCGAATTAATTACAGGGAATTTATCCTGCCGGTACTTAAGAACCCCCGGGCTCGGTTATCTCCAAAACAGGTAAAGCGTGAAATACCGACGTAGTTTCAACGAATGCCTGCGCGCGCGCGCGCGCGCGCGTGCTCTCCCGCGATCGTTTCTCGATTTCCGTCTAATCCGCTTGATACAGCGGACGCGCAACGAGGAGGAATCTCCTTATCCGAGATTTCCTTGCCGATCGGCATTCACGGCTAATGATGAAGATATTCCGGAATTCTTTGCCAGCGGCGATTACCCCTAATCCGATTATTCTGCCGTTCGTTCCTGCGCGGCCCCCTCGCGGCGGAAAAAAGAATCGCGACGGGAGAGCGGGGTCGAGAGGCATTTATATAGACCTAGGACGTTCGTGGAGAGGAATAGGGGCGGACCTGTTGGTCGCGGGAAAGCCGGCCGGGGAAGGGGACTTAACACTCGATGGAACAGAGAGAATCGATTTCGAGCCGCTCGACTGTGCGCCACTCGAGATACCTTCGAGAGTGAATTTTCAATCGACTTTGAGGGACTTCTGAGTGGAGGGAGGGGGTGGGGGGTGGGGGGTGAGACGGAGGAATCGAGACGGCGAGAACGGAGAGACCGCAGAAATCTGGCCACAGGTCGAGTAAACCTTGTTCGAGTCGAGATCGAGAGAGAACCTTCAATCAAATATATGCTATCGGTACTACTCGAGCTCTCTGGGCACTTGACTGACAACTGTGGTACAAGTACCGTGTCCGGTGCCGTGCGTTATTCGAAGAGGCAGCGGCAGCCTCCTTGCGGCCGTACTATGTGGATCGACTTTGTCGGGGGAAAGAAGTTCGTTTCCATGAAGTTAGCACGTATTTCGGCGGATCTTATCCGATCGCGGCGGGCTATAAGTTTCATGTACTTATGTAATCAATTTGCGGGGGAAGCTTGATTTATCGCGACGCCAGCGAGTTAAGCCAGATGATACATGGAACTTGACTCGTATGGTCGCGGATCGGCGAACATTGAAATTCCATTACATTCCCGGGGATGCCGTTTTTGTCCCGGCTCCGCCGCGCTGGGCCTTTTGTACGCCGGCATTTTTAGTGTCAGTTCAAAAATTCGAAAAGCTCAAAGTGCTAAACAATTGAACAATTTTAAGATGTAAGGATTTGAACAATTGTAGACATTCGTCAGAGTAATAGCATCGTGACTTTGAATAATAAATTCAGTTAACATTGCCGTTCACAGTGGGCGCGCAATTTTTTGTCAGACGGCCTTCGTTTTTAATTTAGCCGAGAATGCTCGAACGGCGTGTAACTGCATGCGGCATGCATATCACCCACATTATCGGGGTGCTCGCGTGACGAAAATGCCTTTCGACACGGCCTCACGGATTCGAAAGAAGAGGCGAGATGCGTCACGCAAAAATGATAAATACCCGGTCTCACGACACCTGGCGAACTTTCGAAAGGCCGAGAAAGTGCGAAGTGGACTTTCGGGGCGCAACAAACTCCGCCAGCGGAGACTGCACTTTCCGGCGCAGGCCGATATTCGAACCGTCTCTCCTAAAACGGAGCCCGCACACGGGCGTGTTCCGCGAAATTTCCAGCGTAAACGTCGAATAACTCGTCGCATCGAATAAAATGTCCGCGGCGGCTCGAGTTCGTGCCGAGTCACCTTCGAGCGTTCGGTCTGGCAGCAGGTAGGACATAGAGAGGAGAGAACACGAGCGGGAGTCGGAGTGGACCCGGCGTTCGGTCCCGCAAAATACCTACAATCGATAGCATTCGAGTTCGATCCTCGAGCACGGTCGGCGAGTCAAAGCGGCCTGCAGCGGCGAAGGATGCGTGGAATGCAATGGGCGCGCCATGGGGTGGTGTGCGTCCCCTGCACTCTCTTCCCATCCTCATCCTCATCCTCATCCTCTCATCCTCATCCTCATACTCCACCTTCGCCCCCTCTCCTTCGCCTTATTTCTCTCTTTTTCTCTCTCGCCCCGTGTCTCTCCGTCGGACATTCGACTGTCTTCCTTTCGGTCCTCCGGTTGTGCCGTGTCTTTCCACTCCTTCCTCCCGTTTCTTCCTCTCCGTCGGTTCTATTCACCGCGTTCCTACGCCGCATTCTTTCTCTTTGTTCTTCCCCTCCTCTCCCCGCCGCTCCTCTTGTTCGCTCCTTCTCGCTTTTGGTCACTTCGCTCCGTTTCTGGCCTCTCTCCCCTCTCTGTCTCTCTTTCTTTCTCTCTCTCCCTCCCTCCGACGCGCTAGGTACTCATGTTCGTTCGCTCGTTCGTTCTCCTTTCAGTTCTTTCAACTCTCCTTCTCTCGTGTCCCTCCTACTCCTCCTACTCAGTCTGCCTCTTCTCTTTATCTTTCTCCCGTGAACCTTGCTCCCTCGACCGAGCTGTTACTTCTTGCTCTTGCCTTCCTCTTGTTCGCTCTGTCTACTTCGTACCCTTGTCTTTCTCTTGTTCGCGCTGTCGCTTAGCCTTATCTTCCTTTTTGGCGCTCCGTTTCCTTTTAGCTCTCGCGATTCGATCCCTACCTTCTCGCTATCTCCGTTCACTTATCTTCCTCTTCATCTCGTCTTCGCGTCTTCTCTTCAACCCCCGCTCAATTCTACTCCTACTTCGCAATCTCTTGACTTGTTTTTGTTTTATGCGTTTATTCCGCCATCTCTTTCTCTCTCTCTCTCTTTAACGATTCCGAGTCGACCCTTTGCTCGCGGTCGCCCATTCCCCCTTCCTGCATTCTTTTCGTGCCCCTTTTCTCTCCCACGCCCCCCGAACATCATGAGTCTCGCAAAAGGTAGACAGAGAGACTGAGAGAGAGAGAGAGAGATAGATAGATAGAGAGAGAAACAAGAACCCATTGGAAAGTCGCATGCGAAATTCTTGCCAACGATCGCAGAGACGGTAATTCGCGACTCACTTCGTTTCTTACCCTCGCACACTTTCTCTCTCGCTCATTCACTACCTCCCCCCCGTCACGGTCACCCTCTTTTCGTCGCTCTTTCATCTATCCACTCTCTCCCCCCACTCCGGCAGTAAACCGAGAAATTAGTCTAATTCGGCTATGAACCCTTGGCAGTCGTGACCAATTCGTCGACAGCGGCTCGGTGCGCTAATTGCAATTTAGCTTTACGACGAATTAAGCTCCCTCACGCAATACAATTTTTCGCTTACGAACGTTTCGCGCGGCACCCGGAGCGAGTCCGACGACGTTGGAATTTTTACGAAATTCCCGACTACTCGCCCGACGCCGGGCGCAACAAAGTTCGCTCGCCTCGTTCGACGAGCGTCGGGGCGCAAATGAAAATTAGCCGTTATTTTGATTCGATATTACGCGGTTCGTTCGCCGACGGCCGGGGGTTAAGAAGAATTGCGGATACGACGGCGGAAAGGGAAATTTACCGCGATTTAAAGGATACTCAGGTAGGTTACAAGTTTCGCGATTAAAGTATGTTCGTCCGAGAGTTGCCGCTCATGAATAAAGGGATGTGCCGGGAAAGTTAAAGAAATGAACTTGAACAAGTTATTAATAGTTGCCGCCGCGACGGGTTAGGTACTTTTTTTCTCGCCACAAACGAACACGAGCGTTGAAAAGGGTATCGTTGTTTAAGTACTTTTTCATCTTGTGTCAACGATATGCGTATTGCTTGGTTCAGAGGTACATAGATATGAGCCAGCGAGAAATCCAGCGAATTATGCGCTGCTAACATGAAGATTCGTACTGATCATCGTCTTCATCTGGCAAACAATATGATATGATCTGATTGATTCACCTGCTCTTACCCTTAGGTTTAGGTAGATAACATGATCCCTCTATCTGCCTTAACTTAATTCTTAAGCACGTATCCTCGTAAAATGAAGATGCTCAAGACTGGCGACGAAATTGCAGCAGAGTACCATTTTCATTCTCTCGCTCTCTTTCGAGAGAAAAACCACCGTGTCACGATGTCGTTTTCAGTCATTTATCAACGACACGCGACCGTGGTTTCTGACTCTTGCCGACAGTAACAAAAATACGCCACAGCCACGTAGTGCCGAAAATCCGCAAGAAACCAGAAATGCTTTACTGTGAACGCGGTCGCACGCAATTGGACGTCTCGGAAGGCGGCAGGGTCGACAAAACGTTCGTCATATTTCTTTCCGCCTCCATCCCCAAATACGTTCGTCCATTCCGAAACGGAGGAACAGCGCACAACCCCTTTTCGGAAAATTGATCGTCGACTTATCCGTACATCGATTTTCGCAAACGACACGCTCTCCGTACCACCCCTTTCTCGTTCTCTGCCCCGTGCCACCCCACCGTGGATACGACTATTTTCCATTTTACGTTCGGCACGGGACGTGTATAGTGTCCCGGATTCAACGGCGCGAAGTTGCCGGCCGGCTCTACCGTGCATTGAGGCCGTTTTCTTGTTTGCGGGCACTCCACTCGCCAAAACTTACTTTACAGCATATACGAACATGACAAATGCAGACTCCGCAAGGGTAGACTTCGTGATATATACGGCACTTATGGTGACTTTGTTCAGCGTACGGCCGGCCTATATATATATACAGACAAAGTTCGGAAATTCTAGATTTTACCGCGTGCGGATATTATAATATACACGAGTGTGCTGTGATATCTAAGGTTCGCGGCGTATGTGACACACGCATTTATTTGTGGGTATGGAATATTTCCTTAACATCCGTCCACAAAACATGTTTACTTCATACGTCGTCAAGCAACGCTAAACATTCCACATAACAGCTATTATCAGAATTAACATATTGCCGTGCGCATATGAATTGAATCATGAAGCCCACACATTCAAGCAGATTTCACGACATGCGTTGAACGTAACCGCTACACTCTACAATCATGCAGAATTTGTAGCGCACCGACCGCATACGCTGGGACATCTATCTTTCAATCTACAATCGCATCTATCTCTGTATCGTCCCTGTTGCTACGCACAAATACAGTATGCCATCCAGCATAGCGATGCACTTACGTGTCCCGGTGCACACGAGCGGTCAAACGAATTCGACATGAAAGACCGTCGAAAAAAAAAAAAGAGTTGACTGGGTACGATGACCATAATCACTCATAGTACCGTTGACACCATCAAAGCTGCACAGTGTACCGGTCAGTGGTCGAGAGTCCCTGACGTCACGTGGCTAAATTGGCTGAACTTTGAACTCATGAGTAATCGGCCTGTCGCCGTGCCGCTCCTTTCGTTCTTTTATATCCAGCTGGCGCATGAAGTCGACTGGTAGGATGAAGTAGGAAGAACGAGGAGGAAGGTGGAAGAAGGCGGAAGAAAGAAGAGGAAAGTGAAGGCGGCAAGAGAGTGGGAGGTCGAAAGGGACCGTTGCACTGTCGCCCCGCGAAAGAGCTCTTCTTCATTCTCACCTTGTCCCGACTGCAGTGACACGACTCCGAGACACGCTGCGTCCTCTCAAAAGGTACGCCCCTATCGGCGAATGACTCCGCGAGAATTTCTGAAAAGCTGCTGACGCGGCCAAGGGTGGTAATTCGTTATGGTCTGGGGACATCTTGAAGGATGCGCTTCTGCACCGAGTTCGGCCGCGCGTCGAATCATTTCTGTATTACAGATGTGTATTGCTGTTCATATTTCGTTAATGTTAGAACGTAGGTTTCGTTTAAATTTCATGAAAATGTTGATGACCGTGACAACGTAGTTTTAGAAATTCGTTCACTTCGAAATTGATGTACTCAGTCTCTTGACTCTAAAATCGGCGAAATTCTGTTTTCGGATAATGTGTGAAAGTGTAGGAACTTGTACAATCATCTAATATTTATCATCACAAAATATGAGGTGAAAACGATGATCTTAGATCAGTTGCAAAATTGACAGCTCACGTCTTCTACTCGCACGTAACTCGTACATTTGTACCGGAATATTGGATAAATAAATTTGATTTGAGTATCAATGCCACGCTGATCACCGGATATTATACGATCAAGAAATGGCGCTTAACGCTCTAATTACGTCGGAAATCGTATCACTACCGTTGTCGATGATAACACTTCCTCGTGCACACATTCGTCCGGTATCCCGCAGCATTCTTTACATCTCTGTTACATTCCCAACATTACGGACACTTGCTCCCGTGCATTCTTCAGTCCTCCGGACCGCAGACACGATGCGTGCATTCTACAGCACGTACCATCGCAATTTAACGAACGGTCATAACGGCATACACGAACGACATTCTCCGCTCCCCTTAAAACACATTAAAACATATTGTCTAACACGCGCGAGGAACGTTGCGCAACCTAAGAGACTCGCCAAGTGGAAAGGATGGATTATTCAAAGGTTCGCGGGATGAAAATGAAACTTCGAATCGGAAATGAAATCCGAGCGCGCGGAACCGTGGAGATGAATTTCGCATTCAAACAGTCGACGGTGGGAGTAGTGTGCACGGGGTGCAGAGAGTGAAGAAGAAGCAGAAGTAGAAGGAAGAAGGGCGAAGAGCACGCGGGCAAAAGGGGATCGGTGGGGATAATCTGCAGTTCCTGCTTAGACGATGCTTTTGTGCCGTCGAGGTCTATTCAAAGGCCACTCTTGCTCGAGGGAGCCGGTCCCCGTTGTACCTGTGCGAATCAAACGAGCTTAAACAATGTCACGCTGACAAATGGGCTTTGACTGCCGGGGTCCCGCCAATTAAATAAAACAGATCAATTAATTTCGTGACGTGAGCCGAATGCCATGGCACAGCACGAGTGCGACGCTTGAAATACGTTCGCACGCTGTCGGACAAAAGCCGGAATTACGAACACTTGGAAATGTACCCTGATTAGAGGTGCGTGCGTTGATGCGCTGATTCCTTAATCGCAACGTACAGTTATGTATTCGTTGGATATATAAAGCTGGGTACGCACCGGGCGAGCATGCGAGCCTCGAGCCTCTCACACACTCAAATAATGATATCTGTATAAGGCCTAAGTCTTTCATTGTGTAAAGCTGGGTACGCACCGGGCGAGCATGCGAGCCTCGAGCCTCTCACACACTCAAATAATGATGTCTGTATAAGGCCTAAGTCTTTCATTGTGTAAGGCTCGGGCACGAGCCGTGTTTCCTCTCTTGTCTCTCCCCATCCCGCAGCCCCTAGTCTTTGCCCAGCCGAGTATCGCAGGATGCTACTGACACACCCAAAACACGATGTCGGTGTACTTTTTGCGCGTGTATGCGTGCATCGCGTGGATGCTCGCCGGCGATCCACCGCCGATGGAAAGCATGCGAGCCTTTCCCAGTCTCCCGTGCTTCGGTTCCGAAATATTTTCCAATTGGATACTGAACACACTATTTTTATACAATAAAATAGGAAAGGACATTTTTTTTTATCATACAAAGTAATTATCAAACATAATTACGTAAGTCAGTTTTAATAACGAAAAACCAAAAACAGTAATAATAAACATCGAAAGTATAGTAATGAAGGAAAATAAATTATTGCCTCATATTTTACGGTAACGCTAAATTGTCGCTATAATCGTCACATTAACAATAGAATACAATTGCAACGTCTTATTTTATCAATGTTATACTATTTCGAGTGCAACAAATGAGAACAACTTCTTATAACAGTTCGTTGAATTGAAATGTGGAGACGTAGCGGTTCAATCGTGTCGTTAAGCTGTCTAAAAGTATTCCGGTTATTTGTGCTATAAATGCGTATATTTTCTTCTATTTCAATATTGTGCCAAATTACATGCACGTATGGTAACCGGACTTGAACTCACTCTTGAGTCCGCAGGGGAAGGGATTCAGACAAAGGATTGAGATTAGATAGGTCGCCATGGGGGAAGGTATATTGAAACATTGTAACAGAATATACTTACGCATTATAAATTCACATTTTCTGACAAAAGTGCATAATTAGTAATAATATAGTTGCAGTTACAATAATAATAAACAATACATTGAACACCGTCTCCTATTCATCCGATAATGGTTAATGTCTCAATTATCTGTGGCATTATTTGAAATAGGCGCGCATGCGGTGGTATCGAATGCATGGACTGATGGGTGCGATGAGCGAGAATGCGTGTGCGTGACTGAAAGTGTGTGCGTGACCGAAGTGTGTGAGTGGCGCAGAAAGATTCGTATATACGTGAGCATTGTGTCACCTAGGCAGTGATAGCAGATCTGGCACGAAAACACCGTTGGTGTTTTTTGGGTGGGGGAAACCTCGGCAAGTGTGCGTGCGTGTCCGTGAGAGCTGCGCGCGTCGTTTCTCGCCGAATCGCGCTCGGCTTTGAGAGAAGGACGGAACCATGCTGCGTCCTCTTTCAACCAGCAACGCGTGTTGCGTCTTTGTTCGACATGCAGTCGCGGCGTCGCGTCTTCGTTCCGCACACAGGCCGGTGACAGTGGTGCCAGATTTCGCATAAGGCATCGCACGTACCATTGCGTTCTTTCAGCCGGAAGGCAAATCGGGCACCACCGCTGTGAGCAGAGCGCGATCCAGAGAAAAGTGAATCGAGGAGAGTTTGGGATTGACTCGTCGTACTCATCGTCGCTCGTCGACGCGGTTTTTGTTCGTTCGTTCGCGCCTAGCCATGGTTCAATTTTTTTTCACAGAATAATTTGTTTTTTTAATTATTCATCACACGGCATCAAACGATATTCATTTAAAAATATTTTATTACTTACTACGGATAGTTTTTAATATTTTGTCAGCGGAATAGATGTGTCGTATTGGTTTATAATAGATATGGGCAAAATATATATTTCATAAATTTTGGTTTCAGTAACATTAATCTTTCTGTGGTAGTAATAAATGAGAAAGTATATAATAAATGTCAATTATTGCGTATTATGCATTAACCGTGAAACAAGTAATAGGAGCACTTCTTGCACTAGAACGTTCTGAGGGATCGTACTAACACGCGATTTTAACACACGACAGCGTACGTCAGGAAGAATTTGCTTGACACGACGCGACGACGGTGCGAATGTTTTTATGAGTTGTTCTCTATGATTTGTTCTGCATGATTTCTTTTCTAAATAGAAGGTGATCAAATTGTGTATATATCCTAACAGTTCTCAGCAAGTCCCATCACATTGATTTGAAACGTTTTTCTTACTTCGCACGTTTAGTTTAAGAACGCTCTCCCCATTTCGTGAAAGAAAAAGTTGTTCGGTTGAAGGCAATTCACCGTTCATACTGTAATCCATATGTACGTCCATTGTCGCATTCTGCCCACGAAATGTCGCAACGTGCGTATTGTCAAAGAAGGCATGATAAAACAGGACAATAATAACAAAATCCCTGTGAATTGAAAACCGAAACTTTCATTGTGCCGCTCCCGACCGACCGCGGGTCGCAGTTGGACTAATTGAAATATCTGAAAAGTCTAACCATTCTTAGCACGTATTTCACGTACGTACTAGAAATGATTCCCCCGGAACTGTAACCGACTTTTCCAATGTCATTTATTCATCATTATGTACGATATGTATTACATTTAAATGCACATGTACAGGGTGCACAGGTTGTGATAGTCAGCTTTGTTCCTGTAAACGGTAAGTATTACACAAAATTATACAGGAAAGGGTTCGATGGGTTCGTAATATCTATATTCTACGAGACTTCATTCAATTCGAAAGTGCAACGCCGCACCCGACAACAGAGCCGGATTAAGGGCGAGGCGAATGAGGCTCTTGCCTCAAGTTTAAAATACAAGGGGCGCAAAAATGTCGTTCTGTTAAGTATAAGAGTTGCGTGAGCGCTTAACAAAACGAAACAAATATAGCAACATTATCAATCTATGTAAAACTATCAATTATGAGTCAGTAATTGATGAATTTGCTTCAGTTAAAGCAAGGAAAGTGCAATTTTAAATATTGGACCCGTTAGAATAAAAAATTATGAAGTTAATGTTGTGTTTTGAAATTTAATCAATTTTAATATTATTCTTTTTTAAATTGTTCTATTTGCTTAGTTATAGGGAAACATTTAGCAAATGGGGGCGCATATTTGGCCTTTTGCCTCAAGGGTTTAAGGCCCTAGATCCGGCTCTGCCCGACAAATGCAAATGCGTATGTAAGGTTTCTGTTTATAAAATTTAAGATACGTGGACTTCCACGCCACCCATGAGGTGCCACGACTAGCGCGTTCGGTTTTTTAACGTGGACCGTCGCCTATAGCCCTATTGTACCACATTTTATGATAATCATACAGCGTGCGGCATTACCTCTGTCCACTTTGAACGACGGAGATATTCAAGGTGGACAGAGTTATTGCCCCACGCTGTAGAAGTAAGGGTTAGAAAAGAAATGAGAGCATTTTTGTGTGGTGGCGCCAGCGGCGGGGGGGGGGGCGCCACACAAAAATACAATGTCAACATTAATATGAAATAAAATTAACAAAAAAAAAAAAAAAAATTCCTCTCATTTCTTTTCTAACCCTTAATTCTACAGCGTGGGGCAATAACTCTGTCCACCTTGAATATCTCCGTCGTTCAAAGTGGACAGAGGTAATGCCGCACGCTGTATGATTATCATAAAATGTGGTACAATAGGGCTATAGGCGACGGTCCACGTTAAAAAACCGAACGCGCTAGTCGTGGCACCTCATGGGTGGCGTGGAAGTCCACGTATCTTAAATTTTATAAACAGAAACCTTACATACGCATTTGCATTTGTCGGGTGCGGCGTTGCACTTTCGAATTGAATGAAGTCTCGTAGAATATAGATATTACGAACCCATCGAACCCTTTCCTGTATAATTTTGTGTAATACTTACCGTTTACAGGAACAAAGCTGACTATCACAACCTGTGCACCCTGTACATGTGCATTTAAATGTAATACATATCGTACATAATGATGAATAAATGACATTGGAAAAGTCGGTTACAGTTCCGGGGGAATCATTTCTAGTACGTACGTGAAATACGTGCTAAGAATGGTTAGACTTTTCAGATATTTCAATTAGTCCAACTGCGACCCGCGGTCGGTCGGGAGCGGCACAATGAAAGTTTCGGTTTTCAATTCACAGGGATTTTGTTATTATTGTCCTGTTTTATCATGCCTTCTTTGACAATACGCACGTTGCGACATTTCGTGGGCAGAATGCGACAATGGACGTACATATGGATTACAGTATGAACGGTGAATTGCCTTCAACCGAACAACTTTTTCTTTCACGAAATGGGGAGAGCGTTCTTAAACTAAACGTGCGAAGTAAGAAAAACGTCTCAAATCAATGTGATGGGACTTGCTGAGAACTGTTAGAATATATACACAATTTGATCACCTTCTATTTAGAAAAGAAATCATGCAGAACAAATCATAGAGAACAACTCATAAAAACATTCGCACCGTCGTCGCGTCGTGTCAAGCAAATTCTTCCTGACGTACGTTGTCGTGTGTTAAAATCGCGTGTTAGTACGATCCCTCAGAACGTTCTAGTGCAAGAAGTGCTCCTATTACTTGTTTCACGGTTAATGCATAATACGCAATAATTGACATTTATTATATACTTTCTCATTTATTACTACCACAGAAAGATTAATGTTACTGAAACCAAAATTTATGAAATATATATTTTGCCCATATCTATTATAAACCAATACGACACATCTATTCCGCTGACAAAATATTAAAAACTATCCGTAGTAAGTAATAAAATATTTTTAAATGAATATCGTTTGATGCCGTGTGATGAATAATTAAAAAAACAAATTATTCTGTGAAAAAAAATTGAACCATGGCTAGGCGCGAACGAACGAACAAAAACCGCGTCGACGAGCGACGATGAGTACGACGAGTCAATCCCAAACTCTGCTCGATTCACTTTTCTCTGGATCGCGCTCTGCTCACAGCGGTGGTGCCCGATTTGCCTTCCGGCTGAAAGAACGCAATGATACGTGCGATGCCTTATGCGAAATCTGGCACCACTGTCACCGGCCTGTGTGCGGAACGAAGACGCGACGCCGCGACTGCATGTCGAACAAAGACGCAACGCGCGTTGCTGGTTGAAAGAGGACGCAGCATGGTTCCGTCCTTCTCTCAAAGCCGAGCGCGATTCGGCGAGAAACGACGCGCGCAGCTCTCACGGACACGCACGCACACTTGCCGAGGTTTCCCCCACCCAAAAAACACCAACGGTGTTTTCGTGCCAGATCTGCTATCACTGCACCTAGGTCCGCTGAGGCTCGGGCAGGCTCGAGGTTCGGCTACCGTACGCACCGGCCGAGAATCGGCTCGGGGCTCGGCTCGCCCGGTGCGTACCCAGCTTAAGGCTCGGGCACGAGCCGTGTTTCCTCTCTTGTCTCTCCCCATCCCGCAGCCCCTAGTCTTTGCCCAGTCGAGTATCGCAGGATGCTACTGACACACCCAAAACACGATGTCGGTGTACTTTTTGCGCGTGTATACGTGCATCGCGTGGATGCTCGCCGGCGATCCACCGCCGATGGAAAGCATGCGAGCCTTTCCCAGTCTCCCGTGCTTTGGTTCCGAAATATTTTCCAATTGGATACTGAACACACTATTTTTATACAATAAAATAGGAAATGACATTTTTTTTTATCATACAAAGTAATTATCAAACATAATTACGTAAGTCAGTTTTAATGACGAAAAACCAAGAACAGTAATAATAAACATCGAAAGTATAGTAATGAAGGAAAATAAATTATTGCCTCATATTTATCCGGTAACACTAAATTGTCGCTATAATCGTCCCATTAACAATAGAATACAATTGCAACGTCTTATTTTATCAATGTTATACTATTTCGAGTGCAACAAATGCGAACAACTTCTTATAACAGTTCGTTGAATTGAAATGTGGAGACGTAGCGGTTCAATCGTGTCGTTAAGCTGTCTAAAAGTATTCCGGTTATCTATGCTATAAATGCGTATATTTTCTTCTATTTCAAAATTGTGCCAAATTACATGCACGTATGGTAACCGGACTTGAACTCACTCTTGAGTCCGCAGGGGAAGGGATTCAGACAAAGGATTGAGATTAGATAGGTCGCCATGGGGGAAGGTATATTGAAACATTGTAACAGAATATACTTACGAATTATAAATTCACATTTTCTGACCAAAGTGCATAATTAGTAATAATATAGTTGCAGTTACAATAATAATAAACAATACATTGAACAACGTCTCATATTCATCCATGGTTAATGTCTCAATTATCTGTGGCATTATTTGAAATAGGCGCGCATACGGTGGTATCGGATGCATGGACTGATGGGTGCGATGAGCGAGAATGCGTGTGCGTGACTGAAAGTGTGTACGTGACCGAAAGTGTGTGAGTGGCGCAGAAAGATTCGTATATACGTGAGCATTGCGTCACCTAGGTCCGCTGAGGCTCGGGCAGGCTCGGGGTTCGGCTACCGTACGCACCGGCCGAGAATCGGCTCGGGGCTCGGCTCGCCCGGTGCGTACCCAGCTTAAGAAAGTGTGAAGGAGTATGATGGGGAAAAAAGGGGGTAGAATACGGTAACAGCATCGTTTCAGATTTCGTGTATTTGCACGAGCGCACTTTACACGGCAAATGGCAGTGTATAAATCAAGTTGCGACAAACGTTCTAAATCTCTGTTACTCGGTCGAATAACGACAGGTTAGAACGTAACATCTCTGACCATTGGTATTTACAACTTTAGGTCTTAGGATGATCGATGAATTTCAATTGCTCCCGTTCACGGACTGTTCCGTAGCACTGAACCTATGCTGTCCGCGAAGATTACCAAAACTGGTCACAGTGTGCCCTCAGGACTAGGGTGTTTCGGAGTAGAGATTTGCGGCTTTCGCGGGCATTGTCAATCCTATTACCGGTTCTCTGTTCTGCATGTCCTCCGTGTTCTGTGTTGTTATTTGGCACGGTAAACGAGTAACGCAAGACGAATGACAATCCGAAAGCCAAAACTGGTAACACATAGTTGTAAATTTGGACAGTCAAAGTAGGTGTTTTCGATGTCACATGAAACAAGTGTAAATTCTATTACCGTCAATAGAACACAATAATACGTCGCTGTAAAGTTCATTCTGTGTGGATCAAATTCTGTACTTTCGACGATGTATATGCATGTTGCAGAATATGTTTAACAAAGTATTTCTCTATTGACGACGTTACGTAGAAAAGTATTAACAGTTTTCCATGATCAACAGATTACTATAATTTAACGCACGCAGGGCACTCAGGGTAACAATAAGAATTTTCGGTGTGCGTGAGTGTACGTGTGTATGCTGTAATTTAAAGCAACGCCGCGCCGGTGTGATTAGCGCGCAGCTAATTACTTGACAACCGTCTCAAGTTTGATTAACCTTCCTCTCGTTTGCCACTCGACGTTACCTATCAGGTTTGCCGTTCATTCGAGGAAGTGCAAACATCTTCGATCCACGCACGTAACGTAGCAAGTCTTGCTTTGAGAGACCGAGAATTCAGCCGTAAGAGTCATTGGCTCGGTAGCATGAGTTTCGTTAGTTTAAATAGATACACGTTTACATTATGGAGTCGTGTTGGTCCAAAAAGTTGTTCTACTTTCCACAGTCCTATCATGCGTATAACTCAACTTTAATAGCACTACACAGTTTGGATGAAAAGTACGTTACATGTTGGATATTAAAAGTTCCGTTCGCGCAGTCCAAATTTCGTTCCCTGGCAAAGCATAAATTTCGCCAACATACCGTGCGCTACATTAGCGACATCCAGTTATAATAAAAAATATACGGGTTGGATAAGTACCACATTTCCACGCATTGCGTGCAAGAAGCATGCAAAAACTATAATAATACAATCACGTCTCTCGTAGATCTTCTCGCCGCACTGTCGTCGCGCTTAAAAGCAGAGGTAAGAGAAATGCCGCGTTCGCAAGATGGAAGGTGGATAGTGACAAACGGCCGTGTCCGCGTACTCCGTTTTCTTCATTGCCGTGACTTTTAAGTCCGTCCCGCGCGCAAGGTGCGCCAGACGAGAGTCCTGTCGAGATAAAGTCGTCCCTCCCCTCTCTCATGTGCATAGACACGTAGACACGCATAAACTGTTACACAGTCCCATGTATATTGTTACACAGACACGAGTAGACTGTCACACAGTCACTTATATACTGCCACACAAAGTCAGGTATATACTTTCACACAGTCACGTATATACTGTCACACAGTCACGTACAGACTGTCACACAGTCATGTATATACTGCCACACGGTAACGTATATACTGTCACACAGGACACGTTATACTGCCATACAGACAAGAATATACTGTTAAACAGACCCATATGCACTGTTACATACACGCATACACTGTACGCTGCTACTCTTACATACATGCATCCGGAGGACGATGGCACGATGCGTTCCAGAAGCATCTCGCGCTCTCCACGACCTTAATAAACGCCCGGCACGCTGCTGCCCGGAATTCCGCCTTTAATCCGACTGGCGCGCGGAATCCGTCCGCGAGGGTGCTTTGAAGTGGGTTCCTATTGATGCGATTACGCCGCGATTACTGAATTGCCACGTCCACACGCACTCGCATGCCGGCTTGAGCACGGGGATCCCCGCCGCTTGTTCGCGGTTTTATCGTCCGCGAGAATATTCCGGGGTTACATATTGTCGTACCTGACGGCCTGCGCAGAGTTTGTCGTGATGAAAGATAATAAAGGGCGAACACCGACGAATGGCCGCTAGACAGACTCGTATATGACGACTCAATTGCGAAGGAATACGAGGTATGGCAGTCCTCTTTTACGGAGAAGTATTTTTATCCAACCGAGAAAATGTGTATGTAATCGTTTCACGAACGGTTTAGCTATAAATTATCCGGCCGATCGCTTTTCCATCTGCAGCATATGACAACGTGCGTAACAAGGAATTAATTACACCCGACTGGGTTGGGCGTCGAATATTGATCAGTCGCGGGTGATTAATTATTGGGGGACAAATAATCTAGCGGCGTATTGCAAAAAAATTGATTGCGAGGATAGAAAGTGTCGTATACGCGATAGCCACGGCTAATGACTGATATCGGTTGTATTCACGTATTGATGCAAGCGATTGAAGGCATCGTCGTCTCTGAATCGTTTATCACTGACGCATGACGCGGCGACAATATCTGCCATTCGATTCACGAAAAGCATTGTGTAATTTGAGTCATTTTGTTGAAGTTTGAATATTTTTAAACGCCTGCAATTTTGTATACTTGCGGCGAATAAAATATGAAATCATTTGGTGTGACTTGAGCGAAGGAGAAGGCTGAGAGGCGCGTTGGGAAAATTTGCAACTATTTACTCAGTATGCACTCAATATTCGCATTAAACAATGTAATTGGCAGCTCGTCGGAGCACCAGGCACCGTCAAATCTTTTCGCGCCCTCGTTAATCACGAAGACGCCGCACGATGATCGGTTTCGCTCGATCTCGTTATCGATATTGAGTTATGGCGGAGTATTGGGAGTATCGCGAGAACCTCGCGGGAGAAATTTCGTTTCGGGCCTGGGTCTCGCGCGGGCTGCACGTTTCGCGAAGATTGGATCGTGCATTTTATCGGATATATTTCGTTCGCCTTAGTTACATTACGACGATGAAGAAAGTCTTCCCCTCGGTTCGCTCGAATGATAGTAACGGGCCGGCTAAGAAATCCATGAAATGTGGCTGGCAGAAAATGTGAACGGCATGAAACATGCGCGCGTGCCGGTAAGGGCTGAAATTTGAGAAGTCGCGAGCCGGGCTCGGCGCATCTTCCGGCGTTTCGGATGTACGTACACAGCTGGATTAAATTGCAACAGAGTCGACGCAGAGTCCGCTATCTCGTTGATATACGACTGTCTTTATTGGCGTTCCGCAATATTGAAATCGTTTCCAGTAATTCGAGCGTGAATCACAAACGTCAATTCGTAGATCGGCGCACGTCTAATCCGCGAGCCTTGCACGACCTGAACCGACGAGCGTAAAAAGTGCCCTCCCAATTTTCCCGACACATCACGCACCGTCTCACCCGTCCCCTCCCATCGCCATTCGCAATTCTTATTCCAATATCCGATAACGGTCTTTCCGGCGAATTATATTATGTATGAAATAATATTTTATTCATTCCGTCTGGCGCGGCGCCTGGCATTCGTCGCGCGTCTTAAATGACTTAAAATTCTCGCGACAGCGACACAATCAGATGCACTACTCCGGAAAAGCTCTACTCTCCCGACACGCGCACACGGCCGCGCGCGCGCGCGCGTGTGCGAAGAAGACCGTCGACGTTAATCGTCCACTTTAATGCGCGATAACGAGGCGAACCGCGGGCGCCGATCGTTTCCACGCCGCGCGTCGATATTAAAAAGCAGCGCGGCGCGGGAATTCAGGTCAGTCCGTCTGGAGGCCCATCGTAGGCAAGCGAAAAGTGGGGAAAAAGCAGTTGCGACATCGGTGCTCGCGAGAGATCGGCAAGCTTCCAGAGACCTGAGACACCGTGGGCACGACGCATTCCCCGGCTCGCCGCTACTTCGTATTCTTCACCCTGACTTTGCAGTCTGCCCAGGCGTCTGAGCCCTAAGGTGACGCTCGAGTCGGCCGAGTCTCTCGGCGAGCTCAAGTCGTCCAACTCTTTCTCCACCTCCCCGTCCTCCGCCACTCCACCTTTTCTTGCCGCTCCGTTTTTGCCCCAGCAAGCCTCGGCGCACGCTGTATATTCGCGATGATGAGCGAATTATGCAGCGTGCGCGGTACCCCGTTCCAAGGACCGCACCTAATACGCCCGCTCCCTGACCCTAATAAACGACCGACATGCCGCGGCGCAAATCCTTCAAATTACTCCTCTAATCCAGTTGTCGCGCGCAATTCACGCGCGAACGTTCATCTGTGTCTGTCGCTCTTTTTATTCTCTCGTTTTGCTTTTTGCACCCACTGCCCGCTACAGTTTGGAAGGTCTCGTTTATTCGCGCACGTTTTGTGTCGCGTCCGTGCATATTTCTGTACGGCTGTGCTTCGGTTTGGATCGATAGGCGGCGACTTATTTTATGCTTCGATAATTGTGAGGACGGTAGCTGTGGGAACTGTACGTGGCATATGTGACAAATGAACGGGCGGGATGAACTTTGTGGTAGCGGAGAGTAGCTCGACGCAAAGTGCAGCGTGTCTCAGTGTGTCTCACCGTGCGTGTACTGTACTTATCTTTCTGGTCAGTTCTACGCGTCATATGATCGCGCGCCACGCGTGGAATCGGCAAATACCACTGTCGTCATGGTTAAAACGATTTTGTCCGTGCATCGAAGCCGATAAACTTCGTGGTTGTACGTACATATGATATCAACTTACTTCACGTCTCATAATACATACTGGCTCGACGAATTGTACAAGGAAGACGCGACGAACGGTGATAGTCAATGAACTTTGTAGCAGCAGAGAATAATTTGACACAAAGCGCAACATGCTTCACCGTGCGTCGTTAGCACGTAGTTATCTTCCCAGTCATGTCTAGCCGTCACGCGTGGAATCGGGAAAAGCGCCATTGTCGTTATGATTTAAACAACTTCACCCGTCCCTGTCTCTCTACACACAGCTGCATCCTAGTTTTTGAAAACCGTCAATAAGCTCTCGCGATCGCACGACGCACGCCAACTTACGTCACGTCTCACAATACTGGCTCGACTTCCATGATACGTAGCAGACACGAGAAGTGACCGAACACAATGAACCTTCTAGTAGCAGAAAGAGTGACTCGGCGCAAAGTGCAGCATGTTTCAACCGTACATCGGCATTACGTACTTATCTTTCTGGTCAGTTCTGCGCGTCATATAATCCCGCGTCACGCGTAGAATCGACACACGGCGAGGGTCAACGCACCGTGTCCGAGCGTCGAATCAATTTTGTCACGTGAAAAGGGTCGCGGCGTTACTCGTGACGCAACGTTTCCTCTGAATGCACGTGAATGTCGTGCGATCATCGGGCCGACATCGACGTCGATGTCTCTCGATCGATATTACCCGCGGCGATGACATCGTGACGTCTATATCCAGCCAATCCAGTCTAGAGAGGCTGTAACGTCGGAAATATATACGACAACTGCGTCCCGCCAGCTCGCATCCTTCGCTGTCTTCCCCAGATCGACTGGCATTTTCAGGCGACGCAAAGGAATCTCGCGAAATGAAGTCATCCTTTTGCTGACTACCGACGAACATTTTTTCCCGCGGCGCGTGATTCCTAAGTGATCACTTGTCACGGCGTCGTTGGTACGCTCGAAAACTTCGTTCTAATCTGTCAAGGCGCGTTTGCTAGCTTCAAAGTGAATATTCTCTTTTATTTGCGGCACGATTTGATAACGCGTACTTGTGTAGTTTGTGTTCTTACTCTCGTTACATGATTCTTTGTTTGTTTGTTTGTTTGTTTGTTTGTTTGTTGCACTGCTGCAAACACCGTAACTTTTTTGACATTTGCCTCATTGCAGGTTGATGAAGTTACGGTGATACTCTGCAGAGTGTGCTTTTTGATATTTTTAAAGCTCGACGCCGAGAGAATTCTATATTCCCGTACTGTGTTAATGTAATTAAATTAAATCTGATGCGCACCGTTTGACTTATGAAAACTGTGCTCTGCATTGATTAAAAGCCGGAACCGCCTCGTGCCTGAACGTACCGTAGGCGTCAAAAACTTAATTAAGCAAATGCTGCGATCTAGGGAATATTTGCACAGAACAGTGACTGATCAATGATACGGCTCATGAAATACGCCTCAAAAATAACCTAACGTCAAAAACATGTACTCCGTTCCAGTTAAATGCAACAAATCACTTTCACCGCGTCACGTTCTAAAAGTGGTTTTGATACACGATAAACATACGTCAATTTACCTTCCGTTTCCTCTTCTATTGCAACATTACAACTGAACGAACCACCTCATCCGTTCATCGTAATCAGTACAAAGCACTGCGTCGAATCAACCATAAGCCGAAAACGTTAAATCTCCAGCTGACGCTTCTCGCGCCGAGAAAAATTCCAATCCGCCTATATAGCTCCGTCCCGATTAAAAGGCCAACTACATTACCCCCGTCGCAATAGCTGGAAAAATTATATCATCGCGTAACGATGACTAAGTCCGGTCAACATCTGCAATGCGTTCGCGGAATGTGCCCGGAGGGGCCAGCGTAAGGGTAATTTCCGTCGGAAAAATGTCTCTTGGCTCGACTATCGCGTAAACGTACTAAACGAGATTCTTCCCCGGTGCTTTGCGCGGGCAGAGAAATACGGGGAAAGTTTTGCGCGACTTCGAGCGAACGACGAGAGGTTTCGCGCAAACAGGATCGTGTTATTCGTGACGTCAGATTTCCGCGGAACTTCCTACGTCCGCCCGCCCTCATCGATCATCCTAGCCCAGTTATCGATATTACGTTATTGAGCCGGCCCAGAATGCGAGCACGCCCGACGACAATGGCTCCTTGCCACTCTATGTGCACCCTCGACGCCGATCTGCCCCGTTCAAGACTGTCACGCGCGCTATCGTCCGGCGAGATATTAGTCGTAACGATTCACGATACGGCGTAATTGTTGTTCTCTCGCGCGAATCGCTTCGCACTGGTGACTCTGCGCGAACGCTTGGCAGGCTGCAACTTCAAAACGAGACGTGCACGGATTTTACGCTGCAGCCGTTGCTGCGCGATCGGTCGCGTTAAAAGTGCAGAGTGGATTCTCTGAGGGCCGGTTTCACCAACGACTGATAAATCTCTAAATAGTTATTCGGCCAATAAAATTTATTTGTCAGTTAACGAGAGTGTCGAGACCAATCATTTTGTCGAATAAGCGCTACCTGAAGTTGGTGAAACAAAAAACATCGATTTTAACCAACAAATAACTTTATTCTACGAATAACCACTTATTCGTCGTTGGTGAAACCGGCCCTAGGACAAGAGTCTACGGGTGTGTATAAGTACGCGGGTCGAAATGATGGGATAATATTTTATTTTCGGGCCGACTTCGTGTGCACTGATTGATCGATTTTGGTGCGTTCTATGGATGGATTAGAATGGATGAAATGTTGAACGGAATTGGAAATGTACAATTTTTTTCTCGCGCAATTTCTCGATCACTCGGCAGTCCGGGGCCAATTAGAAGGGCAATTGGGGAAATTAGAAAACTACCTCGGATCGTCGGAAAGAATATATATATATACGCTCACTCACGAAAATTACGTTCCGCGGTAACCTGATTTGCGAATTCAGCCGCCGCGTCACCGATTACCGTTGCAACGTGCCATTAATCCGTGCGTTTCGACCGATCTACTATCCACCGTCCGCCCACGCTGTCCGCACTTACATTTTATTACCGAAAACTCGACTACCGAGCCCTATTCTTCTCCGCGCCCGCTGCAATCCTAATTCGGTCTTAAGCTTTTATCGCGAAGAGTTTTCCTCGTAACAGCGAGGGATTTCATTTGTCGTCCGCTCGAGTAATCCGAATCGGGCGGATTGCCCGTGGGTGTAACATCCAGCGACGGGTTAAAGTGCGACTCCGAATCGAACGTTCGACGCGTCGTTCGAGCGTGGTCGTGCGATTACGTTGTAATCAGTGACGGGGGCGAGCGTGAGTGACGCAGGATGATTAACGCGGACGGTCGAGTTGAGCGCGTTTGAAAGAAAAATCACGTTCATTAAGGTCTGTCAGAATCTAGCGGGTTCGTCGACTGTCTCATTATCGGCGGTGTCAAACAACGCTGTGTGCTGGCATCGCGCGATGTGTGTCAAACAACTTCGGCCTGACGGGGCATGAGTACTGTGTCTGCTCTGCCGAAGTGTTATATGTACTACGGACTGCAGGGCAACACTATGCTAGACTGCGTCTCGCCACTTTGTGTTCGTTGCCGAAATTGAAAAGTTGGCAAAGTTTGCGGTCTGCCGGGGAGCTGTGTTGAGTTGAAGGTGCTACCTCGAGTGCTTTCGTGATGCGGAGGCCTACGGTACCACTTGAGGATTTAGATGACGTAACGATCGGAGAAGGTGGTCCGATGAAGTTGCGAGCTAAATATGTCGACTATCGTACGCGCAACATTGTTTTTCTTGGCTATTTCGGCGCTGTATCTTTAGGATGTTGTTAATAGTCGGGAACGATTTTCACACGTCACGGACCATATAGTTGTGTGTGACGTTAGAAATAGGTTTCGTGCGCAGCTGTGGCGCATTTGCAAAGTCAGTGGTAGTCGCGTAAGCGTGTCATGTATGGGGCCGTATAACCAGTATCGTAATTTACATTATTCGTTACGTTACACATGCTCGAGTCGAGGTCAAGGATAGTTATTTAATGGGCCAGATATTTTTTTTTTTCAAATATACAAAATTGCCCTTTTTTTACAATAGAGAACAAGTTAATTTTCGTGCTTAACCGTGAGACTGCAACGTGAATACATTGTCGTCCCGAGCGCATGCATTTTTATCAGCGTCGATGCGTCTTGCCTGGTTTCTTTCAATGCATTCTCGTCTGGTGCTTGTCGTCTGTTATCGACACTTCGTCATTGATTGCCCGACACCATACACGCGACTCGTGCATAAATAATCTTTCCCCATAAATCGTCCACCTTACGATAGCAACCGTGCAGACACCATAAGATAGGCACATTGTAGTCCCTGGAACGCATGAACGAGCACTGTCCTGCCACTATGTGTTCCGCATGGCGACTTTGAGACGGGTTGCACCGGACTTGAAAGTCGAGTAGCCTCACGACGTAGAGCCGTTTGCATTTGTGCACAGCGTTCGAGTTGGATGCCGTCCATTTTCGTTACGAAACACTTCCTCTATCGGGTTGCCCATTTGAAATATTCCCACTCTTACGATCTCCTTTGAAACTTCCTCCCGGCATATATCAATCCGAATCAGTACGAAGGTGTGTGATGAAAAGTGCGGTAGCTTTGTGCAACGAAATGATCAATGTATTAACAGTACGTAGCCATATAATCAGTTGAACGATCCTCTCGTAATTCACTCTCTTACGATTCTTCCTACTGAATGTTAAACCGCTGTTTGACATTACGCGAGGATTACTGAGAATTAAAATGACTGACAAATAAAACGCCTACCATCGCGGACGAATGGCCAACAAGCATTCAATACCGCGACGCGTTAGCATATCAAAGGACTCCGGATTGCAGAGTTGCGCGCGTTAGTTATCTAATTGCGAGGCATGCTGAAGAGGGAAGAACGAGTGAAAGAAAGTGAATGAGCGGACTTTCGCCATCGAGATTAACGCCATTTGCATGAGAAGCCGTACATGTAATGACGCATCGCTACCGAGGCACGTCGAGTGCATTATACGCGCGCCGAGAGAATTTCAAAAAACAGCTCGCACTCGCCACGACCTTAATAAACGTACGACATGTCGCGCTGCGGATCCCTCAAATTCCAGCTTTAATCCAGTCGACGTAAGGAATTCGCGCGGGGGAACACTTTGAGAGGGCGCTCGTTTGCGCTCGCGCACGTATCTGTCCACGGAACTTGTTCGTCTTCATCAGTCGGCTTTAGTCGTCTCTCTGTCAAGATACTTATAATTAATAAGTGGAACGGCGGGATGAATATTACCGAGGTGGCGCTTAATCCCAGCGGGACGAGCTACTTTTTGCCCATAATAAAATATGTTTCGCGTAATGAGACTAATTAAGGGATACGTTCTGTGCTGCCGTCGTTGAATGGGAAGATGAATGATAATTTATTCGTCTCTAGGAGTCTTGTCAATAGCTCCGAAGTTGTCGAGGAATTAACGTCGCTTTCATACCAGTTACACGGCGCGCTTATGAAACTGTGCGTGGCGCGAGAATTCGATTAAAAATAATCTACCGTCACTGCGCTTTTTCCCTGTGAAACGTTCGCACGCTGAAATATCGGCATGCAATTTTTTCGAGACCTTCTGTACCTACGTCAAACGATCAGGGTACACATGTTGGCGGCGGCTACCGATAAAACGGTTCGTGTTCGCGGCAAGCATAATGTCGCCGTACGAAGTAGGAGCATAAAAGAAGCACTCTCGCCCTATTGCCGCGTGTCCGACGCGACATTTGTCAAATATCGAACTAGTTTCGTGCTGCTTTCAATTGATATCGGGCGTGGTATCGGACTGAATGAACGCATTTGCATACACCTTGTCCGGTCGGTCGTTCGTTCCTTCCTTCTTTCGTCCGTCCGTCCGTCCGTGCGTTCGGTCTGCCGGCTGACAGCTGCCTCACTCACGTTGTAGGAGGCAAAGTTCCAGCCGATACTTTATATTCCTCGCGACGACTGCGACCGTCTGGAGACGCATGGCTAACACGACGAGCCTCGTCGTCGTCGCGGTGCGTGCGTCGAGTGGAGGGCCCTCAGGATCGTATTGTCTTCGCAGAAAGAGCAGGATGCGTTATTCATCCCGGTATTTGAGCACGACCTTTGCGCCCGCCGTGGAAATTCTTTAAAGGGACCGACTCTCTATTCCGACGCAGGACGGCTGACATTTTCTGTAACGGCTAGGTTTTCTCATTCGGAAGCGGAGCCTCCAGTCGACAATTTCTTCTTTCCTGTGCAACGGTGTCTTTAATATTCGTTTAAATTATTTCGCAGCAGCACGACGTTTCTTCGCAAGCAGTTGCAGATTGGGTTAGTGGTTAGTCGGGTACCTGTGGTCTCGCTCGACGATTTTCCAGCGTTTCGATAAGAAAAACGGCGTGTTTAACAGGCGCGGGCAAAGACACATTGCGCGAAACGAGAATGATTTCTGCGGTGCCAACGGTTTTAGACAATGAATTATAGGAGACGGTAACAGAGACGTATATTACCCAGAAGATCCAATATTCAACGGAGATCCGTCATGCAGATTAAAGAATAAACGCGCACGCAGAGAGAGAGAGAGAGAGAGAGAGACCAAGAGAGAAAGGTCAACGCGCGGTACGCACCCATTTGCATTAATGACAGAGCCCGTACACACAGAGACCTGAAATTTATCGAGCGGCCAATGTTTATTATAATTAGAACTTTTTCCGCTCACGCTCCCTCCGCGTTTTAATTATCCAACTCAGCCTCCCTCTGTCCTTCTTTCCGCTCGCCCCTCCACAGTCCACCCCGACGTGTGCCTCCCTCTCCTTCAAGTCGATTCTCGACAGAGGATCGCGTCGGGGTCGACGTAGACCGGAGCCGTTCCAAATGAAGGCGTACGTAGCAAGTTCTCAGCGCCGGTCTCGTCTTTCATCCGCATTAAGGATTCTCCGGTCACAGGTGTGCTGAACGGGCGTCAAGACTCAAGAGGCGTGGGCAGTCTTCTTCTGTTTCTCTCCGTTTGTCCCGCACGTCTCCCGGACTCTCCCTCTTTTTGCCGGCCGTTCTCCTCCTCTCCTCCTCTCTTCGTCTCGCACGTGCCCCACGAAAAGATCGCGTTACACCGGTTGAACAACGATATACATTTTCCGCGATTATTTCCCGGAGGAAGTTACCGGAGGCGAATGAATCTCTCCCAATGGCTCTCGTCGGCGAAAAATTCTCCTCTCCGCGGGCCGGACGATATCGTAGATTACAAAGGGACCGTCGCCGTCGGGGTGAGTGGGGTGGATGGCGGCGGTGAGCCAGGGGGAGTGGGAGTGGTCGGGGGAAAGTTTCGGATGTATGTCTCACGTCCGACAACCGGCGGCGGCGATCATTCTTTCGCGCGGCGAATATTTTCCCCCTGCCCACGTGATCTCCATTCCTTTTTCCGCGCGGCGCCGCTCGAGGGACGGCCATTACTCGCGCGCGCGGGGGCGTTTCGAGTTTTTCGGGGATTCCTCGGCTCAACGCCCGTGCGCGATTTATGGTATACAGTTGTCCGCTCCTTTTTTGATGTTTTTATTTTTGTTATATATACGCGTTCGGTCTCTTGCTCTTCGTCACTCTCTCTTTCGCTCTTCGCTCGCCTTCGTTCGGCCGTCTTTCTTCGTGTTTTTCGTACTCGTTTTTCGGTAGAGACGGCTTCGTTTCGGTGCGCTTTCGGCGGGTTAATTGTCAGGTAGCGAGGTAATAGCAGAGAGAGAGAGAGGTGCTCGCGTGATGAAAATTTAATTGCGACCCTGTTTCGACGCGTGAGCCTACCTCTCGGTTCGCGCGCATCGGCTTTCAGAGTGCTCGACGACGTGCTCGGATGTATACCGGCGGATTAATTTTATCAGGACTCGTCGATGGGTCGTTTTAATCCCGGCCGATTCGTTGACGACGGGGAAGCGCGCGCTTTTGCCGCTTTAAGCCCCCATACGCCGGCAAATTGCGAAGATTATAGATCGTCATGTCATTCTGGCAAATTACGAGTTACACCGTGAATGGCAGAACCGTTTCGCTGCTCCTCCCCTGTCCGATGCACTGGCGTATCGCGGGAGTTGATTAAAGTTAGAATTTCGAATCAGACGCTGTTAATCTGCGAACGTAATAACGAAACCGAATTGCTATCGGCTCTCGCCGGAATTCGAATATCAGTATCGTAGCGGCGACATAATACAAATATTGCTCTCGCGAGTTTTACCGTGAATGATGATGAAGGACGTGCCTGACTGGCGCGTATGCCTATCATACAATACGTCGAATGCGAAAAGTGTAATCATAGAAATTTGCCAGTGCGGGTATATTTCATTTTCCGGCCGAATCAATATTGCAAACATGTATGAGCCTTCCCGCACTAATACCACCGGCCCACCGTTAGCCATAAATTCGGCTAGATGAATTCGTCCGTGCGGATAAGCCAGATTTCCACCGGGGGGAGTTTGCGACTGTAACGAATTATCGAAAAAATGGACCGCTAAAAATATGCAACATTCGCGCGTCCCGTAATCAACGACAATCAATATTGCAAATATGACACCGTTTCTAATAACACGTGCCCAGCCGCCGTGATCCATAAATCGTTCGCCGCACACGAGCCGTGAATTCCGCCGGAGAGACTTACAGCCGTGCAACAAACTATCGAAAAGCACGATGCCGAAAGTCTGACGCGCCGGATACCGAACGAAGCTCGATATCGACAATACGACACCCGCCTCCGCCGTTTGGCCGTAAATTCGGCCGTGCGCGCAATTCAGATTTCTGCGGAGAAATTGGCAGGTGTAAGAAATTATGGAACGGCACGACGAGGGAAACCGTACACCTTCGCCGCCCTCTCATCGCACGTGAGAGATCTATGCCCGGCACGTCCCTTCGTGCTATCACGGAGGGCACTCCCGACAAGCGAATCGGGTTCGCGCCTTCGATTTCCGTTCCGCAATGACTCACCTGCGGAAGAGAACGTGGCCCGTGGCTCGCTGCCGACGCTCTGCTGGATGAACCCAGGCTAATGACGAACGACCGGACCGGACAGGACAGGACCGACCACTTCACGTCAAGTGGGATCGTGTTACGGGGGCGCGCGCGCAATCTAAGATTTCCTTTTCGTATTCATGTTAACGGCGAGTCACTAAAGACCTCGGACATGGCTATGTTTCGATTGAATTCATCATTTTATGGGGAAGTTATTGTCGCCGGGGAACTGGTTTCTGTTCGTCCGGAAAGGAATTTGAAAGAAAAGATCTTGCGACTCGATCATTGTAATGTGCGCCGTGCGTACTTGTCATTCTGTGTCGTGAGATTATTTAGTCGCAGAAATAAAGCGCATTGAGATTGATTGATAATTTTGAAATATTTCAACTTTCGTTTCTTATATACGATCAAATATTTGAAGTCCCGATCTTTAGACGGGGTAGTCTGTCCTGAAAAAGTGGCCGTATAAATTCTTTTGTCTCTCATACTCTCATTATTCGAGAACGTGTCGCATGTAGAAGCGGCTTGAAACAGTACACCGCTGGAGAGCCGACGAACCGGACGTGGAGTTTCGTTCAATTCCGTATCCGGGGTAAGCGCGCAGCCTTACACGTGTTGGTTCGGCCCTCCACCCTCCGTGCCTTGTTATCGATATTGCGTTATCACTGTCATCAACACCGGCCGGCAACCCTCGTCACCGATTTCGCGGTATCGTGAATCAATGCTGGTATCGATTGTCGACCCACGCAGGACCTTCCGTCTGTGTTCTCGGTTGGGATTCGCAAGAAAACGAACAAACTTCCCCGAACAGAGGGTGAAACGTAAACCGTAGCGCGAAGGGGGTGGACGTAATTGTTAATTACATTAATTGGCGCGCGTTTGTCGCGGTAGCTGCTGAACCCAGACCCAACCAAAACAACCTATTCCGGGCCTCAATCCTGGGCGTGCTCTGAGCTGGGATTCGCAAGAAAGCGAATTATCTGTCTCATATTCATGTGAACGTAAACCTTAACTCGGCGCTGGGGTGGACGTAATTGTTAATTATAATAATTGGCGCACGTTTATCGCGATAAATGCACGTTAACTCCGACGAGTCCGACGTTCATTTGCAAGTAAATGCGCGCGGCTATGGGAGCGCGTAGCTTGATCGAGAGCGTTAACGCGCTCGCGCTATTATCGTCGACGTAATGACGTGTTTATAATTGCGAGTATGTTAATTAGACAGCCGGCGCTCCAGCGCTACTTAGCGACCGTTTGTTTGAAGAAATTATCGTCCCGTAGACTGTCCGTCGACTGCGTCGACGGGCGAAAGTCGAGGAAAGCTCTTTTAAACATGTTGCTACTATCTATTAACTCGTCTAAGTTTGATCAGTCAATTTAACCCATTAAACGCGCGCAGACCCCACGACCTCCGACGTTGAAACCTTCGACTTACCTTCCGCCTTCCCATCCCCTAACCATCCCACCTCCAATCATTTCAATCTTCACTACAAAACCACTAAAAAACAATCCAAACCTCGATACGAAATTAGCCGACTGTAAAACTTTTCCAAAAGAACCACACTCTCCACACCTGCCCAAAGTCCACACATGGCTCCGTGCCGATGAAATTCGACGAGCCTCTCTCGGATCAGCGGGCGTCATACGAAATTTCCGGCGATTAGAATGCAAAGTCCATCATCGAGTGCGGCCGCGCTCGTCCGCCGCGCATTATCATACATTACTATCTCCTTAAGAACAGACTCTGCTCATTGCCCGCGTCCACGCATTACCGAGCGTTTTATCCTAATCTTCTAATCCACCTCGTTTGCCGCGGCCGCAGTCAGAAACGGGAACTGGCCGTTATTATCGTTTATATAGCGGGTCAAGGGTAATCCGTCTCTTTCGCTCGCTCCGGCCATGCCACTCCCACTCCCCGTCTCTGTCAACGCTGTCTCCTTCGTTTTCGCTGGCGAAGGTAAACGAAGCCGAGGCTGATTGCGAGTCCGCGAAGCGGGAGAATATTTAACGAAAAGGGCGGACGCGGAGGAGACGAGAACTGTGAGGGGGGTGCTGGGGACGGGAGGAAGACGGAAGATGGGAGTAGGCATCGGGTGAGAAGGACGCCGGGAGTCAGGGAAGTAAAGAGGAGAGAAGGAAATCGAGCGAGACGACGAGCGACGTTTGCACGCCCACGCGTGCTGTCTTAATTACGCGAGGCTCCTCCGCAGGCCGGTTTTACGATTATGCTGCTTTGGCTGCGGGGAAGAGCGGCCCCGAGACCGACGCGGCTTAGCTCCTTTTATAGCCGGCGTTAAAAAGTAATTACGAGCCGAGGAGCCGCGGAATCGCGCCCGAAGAGATGTCAACGATAACCTTAATGACGATCGTGGCGCATAAACGCGTCCGACTCTTCTTCCTCCGACAACATGTCGCGGCTGTAAATATAAGGTGTGTGTATGTGTGCGTGTATCCGTTCGAAAAATTTAAATAAGCAACGGGCGACGGATGTTCGTTTCGTAAATTGGCGGATGATTGCTCATGTTCGTATAGTGTATGGCGTTCCAATGGGATGTGCTTGTTGAGCGTGTAACGTTCGAGACTTTACTGATGGAGGACGTTCTTTTTTTTTAGACTTGATTTTGTTTAATTGCGATTACATTCGGAATGTCGTAGGTGTCGCTTGCGGGTTCCTTGTAGATTCCTGTCGAACAGGTCGAAGTATACGTGTGTGGCGCCTTGCTCTATCGATTAAATTATCGGGCACTGCATGCAGATTTCGATTTCCTCTGCCTACCGCCTACCTCAGACGCTAAGGGAAATTTAATTTAGACAGATCGTGTGACGCGAACCGGTCGGTGGATCGTTTCAGACTGCTGTTTCAATCTGATGTTCGTCGGCTAGAGGCGACAGTTGACAGTGACAGTCGGCGTTTCTCTTACTGTCACCGTTATTGATAACAGCGTGTATAGAGTGTGTCAGAGGGAACGTGCTCTAGGCGACAATGAAGTCTATATTGGCACATAGCTAGCAATTCTGACATACCCCAATTACATACGTAATTAAGCTTATGATCAGCAATCAATACTTGATAATTTTCTAATAAAAACAAAACTGACCGAGTATAACCTCTCGACTATTTAAAAAACACATTCTCGTATCGCCACAATAGCTACGCTAAATCCAACTGAACAAACATTCTACCATAAATACCTTAATTCTCATTTACACTTTGGAGTAGCATAGCCAAAACGAAACCTACCAACCGTAACATCCCTTAATACCTTAATATACAAACAAATTACCTTACAACAAACCTAACACAAAAGTATCCATACCAGCACGCGAGACACCAAGAAGCCAACACGACTTGCAAGAAACACCCCAGTCATCGAAATGACCACCGCATACATACTATTTCTACGCGCAAGTGTTCCTGATCGTCGTACGCGTACCATGTAATTGCAGGTCGACTGGAATGAATACATAATAATTAGACCACGCGCCGTCTGTGTTGCAGGTGAGGAAGGTGTGCGGCCGTTCCGAGCTGCAGTCGTCGACCGACACGATGCCCACGTCGGAGAACGCAGCTGCAGTCGCGAGGTCATCATCGTCGAGCCGCCGCGAGACGCACGAGGCCACGTCCTCGCCGACAGCGGTGCACAAAACGCATCCGACGCAGTTGCACGTGCAGCTGGGCAACTTCTTGGCCAGCGTCGTCAGGTCCCGCAGCTTCTACGGAACCCTCGCCGACACTATCTGCGAGGATTACCCTGACAAACGTTGCTGGAACGGCGAGCGAGTTGGCGAGTGAGTATTACAGCATCTGCGACCTGCTAATCGTTCTCGGGCATCGGCATGCTTCCAGGTTCGACGACGCATTTGATTTACTCATTTATTTATTACCAATAAAATGCACAGCAGAGAGAGAGAGAGAGAGAGACAGTGACGTAAGTTAACCTAGCCTAACAAGGCGTGACTTGAAGCGTTTTCCACGATGTGCGAATTTCGTTCGCGCGCCTTCTTTCGCCGAACTCGATGATCGGGTCACTGAACATTTCCCAGCCGTGTGATTAGGATAATACGAAATGCCGCGGGTGAAATTTTGCTTGTATACGTAAATATCACCGGATATGGGTAAATGCTGGCGGGTCGAGGTACGGGCTTATTAAAACCGTAACGTACGGGAAGATTGAACGCTGCGATACGGTGTCTTATTAGGGAATTATCAATTTGAACCGATCGAGTGTGGCGTAGATCGCGCAATAGAATTGAGATCCGGAGAAAAAAACAGCGTACGTCTGCGTGAACGCTGTGCGCCCCGTTTCGCAAGTGAGGCGCCGCAAACATATACGCCAGCATTAATTCCACGCGAGGGATATATGGCGCGGCCGGGGGAATATAATAACATAAAGGGAAACATAGTGTGCGAGGTCTATGACTTGGTCACTCATAAGACGTCGTCGTTACGCCGCGCGGTTAATATAGTTTGCCGGCTTTACGCCATTTCACTAAATCCACGCTAACTAAGTAAGCCAGTCGACTCAGACGCTGCACGTTTTCATATCGCGGAGAAAAAGATCCCCGCGATACGCTGGCGTGGCACAATTAACGATGACAAACGCGAGTGCGAGATGTCTGTTAATTGGCGCGATGCGAAAAGGATTTGAACATTATGACATTAGGCGCTGCAGGGAGGGTAGGCAGACGAAGGGGGAGACGCTTTTATGCCCGGTTATAATGCTCGTAATGACGATACGTCGTAACAAGGCTAAGATAAGGAGCACAACGACACATGTTAAACCGTCTGTAAGCGTCGTGTGGCTTCTAACTTGAGTGCTGCTTGTTAGCAACAGTCTCCGCTTTAGTTACACGGGTCTGACTGTCTGCGATTATGCCTTCGAAGCGTTCGCTTTGATATGACTCATTAATGGAATTTCTATTGTTACGGGTTTCGTTAAATTGACGTTGATGATTCGAATTATTCGGGATAGCGTCTGCGAGACGGGGCGTATCGAGGGAAGATATGTAGAGGGCAGTGGAACAATAGACTCGAATCTTACGGTCTGCGAGATAACGACGCAGCTCACATTTCCGTGACTCTAATTATTTTAGATATACACTACTTACTCGCGAGACGACCCATGTCAAGTATCAGGGTATGAAGAGCACAGGGTGTACAGACGTCAATTATACGGTTTATTACGAATTATTGAAAAAAATCAGGATATCTTGATAAGCATATCAATTCCTGTATCGTACGTCGTCTCGTGGTAAATGGTCAAAAATAGAACAACTAGCGACGCAGTCCACGTTCCCGTGTGTGCACAGGTTGTTGGCATAACATGCATACGCAAAGCTACGATGCAGAAAGCCTGGCAACGCGATGGCACGGCCCGTCCATTCGGTATAGATTCTAATGTGCGTACACGCTAATCGCATATGTATCTGCGGATTTGCATTAACGACGCGGCGACACTCGCGCTCGTGTGGCAACACGACGTGACCGCGGCGACGCCACCGACGCTTTTTCGACGTTCCGCGCGACCGACGTCGGACTCTCGGCGACAGCGAAATTTTGAGACCGGTGAAAGTCGCGTTCCGTTTCTGGAATCTCAAGGATACGTCGTCCTCCCGTCGTCAAGCGACTCGTCTTCGCTTCAAGGCGCGCGCGTCGCACTAAACTCCCCGAATTCTTCCCGTCTCGACGTGGCCAATTAGAAGTTTTATACGTCCCGGTTAGATTCTTCGCCCGCAATACCGAGGCGCCCGCTTGTTCTCAATCCGACGAGTCGGGCTAACCAGTTTGCCGGATTCGAAACTTCAACGTTGTAGTTTCTGATTAGGCATTCGTTCGAGCTTCGGCATGTTCCGCGGCCAAGCTCGGTGCGCGCTGTAGCGAATCTGCGATAACAGCGACGACGAGCCTCGCAATAATCGCGACACATTCTCGCAATCACAATAGCGCCGGATAAACGATACGAAGTGCATAACAAACGAGAGCGCGCAAAAACTCTCTCACCGTCCCTGAACACGAGTGTATATGCACACACAGGCGTCGTCCGGCGCGAAGCACAACGATTACGAAATGTCAGCCGTTTAACCTTTTCGATCTCGCAGACGACCGTTCGATAAACGCCCGTTCCCGTTCCGGCGAAGTGGAACAAAAAGGAAATATCCAATCCTCTCCTACCACCGCGCGCGCGCGCGCGCGCACTTCTACCCCTTCACGTTCCGTCGGAAGGAAGTGTATCGGCGGTGCGGGAATTTTCGAAACAAAACGCCGCCGGCGAACATTGCGATCGTTATCGGTCGCGATTAAATTTCGCCCGACGTCGGCGCGCTCGGGAAATAAAGCAAAGAGGTGGCGAGAACGCGCGTCCTGCCGAATGAAATTAATTATTCGCCGCGCGGCGCGCGATGATCGGATATATAGCGAGTGCCGGTCGGCGTTCGTATTCGGCGAGTCCGTCGTGTGAGAGAGGCTCGTTTGTGCGCGATCGCAATTTGCGACGGACGGGGAGGATGCGCGTTGATGATCGAGTCATCCGTCGAGAAACGTTTTCCGAGCACGTAGTGCTTATGTACGTCGACGTTCACCTTCTCCTGCCTCGCTCCTGTCGACGTCCTTTTAACGCTCCACGCTCACTTTGCGTCGACTCTTTGTCACCCATCGTCCTCCCCCTCCGCCCGCTCCTTTCATCCTCGTCGGCCGGCCACGATGGTGTACGATTTCGATGTGCGACACACGACCCCAACCACCCCCCGGCAGCGTGCGCCAGATAAAAATTAAGCGCGTCAGGAATTCAGCGGCTTATTGTCACGTATTAGGCTGTCGGCGCCGAGGGGCATGTACGTACGTACACGTCTACGCGTGTACTGTCGAGTTCTTCCGGCTGAGATATCCCGATTCGCGTAACGTCGGTCCTGACAATTATACGTGGCACGCCGGAGGAATAAAAACGTTGGCCGTGTTCGGGGAGATATTCGTGACCGATTAAAATCGCTGCTTCGGTGCGATCCTGATGCATGCTTGAACGAGGATTTTTGCACGCCCCGGGCGTACGTTGCGATTCGGTTGAAGGGGCTCGAGTGATTTATCTTACAGATTTCGACCGCCTATTTCACGGAACTTGACGTTGGAATAATGTATATTACGTCAAACGTTATTAAACTTTTTTTTTTACGCGTAATGATATTGTAACTATTCGCTGTAGCCGCAAACAACGATCCGTTGGGATACCACGACGTATAACACGCGAATGCATGGGACGAACATATTCAGAATAACTGATACGCGAGGGTACTGTCGTTACAATGCGCCAACACGTGTAGGTATAAAATATCTTGAAATTTGCATTCAGCATACCCCTTACGTACACTTTGCTCCTTCTGTCAGGACACTTGTCGATATGTATAACAGGACAAATGCGCCGTGTACCGGGCATCGATCGTCTCTCTATCGCTCGTCACAAAGGCCGAGCCGAGGCCGGATGAATGAAAAGTTGTACTCCGACGCAAAAAGAGTTTCAATGCGGCGCGGAAAGTTGCCTCGCTCGTTATGCCGACACCTACGTCTACGAGTGCGCGAGGCGTGAGATAAATTTAAATATCAAAAGCGTGCAAATTCGGTACAAGTCTATCGACGACATATGCAAAGCGCCGACGTGCGCGGGAGGAGTCCAGCGTTTAGAGAAACAAAAGCCGACAGCGGCGCCGGCAGTGTCGGGATGGGCAAATACATGCGAGGCGTACGTATGCGCGTTAAAATTCCTCGCGACACATAGAATGCAAATAATCGCTGGAATAATCATGGATGACCGAGAGCGGCGAATTTTTAACATACATCAGGCGGGCGTTGTTTGTTGCTGGGACAGATAAAATGCGGGTACCTCGGGGCGGTCAGTGTGTCTATCGTGCTTCCAGAATGGACAATATATTTGCTTAGATTACTATTGCGCTGAAAATTGGAAGCGAGGGTCAGTGAACAAAAAGAATACGTCAGTACACGTTGCTAATTATCACAAGTCTGTACGTTCAACTGTAAAGACGTTTCTTTTTTTGATGAAGCATTGTAGAAAAATGGCGCAAGTCCTGTCTTTCTTGACGACGAGTTCGCGAAGGTCTCAATTTCAAAAATCGTCGTAATGAATCGTGGGGCAATGCAGGAATGCGAATACGGTGGCCAAGGACGATAGGAGAACTCTAATTACAAATGCACGGCAGCCGCGAATGAATCACCGAACGCGCGCGAATCTTCGTGGGATCTCATATAATATGACGACCGGCGGCGGTGGCGTGACCGAAAGCCACGGATTTAAAGCGAGAAAGGGAGTGGAACGGGAAAGGGGGGTTGGCCACAATGAAGCCAATTTAATTCGTGTTCCGCCGCGGCCACCGTAAATAACCGAACGCGGCCGGCGCATTCGCGGAGGAAAATATTTCAAAGCTCATCGTGCAGGCCGAGCGAATAAGTTATTCGCGAGCGCGAGTGTCGCGCAGTTCGAAAAATCTCTTGCCTATCGTTATCTAAATGGTTCCGATGACTGTGCACCGTCATTGCAGCCAATGCTCGCGATTGCTTTCTAGCGACCGCTATAGAAGTCTCTGCGCGATACGTTTGCTCATTAAAAACTCATCTATATTCGACGGCCGCACTCCCGCGACATATTTTTAGTACATGCAACGTTCGCTCGCGAACGGACGGAGGCAGGCAGGAGGTATTATGAAAACGACGTGCGTGAGCGCTGATATTTCGCTATCTCTCGGCTTTCTACTCCTCTCCCGTCGCCGTCTTCCTGACTTAACATTTTTCCTTTCTCCTCCGGCGCGCAACTTTATCTTCGCTCGTCGCTTTGAGCTGACCGTCGTTTGATAGTTTAAAAATAAACCGTCCGCAGTCTCGGCCAAGGAGGAAATTGGAGAGCGTCCCGCGCGACATGTGCGGGAGGGAAAAAAATAATAACAATTAGCGGTGATAGGAATACGAGAGGAGGAGTGGTCGAAGAGTCGAGCAGTGTCGTCGTCGCTCCTCACTATCGGCCGGTCTTATCTGTTCTCTCGAAAGCCAGATAATCGGTTCAGCGACATGTGGAATATGAGACAGCGATGAAGGCACGCAAGGCAGAGGAGGCATGGGCTGTAAATTCGTTTGACAGACGGAAATACGAGAAAGAGAGCCGCGGCGAACCCTGCTCGACAGAAAACTGCGCGCGGTGAGTCTCCACTGCGCGTCGGCGCTCGTGGCCAAAAAAAGATCGCGCAATGATGTATTAGAGAGGAAGATAGCATCGCGGCCGAGACGTATTCGCTGGTCATATTTTGAGCGGCGAAACTATCGAAGTATCAGATTTTCTACGAACACTTCACTTCTCTCAATACAATACATCGTCTCGTACAAAACGTCGGTGTTAACGAACAATTCACCCCAGATACAGTATCGAAGCATTTCATACCCCGAGACAAGTCCGCTCACTCTCTAATTATCTCAAGCGCGCTTTCCTCAAACACACGTTCGCAACCGGACGCAATCAGTCGTAAATCATACCGCATATAAATTCTCCCGCCTATCGCTACTTATTCACTTAATCGCACGTTTCTTATTTTCGTCAAATCGCAGTAGAGAAGTCTGATTCGCACGTGGGTAATGAGCGTGCTTCGACCGTCCATTCTCGAAGCAAGACTCTGAGCGTCACTAACAGACGTTGAAATCGAGATCGCACTTGGCTCATCTCGTTTCCGAGTTCTGGGGTGCGCGTCGGACGGACGGACAGCTAAAAAGCGTAGCTGCTTTTGGCGAGTCGATCCATACGCGAGGGAGTGCCTTTTATCGAGGCCACTTTTAAGCGGGCCAGCTCGGAGGTCATGCTCTTTCATTGCGACCGCACTGCCTCGCTCGGGTCAGTGCGGTCTTCAAAGCTTCGCGGCCGCATTAAAGCCGAGAATTAAGACGCGGCGCAAGAAGACGTGGGATGCGCCGGCCAGACGGGAGAAACAAAGTGACTGCGCAACATCGCGAGAACCCTTTTCGCGGACTGCACGCAAAGCGGATGCCCGGAGTTTCAAAGAAGGGACGCACGCGTACTTCATAATGTGTGGTGGGTATGTAGTGTGCGCGGAATGCGTGTTCGAGCACAGCATTAACGGGGTTTCGTACGTGAGCCTGTTGCGGGGTTCGCGGCTTTTTTGAAAAAGTTACGAGCCAGCACGGAATTAGGAAGGTTATGGTCAAAGAAACCGTGGATGAGTTCTTACGATTAGCCTGATGAGAGAAGGAAAATGGCCACGCAACTTTAATCAATTAGTTTACTTCGTAACGCGTGATGGTATGTATGTGTATGGGATGCGTGTATAGGATGAACGCGGTTGTCTGAATTTAATTTGTTTTTTGGCGCTCATCCGCTTTTCCGAAAAGTGGCTCGCGGGTAAATTTATACAGGAAAAAGGAATAAATGTGAGATCTAGCACAGACGTGAACCCAGATGAGAGAGACAATGTGACTGCGGAACTTGCAAACGGTTACGCGGATTCAACATAAAGCCAAGCTCACGACTTACAAAAGGGACGCACGCGTACTTTACAACCACGTGGCGGCGTGTGGAGCGCACGGTTGAACGTAAGATTAACAGATATTCCACGGGTCATTAAGTCACGTGGAACGTTAAATTCTGAATATTGTTCTGAATTTATAGATTTTTCGAAACGTCCCGAACGCAACCCCGTTAACTCACAGTCAAACAAATATATACAAGCCAAATGAATGCAAAGAAAAAAATGAACTTAGATCACTTCTTCCACAAACCTAAAATCGTTCGCATCTAACTATCAATAATCTACATAATCTACATATCTACAAGTCATACGTTCGACTGTCACAGCACGCCCGACTCACAACTCAGAAATAACCACACCATACAGAGCACCCAATGAACACTCCACTAAATAAACTACCGTGTTCGATGAGAGTGTATTCGGAGCACCAAACATTTCGAGCATCAAAGCACAGCGCAAGAAAGTGGAGAGCCCGAGGAATAAAGTCGTCGACGCAACGACCCATGGAAACGTGTTAAGGGGAGCGAAAAGAGGAATTCGCGGACGTCGGGGGCGTCTGTGTGTCGGGGACGTACGACTTGTAGTTTTGGCAGAGCGCTTATGTGGGTCTACTTTGAAACAGGACGCGCGAACGGGTCACGCTTCCTCGTTACAACGTGCCAGGTCGTCGACGTCGTCTAGGAGCTTCCTGCGACGTTAGCACCACGACTGTAAGGGTGTAGTCGCGTGATGTCGCGGGCATGTTCCACGTTTCTTTAGGTTTAGGTCAAACCTGTCCTGGCATACGCTGCTGCGTTTCGTGCAGCTTTTGCATACGAAAATTGCGCCCGACCGACGAGACGATAACGGGGCGTTCATGGCGATCGTAAAGCAATTTTCGATGAGAAGACGTTGGTGGGAGGTGTCGAGTTGAAAATCGAGGCGGGTTGAAAGTGGAGGGATGATGTATACGATAAGCGCGCCGCGTGAGATTTTCTCGAAGCGAGAGTCATTTACGAGTTTGCTCGGCTGAAACTTTCGGGATCCGGTCGAGCGTACGAGATCTGGCTTGATGCGCCGGGAGTCGGTTTATGTGGCCTATAAAGGAATTTTTATTTAATGGCCGGCGGCAGGGGTGTCGGGAGGAAAATTGAGTCGCGACGAGAGCCGGAGATTGCGGGTATGATAAACAGGTAGTTCTTTTTTTTTTTTCAATGTCTGGTCAGAGGGACGCGAGCGTTCTGCCGCGTCGAACTTTGCACAATTCGTAGAGCTTTGCATATGAAAGTCGTCGGAGTAACAAGAATGGCACTCTTGAGGATAATCTTCAATTAGTACGCGACGGTGAAGATGTTAAGTTTGAGAATTGGGGCGCGTTACAAATTAGAGAGAAGGGACCGAGAGATCGCGGGGGAAGGGGTGGTCGAAGAGAGAAGGAGCGTTGCCTTAAAAATAATTTTCAATTAGTATGCGGTGGCGAAGGTGTCGGAGCTGATAATTAAGGCGCGATAAAAAAGTGGAGCGAAGGGAACGGGATACGTGTATTTGCAGCTTTTTCTCGAGAACGATGAATAATGAGGCCGCAAGGGTGCGCTGGCCGCGCCAGGATCATTCCGCAGGACTAGCTTTAATCAGGACAGAAATACAGGTTACAAGCGTTCGCGTATAACGTATCGGGTCGACGGCTGGCTCGAAAGCTTCGCGCGCTATTAAAACCGAGAATTAAGGCTGGGCAAGCAGCAGAAAGTAATAAAGTAGCCGCATAACCGCGTAACGATCCGAGGAAACACGTCGGGGAAAAATAAGTTTCGCGGAAGCGTGCAGAGGTGGACAATGATGTTTGGCAAACGTTGCGAAGAAGTGATTCTTCGAACTGTCCGATAATAATCGACATTAAACACATGAGTCGCTGGGCAGACGGAACTGGCAAGTGTACGATCCAGGTATTATACTGGAAGTTTAATCATCGGGCGATGTATCAAGTGAATATGTTTCATTCTCTATTCTATGCCCGGAATATTACAACGATAAATACAATACTCTTTATCGCACTAGAGTGTTCTGATTCATACTTTACACAATGATTTCAAGCATTCTATATAATTTCTGTCCTATATAATACCGGAATTTCACGTATTATTGGTAGCATACGTAAGTAAATAAAAAATGGAGCGCGATATTGTCAATGCCGGCACTAGCTTCAAATAAAACACCGTTCGAAGGGCTCTTGCAATGGCGCAAAATGGAGACGGAAACAAATACAGAATATTTATGGAAAAACAGTTATGTGGGTCATACGAAACATCAAGACCCTAGAGTGCACGTAAACTCGTCAGTGAAAGACGATCCGCGCGAAAGTGAACGACGAAGAAGAAGAGGCAAGGAGAGCAAATTTTCGAGATACAGATACGACGGATAAGGTAGGCCAGCCGTCGAACACTTATAGGAAAACAGTTTTATGGGTCATAGAAAGGATCGAGACAATCCGAATGCTTGGATAAGCACGGGTCAACGTTTGAAGCGAGAAGTAGAAACAGAGAGAAAGAAATACGAAAACCGAAATAGGGCAAACTTTCGGGAAATAGAACCGGCGACCCATTTAGGCTGCCTGCCAAATGTTTATGGGAAAACACTTTTATGGGGTCATCGGAAGGATTGTAACGGATCGATTGCATTCGTAGTTCATCAGACGGACAAGACACGCGAGAAAGAGAAAATGTATGGGTGACCGAAGCGGTAACAGAAATTTCGTGAAAAAGAGCACAGGGAAAAGACCATGAAGGACGAGTAGACGAGATGAGCACGATGAATATTCACGGAATAAATGTACCCACGGGTGATGAGGAAGATCGAGACGAATGTACATATATGAATTCGACTGCGCCTGACAGGTGGGACAAAACCAGTCAGAAAAACGGAATAGTACGAAGTTACGAAAAGTTGATTGGACGCAGGGAACAGGGTACGAGGAAAACGATACGGCGAATATTTGTCGAAAAACAAGTTTCATGAGGTATTTGTACAAGCTAGAGAGAGAAAAGGAGACCGAGAAAGGAGACAGATTATAACATACCTACTCGGTTTTTACCGGAAATCGTCACATAGATAGAGAAGCGTACAGCGTTTACAAGAACATTGCACATGAGCCCGCATACATCAAAGCAAAAAGTTGGTCGACAAACAAGACAAGGGTAGAAAATTTGCGAAAAATAGAGCAGGTCGGAGCCGTTACCGTATATTTATGGAAAAACAGTTCCTACGGGTCATGAGAGAAATCGAGACTGACCGCATAATGTTTGCCCGAGACATGGTTCTCTGCCAGTAAGAGAGCGAACGAGATGGAGTAGGAGGGAATGAGAGAAAATAGGAGGGAACAAGAGGAAATGAGAGCGGGCAACGAAGGAGGACGAACTCGCGAGAAATAGAAGAGGAATCTTGCGACATCGTGACCTCGTGGCTGAGGCGTTTGGCCGCGTTCGCGAACACATCGGCCCCGTATTACATCCCGCCGCGCTCGTATTGCGTCCGCGCTCCTCTCGCGCATCTGTCTGGCACGAGCGTGTGCGCGCCTCCTTTTTCCGCGGACGTCGCGTACAGCGTCCAATTTTGACGCTGTCAGCCTCGCCCCGCCATATTACGCCGCCACTCGTCATCCGGCTCCTTTCTTCGTCGACGCAGGCGAAAATCGCGAAGCTCGGAGCGCGGCGAACATAATCTCACGGGGAGTTGCCTGCGACGCACTCGCGCCATATTAGTTCTCCGCTACGTCTACCACGTTACGTGGCCTCAAATGTAATGACACTTCTTTATGAACCTGACGTATTTTTCGGAATAAGTCCTATGAGCAACGCGCGCGATAAAATCGGGACATACTTTGGAAACGTACGTAAGCGCGGGTCAGACAATGAGGACAGTTGGAACGATCCGTTAGCTAGACGCGCAGCCGCTAAAAAATCGTCTGCATCCGAGAGAGAGAAAGAAAGAGAGAGACGCGGAGCGCGCAGCATCGAATTCGCTCGCTGTACACGCATGCATATCACACGCGCAGAGTGGGCGACGCCGTGGCGCCCATTTGCTCTCGTTGCCAGACTCTTTGGCGGCTCGGCGTCCCACAGGCTACGTTGATTCTCTCTCCGAGTTCCACTCCACCCCGTCGCCCTCTCGTCTCTACCCTCCGCCTCCACTCATCCGCGCTCACCCTCCTTCCTATTTCCATCTCCGCCGTCCTCCTGGCTGCGGTGCTCCTTCTCGTCGCACGTCTCTCTCATCCTCCTCTCCTCTCCCCTCTCTCTCTCCACCACCCCCTCTCATCGAACTCAACTGCCACGTCCATAACCGTTTTACGACGCGCCCGCCGTTATCGTGCATTTTTTTTTTTCACCCGTTCTCTTTTTCGTTCGCACCCGATCTCGCGATCCTCGGGATAAGAGGGGCGAGGGGGAGAAGGCGCAGTGGGAGGGGAGGGCACTTGTTAGACGGAGTTTCGCTAATTTCCTCGTGCGCGCGCCCTCTTCTTTGGCTGCCAGCCACCGTGTCGCCAGCTTCCTTCGTTTTGCTCCGGGCCGCGCGGTCTGGCTATCGATGCTGGCTGATTGCGCGCGGGAAGAAGTACAGAAAAAGGAAGATTGACGGAGGGATGGAGAAGGGGAGAGGACGAGAGGACTGGAAATTCGAACCGTCGTGCGAACGAGAAATGACGGAGAGGCGAGGTGGGGGAAGGTATAAATTCGTTCGTTGGTACGTGCGAAAAATGACGGGAAAGAAAAGACCGGATAAAGATGAGGAAAGAAGGAGAGAATCTGAAAATTCTGTTGCACGGGCAAAGAGTCAGAAAAATAGGAAGTGAGAGAGAACCGGAATTCGTACTGCGAAGGGCTACGGGAGCAGAAGGAGAGAGCGAGAGAAAGGTGAAAGAACAGAGGACTGAAAACGGAGTATCGAGAGTAGATTTTATTCGCTCTCCGAGACGGTTTCACGTACTTTCCCCCATTTCGTTCATGCGCCTCATTCCTTCTCGCTCGTACGTGCCGCTCCGCGCGGGTCACAATGGCGCTCGATCGTGATCAACGTTATTAACCCTTTAGCCGCGGCGCGGTTTGACCAGAACGCGCGCTGCCTGCTTCTGCATTTACACTTCAAACGCATTCTGTGCACGCGGTGTGCAGTCGTAAATCAATAACGCTTGCTCGCCTGGATGCTGCTACTGATAGATGCGAGATATCAAGCGCTCATTCAAAAATGATGATACGCATAACTCGCACGCTATATGCCGAAATTCTAGTACGTGATATGCGAGCGATTCTGCACTGAAGAATGCGGAAATTAAAAGGCCTCTATGCGGTCAAACGTCGCTCTGTTACCGTACAGTACACCCAGTATGACATATTAATACCTGGCACACAGCGTGCATGCGCGCACACTGCATCCGGCCGCCCGACACGGCTAGCCCGGTTGACATTGCATTTGCGCATTATTATAATACGAGCGTGCACAATTATTACGCGGCAGCGTAATGCACGGAAATTGTGATACCCGCGCGTAATGGCAGCTATACGCGCGCTTGCTTTCAATCGTAATTCATTGAACGAGGTAATTGCCAGTACGCGGCAGTATGTAGCTGGCGCGCATATATGTTCTTTGCGCCGCATTTTTCGGGCATAATCCGCAGGTCGGTGGTCGGTTCGTTCGCGCTCGCTCATGACTGTCACTGTTTACAGTTCACGGCGATCAGTCGAGATGACCGGCGTGGGGCAGATGACCGATCGCGGAAAATATTTCGTGTTAACGACCGAGCGGCGTGGTACATCGATTACGTATAATAATTGTCGACGGCGCCATAATATTTCGCGATCGATCATCGTCGACCCGGGCAATCAACAGCGGCGAGCGACGAACGACGACGGGTCAGCCTCTACTTGACCCCGCGAATGAGCAAATTCTTGCGGCGGCGAGGCTGCGAATGTCAATTATTCTCTGATAATGATTGCTCTCGCGATTGGCATTCCCGCTCGACGCACGCACCAATGACTCCGGCGAACCTGCTCGAAGTCTTTCGCAATTAGTCACGAAGCAGCTGGCGGATGTTTTTCTAGCGGCATAATACCTGATCACACTTTGCTCGACTACTGATCGAGTTGATATACAGAAGCTAATGAGTCATTGTGCTTATTTCGCTCGTACGTATGATTTTTCGTTCTCTTATAACTGAGAAGCGGAGCCAATTCGACTTGTGCGACTTGCAGACACAAATCTGTAGGATGCGAACAGGGCAGCAGTGACACACAGGGCATTTTTATTAAACGCCGTAGAACGAGGGTACGTCATGCGCTTCGAAAGAAGGGCAATAAATTTGTTCTTTTAATAACAACCCACGTGCCACTAGGTTTTCGCGCTTTTTCTCTCGCTCCCTCCCTCACACGCCCCCTGTCTCAAAACATCGACCCCTTTTCGCGATCCACTCCTTCAACCCCATTCTCTCACGCCTTCGCGCGACGGTGCGTTTCTTTCCCCGCGAAAAAGAAGCTGCGCGCCACCGATTCGTATCATAAATCTAAAAGGAGAGGCCGCCTACTCTTTGCAGAAACTCGAGCTTCGCCCTCGCGCCAACCCTCGGCAACGTGGCGCGGAGAAATCGAAATACATTATCTCGCGGAGGAGATTAATCTCGTCTCGAGAAAGAGGAGAAACGCGAGGGCGAGAGCGGTCTGACAAGCAATTGTAGGAAACGGTTATACGTGTGTGTTTCCGAATTTAAGCCATTTGTCTGCCTTCTGAAGTCTTAATGAGTTGGGGGAAGTGCCAATTTTTGGAAGGAAGACACCTCTTTCTTCCCCGAGATAAACAATTGTCTATTCTATATTGTAACGCGTAAAGAAGGCTTCGGGAGCTTTAACGAAGTGTCGTACGCAAGTTAGGATGCAGAAAGCGATCAGATCTTTATCTCACCTGAAATTATCTTCATTGACCAGTTCTGTCTGACCGATTTCTAAGGTCCTAGCCGTTCGATATAACAGTCGGAAGAAACTCTAGTATACTTAAGTGTCCTCATAAATATCTAGTCGTGTTTGCAGGGGTATTCATAAATTTCAGTAAACAGCAAAAATTACGAGCGTACGACCTTTGTCTCTGAAGTAACAAGAAAAGACACAGCATGGGAGGGGGCAAGAGGGGGGCGTCGACAATACTCGCGGAAGAAATGCGAGCTCCTCATGTTCGAGACTAGGGCAAGCTGATATTTTCAATGTACGAAAGTACGCGCGCCAAAAGGTTAACAGTGACGTCACGCTGGGGTAAAGACGACAAACGAAAGTATTCCCGAACCCTCCGACGAGAGGCTGAAATCGCGTGAAATTCTGAGTGCTCTCCTCGAATTATTGGGAATCAATTTGGAAAATGAAACTGGGCCGCGAGCACACACGCACCCTAACCTCTCTCTCCTCGATCTCTCTCTCTACTTTTTTCCTTTTTTCAAACTTCACGCCCGCTCTCCTCCCCTTTCTCCACTGCTTTTCGCGGAAAATTGGCACGTTAAACATTCTCGTCCTGAGTCCGAATATTCACCAGCACTCGAACGACGGCTTACACATATACATACGTATGCACGCGATCGCGAGAATTGTATTTCGTCATTCGCCGGGGAAAAGGGAGAAAGAAAGGAGGGATCGTCGAAACGAGTTCGCGACTGAAATGAAAACTGGGGATCGCGGGGTAACGTTATTATTCGGGTCAAATCTATTTAATCGCCAAAGTGAATTTTTCTCGCCGCGGGAAGAGAGAAGGAGAGACAGAGAGAGAGAGAGAGAGAGAGAGAGAGAGAAAGAGTGTCAGAGAGATGTGAGGAAAGAAAAAGAGAGAGCGATCGAACGACACGTGTATCGAGCGCGACTTGCCGGTGTGGGAGGGACGTAACTACGACGGAACCGGCTCATGCGAGAATGTTTCACTCCGGATGATGGAAATGTACGATCGCCGGCAACCGCGGCGGAACGGCTTCCTCTTATTTTCGCCGCGCAAATATACGATCGCCGAGCGCTACCCGGGGGCCCTTCGACAGGCAAATTTTTCGCGCGCGGACGACTCAACACCTTAACTCGCCGAAGCCTCAACTCTATTTTATCCGCGCGCAAAGAGCCGTTAGCATCGAGTTAATTGGAATGCAAATAACAGTCGAAATTAAATAACGATAATAATATCCTCGTTATCGATTCATTCGCGTAATTCTGTTACTCACGACCGGCACTTAATAGAATATGTTATTTGTACTGAGATATGCCGTGTACATTGTACATACGCACGATAACACCGCGTTGATCCTAGTTTATTGCAACTGGACGCAAACTCGGATTGCGAGTCGAAGCAAACGCTGAAATCACGTGTCCACGAGAGCAGCAACGAAGACGTAGCTGTAGAAAATCCTTCGAGATATCGTGCCACTATCGACGAAACACCGAACCCACAAACCGTGCCCACGTTTTTGCGCACCCCTCTCGCGAAACTTTCCCGACAGTTTCCCCTCGACATTCACGGGGCTGTCCCTGTCTACCGAAATGTCCGCTTCGATTCCGCGTACAACGACGAATAGCGGGCGGCCACCTTCGAATTCGTATCGTAAATCTCGAGGGTCGGGTCTTGCCCGGCCAGAAAATTATCCTCCCGACGCACCGGACGCTGGGAAAAGGGCGATAAAGAAAGGGACGGAGACAAAACGGAAGGGAGGATATGAAGTCACAAAGGAGAAGGGAAGGGTGGAAAAAAATGAGAAATGGCTGGAGACGGCGAATAATACTAATTTCTGGGTCAAGTCGCAGGTACGACGAATAAGAACTACATAAAGATCGCATGACCGATGACAGTAGCCATTCATCTTCCACACCACTCAAACATTCATGCGTCCCTATCTGTTACATACGAAGCGCACGAGACGAACGTAAGGGGTAGACGAGAACACTTATGAACGTTTCGCTAATAAAACTCGTGGGTACGTTCTCGGTACCAATTCGAAAATTAACCGTAATAAAGAGGGTTACTGGAAGGGAATTATTAAATAGCCGTGAAAGGAAGAATAGAGATCGAACGTGTGGATAGAGGCGACTGAGGGGGGGGGGGGGGGGGGGAGATAGGAAGTACGAGGTGGATAGAGGGAGAGGACGAGAAGTGGATCGAAGATGAGGATCGGCCGGCGGAAGATCGAATCGAATTACCGTCGGGGGCGAGAAAGGCGGTTTCACTTTTCCCTCGATTGGCTACGAGGATTGAATCGTGGAAGCTCGAGGCTTCCCGGATGGATCGAATCTCATTTAGATTTCCACCGTGAGATACCACCCCGCCGACGTGGAGCTTCTGGAGCTTCGTGGCACGCGAACGCTTTCGCGATGGCGCATGTACAGGGTGACCCTGCTGGAATTTATACGTTATAGCGTGGGATGTAATCGCGGCCGGAGAGACTTCTTCCGAGGTCGTTTCCGATTCCAGACTTTCGTGCGGCCGGGCTCGTATAATATCGCTGTTGGACGTCGAATTTAACGCGCGATGTAACGTGAATTGCGCGAAATTTTCATTTTCAAATTCTTTATTCCTGTGGTCGTGTATGGTTCGTGATGGTGTGAGGATGACTGGAAGGACGATTGAGCGTGTGAGGTACATAAGATTGTTACCTTGAGACTTGTTTCGCGATCTACGGACACGGTATGTGGGGAGGTAGATAGTTTTGGAATTTGTAATGCATGTAACGTGTGAGCCGAGGGAATCCTCGGTTGGGTTGCGCAGGAAACGGAATAATGAACTCGGTAGCGCGGGTTGTAAATTCGTCGTAGATCCAACCAGAACGGGCTACAAATTGCATTGCAACCATTTACTACGCTCAAACATTCCCGGCTACTGTTATTGCACCTCATTACGAACTTCGTAATACTTATTTCATGCTAAGTTTTAGCTTACCGGCGTCTCACCTCTTCCACGCCCAGAAGCCAGTTCAGGGATAAGGAGAAAAAACAAAGCGGTGCCTGTTTGAGTACCGCGTATAATAATCAATCTTTCGAACCGGAAGGAAGCAATATCTCGTCGTACCCACACTTTGTACCTGCTTGCCGCCCAGAGAGGCTTATACAAATTAATTTCAACCCGGTTGCGTATCTACCATCGAGAGAAGCATAACAGGCTATGTAACGCGTGCGAAAAAAAGGGCGGCACAGAAAGAGGGAGAGAGAGAGAGAGAGAGGGACGTGTGCGCTTAATTATTTCAACCTCTATTATCGCACCCGCTCGATGAACATGCATAATTGCATACTAACGCTGACTTTCGTTGATTCGTCGGTGTCACTTTTATCCGCCCGAAGCATCTCTCGCGCATCACTCCTCCTGGTGGCACGCAGAAGACAAGCACACTCTCTAAAAAATAATAGCAGTCCTCGCGTCACACCGGTTCGCTTCCTGCACTGCGCTCGACGCTGGCAAGCGAAAATCGTCCTCGGTGGAGGGATATAAAAAAGATTTTCCGCGAGATGCCTGTGATTTACATCGATGCCCGGACGACTGGTTTGCCCACGCGACGCTCGCGGCGCGAGGGTAAAATTACGGTGCGCGATTTGAGGCTTGAGGAACGGTGCTGATTGAGAAGGAAGACAGCGCGAACCGGCGTCACGTGGCGGAGGGATCAAATTTATCACGACTGACTACATGCAGTACGACTTCCTCTTCCGTCATAACACGACGCGGCTAGGTATTAACTGGTGTCCTGGCGACTGTTTATAGCGTACAAGCATGCCAGCGACGCGTCTAACTCTCGTCCCTGCGGGTCGATCAACGCTTTAATTAATTTGCGCCTATTACGGGAACGTCTGTCATTAAGCTTCTCGTTCGATTACGGCCGGGAATAGGCGGAGATGAAATATGGCGGCGCAAAAAGTTTCCCAGTGGCCGGTGCCCTGGTGGCAGCGAGCGTCGCGCGTCGGGAGCGTCCATTAAATCGTTTGCGCAGACGAACGTGACATTGGCATTCGTACGGGACCGCGCCACGGTTGCAAGGAGAGGCCGAGAATTAAAAGGCGGTAATCAGTTAAGGGAATTAGTTGCGAGCTATTATCGTTCCGCCGGACGCCGGCCGTTAACGGTTTTACTGTAATTTTCCGAATATTGCGGCCCGCTGCCGATTGAATTGAGTGCCGCGTCCGACAGAGTAAATGGCGATCGTCGTTACGCTCGCACGCCATCGTTGTATTAATACGATTTTCTGAAGCTTTAGTCGCACGAACGTCCCGCTTCCGTAGATAAATGAATTTTTCTCGTTTCCGGTAAAATGCGACATTTAATCGCGCTAACGTGAATAATACGGCATACAACTGTCTCATCGCGCCCGTACAATTCCACTGTTGCCAACTTTGACACACGTACGTCCGTTTCGTTATTAGTCCGCGACGCCCGACGAATGTGCTTCTTGGCCTCCAATAAAAAGCAGAGTTAATTGAAAGGAAACTGAGACCGCGATCATTATCGTCTCGCCCTCGAGACGGCCGATGACGGGCGATAATATTTGGTAGGATCTCGCGGGACTTTAAATGCCTTTCTATCGATCCGCGGAGGGGTAATTTCCTGCGAAGTCACCTGACGATCGTGCGCCGGCCGGGGAGGAGAGAAAAAGGTTTCGTGAGGCGGAAAAGAGTAATCACCGTTCGGCCGCCTTTCGGTGTGAAGGGGCCTTAAAAAGACGCCGCCGGCTCGTTGATTAATAATCCCGAGGACGCAAGCTGCCGTCCACAACGTTGCCGTTCGCGCACTTTCCGCTCTCGCCCTCCTTCCCTTCGCCATGTACCTTCTCCTTTTCCTTCTACTTCTACCCCTGCTTCCCCCGCCTCCCACCCCTTCCCGACCCTTCATTCCACCGCCTCGCCTTTGTACAATATCCGGCTTGGATGGTGTCAGTCATCGTAGACGCGATTGTTCCTGCCCTCAGCTGAATGAGGCTTGTTGTCCGTTAGTTTGCATCCAGGACCCTTTTGTTGCGCGATGCATATAAATGACGAATGCGAGAACTCGCTTTGCCGATTTTGTGTCAGGCGAAATTTGAAATGTTGGCGGCTACGTTAGTTAGTCGTTTCCACGACGTTGGCCTTCGAAGTCGATTCGAAGCTACGACGTGGCCTCGGGTAGTGCGCACAAGACATATGACGTTAGTGGTTTCGTTCCTTGGCAATTTTCATTACGCTTCACTCGAGAGCTGTGATACACATTGAATAGTGCAGATGAAGAAAAGCGTTTATACGAGTAGGTGTGCGAAAGTATTGAATTCGAGCTCTTTCTATATAAAACGCTAGTCACTGATCTGCTTCTGGATCTATCGCCGTGCTCGTCGAAAGCGGAAGCCCGTAATGCGGATAACTGGCGATATTACGACACGGAAGGGTATCGGAAAACTGATTCCACGGCGCACAATACAAGACACTCTCGAAGCTGAACGTTGTGCCGCAGACCGATGCCGACGGTCCTTTCATTTGCGCGAAAATCCGCAGCCGCGGGTCATCGGGATCGAAGATGGACAGTTAATTACGGGAGTGTCGTTAATTACGCCGGCCGCGCGGTAGGCGAAGCTTCGAAGCCAACGTGCCCCTTCTGCTCGTCGATTAACCGCCGCAACTTCGGCGAAAGTGGCTTTATCGTTTCGCCAAGTTAAACGAGACTCGTCCATTCTTTTTTTTGTTCCCTCCTCCCGAACGACAAGGACTCGCTTGTCGCTGGGGCGACTGATGAACGCTGATGATTCCCACTTCTTCTTCCCCTCTCTTTCTTTTTCTCGTTCCTCGGTTAATGAACGCGATGATATGTAGCACACAAAGTTGACGTTGTGCCGACGATGGCGGAGCCGCGGGTAAAATATTCATAGGTACCGGTTACACCTAATGATTAGATTTTGAAGAACGATCGCGTGACGGATAGGCGCGGTTATGTCGTAATCAAGGTAATTAATAGCAATAAATCATCGGGTTATTAATGCCGTTACAATGTTGATGATGAATCCGGCCGAGGGGGAGTGGAAAAAAAAGAGAGAGAACGAACGACCGACGGTCGGAGTGGCGGTCTGACAAAAATTAATGATGCATTCCACGTACGCGCAACGTCAGAAATTGATTGCCGGCATTGCGAGAGAGCGCGTTCGTTACGAGCCGCTGTGCGTCGGGTCGCGGCCGATGCTCGAGATATCGAAATTACCAGGTGTCGGACGGGCGGTCGTATAAAAATAATCTTTTGACGCGACCGCTGATTTACCGATAGCCTGCCGAACGGCCGATCGTTAATATCGCGAAAGGCATTCCTGCGGAGAATGTTCCTCGCGACGCGGACTTTATTGCGAAAGATCGTAAACTACCACTTTTTCCCTTTCCGCACTCTCTCACTGTCCGCGGGACCGCACTTTCTTCGGCTCAGCACATTGCCGCGTTCCCTAACGAGGACCCTTTTATATCTACTCGCGTAGCTGTCTACGATCGAACTTTTTGTTTGCGCGCAGCAAAACGAGATAAAGGTAGCGTCTGTCATAAGTTCGGCGACAAAACACTAACACGTTAACGAGGACACGCTGATGGCGGTGATCATTCGGAAACGCACGAAACCGTTAAGAAAACTGGACTGGATCGGACGCCGACAAACGTTGATAGGTGCGCATAAATTGAAGGGGTGTGCATAAAAATGGAAAATTGCACGAATTACGCCAATTGCTTGAGCCTTCAACGTTCGACTCTTGCGAGACTCGAATGAGCGGATAGACGTCATAATGCCTTGCGGATCTTTAATGTTAGATAATTGGTAAAAACCGCACGTTGCCCAGGAGTCGCGGTCCCCGAAGTCGTAAAGATCGCGTCTCCCTGTGCGGCGGATCGGCATAATTGCACGTTGGATGCAAGATTGCGGCCAGGTGTTTTCGAACGAGCCGAGAGTGCGCCGGTGATCCACTCACGAAAGTTCCATATGGGTCCGCGGCCAAAACCCCTTTCTTTCCCCCCCGATGCACGCCGGTGTATTATCATGCTTCACGGGCAAGAGCTAGTGATGGAAGCTATGCCCTCGCATGCGTGCATACTTTTTCACTCAATTTGTCCGTACTTCGTTCGCGAGTTCCTACAACAAAACACACGTACACGGTAAAGGCTTACGGTACTTCCATTCGATTATTACGGAATTAATCGATACTCGGCGCCACGAACTCTCACATTCGGCACTCGTCAGTCATCAATGCACCTTCACGTCGATCTTGCCTCTGAATCGATGTCGTCGAACAATCGCGACAATTTGCATCGCTCGAAGGTCGCAGAGATCGTACCTGGATCACTCCCATCGCTAGCCGGAGTCCCCCGCACGTAGAGCACACGGTATCCAGAAGAAGAAGCATTGTAGCCATTTCCCGTGTCATTAAGCGCGCGCCGATCGCTTTTGTTTCGGCGAACGGCCCTCGAATCATAATGGCCCGATTGTTCGCCGCCGCGCGCGCGCAAACTTATCTCCAATTATTCTAATGCCTCTGGCACTTAACGTTCTAATGCCGTTTCGGTGGAAAACAAAAGGGCGCCTCGGTTAGCAGGGACACAGAGAGAGAGAGAAAGAGAGAACGTGGCATAGAACGACGGGGGACACGGCGGAAGTTATTGTGTATCGTGCGCGCGGTCTGTGTTGCCGCTCGAAACGTCGTTAATTAGCGAACCTTTGACAGGGCACGCGTTGTGAGGATTTTCTTTGAGAACCCGCGCGCGCTCGTTTTGTAAACCCAGGCTGAAGTCGCCAGTTTAAACTGTCCCCCGAGCCCAGCTCGACGAATTTCTTTTCAGAACGAACGACCGCGACGCGTACGGTCGGCCGTTGTTAATTAGAAATGCAGACATCTTGAGGTTTCACGGGACGCGGACGGATGTGTTGCGTGGGTGGGTTGACGCTCCGGGTACGTCGTGACTTCGGGACTCCGAGAGCGGATGATCCTTCACGGTCGATCCGTTATCCCAGCGTGCATTAATGTCTCCGGCTGGCATCGCTCGAGCGTGGAAACTATGAAATCGTTAATTTGACAAGTTTCGCCCGGCACGCGGGGTAACGATTTTCTTCGGGATTATTATCTTGGCGGATGCTCGTTTATCTTGATCAGACGTCTTTCGGAAAATCGATGGACCAATCGCGGTCCTTTAATCCTGACGGCTTCCACCTGGGCGTTTTCCCAGGATACTCCTGCGGGGCCCTTGAAATTATAAAGGCCCCCCCGTCGCTGGGGATGGGATTCTACTTTCGACAACAGAATTTTAAAGTACAGTTTAGAACTACAAATCACTCGGTCCGCAGGAACGCCGTGGGACATTGGTACGAAGGCTGGCAGTCGTCTTCTGTGCCATTAGTAACGAAAGAAACGTGCGCCGTAATTTATGCGCCACGCTCGATGTGTATTCTGCCTGGCACGGAATTCGGGGGGAGTGCGAAATGTTTGAGGAAATCGCATCTCGGGCCTGCGAGAACAATGTCGGGGTGATTCATTAGCGACACTTATTTGCATTCCCTAATTGTATTATTATGCTCCCTCGTTCGCGTCATGATCGTTCGCGTTCGCAGACAATTCGTTCCGTAGGCGAACGGAAACCTGTGAAAATGCGTCGCCGGCGATTAGGTGTTTAGTTTGGGAAAACAAAACCGAAGCGCATGTTTAATGACGACCCTCGTCCCGTTTAGCACGTCGCCGCAAAAGGGCAGGTAATGTGCTTTCCGACTGACGAATGAAACAGAAAACGCTATGAGTAAATGAAGAATGCTTGTTGATTTAAGGACCGGAACACCCGGTATTAAATTTGCGAGTACCTTTGAAACGGCAAAAGGTTACCCTTATGTTCGGACGAGGAGGAGCGGCAGAGTAAATATTCCTGATTTTGGGGCCAACAGGATTCCTTTCGGAAAAATGTTTACGAAACAGTACCGGGTTGCTGCCTTTCATCTCATTGATTGGAAAACCTTGCATTTTCATTGACTCTTCGTTCCCCGGAAATACCGAACGGCGGGTACCCTTTGATGGGTCAAATTTACGGTATACCTATCAACATCACGGAGATGCGTTTGTCGTATATGCAAATGTGATGAGTTTCCGTTTTCATGCCAGATCCTATTTGATTGGGCTGGGGGAAAAAAAAAAATCTAGCCAAATATCAACTGTCCCACATAGGGGCGAGTAAGTGGGGCGAAATTTTACTGTTGGACGATGTTGCGCCCGATATAAAGGTTCATATTTAAAGTGCACTCTCCTCCCTTTCCAAACTTACAGTTACGCTTGGTGTAATTTACATGTCCGGAAATTAAACCGTAGACTTTTACGATCTCCATTCGCGGAGTAAGTACGGAGCCGACTACATTAAAAGTCGAGTATCATCGTTATCTCGATTGCAATATTTTTCACGTTCTACATACTAATATTGTCGCACCCGTAAGGACAAAGAAAACCTGACAATTTCGGTACAGTTATAATGAATAGAAACGCGTGCGTCTCAATCAATATTCTCGGAAGCAAACGCAATTATCGTACTCGTCCTACACTTCGTCCTGCCTTCTGCGACAACTAGACTGTACGTTTTAAAATATGCATCCCCCGGACACTACGTTATGCACTCCGTCCTTGCACCGTCTTCCGCCAATTACATAAAACCTCTAAGATTCATGAGGACAATCACCTAAATTCGCCGATGCTTCTGGCTTGATAAAAAATGAACCAACCTTTCTCGCCGTCCCTGTCCGCTCTTTGACCTCCTTTTTTCTCTCTCACGCCCGCACACCACGATGCAACCAAACGCGCGAAATCCAGCGCAGAAAAAATTCTGTCCTACCAGATCCGCCATTCCCGCGGGGGTGGTAGGGGGAAGGGGGGGAGGCCTAGCGGACCTTAAATTATACACGAAGATGGAAATCCAAATCCACGTTTTCGAATTGCTCGGGTGAAGCGTTGCCGGAACCGCTGGCCGCTTCCTAGCATTGAAATATTAATCTGACGCGCTGCACGTCCCATCTCAACTCGGAAATCGATCGGCGGTGTCCCTTGAACTGCCGGCCGAGACCTACGTATGTAGTTACATGCATTCGCCGTTTGCATATGCACGCTTCGTATGTACAACTGTATGCATTCGTATGTCCCGTGCGCACGCTTGTGTGTACGTCCGTACGTGTCCGGTATGTTTTCCGCGCGTTTGGATGGCCGGCGTGTACTTGTATGTATTCGTATGTTTCGTACTCGCGTTCGACGTGTCCGACGTAACAGACTCCGCGAGTTATCTACCTTGTGCCGCGGATTTGCCAAACAGCATTCGGCGCGTTAGAGAAGTTGGGTCGTTCCGACGGTTTTATCCGTCAACTCTGTCTCCGCTCTCTATTAATATTGGAAAATCGTCGACCCTCGCTGCCTGTGTATCGAACGCACGCTATTTGTCCAACAATACCTCTTCCACCCGATCCTCGAGTTTCACGCGTTAGTTTTTTCCACCCGCATTCGGCGGTTCCGGCCGTAACGCGTTCCATTCTAAATATTTAATCCGCGGCCGCGCGAGTGCAGAACGCGGAAAGATGTTTTTTGGGTGGACAAAAAATGTAGCGTCGCGAGACTGAGGCTCTGCAGGACTCGCGTGCGTTAATGCACACGTCCGTGCGTTTGATGTTAGAAATGCACCACTCGTCATTGGCCGCACTCCAGTCCGCGTAGCTCGTAGCAAGCCGTCGGAAAAGAGAAGGCACACGAACAAAGTACAATTAGCAGAATAAAGACACTGGACGAGAACAAGGAATAGTCAACCAAAAAAAGAGAAAGAAAAATAAACCGCAACAAAATTAATCGAACAACGTGCAACGAGGAAGTACAGATCGAAACGACGATAGACGTTGAAGAGGGGCGAAGACTTCCGAGCCTCGGGAGTCATGAGAAAAGGTAATCAATACGCAACATACGCGAACCCGGTAAAGGACCGGAACAAAAGACTAGAATAGCGAAGTACGATGAGCACGGCCGAGGACGGAGGAGCTGCGAGAGAAGAGTGCGAGGAAGACACGCCGGGACGACGGAGTCTCGCAGTGAAGGGAGTGTGCGGAGAGAGGATGATGTTGGAAAATAGAGAAAGAGGAGAGCGAAGATGAAGTATGGCAGAGCGAAGAAAAACGTGGGAGATAATCAGCAAATTGCTGCGGGAAGAGAAGAATGAAGAGGAGGTGGCGGAGGGGTGTCAGGGGCGAGGTAGAGTGACGAAGAGGAGAGGAGAGGAGAGCCGCGTGATAGCGTAATAGAGAGAGAGAGAGAGAGAGGGGAACAAAGAGGACGCCAGCAGAAATAGAAGCGTGACTACTCAGGATTAAGAAAAGCAAGAGAGGAAAGGTGGGAAGGCGCGCGAGGAGGACGGGGCGACTGTGGCGAGTGAATGAGAGCGCGAGGGTGTGTGATGGACGGACAAAGAGGCGAAACGAGGGAGCGTGGGAGACGGAGGATGAGCGAGAGAACTGGTGAATGAGCGAACGAGAGGGAAGCGGAGGGCGAGGAAGCGCGAGGGAGACAGGAAGCCAGTCGGAGATAGAAAGAAATAGGGGATAGAAGGTCGCTCCGTGAATGGGCAGCATTGAAGAGAGCCGAGAAGTGGAGGAGCGCAATACTGGAGCAGAAGTGCATCCCTCCTTAGTCGCTCGTCGTTCACACATACGGCGATCTTTCTTCTTCCACCGCCTCCTCCTCCTCCGCCTCTTCTTCTTCTTCTTCTTCTTCTTCGTCTTCTGATATCTCGAACGCGGGAGAATGAGAGTGCAAATGCGGGAGAGAGAGACACTTGAGACGAGAGCCAGGAAGGAATACTCGCGATTAATCGACGATAAATGACCCGTCGACACACCGACGCATTGTCGCGCCTTCGTGTTCGTCGCTGACTGATGAATGACTCGCAATAAGTCCCTCCACGCGTCCGTGCGCGATTTCCAAACTCGGAATTTGCATGCGGAGAGCGGGGGGGGAGGTAGGCGATGCTGAGTGCCACTTGAAGACGTCGCGGTGCGATTCTGTGTTAAAACAGGATACGTGGCCTGTTGGAGTGACAAGTTTGCTGTTGAACGATGCTGATGCCTTACACGTGTTCGGCGTTTGTAGTCGTTTGCTCGCGACGCTCATTGTCAGGTGTTTTACAGGGTAATTTAGCTGATTGGTGAGGATCTTGCGATGTTCGAAATGTCGCGAATCGATACTCGCGCTCGGGCTGTGACTGGCATGTTTCATTCAACGATCATCGATTGAAAAAGCTTAATGACCGAATATATTCATCGGACGCGTATTGAAAAGACGTGGCTTCTTAACGTGTGTTGAATCATCGGAAATCGATGATGTCAACTGTCCTAGATGTCACTACTGATACATATGAATCATCGGGCATTCATTTGAAAAATAGAGGGGGCGTATACGCGTACGCATGATTATCGGATGTTAAATGACACGATGGCAATTTCCCCCCCGCAATGTTCACGTATCAATGGACAGTCTTCATACGATTTAAACCAACCGTGAATTAACGATTTCAATTATCCCAGATATCAGCATTAGCTCCCGATCTCTACGATAAGCTCAGAATTCATTAAAAAAAAAAAATCTACACGTCGTGCGCTTGTATCATGCGCCCATACGAGTAGACGTTGATACTGAAAGGTATATGATAGACCCGAAAACCGCTTTTACAGTAACAGCCTTTGACGCATAATCCCTCTGTTCTCCCCGAAACGAAAAGAATCTTTACACCTCGCCGCGCAATTGACAGGGCGAGACAGCACGGGCAGAAGGTGGCTCGAAAGATTACGGACGATCAGCTGAGTCACGAACGGAGCCACGAATTTTAACGGGCACACCGGGATCGTGGAATAGACGTCGAGGCGTCGATAAAACGTCTTTCATCCTCGCAGCCGAGAGTCTCGCCTCTCCTTTCATTCCGCCCCTTCTCCCTTGGACCCATAGTCGGATCTCTTACCGTCAGTCAAAACGGTCCTCTCCCCGACACCGCGCCCGTTCAATATTGGCGGATTCTCGTCGGCGAGCGGGGCAATATTGAACGTTCGGTTCGATTAAAAATGTGCGCGATAGAAGCCTCGCTGTATTGCGTCAATTGACTCGCGCTGTCCATTTGCGAGGGGCGATCGTTGCTGAAGTAAGCGAGGACTTAAGGAACGGAGCCTGCCCTCCCGCACGCGAGCCCGATTATATACCCGTCAATTTTTCTTACCCACTTCCACTGCCGCGCTTGTCGAGCGATCCGAATGTAGCGAAAGTCGATGAGACTGCGAGAGAGCGTGTGCGTCGATCCTGCTACACGGGACTCCGGCGCATCGCTCGTTTACGTACCTTCATTTCTACTTAACGTCTCGCGGTCCATCTGTGACTTCCGCTCGCGAGCTTCGACGAACGTGACAATACGAGCCGCGATCGATGGATTAGTAAAAAATGTACGACTCCCTAGGGATATTGCCGTCGAATATCGAGATGTCACGTTCTCTGACAATAGCTGAATTCTTAAGCGAAGTCAGTCATCTCGACCGAGTATCAATCGCATATAGATTTCACGTGCGCATAATTACGATGTACTATTCTAAAATATTAATACTAACGAAAATTACGTTATACGAAGACTACCAGATACCATGCGCTATTTCGACAAATAAAATGAAGCGCTTCTATATTATACATAAATTATCCCGCTCGATGATCGTTTCGAGAACTTTCCCCGATCTAATGCATACCTAACGCGTGACAGTGCACATCGGATTACGGCATTAGCGAACTGGCGCCGAAATAACATATTGTCGCCGGCGAATTCGCGTGTGCGATTATCGTCGTACGCGATGCATTTATCGATCAATCTGCATGCGAGCGAGCGTTCGCGGGTGGCGCATACGCACCGGCAGCGAGCGTCGACTGCCGTTGGGTCGGAGTAGAAAATTTATAGGTTGCCTTATTAAAGGATAGAAGGGGTGAAAAGAGAGGGCGCGAGGAAGAAGTTGCGAGCGGCTGCTAGTGCTTCTAGGCTCGGAAACTACGCGGGCGCGCGCATGCAAATGAACCGAACATCGGCGAACGCATAATGCGCAGCATCCTGTGCGGTAACCAATTAACTGCACTGTATGTACACAACGTGTGACAAACCGGGAGGGAAGGAGAGGGAATGTGCGATGGAATGGGACGGGGAGCAGGATAAGGACGTTATTATAATCGGGCATTTTCTAGTCGTTTGTTCCATTCTTACGCTTCGTCGATGCAAAAAAGCATTACCACTATGGGACACCGGCGCAATGTCTGGAATTGCGGGTACATGCACGCGGGGTTGTATGGAGAATTCATAATTTCAAAGTCTCACCCAAAGTCAAAATCGTCGTTTCAAGATAGATTCTACGTTTACGGGCTGTGAAAATCCTAGATATTTTGTTGTGCTATGATTTAGGATAATTTGTCAATTTTCGTACTTAGGAAACGAACGTTTTAACGTTAACAGTAGCATTTATAACGTTCGAAATCACATACAAGGGGATGAATTATACGTATGTAGTTAGTATACATAATCCATGTATATTACCGACATTAAACTAGGTCTGCGCAAACATCATACTTTTAACTTAAAACTTTCTTTACAATCTGCTGGGGAAGTATTCGTATTTCTTCCCGGAACACCCTGTAGAGAAAATTGCATAGACACACCGGCAGTGCGTGCGTGCATGTAATCGTCCAGTCCATACCCGCGACCGTTGTATAACGTTCGATTAACTCGACGACTAATGAAGCGAGCGTTTTTCCACGGCGAACGAGTAAATCCAGGAGCGCGCGCGATATGTATCGGTCGTCGCGCGGTTCGGAACAAAGAGAAGGCAATTATTTTCCGACGGCAAAACGCGCCTCTATCGGCTAAAAATGTTCAACGGGCGCGACGCATTAACGTAACGAGACTTTTATGAAACTGCCATTGGACCTACGAGAATGAAAAGGCCCGAGGAGCGTTTCGCGCGATCGACACGTGTTCGCGATGCGAATAATCGCGCCAAAACGAACGCGGAAAGCAGATTCCGAGAAGCGCTCCGCTCTTCTCTCTTTCTCTCTCTCTCTCCCCCTTTTTGCTCGTCGACGGTTCGCGGCTGAAGTGCGGAAGATTACCGTCGACGGACGATGAATCTTTCTCTGCCGCTACACAGCCTCCGGCATGTGTATTATTGCTTGCTCGGCAAGCTTTACGTCCAACTTTTTTACTTTGACCGCTGCCCGTCGCCTAGACACCGACGAGGTAGGATGATTAATTTTTCTTAATCATTTCCTGGCCAGTTTCATCGCGCGTGAACTTATCGCGGACCTCGCGGCGTGAGATTATGTATTAATACAAGAGCGTTGTGTACTTTGATCGATCTAATTATACGTTCGCGGAATAGAGACTTCGTGCTCCGCACGTGCGGATTAATACGTCCGACTATGTTACGAATATCGTCGACTCGTTCTCTACTTTCCCGTACTTCCTTACTTACCTAACAATAAGTCAACTTCGACTGTCAAATCTCAAACGTACGTCGTTATATGAGTGATCGCGTCGCACCGTTAACGCGATCCCTTTACTTCCATCAACTTCCATCGACTCCCGTCCATCGGTCGCTCGTTTCGCTCGCCATGCATAATTCAAGCTACTTTGTCAACTTTCGCCGCGACCATGCGCGCTCGCACGCGAGTTCCCCATCGAACACACAGCCGCTCTTTGTGCCGAGCGGCGGAAAACGAATCGTGAATCGAAAAGTGAATCCGCGCGCGACTCCGCTCCGTCGGGCATGTCGTACTTCTGCGAACAGCCTCGTTAGCAGTCGCGAGCTGCCAATGTGCGTCGCGAGTCGCTACGAGCCGACCGATTTATCGGAGGCCGGCCCGATAGATAGAGAGAGAGAGAGAGAGAGAGAGAGACAGCGTGGGCTCTCTCGGTCGGCGAAGTGACGGTTTATGCGCGGGATAAATAAATAATTGTCGCCATTAACCATCATAACACGGCGCGCACAGGCCACGGTGTACGCTTTACGCGTACGGCCTCGCACTGGCGAGGAAGTTAAAAATTCACGCGCCGTCCTCGGCGGCGGCGCGTGCCAAAGTCGTTAAGCTGTGAACAAATTTTTTATCCGAAGGACGGCACGTGAAATCTCTCTCCATCCCTGGGCAAAAGTCGCACCTCCTACACGCCGTGGCCCGCGCGTTTCCCGACGGATAAGGAACGTAATTCACACGCGGCCACTCCGTAATTACGTTCGCAAAACGCCTCCCCCACCCTCCTGCCCCGTTTCTCGGGAAAAAAAAGGCATTCTGTCGCTCGTGGGCAGAGTGGGAGGGGGTGAGAGCGGCGGTTAAAAGCGGGGAATAGGTTTATAAATAATTTCTACGCGCGCCAATGATGTAGTTCGTCCGGCCGAACGTTCGCACTTAGTTTGGCGCGCTGAAAATATTTTTGAAGAGACAGCGTTTCGCTTGTGGCCAAGAGGAGGAGTAGGGGTGGGGGTGGGGGTGGTGGGCGAAAAAAAGGAAGGCAGCGCGTAAACGGCGTTTTGTTAACCGCACATCGCGCCGCGCCGTTTATTATTCATACGACTCCGTTACCGGCCGCGTTTTACATTACACAGGCGGTTACGCGTACTTTGTTTCGCCGTGCTTTTAATTCGCAAACGATGTTTACAATTGCGAATCGCAGTCAATTGCATAGACGCCAATTCGTTCGCGGTAACGAACAGTCCGGGACGTAACGAACTAAACGATGCCGGTCCCTAAATAACAAACAGCGTCGACATAACGAAGCGTTGTTTCGAGCGAAGATGAAAAAGCGACGAAAAAAAAAGGAAGAGAGAAGCGAGTGATTACACGAAACGATCGTTCTGCTTTCAGGTACGCGAAAACCGTCGTCGATTCCAGCCTGACGGCGCAGAGGTACAACCCTGAGTTCGCTGTTACGACGATATCGTCGTCGACGGCTTCCTACGGCAATACGAATACCAGCGTGCTCATTGACCAATTGAGGCACATTGATCAGGTGAGTCCGCAAGCCGTAATTTGTCGCTCGGTTCAGCCTTGGCCAGGCTTGTTTCAGATTAGATCGTTGCCGGTCGCATCCTGTTTTCGTGTCGCACTCTCGAATCGTCCGGCTGCGCGAGAAGTGATTTCGCCTCGCGTTTCAATGACTCGTCTCTCATGTAGCTCTTTCTCTTTCTCTCTCTCTCTCTCTCTCTCTCCGCGACCGAGACTACCCTTGAGCGAGATACTCTTTTCTACCGCCCCGATACACGCTGGGAAAATACTAATGAGCGGAACGCGTAATTTAAGGTTACACTAATCGTCGGGCGGTTCGCACACGCCTCCGCTGGCCGTCGGCGTGTATATGCTTAATGTCTGCTCGTTCGAGTGACTCTCGTTCGAAACAGGACAAGCGACGAATCCCTCACTTTCCGTTTCAACGTTTTCACGTATAAACGTCGAATAAATGCGATTGTCAGGCGGGTCGTTCTTGGCTCGGCGTGCGACAGCAGCGCGATCCGACTCTCGGTTCGGTGAAGAGAAGCACGGATTACTCGGCGATCACTGGGGCGATGTGTTCATGCAGAAGGTTCATTCGTTTATCTTTACGTTCCTCTCCCTCGTTCACCCGACGCGTTGCACGGCTGCAGCCCGATATCGATCTCCGATCGCAGCGCGATATTTACCCGCTTCGTTATCAGAGCCGACGACTTGCGCGAGCCTCGCATTCTTGCACGTCCCGTTACGCGTAATGGCGAATCGACGTCGACGTGTAACGAATCCCGGGCATAAAGGGAACCTGAAGTGCTTCGCCGAGTTGTGCCGGCAGCGAGTCGAAGTTTCATTTCAAAAATTCCGCTTCCCATTGTGGACGGAGTTAAATGGCGCGCGAGTTTCGCCAAGTGCCGAAGTCGAAGTAGCATTGAGGCGCGTTTGCCGACTGAGACGCTTCGCTGCGACGATTTATCGCGAGACGCCATTCAACTTTCGTCATTTTATGCTGGGTGGGAGGAGGAGAAAAAAAGGAAAGTAGCGCGGGACGAAGGAAGCTGCTATTGGAATCTGCCGAGCGCGCGTCATACATCGCTTAAGGACGCGTATGAGCGCTGTAAAGCGTGCGGCTTTCCACGTTAGAGACCATTTTACATGAGTACGAGGCAATTTTAACGACGCCTCTTCCGTTTTTACGCGCCGCGTGACCCTTCGGCATGTCCGACTTTCATGGCACATTCGTCGGGCCGTATCGTCGACGTACAGTTCCGTGAAAAAGATAGAAACGGAAACGGGGCAGGCTTTTGATGTAAGTGGTTCGAAAGATTTCGCGGCGACTCGATAACGTACGGGCGGATCAGTATACCTCGACATAAGCTCGGCTTGTCAGATAAACTTAGCGGTACGTAAATCTCGTATTAAGTCATTCAACGCGACAGGCTGCGAATTTGCATAATTCACGAGAGTTGCCTGTAAACCTGATCCGAAGAGGTCGGCCGCGAAACAGTAAGTACGATGCATACAGTGATGAAAAACAATGTTTCCCATAGTCCAATCATGGAATCCGAGTCATACAGCAATGATCGAGCAGAAGCGAGGAGTCGTGGAGGAAAGAACGGCGATAAATCGTGTCTCCGCCGAGCCCGGCATCCCTACTTATTCGCCAATCCATAACTCACAACCGAACAAGCAGATCCATAAATTACTCTCTAATCTAAAATTATTCACGGCGGCAAGGCGTAGCGCGTCTGGTGCATTCGCGGGGGCACGCACGAGAGCGTGGTCAAAAGGTGCGACGGTGGCGTGAAAATGCACACGTGGGTGCGTGTATTAAGAAATAGAGGTGGAGGAAGGGAGGGCGAGTGGCAGACGGAGAGAGAGAAAGAGAAAGCGAACGCACACGACGACGGAAATAAGACCGTCGCGACAGAGTCACTCGAACACATTAAGAATGACAAAGGAGGAAAATAGAAGAGGCACGTAGATGGCAAGAAATGGTAGGAAATAGAAACGGCAAAGCGTGCGTATAGGACAAAAAGAGCGAGTGAAACGAGAAGGCAGGATAAGAAAAGAGAATAAAAAGTGTGAAGCATATAGATAAGAGGCAGGAGTTTGCGGAAAAGCGGGGAGAGGAAAGGGAATAGGAAAGATGAGACATACGGACACGCTTATGAGGAACAGGTTGAGCGGGGAGAGAGAGACAGAAAGAGAATGAATTGTATGATAGACGTCCAACTAAGAACGAAGGCGACTGAATCATAGAACGGAGAAGTAGAAAGGGAAGCATACGTCGGCGCACGCACTCCGTGCACCTTTGCCGCGATTGTCGGCGACTGTCTGAAGGAGTAAGGAACGAAGTAGGAGGGTTAGAGGTGTGCAGGTGCAACGGACAGGTGTCAGGCTATGTAGGTAGAAAATCAAGCGCCCCAACGTTCATTCCCTTGGAAGTCCATACGGCCACGTAGGTTATCCGCGCTCGCTCCGTACGCGTTGGTGTGTGTGCGTGTGCGTGTGCGTGTGTGCCTATCTCCTCCACCATTGTGCGTTAGATAATCGCCGGGCGTTGCGCACGTTAATTTGCACGTCGAGAAATCAGGGCGCGAAATTTCTCCGCCTCCCGCGAGGCATGCGATCGAGATCGCACGAACCGAAGTGCAAACGGAAATCACCCTTCGCAGCTCGGGACAGGAACGAATTCGGCGAAGCGGAACGATTTCGCGACACCGCGAAATACGGCGTTATTAATGATTTTACGATTTTACGACCAGCGTATGTGCGACTGTCGAACGTACGCATTGTCTAAACGTTTGATTTACGCCGGTCTAATACAGTGGAAATCGAATGCATTGGGGTCGATTAGAACGAGATATCGGCTACTGCGTGCAAATGGGACGGTTCTCTTCAAACTGGTTACAATGAAAATTGTACGTGTTTATACTTCTATTGTCGTTCGTCGGTAATTGCGGCCCATTCAACGATTGTGTCTAGTGCATCATATTGTTATGCAAATACTTCTGATCACCCGAAAGCCCATAACGATTGTTGCGTATGATTTCATTGTTGGCGATCTCGACACGCGCGCTCGCGTTTCGTTCGGCGCAACCTGTGGAATCGAGAACGTTGAGTCGTCGGTTGATCGATCGAGAGAAAGGTGAAGCTTCCGCTGGTCTCGCTTGCCCTGCTACGATTGGACGTATCGAGTTTACCCATTAGCGGTTTCACCGAAACGTACGCGCCGGTTGTGTGCTCCCAATTTCACGTGCAACCGTTCCGTCTGACCGTTAAATTATCATAAAACAGTGACAGTCAATCGGCCGAGGCCGTCGTTATTGATAGACGGAAAATATCGCGCATTGGATTCAAGGTTTACGTTCTTGTGTCCAATTAATATCGTCGCTTGCCGCGTCGCGAGAATTCTATTTGTCACTCTTGCGACGACGTCCCACGAAACGCGAAAGGCACACTTTTATTCCGGTGTGAAGCACGATTTTAATGAGTGCAGACAATTGCGTTGAATCAATTTGTTTCAATCACTCCGACTGTAATTACTGCCGACACGCAGACTGTAAGATTGCTTCATTGTTACGTTTCTAAAATCTTATGCAGATTATCTCACAGCATTCTGTTTACCATGCAATTACAGTGACAAGTATTTTTTGAACAATCGATGAATGCATCGTGAAACCATTGAATCGGATTGCCTCGGCTTGCCCACGCGCCTCTGGTGACGTGATGCTCAGGCTGCCTCGTACGCGTTCGTGCTCTGATGTAGACGCACCTTTATGCGTTGCGTTACATTCTCGGCAACGAAGGTTTAATATCGCGACCTCTGCCGTTAACGCGAGCGCAACGACGCGAGACATTCAGCGGGTGAATTCAGATCGCAGCGCGTGGTATCGTTCGACACGAGGGCAGAGTACGCGATTCGGACCGCAAACAGGCAACAAATTGACGCACGCCGGGCGTAACAGAAGCTCCGACCGGGTGAATAACCAGGGGGTTTATCTCGGCGTGCCAGACGGGCGCGCCGGATCAAACAGGGTGGACAATGTGCCGTGGTCCGTCTAACAATGCGTGAAATTATGAAACGGCCAATAAAGAGTGTAACCTCACGCTACTTTCCCGCGCGGTTCAGAAAATCGAGGAAAATTATAGGAAATCACAGCATTGAGAGCGCGGCTACGGACTCGTTTGTCATTAAATAATCGTTAGCATCATAAATGCTGTTAATTACTATCATTCCTCTGTATCGTAGAGTTTATCTCGCTCGCCGAAATAAGTTGAACGGAAAGAATGAAATCTAGGGAGCGAGAGAGAGAGAGAGAGAGAGAGAGAGCCGAGACTTTGATATTCATAATTTTATCGCAATGCACCGTCGCGCGTCTTAATGTATTCAGCGGTAATACCGTAATTTTCTCGCTATATCGAGACCGCTATGCTCTTCTGTTGCGCAGGTGGTGCAATCTCAATTGGCATCGGCACCCGACAGCGGCACTTTGCTGGGCGACGAGGCGCTGGACGGCTCCGGAAGTGGCGACAGGTCTATGAGGAGGAAGAAGGGAGACGGCGTCGACAACGACGACGAGGACGGAGCGGACGATCACGACGACGAGGAGGCCTCGGGATCGGGAATGGGTTCCACCACGCCAGGTAAATGTTGCTCATGAAACGCGCGCGTCACAAGTTTTCGACGATCGGCCGCGCAGGAGGTATCTTCACGCTGATTGTATTACTTCGCGCGTACCAACTGCAGCGCACTACCTCCAACTAACGACTTCAAGTCCGTTTCCGTCATTCCGAAGTTTCGTATCCAAACATTCGACGTAGTGTCAAAGGAAATATTCAATACACAAAACGTTCGATGATTCCGTTGTCAAGGGAAATTAACACGTCTTTCGTGTCGCTGAACGAAAAGAAATTCGATCGTTGAAGGAGAAATTTCGAACACGTCGTCTAACGCTCTGCTTATCTGTTTCTTCAGACCCATCGATCAAGACGCATCGCGAGAAAGGATCGGGCACGCAGCATTCTGCGTCGTCCACCACCCTCGCCTCCTACCTCGTCCTCAGTATCGCATGTCTCTCGTTCATCGCTTAATTTCCGACCGGCCAGTTCGAAGCGACGCCGACGGAAGCAAGGGGAAGCGGTGCGACGGATCCACGGACACACGGACAAACGTAGAAAGGAGACGAAGAGACGCAAAAAGGACGATCCCGGAAGCCGGAGCCCGAGTAGCGCGACGCCGTCTTTGAGGAAACGATCTCGTTCCGCCGGTAGGATCCCGAGGATCTTCCTGCAAAACGAAAAGGACCGGGCATCCGCTACGAGATCGCAGGATCCGCCACGAAAACTCACGGATCCGCTCCGGAATCGCAAATCGCAGATCGAGGATTGTCCGACTGTCTCGTGAACCTCGCGGCGTGAAAAACGGGAGCAAAAGTGTGTCTGTCTGTCTGTCTGTTTGTCTGCCCGTGGAAGAGGATCGTGGGGGATCGTGGCCGTAAAGAGATCTCCGCTGCGGGGAGTGTGCCATAAGCGTGCGGCGCGTTTTCCTGCGCTGGAAAATTCGACGGGAGGGAAAATCCGTGCCGCCGCACGCTCCTACTCCGCGAATCCGGTCTTACGTTTTTACGAGTGGGAGGAAGAGGACGAGGAATGCGCGAGTCCGAGGTTCCGTGGGTGTGCGCCGGAAATCGAAGGGCCTTAGAACGGAATCTTCGGGGGAAGAGGAAGACAGGAAGGAGGGATGTGAGGGAAGAGAAGCGGCGCGGGCGGTTCGCTCGCCGGAAGTTCGAAGATATTGAGGAAACTGCTCGACTGCGGTGCGATTTCGTGGTGAATTCAGTTTTCGACTCTTCCCCGTCCTTTTTTCGCCGCCGAGCGGAGGAGAGTAAAGGGACGATTCATTGGCAGCTGAGGATCGGAAGGCGCTGAAAGATGAGGAGGGGTCGCGCGGCGTGTTTTGTTGCGCTTCGCGGCCGCAGATATGAGACGGCGGAGATAATGATTGATTTAAGATGCCGCGTCGATTATGCTTTTATATAGGCCCAGTATTCGTTGATTTGCTCGAGGATTCGAAGCGAACCGTTCAGAGACGCGCTTTGGCTCGGAGAATCTTTTGGAACGATGGGCATGGATATGGAAAGTCGCACGAGACAACCTGGCTCGTGAAAGGTTGGGGAAAAAAAAGATGTAAGGGAGAACTACCGCGGGCAGCTGTGTACGGTTCGGCGCAAATCCAGTTTTCGGTGGTTTTTAACGGCACAGGGCTGAAAGAGCGTGTGTGTACGCTGACCGGTGCAGAGTTCGTACGAGTTATCTGACTCATCGGGAAAGGCAAAAGTCGGAAAAGCGGAAAAACGAGAAACCAGCTAGCCGCGCGTTTTCCTCGTCAGGAAAAATCGCGGAAAAAAGGCTGCGAATTTACAGTTGCAGCTCGACGTGGATCCAGCTCTCTTTCTCGCCGTCCGAGTAGCGATTCTTTTTTTCGTCCACATCGTGCAACCGTGTGAGCGCGGTATTTGTTGGTGCTTCCGAGAAGTCGGACTTCCCCTTTGAGGACTTTTCGAGGAACTCCTCGAAGGACTTTTCGAAACGGCAAAGAAACGTCCTGGAATGGCTGCGCGGAGAACGTTTCGTGCTCGGAGTCGGAAGTCCGAAAAAAGAGGAAGCGCGCTTGGAAAGGGCTCGGACAAAAGTCTGCATGCGGGAAGAGGATAGGGACTCTCGACGGAAAAACAAGCGGCCGAGAAGAGGGTGCGAACGGGAAACGCACGGAGCCGAGCGAATATTCCCGCCCGCCGACGCATAGACAATCTCATCGGGACACGGAAGAATTCCGTCTGCGAAGTTTCCGCGCGAACAAAATCGTTTGCGGCGCAAGGACCTACCAGACACGGCGAGTGGGCGGGGAGACGGAATGAAACGGGGAAGGAAGGAAAATCGGTAAATGATCGATAAAAATGTACAGATACCTCGCGTGCGGGGGTGAGTCCCGAGCAAGAATTTCCTGCTCAGGAAGAAAGGACGAGATATGAAGCGAGATAGAAACGGAGATGGCAGATGCGCGTATTGCCGCGGAACGGATAAAATCGGAACGTTTCTATCTCTCCACCTCTCTTTCTGGGCGCGTCTGAACGAGATGCGCGCGAGATAGGAAGCAGACAGGGGACGGAGGAAAAGTATCCGAGGTGGGCAAGCGGGAGTAAGAGAGCGCGTAAAACGGCTCGCCGCCAGAGGGAATTTCCGCGGCGGGAAAGAATCGCAGACGCGAGCCAGACGGGGGCGGCAGTTATACGGCGGAGGGAAAGTGAAACGACAGTCGGACGAGAAAATGGAACGTGACTCGGGAGAGCGTAAGCGGAATGGAAGGAGACACGGGGTCTCTGCTCGTGCGAATATCCCTGCACTTCCGCTAGACGCAGACGCGGCTCGCTCGGAAGACGAACAACGCGAACGAGCCTTAAACGGAAACGTGTACGATTCGAGGATTGCGCGAGAAAGGCGAGTGCCCCAACTCTGCCAGCTGCTGCGGGCTAGAAAGAACGTGGATTATGTCGACTGTGAACGAGAAAGAGAACTGAGGCGCGGCTGCTGGGTTCGAGAACTTCGTGGCAAACCAGATGGAAGAGTGACAAGTCTCTTGTCGAGAGTGTAATGAAGAGAATCCCGGCGATTGGCACGAACGCGGTAGGAAATGAAGAAGATCGTTGATTGTCACGTATACGGGCGGAAGTGGAGGACATAGGTAGTTATCTGCCGGCAAGAAAGAAGGGATCGGTCAACTGGCGTGTGTGAAGAGGAACAATGAAGAAGCTGTCGCTTAACATGAATACTAAAGGAAGAGTGAGCATATTAGATCAAGCGCCGTATGAACGAGAAGAAGTTGTCGGGCATCAACAGCGAGCATGAGTCCTGTCAATTACCACGGATAAGAAATACTCTTCGCAGCGCCTGTCGTTCGTTTCTCGTTCATCGCGGCACAAAGGCCTGCGAACGATACCGACCGGTAGCGCAAATGGAAAAAGTCTAATGGCCGGAGGTTTCGAACAACTAACGCGAGCGCCGGAAAACGCAAGAACACCATTAGCGCAAGTTGGGAATGGCAGGGGAGAGCTAGCGACGAACATCCTGACAGCGCGGACTTGGGAAGCGAAGCACAGGGCATCAGTACATGGCGCGGCGAACGAAGCTGCGAACCTGGGAAAACGGACGACGTGTGTCGGTTGAAAAATAGGATCCATCGACGTAGAACGTAGGATGCGGCTGCACATAACGTAAGGTGCGTCGGCATACGACGTACGATCCGATGGCGTACGACACGCAGGATTCACGATCCTGTCGGCGGCCGCGGATGAGATAGGGTAATGAGAACTCTGTCGGCCGGCGCAAATTTCTGTCGAGCGTCGAGCCGCAGCCCGTCGCATGAATAAGGCATAAGTACGCGCGAAATAGAGAGAAGTGGTGGCGCGCGGTGCGGCGAAAAGCGGGCAAGGGGGATGGAATTGAAAAACGGCCGGGACGTTTCGGGAATATTTGCAACGGCGTTGCGCGTCTACGCAACGACGAAGACGCGGCCGCCGAGGCTGGAGGTATGCCAGGACTTTAACACCGCCGTCGTGCCGGTCGTTACTTGTCGTTTTCACCGAAAAAAAAAGTTGGTCGGCTCGTCGTGGGGGTGCGCGAGACCCGGGGTGATTCCTGTACGCACGAGGAGCGATGTGTTTGTATACGTATATGTCCGCGTGTATGTATATGTAGATACGTAGACGTACCTATGTACTCATGTATCCAAAGCGTGCACGTAGGTATGTCTAAAGCGCATAACTTGTAGAACTTTATACATGCCGAGGGCGCATCGTTCTTTTCAGGTGCAGCGTATGTGGAAACATAGATATGCCTACATGGATATACGGAGTGCGACAAAATCTGCATACACTGTCTCTTCCCGTACAACTCTGTAGATTTATATACAGCGCAAACATACACGGTCGCAGTCGCGGGCTTCTATTATCAGACATAAAACACATAGATGCACGTGTATTCGTGTGACGTATCTATATAGGTATCTATGCTTAAACATACAGTCTGCGGATTTGTACACACAGGGAAGGCAACACAAACGCACACCGACGTACGTATACACCTACGTCCGCATATATATGTACATATACCTCGTTTTCGCGCTCGTCGCTAAATTCGCGCGAACGGGCCCGTAAGGAAGGCCGAGGACGTCCGGCGATGCCGAATGCTGACGAAAATTTATAATAAGACCCGTCCGTGAGAAACCGCAGTCTGCTGACAATTCCCGAATCGCCCCAAGTCGCCGCTCTGCCCGGCAATTACAGTCCACTATCGTATGCGAACGGCGAATCTCGTATTACGGCTTCGTACCTCGCACCATTTCCCCGTTTGCCTATTACTTCCGGTAGAGGCGGCGCGTCACGTGATCGGTCGCGGGCCGTCGATTTTCATAACGAGACAGAGACTAAAAGGATCGGGGGTAACGGGCGGCGCAAAACACGCTCGCCGCCCGTTCCCGTCGACCACGGTCTACCATGCCATAATGTCGAAGTTAACTGCCAAAACCGCCAATTAAATGCGACTAAGCGTTCGCCTAGTTGCAGCGACTCGCGCCCACTGGGCCTTTTTTAAAACGCGCTTAACGAGAGCAAAACGTCGTAGAGTGTACTGTGTATCCTACGTGTGCACGTATTACATCCGTACACTCTCCCTCTTCCGCTTCTCTTAATCATTACCTTTACTATTATTACGTGCACGTCGATGCGCCGAGCCGAGCGGGAAGGGGTTGAAAGAAAAAAAGTGTCCTCTCTTTGAGCCCGGTCGATCGCCAGGACTCCGGCCGGCCTTTGAAGAGGATGGAAGTGCGCGCGGCACTTCGAGGACGGCGGACTCGCCGTAAGGCAGGCGAATTGCGTCCCGAACTACCCTTTGACGACGACCAATATCGTCTCGCGTCTCTCGCAAGTTTGACCATTGAATCGAGTTTGCGCGGCGCGTCGTTACGCTCTTCGTAAGGAGCGTAATCGGCTCTCGGTTATCTTGCCGGAATCATAAAAAACGCTCGGAAATTTATTTACGGTCCGTCCCCCCCGCCTTCCCCCTCCACCCTCCGTCTCCGCGGATCGTTGAGCATACAAAGTTATTGGCACGGCGTTTCGTTTTAATGTCGCGCCCCGTGCAAAGTAAATGATTGTCCATTAACCGGCGGCGGTAATCGGTTCATATATTCTTCATTGCGAGATACGTAAGGTCGTTAGCGAGCTGAATAATGCTTTCGGTTTGCGCGTGTTCCTGTAATTATGCGTGTAATTAGCCGCGAGAGGGGACGCGCATAAAGGCACAGGCTCGCCGGTTTTTATCCGGCGTCCGCGAGTTAAGATAACGATTTCTCGACCCGCCATCGCGCTCGCGCCGAACTCGATCGACCTTTTTTTTTTTTTGCTTCTTTATTCCTCTTTCCTCCCGGACGAAATCCGCGTAACTCTTGCTCGCGATAAAAGCGAAGTGGAACCGTGACGTTAGTGACACCGGGGCCGCTCCGCAGGTGGGTAAGTGCTTCTCAAACTTTCATGATCGCGGGTCACTGTAAAAATGCTTTAATCCCTCATCGGGGAACGCGATCATTAAGAAGCGCCAGAACCGCACAGTCGACGCCGGTGCGTCCGCGCACGCACGGCTAGCGAATTTAGAAAATGACGCTCACGACCGCCAACTGGAACCTGTATTTACAGTACCAGCATACTGTAACGAACATTCGAACCTGGTCTGAAACGAGTTTTAAAAGAAGAAGTAGAATAAGATTTAATGCGGCGACAGTTTTAAGAGTTCGGAACGTATCGGGAACGATTTCTGCGACGAGTTCGTAGAATGCGTTCCGAGGGGGAACGTTAGAAGTTGGATATCGAGCCCGGCACCGAAACGAGTTGTAAAACGGATATTAAAGAGAGCGGGTTAGTGGGGGAGGAAATCGCCTGGGTCGCGAGCCGTAATTTGGAGAGCACTCGGCCGGAAGAGTCCTCAGAACGGGGGAGGGGGAAGACGCCATATTCGTTTCTCGTGAATTTTTGATTATTTCGAATCATTCGAGGGTTAGTGCCTTTCTTAATATATCTCTCTAGCCGGTGGCGTGCGTGCCGCGCTCGTCACGAGTGTCCGACGCGAGATGCTGGAACGGAGGAGCAGCCTATAAATATGACAGCTGTACACAGAGCACATTCTCGCTTGCGAAACGCGTGCGAGCCTCGGCCTCCTACTTTTTGTAATTTCGTCTGCCATAAATACGCCTTAACCGTCAGCGTCGCGCTCGTCAGCGCCGATCCTCATCCACCGCCGACGACGACAGTACTCTATTACGCGAGAAAAAGGCCTAGCGTTTTGTAAACATACAGATATATATGTATCCATATCCCCTAAGCGCGTTCAAATGACACGATGTAGGTACGCGTCGTGTCAGCTCCTAGCGATAAGAGATCGCCAATTAAACTTTTTGCGGAAGGTTCAGACTGTCGTGAAAGCAGAAGCCCTCTTCACGTCGCAGATTGGCGGAAAGGTCGAAGCTCGAGATACATCAATCGGTGAGTTGCTTTGTCTCAAAGCTGCTTCTAGCATCGAAGAGCTTTGGCCAACCTCTCCCTCTCTCTCTCGTTCTCGTCATCGGCCGTGCTCGTTGTGCATTCTTCGAGCATCATATTCGTCTTTTCCAATAAAACTGTATTAATGAACGTTTAACCGCCAACACACTATGTGCCTACAGAGCGGACTCGTAACGTTTGCCCTTGGGGGGATGGAATTCGCGTCGGTCGATTAAGCCCGGGTCCTTCGGGTCTCGGGAACCCTTCCACCCCTGCGTAGGTCTGACCTTTGTGAGCCGAGCTCGTGCGGCGAAAAGGGTCCGGAGCGGCAACTAGCGCTGAGAAGTCACGAGTTCGGCGTCGTTTCGAGTTCGAGCGGCAAACCCCGCCGACGAAATTCGCCCTTAAATAGTCCGACTGTCATGACCGGGCTCGTCTGCCTCAGGTGAGTTCGAGGAACTCGGCCTCGATCGTTGGAGTTCAATGACGGGGCTCAGCGAACTTGGATTCAATAAGCGCGAGCCCACCACCGGCGGGTTCGATAAACTCGAATCCAGAGTCCGTCGATTATTATCGCATCGTGTGTCCGTCTCTCTGTCTCTGAGCCTGCATTTCGATTGGCCCAATCGCGCGATCGCCTTCGACGCTCTCGAACAACTGCTCGTTCGTGTCCGAATGAGAAAGAAAGAACAGACGAATACCCTGCAAGAACGCGTTTGCGAACATTGACGCAGTGTTCGCGTAATCTCATGAACATACCGCGCGAAACGGAATACTCGATTACGCGGCGCGTGGCATTTTAATGGCCTGATGAATGAGCAGAGGCAAAAGCGCAAGCTGCGCGAATTAACGCGCTAATGTAATATCTCTCGCGTTACATTTATCACGATGTAACGCGAAGCACCGTGGCAAATGTGAAAGAGGCGAGGAAAGAGAGAGAGAGAGAGAGACGGAGAGCACTTGTGCCGACGGAATAAGTAGTACTGGGGGGTACCACTCGTTAAACGCGACCGTGATAAGGAGCAACGTTAACGCACTGTCACATTTCCCGCGAACGAGTCGCTGTCGACGACGAACCGCGCGCGACCAGTAGCATTCAACGAAGCGTCGCGATCGGCGTTGCGACGGTAAATAACGCGCAGCAATTTTATATTGGCGACCGATTACGCTCAAAGCCGATGATGTACGCGTTTCTGCGAGCGGAATGGCGCCGCCGATAAAACGTTTCGATTTAACGGCCAACGGATATTGGCGAATGAGTGTGTGAGAGAGAAAGAGAAGGAGAGTGTGTTGGCGAGGCTTAAATTTTCTAAATTCCATCGTTCCACCGCGCGCGTGTCCTGCCTCTCACCACTACCTTGTCTCTCGCATATACGTAAATGCCAACTTCGCAGTCTGGTTAAATTCCAAACTTTCGCATTCTGCGCAGCAGAGTGTTCGGTAACTTTTGATACTTCGATACCCCTTGAATCATCAAAGGCAACAATCTCTCTCCATCCCGATATTCGTTTCGCCTGCGAGATGCGATACTCCGCGATCCCCGTTGGAACGGCCATCTTCCGCGCAGAGGATGTCTCGTCTGTTAAATAAATTATCGCCGCTCCGCCGTTGGCCCTTAGCGTCGGCTGATCTAAAATTACAGCGTAACGGCATCTTCCGCTTTCCGCCTTTGAGAACCGTGTGTACATACAATATAAGACTGAATATCCGAGCAGGCTACTCGAGCGAAGGGAGGTAAAGAGGTCCCATCTTTTCGTAATTACCCTTCGCCGCACTGTGGATGCGGGAGCGAGAGAGAGGGAGAGAGAGAGAAAGCGAGAACGAGGAGACGCACTCCATACATTTTTAGCGAGTCCGAAAACAGTCTGGACACTTCACTGGCAGCGAATTTTGCGACCCCGGCGCGCAAAGGGGATCGACAGTAGAGAGCCGAACGTGGAAGATGAAGCGAGAAGAGAGGGGTAGTAGAGAGCGATGCCGAGGGACAGGAACGGACGATGTTGGGGGGAGACATAGAAGAAAGTAACAAATTTCGCTCGAGGACGAAAGTGATAAGCGAGTGGAGACGTGATAAGAGATAACAGAATATCTAGCCTGTATATAGCGAGTGCGTGCTGTATTTATACATTATACATTAAATATATATATATTGACCTAAACAAACGCGTAGCAAGTACAGCAATCGAAGTAATTGATTATCGACGATTTAACCGATCTTATTAAAGGTAATTGTAACGTAAATAACGAGCACTAATTCCGCATTGATGCAGTGGCGTGTGCCGAGTGTGTGATGACGAGCGTGCTAGGCGCCTAAGTTTAATTCAGTACGTAAGGAATCGGCCGAAACGCTGTGGCCCGGTGGTTCATAGACGGGGATATCACGTTCTGCGTTCGCTGGTTTTTTGTGCCAATTACAGTTGCAACAGGAACTCGAAACTCGCTTCGTACGAATGCTTACGATTTCATGTAGCTCGAACAATCTCTGCGCGTATATACGTATATAGACACACGTTCATACATATATACATATATATATATATACACACACACATATATATATACTTTTTCTACGAGCTGCCCCTCACCGATTTTTGCGTTCTCAAGATTCTTCGACCTCGCTGTTCGTCCCAAACGCACACAATAGTGAAGCCTTCCCAAATGGGACAATGCATATATGATTTCCTATCAAATTCCCTTCGATTTCGCGAGAGAGGAAAAACTAATCAGCATGGCGCGATGCGCGAGAACTGCGATACTTTACGAGGTGCCTCTAAAATGGAAATGCTGAAAAGACTATTGTGAATTCTTTTCTTCCTTTTGATCTTAGCATTAATCGTTCTGATCGTGTGCCAACCTTCGAATACTTTTCACGCCGATGCACGTTTCCAACAGAAGCCATTTCGCGCTGTCGCGCGCGGCGTGCATTCTACGAATATGAATATTTCAATTTTGTTTAAAATGAAAATTTACATAAAGCAATATGTAAATGTAGCGACCGAATCGTTACTAATGCATTGCGTAACGTATGGATTTTACATAGCATATTGGATTTGGCAATATTTCACGAGGCTGTCCGAAACGTTCGACGGGGTCGGCTTTAAAGTCGTGAGAATCGATCCAGAATGTTCCCACTTGGGAAGGTCGATGCGCACACAGATCGCCTTTATCGTCTGACCTAATTGGTCCACAAAAGACTTATTAGAGACCTCTAACGCATAAAAGCTCACCCACCCCCTATACACGTGATAACTCATGCGTGCAATATCTGCTGCAGACATCGACGCTTCCGAGTCGTTGAAATAGAAAAGAGCAACGAAATTATCGTTAATTCGCGTAGGAAAGTCATGATGCCCGTGCATTCGGTATACTTTAAATTAAAGCATTGTCGAAATTTAACGACGCAAGTACTGTTACAAATGATATTATAGCGTGGTATAGTATCTGTCCGCAATTCGTCTTTTAAAAAATTACTCAATTTTACTTTATGGTACACGTTGTCAATGTAAAGCCTGCAATATGATGTGTATATATCAAAGAATCTATACGATATAGAATTCGTGCTCTGGAATCTGTATGTTGTAGACTTGTAGAGTCTATACATTGAATGGTATACATATTACAGACTTTATATTAACGTCGCTGTCTTTTGTGCATCGTATCGTAAATTTGAAGCGATAAATCGTAAATTTCGTGGTTGATGTCGGAGAAGCGAACGAAAGAATTCGCCTCGTTAAGTCTGGACAGAATACCGTGGGGACGAGGCCGTTCGAGCCGCGTCTTAATTCTTATCTGAGAGAACGTGTCTTCCTATTCGCGGCGAGAGAGACAGTTCGGTAGATAAAGAGATCACGGGGAAAAGTCGTTGGCAGGGTGAAACAGAGGAAATGAGACAGAGGCGGAAGTAATCAAGGCGCAAGAAATTAACACTTTCAGTCTCGCGTTACGGACTTACTCTTAATCCACGCTCTCTATCTCTCTCTCTCTCTGTCTCTTTCGATCCACCATAAAATCAATCACCACGAATAAAGAAACGAGAAACACACGGATCGAAAATTAGACTCGCTCGACCCCTAATGAAAATTCCAACGAACTGGAAGTGCTAAACAGACGAGAGTATGGAAACGCGACGAACGAATCGAGGAGCGCGTGCGAGAGACTGTGCTGAGGTAGAAGTGAGAGCGGAAAGGCAGGGAAACAAACGAAGAAGACTGAGGCGATAGTCCAAAGAAGCCTCTTCTCGCGCGATACAATCGGAGGGATACGCAAAAAACGCCACCGTCGCATTTGACCCACTGCGAAATACGAGTTAATTAAAGAGGCAGTACGTCGGACGGCTCGGACACCGTTGCTCGATTAACGTAATAATATATCGCCGATCCTCGCCGGTCGTCGTTGTCGTTTGGCGTGCGAGCTCACGGTCCAAGGTTCGGGAATCGCGATCGACATAATTACGAGAGCGGAAAGAGATCGACCGTTTCGATTGGACGGAGGCCGCGTGTCCTCGAAATGGTCCATTGGTTTCGGCTCGAGAGGGGAAAAACGAGGATTCTGCGGCGTGGTCTCGGAGGCCTCCTCGATGAATATTGCCAATCGACGCGGCAACGTGCTTTCCCCCGGCCTTCTTTAATCCTTCACCTTTCCCGCCTCCCTTTTCGCGCTCCTTCGTTTCTTCCTGTTCTTGTTTTTTTTTTTTATTATTAATTCCCCGACGCTGCATTCCCGACTTGCCGCTGCTCGTGACTCCTCGAGTGGATCGTGCTGTTCGGGAGGCCTTCTCGAATCGCTCAACGCCCCGGACAGAAATTTTCGATCCACTCGACGCTCGCCGATTGTCCGCCAGCCGCTCGCGTTCCATTGTTTCGGCTGCTATTGGCTATTGTAAAATTCGTTCCGTTTCGATCGTCTTCCCGTTGAAACGTGTATTGTGGATAAAGGGCACCGTTCGCGTGTAATGTTTTTCGCGCGATTGTTTGGCGAAAATGAAATTTTCGTCGTACGCTCGCCGCGTGTCGCGGAAAGAAAATATACTGTATGGCCGTATCTCGTCGCTTCTCGTCAATTTTATGTTGAGAACGAATCGTTTCAAAGTGAACGAGATTTGATTTGCTACCGTTCGCGGGATATATAAATTTTCCCGGTGCTCCTGAATTCGTAGCACCGACCCGCCGCTTGGGTCAATTCGAGGAATAATTAAAATACGCTGCGGGAGCTGAATAAAAAAGCAGAGCGACGGCCGCGCAAGCCGGTCATGAAAATAAGAAGAAAGTGCACATAATACGTAATTGGCGGTCGTCGTTATCGGGAACGAGACGCCGTGAGTCGATTCTTAGGTTTAAGTCACGCGTAGACTAAGTAATTACTAATTATACGACCGGAGAGCTTTGGAGTCCCGAGGCCTCCATTACGTTCGGCATCCAACGTCTGTGATTGTTAAGGGTGAGGACAGGCAGAAGACAGAGGAGTAAGGCGGAGAAAAATTCATCCTTCCTCGTGATTGGCGGTTACGAACGATCAATTACGGTTGTCGAATTAGACTCAATTAGGTGATGCAAAATTAGGCGCGCCGGCGTTACGAACACGTGCGGGAGGATGATAGAATGAATGAAAGAGAAGGAGGAAGGAACAGAGGGCGAACGGTAGATTAATTAACGGTTGTGATCGATCGATTAAAACTCGCTGAAAACTCGTGGCTGCGGCGGGAAAGAGGGTCGTCAGTCATATGTGTTTGTGTATAAGGGTCCGCGCGCGCGTGTGCTGATATGCGTGTGAGTATGATTTTTCCGAGTTTCTTCACGTAATGCCGCCATTCATTGTCGCCACACGTGATGTCGTCGACGATACGCGAAATTGTGCGCTAACAATCATGCGCGCGAAAGAAAAAGAGAGAGAGAGAGGGATGATAGAAGGAGAGGAAGAGTAATGCCGCAATTTATTGAACATGAGAAATGTTTCGTTCGTACACGTCTCCGTTTATGCAATTCGCTGTTACGAGAGTATGAACGGCATTACGTAAAAAGCGCGTCAATACATAAAATGCAGTTTCATGGATGACAGCACGACAAAACGGCTCGCTCTCTCACTGTATCCCTCCCTGTAACGATGGACGAAATCGTAAAAATGCCCGTTTCGTGTCCGACGCATTATTCACGGCGGCACGTCGCTTTTCCGATCAATTAGTTAATCAGTATCGGCGTAAAACAAACGAGATGTTGCATGATATTTGGCGCGCTTTAAATCGCGAGCACGCGAAATTGTTGATATTTGTATTTCGCCGACGCACGGAGACGCGTTAACATTTGCTTTTATTCAGTGAGGTGACTGATTAATCGTTTGATCGGCTGACTGATTTGAACGAAAAAGCAGGACTTGATGATGCGGGATCGCGAAATTTTTCCCGTTGATTTTCGCCAATGACGCCCAAATTTGGTATTCTATCAATATTCGTGGCACGGCCATCGGCAAAAATCGACGTCGTTATATGGTTTTTAAGCGCGAAGCGCAGTTTCTCTCCAGCAGAGGAACCGTTCCGAATTCCGAATTCCCGGGACTCGTTGTTTTTGGGGTGAAATCTGTTTGCCGCGAATCGTTCCGTTCTTTCAACGCGAACGGGATAAGAATTACGCGAAAGCGAAGTGCACGGCGTTCGCGATGGAACGATTCGACGAGAGTGTGTAATAAAGTTTAGCATAGGGACGCTTATACCTATTACGAATATACATAATATACATAAAAACAATACCAGCTATCGACTAGACCTTTTACTAGACGAACGTTAAATTTAGCCCAGCGTATTTCATACTTTTACGATATTTATTGTTGTGCCTGCGTTTATTATGTGATATAGCGCTACTTATTTTATTATTATTATTATTATTATTATTATTATTATAATTAGCATCGCTATTAGTATATTATTATTAATCAGTTATTATTAATAACGCTATTAATACGACTCTTTTTGTTCTCGTTTAAGTGAATGATAACGTTAATTTTGTCCCATCCTGTCGCACAGCCGTAAACAACAAACCGATCGTAGGAAAGTGTGACCGGTCGCGATCGCGGCATCAGGCATTGTAATCTTCGGGAATCTGGAGCACGTAATTCAATCTCTGTTCTGGTAATTATGTTTGCGGGTTGATTAGCGGAACCTATCTCAATTAATCGTACTCCCGGTAATTACGTTAGGCACCGATATCCTCGAACGCTCTCTCTGTGTGTAGATAGTAATTAGTCATCGAATTTATCGGCTCCGCACTTCCGCCGGCCGATTGATTGACCTTTCGTTTCGGTCGACGCGAATGTCGGCCGGTCAAAAAAAAAAAAGGAAAGAAAAAAGATCCTTCGTCCCCGTGAAAATGTAAGACAGGGCTTTAGCGTTCAAATCGGAAGCCCGCCGATTGGCGCTGCGAATAATTTGTTCGATTGTCACGTATTTGCTTCGGGTTTTTCCGCGCCGACGCGATCGACGACCGAACGGAGCAATTTTAATCTTGTTACTTCGGAATCACAAGCTGCGCGTCGAAGACGTTCTTTTTCGATGTATACGTACGTTAATCAGTTTTCGTTGCCGCGTGCGACAGCGACAGTCGGACGAATATCGATGTCTGTAACAAGCAATAACTCCGACGAAACTAAGCCGCCGCATATACATAGATGGTGATTAATTATTATCGCTAAATAATGAGTTTAGCGATGGGTAATAATTGACTACTGCTGATAGGTCTACCGCTTAAGCAAAGACAAACAATGAACGGTCTACTATTTTCGCATCCGCAACACAGCGCTCACTCATCGAATCGCACACACGCGTCGAACGATCGATGATTTTCCTTTCACATTACACAGACTTCTAATTCAATTCGCCCTATGCGCACCGACGTCCGTATAATAACGCGGATACCCGAATTTATGTAATCCCCGATTGAAATTGAGTGATGACGAGCGACAGAGTGAGAGTGAGAGTGTGAGTGTGAGATAGAGAGAGAGAGAAAGAGAGATTGTGAATCCTCACGCGTGCATAAAAGGCGCACAATTGATGAAAGAAAGGGGTGCAGCGAATAATGTGCCACGTGAATGCAGGCGATGATCGTAAGCAATCGATATACATATATAAATATTATTATAAATGTTACGAGAGATTAAGCAAATTATTAATTATTGTCAGTTGATACGTCGCGCCGGGCCGTTCGTTGAGCGACTCGCTATCGACAATGTAAAAACTGTTTACGAGTGAATGGCGAATAAAATATTATGCGATAACGAAACGCGCCCCAGTCCTTTCGCCGTGGCCCGTTTAATGTCCTTCCAATTATTCTAATTACAGGAACACGTCAATCCGCCGCTGCAACGCAGCGAGCATTACAATGTTCGACGTGGTGCGCCCTTTGTGCGCAGGAGGCATTATTTTCGATGCGAACCGGTTCTGCGCTCCCCGCTATAAAGAGAAAAGTTACATTTTCTTTTATAGCCGCATCCGCCGATGGTTCTTCGAATAGCGGCAGTAACGTGCGTCGCGATTGTCTATTATGACTTATGATATCGTTGCGCGCTTCATGCGTCACCGTCACCGATCCTCCGTTTTAATGAAACCGGGGGTAAGTATAAATGTAAAATATGTTACGACCGCGCACCCGTAATTCCGGGCAATTTCCTTATTGAAACGCATCGGGAGACATGAAAGTTGCTGGCCGATAAATCTCTCGGCGGCCGCGACACCAGTGTGCGCGCGATACAAATTGAAATGCTCGACGTACGGCCGGACAAGTCGACATCTATCTTGCACGACCATTCGTGACCGAGAAATCGTTGCAAAACGAAGCGTGCCGAGGAAGCGTACTTTCTGAAGGAATACGCGAGAGCGGCGAAAAAGCAAAGTTCCGCGCTTGCAAATAAAAGGCAATGATCCTTTTTGTAGCAAAGTCAGTACGTCGACTGTCCCCTTGCAGGGCGTGTGATTAATGGTAGCGACGAAACGCCGTGCCTCCGGTCTTTAATCAATCTCCGCGTTCCGGTACGGCTGATTAGCGCAATAATTTATGACGATCGAGTTTGGCGCGATGAAAGAATTCCATTGACCGGGGTAAACGAGATGGGACTGGGTGATACACACGCGCGCGCGCGCGCAGGGATCCGTTCGGCGATTAAGGTCTCAGAGTGAATAATAAATATCTTTATTGTTCTTTGTTGCGCAAAGAGGAAAACAAGGCCAAGAGCTTTGCGGTTGCGTAAGCGACAGACAGAACCGCGCGGCCTCACGTGAATATCAAACGCGCTAACACGTATCGGTTTCAAGCGTGGAATAGCAATAAAAGCCGACGATTGTTCGCGCACATTTTCCCGCCCGACGATTGTAAACGCCGCATCTCGATCGACGCTCAACGTTGAGCGCGCATCACATTATGCGAATGTAAAAACTGGGATAGGGTCATTTATTAATCCCTTCTCGAGGCCCATAACGTCGTATGGGGTCTTATACATCGTAATCAGAACATCGTTACGGAGCTTATACAACTTATGCAGAGAGTATCATATCGAATCTTATATGAACACGCCGTTTTGCCTGTCGGAATAGATTAATGTTCGTTTCGTCGTTGAACGTGTAACATCTTGAAAAACATTAAACACTTTCGTCGTCGCGAGCTCGTCGATCAAATATTATTAGTACTCCAGATGACGTCCAGAGTAGTATATCAAATCTTACAAGAACACAATTTTGGACTTTAAATTGATGGTTAGATCTTGAAAATTGTCGCACCATATTCACGACCGCCGTCGATCCGTCGAGACGTCGTCCCACGAGATTCTTGAGCCGCCCAATCGTCATTTCGATCAGCAACAGAGAATTCAATCAGTCGTATACATAGGTTCTCGGAATGGTGTTCTCGGCCCAACATCGTCGGTGCCGATCACGCGAAAGTGAGTCCTTCGCCGAACCGTCCTACCAATCGAGTCCCGCCGAATATCTCTCATGTTCTCATTAAAAGCAATAACCAGCGACATTCCGCCGCTCACACGCTCGAGGCACCTTGGGCACATCCAGGCGGACCCGCTCCCCATATTCTCTCACGCGGCCACGTCCTTGCGGTCCAGATACCTCTCGACCAGCTTAATCAGACTCTCGATCCCTTCCAAATAATTCAAATCCAGCGCGCTCTGATCGTCGCCGGATGAGACGTGCGAGAAATCGATCATGTTCACCCTGACCCAATTCTGCCGCTCCTCCGACGAGCTGCTCAGCTCGTTCAAGAGCGCGTCGTAGTCCTCCTTCATGCGCACAATGTCGTCGTCGAAGTTGTTGGCGACCGAGTGGGTGCGACAGAGTCGGTCGACCCGTGTGTCAAGGCCGCCGGAGCCGGTGCGATTCAGTGGCTTCTCCTTCTCGAGCGAATCGTACGTCGACGTCAGGCTGATGCTCCGCTTCAGGGCGTGCGTCTTCTCGATCGCACGGATCCGCCAATTTTCGATGACAGACGAAATGGGCGCGCTGTTGGTGGTCGCGTAGACGGACGAACTCGAGAGCGAGGTCAGGCTGCCGGACGCTGAGAAGGAGCCTGTTTTCCGGTTGACAGGATTGCCGCGGTCTTGGGACTCCTGGCGAAGGCAGTGGCGAAGTCGTCGGGCGTCGTAGACGACCAGCAGCGAGCTCGAGTAGAAGCGCAGCTTTCGTTGCGTGCGAAAGAAGCCGAGGATCTTCCAGAGAACGGAGAGGAGGCGGACTATCAGCTGACGGCAGGCCGGTCTGTCGGCCGTGACGTTCAGGAATATGTCCAGAGCTGGGCGATTGCGGAGAAATTATTCAATGTTTTTGTTAGGGCTTATTGGTAGTGCGAGCTCCGTGGCGTGCGATGAAGCGGGAAAGGCGCGTGACGATGTGACTTGTTTCATACGTCATGAGGACTGAGTTATCTTCGGGGGAACATCAAAGTTGGATGAGTGCAGGACGAATGTTGTGCATTTTCAGGAGAATGAAAGCGACGGGAGAGTATATTCGGCGTGTACCTCGCACGAGTGCAGACAAGAGAACGATGCAGCCATAAAGCAGTAACTTACATGAATGTATGAGACCAGAGCGTAAACAGTGTTGCGTATACGAGGAGGTAGCGTTGTAGGTGAAACGTAAAAATCACGCACTGCAGTAGGAATTCTCAGAAAAGTGTGTTCCCATTCAAATAGAACATTCAAATTTACCTAAATTAGCATATGCATCGCACATGAACGGCGTGTCAGTCCATTACTGTAAAACTGCCTTTCACATATAGTGTACCCGTGTAACGATTTCGTATTCGTCATAAAATCATTCAAGCGCAACCCGTTACGGCCGTTTATCATAATCCGTCAAGTTATTTCCATTAACGCGCTAGAACATTCGGTACATAGAATATGCTCTACCCCGAAATGGATTTCTTATTAAATACTGCTACCGGTGAATAGAAGTAGGTACACGCGGTTTTGCATGACGTTCGAGCCGAAACGTTTGCGTGCAACGATTTTAAGCACTCGTGGAAGTTGGTTCGTGTCAAGCGTAGGAGCAAGTTCTGCAACGATGTTTTAACCCGCTCGAATTAATGGCAGTGAGAATATTTCGCGTGCATGAACGAGTATTCGCCTTGGCGAAAGGTGCACGGTGAAACGTCGCGTACTACCCCTGCAGTCGATTTTACGTAGAACTGCATGAAAAAAAAAGAGCCAATTTATCGTGTACCTTTACGCGACGTTAAATGTTTCGACGAATAGCTCAATTATGATAACAATGTAAAATATGCGCACGATCAGACAAAAGCAGTCTCATAAGACGCAACGAAGTACGACAAAAATAAATGTACACACCGTTCGCAATAGACATCATCAGGCGCGTAATTCGTTTAAGCGAAAATGAGGATAAGTAACATCTATATACACGGTTCGTCCTTAGAGTACGATGCATCGTTGATTCAATTAAGTCTGACAATGAAACAAGGAAAGCGACCGCCAAATCGCTAAGTAATTCCCACGAGATTCTTATCTACCGAAGCCACCCAAACGTTTAGTGGATTTGTTCTTCAGTTAAAATTGCACAATGCAATCTGCCGTAAAAATTGCGAGACGGAAGCTCATAGACGCAGGAATTGCGAGTGTTATACGATATTATTACATGACGCAAATGTTACATTTCCGGTACCAATCATTGCATTCGCATGCGCCAGAAAGCCATGCATAACGAAATGTGTAAGACATACCGTCGACGACACCCTTGGCGTCGAGCTTCTTCGCGTAGTCTTTGCCGAACTTTTTCAGCTGGCCAGCCTCGGCGAGGCTGTAAACCTGGAATCCAGTTATGCAAAAGCCATAGGTCCTCTTCGACTCCGCATACTTCTGTTCCTCCCTCGCCCGCTTCTGCGGCGTGGCCGATGGGTCCCACGTTCGTCGGCCAATTTTAATATCCATCACGCAAGGCTCCGTCATGCCCTCGGTGATATCCTTCAGTGCGAGAAACTTCACGCCTAAAACAGAGCCGTAAAACGTGGCTCAGCATTAAGCGATGATTGCGGCGACATAAACCCGACCGTAAATTTCGTTGGCGTTCAACTGGACTACGTCATAGGACCGTTGCTTCGCTAAGAAAGGAACGCACAAAATATTTGAACAATAGCGCCCGTCCGACAAGATAATCCAACCGAAGTTTCGCACAATCTGTTGTCTTTACGTGAACGGGTCAAATTCCGAAATCGATGACGTTAACAAGAGTGCTTATATTCGTGTCGGTAATGTCTTGGTAGCAATAAAACTGAATGTCGTTCGGCTCTTGAATGATCGCCAACAGTACGACGGCAGTCAATTTTATCGACATCCTCATGGCTCCGCTCGTGAAACCGTCATTATGCACAACCGCGTAAACTATTTTACGGCGGCGATGCTTATTAAGCGGAAGAAGTCTACGTTATTATCGGGCAAGGACTCACGTCTGCCGTAAATGTGAAGTTCCTGCGTGCCGTGGTACTTCGGCACGAAATTCTTCAGTTGCAGCATCGCCGGCTCCTGGGAACTTTCTAAGTTTTCGTAAAATTCAACCTCCCTCTCGGCGAGAAGTGGCTTTTCCATCGGCTTGAGCACTTGGCCCCCCAGTCCGCGTAGAACGCCTGAAACACCGTCCCGCTTTTACTTTTATATCGAATCCACCCGAAAGAAAGTGATTCTTTTCTCAATCGCGCCGAGCTTTTTTCGATAGCCAGTAATGCGATCGCCTTTTTTTTTCGATCAATGCCACGTATCGTTACCAGGAATAAAACGTAATGATTAGAGGCAACGGAAATTACTGTCACGTTGTAAATAGAAACAGTCTATCCTTATTGCGATAACAAAACGCAACAGATACATAATATATCGTTTTCTGCTACAACTTTGGTCGTTACAATAACATCGCTGTATTAATTATTACAGTATGACTGTGTATCTTACATCGCGAAACAATTAAAATGGAGCATTTCGTACGTAAAAGCCGATTCACAGCAGGCCGATTAAAAGACGAATACAGGAGCAAACGAAGTGACTATCTGTGAGGTGCGAGAGAGAAACGAAACGTATTACGGTTACTGTAGGTGTAGTTCGACGAATGCCACAATAATGGCACTACGTCAGAGGGACGTTAATCGCTATTATGCGGTGACACATATTATCTTTCGAACAGGTGCGAAGCCTCATTGCGCAGCAACGACGGGTGCCGTAAACTCGTCGGCAATTATCTTCGATAGGATTTCACTCTTTACCGGGTCATAAAGATGCCCGCCAACGACTCGCCCCCCCCCCCCTCCCACCCACCAAATTCCTATATATTCTACCCGCTTACCAACTGTATTTTTTTCCTCGTCAAATGCATGTCCTGCCACCTGACAGCTCAAGGGTGACATTCCAACTGGAAACACACTTTCGGACGGTATCCCGGCCGATTCCGCGTTCGAACGTTTATCAAGACGACACTTATCAGATTGAGCGTCTAAGGTCGTCATAGTTGGATCGCCGTGCCGCTCGTCGTAATTACTTCTGCAATTAAAGAGTTACACGCGCGTCTGAGAACGATCTTATCGCTATGCCAACTTCCCAACTCGCCTTGCAGAGCCGCCCCGTCGTAGCGTTAAAACCGTGGCCTGATAATAATTACCTCATTTCGGCTCACTTCCGTCGTTGCACGCAACACGATTTTCGCTTGTTTGCGGAACGCGACGATTCGTATTTGAGGCCCGCGAACGACCGTTCGCTCCCCTCTCATAGATTTATATGCCTGTCTGCGCGCGTACGTCGACGTCAGTCCGACACTCTCGACGATCTTTACCTGTCGACGCGAAAAATTCGCATAACGAGCGCGCGCGCGCGCGCACGCACAATTATCGTCGGTTTCAAAAGACGCGATAATGCGTCAAATTGCACGGCATCGCGCGATGCCCAATGATCTCGTGATGTCGGACGAGAGGGCGAGCGCGCCGCTTCGTTGAGCTTCGAATTATCACTCGTTAATCGTCCGCGATCACGTGCACGTCTGTCTTCTCCACGCACGGCGCACACTGCACACCCGTGTCACGTCGCGCGTAATTTCGTAGTGCCGTGCCACGGCGAGGGCACTTTTTCTTTAACGAGGCACGAGCCGAAAAGTCGCGGCCCAAGTAAATGCACGGCGATATGTATTTCAAATGAGCAGGATGGACTGACTCTCGCGTTCGCCGGCAGAGGTCGGGTCACGTCTCAATGCCAACCATTCGGAACGCCGCGCTGTAATCGTCGGTTAAACGATTGGCGTGGGTTGGCTGCTATGACGATAAGTCGGGTGCGATGTAATCGGTGGATCCTTCGGGATGATTTTCTCGAAATTTGCATTCAACTGCAGCGTACTAGTGCTGACGTCACCACGTTCACCGATGTAGGGTCAATTTTTCGCTCCCACTGCAATCGCACAGTGGCCAGTGTCTCTTTTATCTTTTAAACTCGACGACGGTGGAGCCGAAATTCGCATTTATTAAAGGTGACGGGCGATCCGCGTGTTTTCTGCTAGTCGCTTTTACATTGTTCCTGCTTACGTGTCGTTCACTGTCATCGCTCGTATCGCAGCTCGGAGCATCGTTATATACTGCTATAACCTGCATCTGTTAAACAGTCGTGCCTCGTTAGTGCCATTCGCTGTGCGATGCTTTTGCCACGAGCCCTCTCCGCCAGTGATTTATAAATGTTCGCACAGCAACGGGACACGCTGAGCGACCGACAGTCAGCGCGGGTGCGTCAACTTTCTTTGACAACGTTACACTGAAAACGTGCCGTATTTCCCATCTGTTTATATCAACCAGAAGTTCGTACTTTTATTTCACGTTCCCCTCCAGTTCCGCCAGAGTGCCTCGCTATTCTTGCGTCGCGGCGTATATTTCACCCCGCCACGCTGATGGTCGTACACATACGTCGTTCGACTATTTCCGTTTAAAATGCCGCGTGCAGCTAGGCTGCATTGTTGTGATACTCGAAAACTATGAGCACCCTAACCTGCATCGTCATAGGTGTACCGAAAGTGTTCACTGTCACTAGGTGTCACGAGCGTGTAGCATTGCGGAATTAGATGCGTCAAAGTTTAAACAGTGCGCGTGTTGAAGAGTTACGGAATAAGGTTTGTAGCACGAGAACGTGAGGAATCGGCGAATATTGTTGGGTTCGCGGTCCTGCGAATTTCTTTCCGATTTCGATAACAGGTACGCACGCGTTTTTCGTATTGATAACTATAAATACTTTGTTGGTTCTTGACTATTATCTGTTGACATATTAACAAATCGACGGTACATACAGCGGGTTTTATGTTTTATCTGCCATGACACCATATTGATTTAGGTGTTCATGGGAGATATTTTTGAAGATAATCGTAGGGGAATCTTTTGTGACATAATTCGTGTCAAAATAGTATAAAACTAGTTTATATTTGTTTCGTATAATACATTATAATACAGTACAGAACAGAGCACGTAATGAAAGCTGTTTGTTTCATTTTGGTGATAAAGTATAAAATGTAGTATTACGTGTGAATGATAACATACCTAAAGTTTGACATGGAATAATTATGACATTCACATGTCTTAGTAACTTAAAACAAATTTGGCATGGAATTAAGCTGTCCATTTCAAACACCTTGTGTCAAGATGTGTGCCTAAACATTTGACACTGCAGTATCGTGCACCACACGGTATGCAAGTGTAATTACTCGGAAAACCGCACACTGCACAAAAATGTCTTTCTGGGAATCTGGATGGTGGAGCTTGTGCAGAAGCATAATTAGGAGGAGACGGATTTACATTCAGATCCTCTTCCACTAATTGTCCAAATGTCTTGCGAAAGCGTTGCTTGTAATATTCTGCAGATCTGGTCTTCTTTTTTCTACCCCCTCTGCTGTCTAATGTTTCCTGGAATTTTGGCACCTTTTTGCTCATAACTAAAATGCAGGATATTATTTTGGAAACAGAATTGGTGAAACATACATGAAGTTAAACATTTTGATTGATATGTAATATACCCAGGTCTGCATGTGGGTCATCATGGAAATTGTCCTGCTCCAAGGCTTCCAAAGCTTTTTTCTGCCTGCGTTTGCGAGCAGCATCATCAAGCACTCTCTTTTGATATGCATCCTTTATTCTACCAGATTCTCTTGCAGCCATTTTGTGTTATTCTCTAAAAGACTTCCAACAAAATAAATCTCTGCAACACTGTCTAGCAGCTTATATTCCTTTATCTGCAAGAGGAAATGATATCTGGTCCATAAGATCATCCACTTTGGTTTGAAGAATTTCAAGAATATCGGCAGAGATAAATAAATGTCTTTCGTCAAGATCTTGAATTATGAACTTTCTCCCTAGGGCAAATGTTTCATCCAAGTGCAGAAGGAACTGTTTCATAGCTGCATCGCTGTATAAACATAGAATGTATTTCCCTCATTGTTGTATAATGTCACTTCCTTGCTATGTAGGAAAACTATGTCTAAACGAAAAGGTGTATCTATTGAAGAGAAACGGGCAAGAATGTTGCAACTATTTTATGATAAGAAAGAGTTCTTTACACTAAAAGAGTTGGAAAAAATAGCACCGCAGGAGAAAGGGATAGTTGCGCAGTCCGTTAAGGATGTCCTTCAATCCCTAGTAGACGAAGGTTTGGTTTGTACCGACAAAATTGGCACCAGCGTTTACTTCTGGGCTTTTCCAGGGTAAGCCAATAGCAAATAAAATAATAAGCCTGACCATTAATTTAAAAAAACAAAAGCTTTGCTTGTATCCACCTTATTTTGTTGCTTTATTATTTCATTGTTACTGTACAGAGCAAATATAACCTCATTAGAATATCGAATATCAGAAGGGACAAAGAATATTGTTCATGCAGAGTTTAAACTTCAAAAACTAAATGAAGAATGTTTGAAAGAACAGGTAATGTTTAACATGACACAGAAATAAATAAAACAATATTACAGATTTATTTATAAAATTACATTAACACTTAAGACAATCAATAATAAATTTACATGGTCATAAAACATATGAATAATAATAGTTACAATATTAATAACACAATAGATTTAATAATAAATTAATAACATTATATTTAATGGTTTTAAAATTTGGCACAACCAATAAGTGGTACATTATGTTTAGGCAGGGAAAGAGGATTCTGAGGAACGAAGAGCTGTGTTGGAGGAAGTAGAAAAGTTAAAAGCCAAAGAGAGTGAATTGTTAAAACAAGTTGCCAAATTTGCCGATTACGATCCTAAAGCTGTCGCGATAATGAAAGAGAAGGCACAGGTAGTTAGTACTATTCTGCACTAATCGTTATTCTCGGTAATAATCATGAATACTCTTTACCAGGAATACAAAACTGCTGCTAATGCGTGGACAGACAATATTTTCGCCATTCAAAGTTGGTGCAAAAACAAATTTGACATTTCCACTGAAACTCTTAACAAACACTTTAACATTCCCGAGGATCTCGACTACGTAGAGTGATGCGATTTTAATACCTTTTGTACGTTTATAAGAAAAGAAATACACTTATGCCTGTCACCGGATACGTACCATTCAACGAGAATTCCTTTCATAACATTTACCATGACGATTTGGTAATGAATACATGCAGAAAAGAATGTTAACACCGCTATCGACGAACATCGACGAATCTGCAGCTCTTACTAATGGTTTGCTAACGTTTCAGACGCACTTAATGCGTGACAACAGTTTTCTCCGCAGAATAATTTTTATGAACAAGTACCCGGCGTGTGGTAATGTCTGTCTTCAATGGGTCCAAGAGGTCTAACAGTGTATGAGTTTACAATGTTGGCAGATTAGTTCAGCACCCCTGATGCCGCTGTCGGCAGTACTAGAGGCAGTGACAGCATATTTGGCTTCCAACTCCATTTGTGTCGCAGTGTGCGATGCTAAGGTTCTGATTGGGCGTAAGCTGCGCGCAACGCACACAGGCGCACACGCATGATGGAGTTGGGTCGAAATATGCTGTCACTGACTAGAGGAAACTGCTTCCATTTTCCAGTTACGTGCATTCGCGAAAAGGCGAAAAGAACGAAGCTATATTCTGTCTTTTTTCCACCAAGATCGCTCGTCGTGACTTCGTGCATGTACAATAGCGAAACTGAAATGCTCTTTCGCATTACAATCCTTTCAAAAATCGTACGAGAAACGCCTGTACGTGTATAAACAAACACCTTTTTCCGATAAAGTCGAAATATTATAAATACATTTAGGAATGAAAATTACTAAAAGCAGTAAATCTCTTGTACGGTATAAACAGTCGTAATCGTTAGGGTTTTACGAATTCACTAGCATAGGGATGTTAATTTGTCCAAGTCGCTAGAAATGTGGTCGACACACGCCATCTGGTAAGGAATTTTATAACAGCGTCCTCGAATGCACTGTTGCGTCAGCCATTGAAATACCCCGAAATCAAGCCTCGAGCCAGCCAGTAGTTACACATCGATCGAAGCATCTATTCACGGACCAACGGTAGAGAATCTACACCACTCTCTCGAAGCACTCTTGTAACGTGAACGTACCGAGGCAGTCACACAAGTGAGTAGAGATTTGTCAAAAATCCGAATTACTTAGAATATCGATCCACGTGCTTAATGTCACCGCTTTCGCGCTTTCGTTTTCCAATATTCTACGTGAAATTTCTCGCAAACCGTACGGGAAGCGTATATATTTCGATCTAACCAACGATTTATGTTGCCAATCGGCATCACGTTACAGCACGTGCTACGCAAAATTGCGGTTACATGGAAAGACCCACGTAGAAACAGACGACAGGGTTTGCTTCCTGGTCAGATTGTCAGATACCATTAGATAGCCTCGCTCGCGCACTTCTTTCTCCGCCAAATGATCCATTACGTAACCCAGACGACCCTGAGCCAGTGCCCTAGTGGTTCAATTTTGTCATACGAAAATATCGCAATTTGCAAATTCTCGGTGTAATACATTTTTCTGTCACAATTACACCGCATGGCTATTTCATTCATTCTGTAACAAAATTCTGCGAAGCCAGTGTACGTTGGGGGTGACATTCGGTACGTGTGCGTGTGTGTGCAAGGGGCCAGTCTATTTCTCGCCTCAACGAACCTATACCTACACCTCTGTAACCAGTGTTCATTTTTCGAATGAAAAAAAAAAGAACGTTACGAAACGTTTCCTCGTGACGTTACGCGTCATCGTCACACATTCTTGAACGTCCACTTACGAGGGCAATAGGGCATTCTCCGTCTGTCTCCCTCCCACCCCCGGATTCCTTTCTGATTCAGGATCATATTATGCAAATTAAAAGCTACTGTTAGTTACGTACTCGTCAGAACTTACCCGTGTCGATAAATGTAATCTGACGTTTACTGGTAATGGCAGAGATTTTCGTGAAGGTTACGTCAGTACAAGTTCACGGCCCTTCTACTTCTACGACAGATCATCGACGCGGTCTTATTAATTGAAACGCGGCTTGCATAGATAAATCTCGTTTCTCATAAATATTTATCAGAACATTCAAGGGTAATAGTCAAGTGCACGGAAACTATCAACCTCACGCGCGACATAATTTCATCATCCTCGTTTCTTCTAAACTGTCGGGTTATTGCTTATATGCTTATCGAAATGAGTTCCCCGTTCGATAATACACTCGACAATTGGATGTCGCCAGACGTCGAAGCTTAATTGTTAGATGTTATTGCAGGGGAGGGGGGTGGATGGGTGGAAATTACTCGAATATTGCGCGTGACTGATTCTTCCGGTATGTACCGTGCAGATAAAAATAAAGATGTCCCCGCGTGCCATCCATGTGCGCATTGTCGATACCGCGAAATGTGAGTGCAAGGTACGAAGCGCATGCGCGTTCCTGAAAATCCCACTGACCCACCTGATGTTGGAACATTTTAACTGCTCATTAGGCTAATTAGTTCCCGTGGCAAACGTTCGTGTTATCACTGATAGATTATCGGCGTTAATAGTAGTCAGAAACGTTCTAATCGCTAAGAATTATGACAATCGTATGGTTACGACATTCATTTTATGGTCGTTGAAATTTTGTCTTTTTATTAAGTTTCCAATACTATGTTCTAAATAATCAAAATGTATGAATACATTGCGAATGATATTTTTGTTATACAAAAGATTATGTATCTTTCTCGTAATACGTGTAGACAATTGAATTATTCGTTTAGTTATGTTTGTAACGTTAATGTAGTTTAACATCCAATTAATGAATACTTTTATTTTGATCAATTTTTTTTACAGACTAGGCCAAAATGAGTATCCCTGCTGGTGATGCTGAGAAGGGCAAAAAGGTGAGATAAATAGCATTATATAAAAAGTATGTCGCATTTGCGCAAGAATAAACTTTGTCAACGAAGTGGGCGCCATCTGTATTCGTATATCGCAAAACACGTGCCCATCACCTGATGAATCTATTTGCAACTGCTCACGCGGCAATTTCACTTTTTCCGTTTATCTTGTTAATTTATCCTTGCAGTTTCAAAGAATTTTGTTTAACAATTGGAAATTAATATTCATTAACAAATAAATATGAATTCCTTGTCAAAGCTATTTTTGCGTTTTCGAACTGGAGATACGTATTTTCTTAAATACCGAGAGGGGCAATTCATTAATTTTATATGTTCACGGTAAATGCTGCTATACTCCCTTTGATCGTTTAAGTTAATCGAACATATTTCAAAGAACTTAATAAAAATTCCTTAATTTAACAAACTTGAAGTTAATTGTCTTCAAAGACAACTTTAAATTCGTGTCCATTTTCGCCATATTCAAAACTAATATGTTTGCGTATTTTTAGGCCTTCGTCCAGAGATGTTCACAGTGCCATACTATCGAAGCCGGTGGTAAACATAAGGTAGGCCCTAACTTGCACGGCATTATTGGAAGGAAAACAGGTCAAGCTCCTGGGTACTCTTACACGGATGCCAACAAAGGAAAAGGTAATTTTTTTCTCAAATTATGGCTCACACGCAATCGGTTACTCATATTGAATAGAAAGGGGATAGAACGATAGATGACGGCTTTGGAGGCAGTTTAATTATTTTGAACTTTCCCTCTTAGGCATCACTTGGAGTAAGGACACGCTATTCGTCTATCTCGAGAACCCAAAGAAGTACATTCCCGGCACGAAAATGGTGTTCGCCGGATTGAAGAAGCCGCAAGAACGGGCAGACCTTATTGCTTACATCGAACAGGCATCGAAGTAGATACCAATTTGAAGTTGTGAACCACGGATGTTCGTGCAAACGGCGGGTGTCTTAGAGGACCTTAGTGCTATTATCATCCTCAAACCTCACAGACATCTGCCCTTCCATCACTCGAACTCATCCTCTAACTCTCTCTCCTTTCTGGTACTCACGCGTATGCCAAGTCGGAATAGTGAAGCTGTTATTGTTGACGATAGGTAGATATACCGTGTTACGTGACTATGTACATTGACGTTGGGGGCCGGGCTAGTACCGGCCCCGTTTCTTCATCCCCGAAGATACTTTGCTGCGTTCCTGCTTGTGGCTGAGCCATCGGCATAACGCTCGCATCGTAATTATTTATTATCATCGTTCCAATTGGATCGCTCAACGACTGTTCACTTGTAAACTAGCAATGTCAAAAATACAGATTCGTCGATGAATTTGTAACAGACACTTTCCCATTTGACCCAGGTATCTTGGAGTCAGAGGGGTGAACAGGTTATAGAGTATGCGGATATGTATGGCGTGAGACAGTGTTCTTCGTATGAGTTAACTGGTTGAGCTAAGAACGTTTTGCGGTAATTTATTGATTTCGCGCAATAGGTACGGTACTTCATATTCGCATATTCTTATAGACGGGCACGCCCTGAACTCGCAGAATCCCAGCCACCGTTCTGTAGTACATTTTATGCCATCCTCTAAATACTTTTTCGTGACCAGACTTTCGTGCGTGAGAATTCACCGTGATAACGACGAACAAGGAAGGATGCGGTTAAAGACGCAGGAAGTCGGTTCTTGACAAGGGTTTTACCGTGTCCACGGACAAACAGTCGTAACACTTTGTTCGCACCGATTGCGTAGTAACGTCGTGAAATCCAGTTGTGGAAAATCGTTGAACCTATAGACTTCTGTTTTCGTGTAATTTACGTATCGTTCGACCCTGAAATTTGATCAGTGAAACCAACCGGTTCAAATTCGGTCAGTGAAACAGTTCTCCGATTTTAACACCTGCACTATCGCTTATCGACTATCCGTCAATGGTGTCATCCAAAAGTTCTGGCCAATTGACGTTGCCTGTGTATTTTCGTATGTGAACGTTTACGATGCAAAAGAAGCAAACGCCGCGTATCATACAAGAGTCGTTAAGCGACGACGATATTTTTGCGATGAAAGCGAAAGAGAAGACATCCTTGAGACTGCGACTGGGTCGCGTGTTCAGTTCCGGAGGGCTTAAGAGCCCAAAAAGTCCTTCGACCCGTCCAAGTTCCGGCAGCTCGAGTCCACACCGTAGCGGCAGTCCGTCGGTCAGGTCAAGGTATTCTTGGCATCCGCCTTCAACGAGCAAAGACAATCAATCCCCTCGCACGCCCGAAAGCGGCATCTCTCTTTCCGTGTCCTCGAAATCGGAAGTGAACAGCAATTCGACGAATTCGCCAAAGAGCCCGTCCACCCCGAAAAGTCCGCAATCGTCAACGTGGTACATCAGCGACAGGTAAGCGGACAAACACGTTCCGTATGATCTACGCGTGCCCTCCAGGTAATTCAGACCGAGGGTCGTCAGGCAGGTAACACGTACGTGACCGTCGCCCGCGCAGTCGTCCCGAGTTGTTGACATAGGTGACTTCGCCGTGCCAGCCGTGGAAGTACGTCACGGCTACTTAACAGTTCCTGTTTTGTTTAACGCGATTATGTAACGATCGAGCTGCGGCAATGTGCGCGAGAGTCCCTGCATATCTCGAAACATTGAGCGCTCTCGTCTGACACACATTTCGCCCGGCGCAGCGTGAATGAACCTTAAGTCGACGGAATTAGAGGCTGCGTTAGCGCAGCTGATGTTAAAGATAACGGCCTATAATGCGATGCACACGCTTTTTCCGCTCGACGCTGAACCTCGCGCCTTATCTCGCCGCGAAGCCGCGAGAGGCAGAGAGCCGGCGTGCACGAGATTTATCGCAGACCTGCGGTGTCTAAATGTGTGACCATGTACGGGTCTGGGTAAAAATAACCAAGGTCAGGTGCGCACGCTTTACTCGTCGCCGGCGTGACAAGGGATCCAACATACCCCCTGTTCTTTCATTTCGTCACCCCTCAACTCGTAAAAGGACATTCCGGTTATTTTTAACGCCATTGTGCAGGACCTGAGGTTCTGTCACCTTTGCGCGGACGGCATCCTTTACGGGAAGCGACGTGATAAAGCGCTGCCACGTGCGCGCGAGTTGTTCGTCTGACCTATATAAGATGAAACGTATGTACATGCTGGGATAAAGTTTACACGAGTCATGCCGAAGTGAGAGACTCGCGAAAAAAAGGAACAGCGACGTGAGGCGAGGGATTACTTCTTGCTGTTCGCGGCTACCTGCCTCGGGGCGCAAAGTTTTGTACGATATCATTGCATTATTTTCAGCCTCGGGTTGCGCTCCACGAGCGAAAAAGTTTCCGCGACAGGTGGGAACGCTGGGACTCTTTTAACCGGGATATATTTTAATTCTTGTCGTCGACGATAACTAACGCAAGTTTGTCCGCGCGAGTACTTGTATGCAGTTTATTGCACACGGGCAACAGTGCAACTGCTAATTTAAGGTTTGAAAAATGATCCACTTATCGAATTTGCTTGTACATAACCGAAAAATCAGTTGCACATGAAAAACTAATCATGTAGCATAAATTTCGTTTAAATTATCACATAATTTGTCCTGCAAATCACCGTTTCCTGACTGCAACAAATTACGAAACTGTATATGTACAGGTAGTCATTGACTTTAGGCGGGAATAATAAAAGAAAGAGGGTTGTGCCTATGGGAAATCATTGACATTTAAACTTCCGCCATGAAAGAAACGAGCAGCCAGCGTATGGATGCTATTTTTTCGTGTGACCTTATAAAGTTAAAGCACGTGCAGCGACTGTCAGGAAGACTGAGAATATCGATCACTGGATACCTGTTTGAGCAAAGAAGTGGAACGTACATATGTTACATAAAGTCAAATCTTTCTTGGGTTCACGATAAAAATCAGAACGAACCTTAACCATGCGCGGTCATCGTATCAAAGTACATGCCCCTGAACGGAAGCCGGTAATTTCAGGAAACTACATAAATTCGTTAAACGTGATCCATCGGCGACCAAGGTCCACGTGTCGCGTGGGCAGTAAAAGCTTTACTCATTGATAGCAGGAGCATGTGGAGAGTGAGCGGAGCGAAGTGTTTGGTCGCGTAAGACGAGTATTAAAACGAGTGGGAAAAAGTTCGTAGTTGGTGAAACCTTAATTTCGGACCGTTAACCGACCGCCAACGCAAATAGTCGAAAGCAATGTCCGTTGTTTGACATTAACGTTTATTGACGTTCTAAGAGTTTCGCTTGGAAAGTCATGATTGAAATAACTGTTGAACTGAACTTTAGTGACTCCGCTTCCAGGAATAAACAACCGTGGTTTTGATAAGTAATGTATACATTAATGTGCTGAACTTGCCTGTTTGTGGATTTATACTGTATACGCTGCTCTCGCATACTAATCAAAGCGAAATTCAAGCTGTTGACGAAAGGTGGAAGACCAAAGTAAAGATCATAAAGATTCGTGAGACATGGCAAAGAGAAGGTACACTCCAGCTTGCCCGTGCACGGTATTTTGAGGTGGTACCCACTGGTTTCGTGTGACCAGAATGACCAAAGAGGAAAATAGAAGCATACAAATTCACGAAACGTCAGCATAAATCCATCAACGTTCTAGTTCGTACGTGGACATTTGCGGCGGTGTTCAGAGCTTTTGGGGACAGTTCGAATTCCCGAAAGGGTAAAATACATTCATTATTTCATTATCACAGAATAAAGTCTCATCAGTAATTCATAATTGTCCTGGTGCGTCGATCTTAATTCTTCGAGATGCCATAAAGTCGATGACTTCTCTACAAAAAAATTACAAATACTCATACTGAACCATCCTTAAACAAACCCCTCCCCACCTGCAACAAAACTGCCAACATACAGACCCCCAGAAAACCGAAAAGAGCAAAGCCAGCACATAAAGAAACCTGTCTCTCCAACCCAACAATTCAAGAAACCGCCTATCCCCACACGGCCCGCTCAAAGCAATCCTATCCACTCATCTCCCCGTTCTCAGGGCGTCGAAAGGGTTAAGCCCGCCATAAACAAAATTGTCCCCGTACAACAGCGTACCCCCATCAACGTCCTCTCCCAAAAGCACGTCTATCTTCATACATATCACGACCATACAGCTACCGTCCGCCCGACGTTCACCGAGGCTACCAGCAGCACCAGCAAAAACCCGGAAGCGTGTAGCGGAAAGCATACCGAAAAAAGGGTTCCCGATACAGCAGCACAAACCGAACCCGTGACGTGTCGCAGCTGCGAAGCGTTCGCTCGGGTTGGACGGCGGCATTATTCGCTGGTGTCGCTGAATCGCCGCTGGAGAAGCATGCCCGAAGCGAGCGCGATGGGTCGATGCAGCGCCGGCGCTGCGGGACACGACGACACGACTACACGACGAGGACGAGGACGAGCACACATATCCCCCACCAGCTGGGCTCGACGTCGAAACGATCGCGCCGATCTGCGCCCACCACCTCCTGCGACGACCCTCCGACGCGGGTCAGAGCGAGATGCTCGGCTCTCCCTCCCTCGCTCCTTCTCTCTCTCTCGATCGCGCCCTCTCTCAGCCTCGCGCTCCTACCCCATCCTACCCCCGCCTCCTGTCGCACCAATGCACCTCGTCGTCGTGCTCCGTGGAACACTACACGAAGCGCCTCGAATCAGTGTAGAACGGTTTCAGCAGCAACGGGAGCAGTCTCACGTTTGCCTCCGTCGCGAGGACGTAGGAATTGAATAAGCGACACACTCGACAGGTACGTCACGGTCATTTCTTTCATCATGAGCGCGCGGCACCGAGCGGGCCCGCGGGGTTTGGCGCGTTGCGTGTCGCGGGCCGAGTATTATTTAGATGAGAGATGGAGAGTGGAATCGGTGGGGGGAGGAGGGCGGGAGATGACAGGAGGATAGAATGATTTGGCAGGCGTCGCGCGACCTCGGGTTCGAAAAATTGTGTCGCGATCGGGTGACGCGCGAGGCGGTCGCGGGGTCGAGAGTGGATGAGTTTCGTATTGTTGGACTCTTCCGCGGTTGTAAACAGAAGTTGGAACGGGTGGCTTTGAGATCGGTAGCGTCACTTTCGCTGGCGGCGTGGAAGAGTGTTGGGCGAGGAATTGGGACGGATCGTGGCGTTCTTATAGCGTCGTGGAATGGGTCGCTTCGGTGTCGGGTGAAGATGATGGGAGAGTAGGATTGTTAAAAGTATTGGGATTTGACGCGTGCGATCGAAGGCGCGTGGACTTCTTCGGCGTAGGCGTGCCAGAGGAGTGTCGGGGGCGTTAGGTGTTTTTTTTTTTGCTGATAGACTCGGTAATGGGATTATATTACGCGCGTGCACGTATATGCTTCTTCGAGGAATTATGTCAGCGCGTCGTGTGGGACTGAGACTTCGATCAATTCGCACCGTTCGTTTAGTCGGTTATTACATATTTATTTTCCTCGCTGGGTATACTTAAAGAAGCGGCTCGCATTCTACTTTTTGCTTTCCCGCATGCCGAGCACGGAAACGTGACGGCAGGTGTGCCATTAGTTTTTACACAGTCACACGCTATTGTTCGTCACGATTCATGACAGCGCGGTAGAATGAAAGCAAACACGAACAGAAAAGACAATTTTCGTGTCGTACTCTGCTCAAAAGCACTATATTTCACGCGACCATAATTTATAGCCAGTCATGCATAAAAACCGCACGAATCTCTACCGTGCCTCGTTCGTCGAACACAGAAACAACCGCGACACTTAATTCCTTCGCGGTTTACTGTTAGCCCCGTAGCAAACTATAGCAACCGAACCTCAAACATTTACATTCCCCACTGTTCGACTACTCAGCCACCAAATAATTATACTTTACAGCTCTTCAAACTTGTGCCCCGTATCGCTTCGTAGTTTTTACACCGTCTATCAGTGCGTGGGCGTCGGACAGCTCCAGCCGAAATTCGAATAAACGTCCCAACGAATGCATTTGATATTCTAGTCTCTAGAGGACTAAGGACGGCCCCGAGCAACGGACAAGATTTAGGGCACCGCGTTTCCCAACGCGTGTACACAGACACGCGCGCGCGCGCGCGCACACCAATGGACGAGAATCGCGGGGCCACGAAAACGCGAGCGTGCGCGCGCTCTATCACACAGTAGCAAACGAAATTCACGTATACGTCTGAGCGCACACAATCGCTCCTAGCCTGCATCATCGGGCAAAAAGTAGGTCTAGGGAATCAGCTGACCGAAAGAGGCGCGTGCGCCTCGCCAGCGCACTGGCACATTTGAAACGCCCACTATAGCACGTCGACGTGGAACAGCCCCGCACAAACCCCGGAAACGAGAATTCCGCTCCGTCTCCGAGCTTCCCTCGGCTCGCAACGACAAGCGAAGGCACGAAAATTGCCCGTTACCTCGCCTTCGTACCCGTCATTATTTCGCCCGGCGTTGAACGAGACAAATTTCGGATAGAAATGAATTCGCAGATGAATTCATGGCGCTCGCGCGCTCGGCCGGTGTCAATTAGCCCCGGGTGCGGAGAGTTGAAAGTTCGACGCGGCTGACTGGGCAAGCCTTTATCTACTCGGAGCTATTTGCATTGCCAGCGTACCGTCAGGCCTTCCGCTCGCCCGCTCTCGACTCCGCTCGTCAATCGAACGCCGATGGGCCACCTCCCACGCCTACCGACTCGATATCAGTCCGATTTCGTCGATCCGCTCCTCTAGCAGCTTCTTCTCTATCGCGGCACTTCGCGATGCACGCGTAATGGACCGGCGACCATGACCGAGTGGGCGTTTAGTGTGGATAAACATAGTCAAGGCTGACGTGACATTTACGTAAAAACTGTCCGCTCGTCGTTCCGCAAATCTCGCGCGCGCGGACGAGATTAACGATTTTCTTCCGTGGGCTCGATATTAATCGCGCGGCACGGCAGGAGAACGCACGCACTGCTGCACGTCGGAGATACTCATTTCGTCAAGGGTGTATTAATCGCTTTTTAGGGCACGCGCTGCCTGACGGCGTTTAGCGGAGAGAGAGCGGTGGAGTAGCAGGTTTAAGTTGATGCTAACAGCACGCTCATTTGGTTTAAGCGGGAACAAAGGAGTAGGAAGAAAACGTACGTGACGCGGAGTCGTGAGAGAAAAAAAAAAGAAGAAGTAGTACAGTGACATACGAGAAAGTCCCATTATTGCATTATGCTTTAGAATGCGGGGGATGGAGGGCATTAAATATTCAAGCGAGTGAGGAGCAGAAATGCAATGACGCTTTTTCGTTCGCCCGACGATCGCGTGTGAGATCTTTTCCGCGCGCCACGTACGTACGTGTTTGCAAACATGGTAATGAACATTGTGCCGCCTGGGATTCGTCGGCGAGCGTTGACATTGGCTCCGCGGGTGGGTAAACAATAAATCGGATTGCGACATTTTATGCATGCTCGAGAGCGAGTTAAATTAGTAAATACGATGTGTGGTTCAATGCGGAACCGCCGCGAGTTATCATTTCGACACACTGCTCGACCGTGTATTTTTGATGCGCGCGAAGAGATGTTTTCGATGAGCGAAATGATTTATGTAAAATCGCGCCCTCTGTCGCGCGTGCAAGCGTTCGCGGAACCGCAACTTGTACACTACCGTATTGTACACGGTATCCCGTGCGGTCAATTAGCCAATTGAATGGGGCGCCAACAAACATCGCATACTTTTGCACGCCACTGTATACCTTATCGCTTATCGGGCTTGGCAAGGTAACATCGTAATTGCACGCTCGATAACCACGGTTCGTTACTTGGTAATCTCTCCCGCTAGGTACTCGCCCTGTCGCAAACTGTTCATTTTGTACTTTAAGGAGCACTGGCTGCTACCTATCTTTCGCCCGAAAGGCATGTTTTACGATCATTTAGCATCATCTTGCCGCTTAGCATAATGACCCATTTTTAGGCACTCGAAAACGTGAACATATCATTTCCGGATCATATCGTAATTACGTGCCTCACATTTGAGAACAACTTTACCGAGCGTGACACTCGGTAGTCCGAAAGTAGAGCTTTTAGAGTATGCTGTCGGGATACTCGTACATTAGCGATTACACGGTATAATCAGTACAACGTTGCAGCTGCGCGAAAATAGCTAAACTTCGCGCAACTACGTCAGTTGCGACAAGCTGCACCGTGTGCGCGACCTTTCAATCTGTCGTACAATAATCGAAAAAACACGGTGCCAGATATATCGCTACACACAAGCTGTTGCGAGAACGATATAGGACGGCAAAGCAGAAAATCCGGCGTGACGATCAATTACGATTCCCTGAGAGAAACCTCGCGCGACATCCTTCCCAATATTTATCGTTAAGCTCTCCGTAGACTTTTTCCGACGTCGTCCGTGATCTCTAGACTTTCACGACCGTGCATCCTCTATCTCGGCCTAGACATTTGCAAGCCTTCATCCTTGACCTTACCGCACACCAGCGCGAGGCTTCATTCAAAATCGACCCACGGACCCGGCAATTGTTCACTCTCTATCTCTGACACATTTTACGCCGTCCTATATCCGAAGATTTCAAGCACAACCTCTCAAGCCCGCATCCACCGTATCATTCTCAACTCCACGCGAATTTTAGCAGACAATCGACCTACAGATTCGAGTAGCCATTCGTAATCTATACTTAATATAGGTCACCCCCTTCCCCATATCACCGACTCACCTCCACAATGAACCGCGAATGATTCGTAAAATGACAAGTAGACAAAATCTCATGCTCATGCGCGCTGTCAATAAAACAGCGTGCCTTCCATAATCATAAGCGAGCGTTCTCACGACCGGACTCCGTGCGGTCAGTCGTCATTCCTTATCCGTGATCTCCCCGCAGACATGAAGTACTCGCCGCAACAGCAACAACAGAAGGAGAGGAAGTCGGAGAGCGACGTGACATCGCTGGAGACGACACCGAACAGGGCTCCGCGACGGCATTCGACGTCGACGAACCGGAAGAGCTCGTCGTCCTCGTCGACGAGAAACTCTCTATGCCGTTCGCCGTCGACGGGCATGTTCGCCTGGATGCGCGTCTTCAGACTGGCCTCAATGCTGCACCAGGTCGGCTGCTAGACCCGCCCTGGGAGCGTCGCGTCGTCTTCGCGGAGAGGAGAGAGTTCGTGCGTCCGTAACAACCCACACGGATCATAGATTGTATATTAACGACTTCGTCCGAGGCGTGTGCACGTGGCGTGCGCCCTAGTACATTGCCGCGCCTGCACGCATGCAACCGCGCGAGACCAAGGCGGCGCGTTTGCATGCCATGTTGCGCGTCTACAGGCGCTCGCGTGGCCCTGGCCCTATATCCCACCCACGCCCACTTCCGAGGGATCCCTCTTACCCCGGGGTCAAACGGAATTAAGGGTCAAGCTAATGATGTGTACACTTTGTTTGTATATAAGTACAAGATTTAATTGTTGTTCAGGTGTGAGTTGCAATTTTATTCGCCTCCCGAGACCGTTATCCCGATATGTTTCAATGCCGGAACAGTTGCCGTGCGTTGCGACACGGTCGCCGTGGCGTTCACGTTGGCACTCCTGCGGATCGGCGTTTTCCGGAGGCACCGACGATACCTCGATGTACAGGTTTGCCAGCTTCAGTATCATATCGTTGTATTGACCCTTCGTGCTTTTTGTCCCGCCGAACTTTTCCGCCCCCAGCTCTTTTTCTTCAACCGAAACGGACGAACGTAGGGCCAACTCGGGACTTAGAGGGACGGCCGATCGTAGCTCGAGCATAGTGCGTTACGCAATTACGTGTTAAGGTACTGGTTACGCTAACGCCTACTACGTAGAAACGATATACATATGCATATTACGTGCAATATGTTTGGATATGTATGTATATACGGGTCAGCAGCGGTGGTATATACATGCGTATCTACGGGCATACATTAAGTACATATACATAGAGCGCAGTTGCGAGTTCCAAGTTGACTGGTTGATCGATCGCGAAACGTTTATTAATCAGCAAGTGAGCCTCGAAATCGAAGGTAATTCGTTGCGGGGTTTCTCGAAATTCTTCCGTGCGACACTCTACGTGGTGACTTTGTTTCCGTGCACATAGACCGGACCGAGTATCTTGCAAACATCCTTTCGGCACACTTTACTTTCCCTTTGTTTCTCCATGTTTATGCCCCCGGAGACTGGTTTAGTATACGTGGGTGCATACGTGCACACACGACTGTCTGCCATAGCGATATGGTTACTAGGTTGATACGCGCATTTAGTAATAAGTGGATTGTGGTGCTACGTTCGAAACATTCTCCCCCTCCGACACTGGCTGTAAACCCAATTTCGACGGTAATCCTCGTGCCCCATCCTTGTTTCATCTGCCTTTTTATCAGACTTGTCGATTTATTTCAATCCGCAACGGCGCTGCGGTACTGCTGGCGAAAGTAAAAATCTATTTTTGTATGTTACACGCGTGACTGTACTGTTCCGGGAAAGGAGTCGATTGCAATGAGATATCGTCGCTCGTTAGAGATGGGAAATACGCCGTTATTCTCCTCCGATGGTACCTCCCTGTTTATGTTTTAAGTTTTCTCCTACTCTCTTCACCACGCCGCGCCGAAGCGTACACTCTGACCGACTTAGGAATGCGAGTTTACGTCCGATTTCATCTCCTATTTATTATTTCTACGTACGCGCCTCTATTGGTGTTACCTCGTTGACCGTCAACATCGATATATTTTATGACTACGTAAATCGACAAATAAACTATTTGATTTACCGCGCGGTGCACTATTTTTGCGCAAATACCCCTAGCAACGATCCTGCTACCTGAACAACGACGCGTCCATGATTAAGTGTTATTGACAAACCACAACCGGAATGGCTCCAATTTGAAGTACTTGGCAGCTCCAGCATGAATGTCATCGGCTTCGCCACACAAGCTGTTGTCACTGCAAAATGAACATTTGCAGAGTAGGTAGATGTTGTAATAAACAAGAACATAACACGTTGTGGTACGTTGTGTTGAGAGTTTTAATTGTCGATAAGTCAATCTACAGCAAAGAGAAAATGAAAATTTCAATACAAACATAGTTTAAAGCCGACGTCTCGGCGGTAGAATTAGGTCATATACAATAGCAACCTCTTAAAGGTACGATTTAAGCTGCAGTATAATACCAAGGAAACAATAATGTTCAATTGAATTCAATATCGAAAGCGCACAGCGCCGAACTTCTTGCTGAAAATCTAACAACACCTCACGTGCCTTTTTCTTTCACTCACGTGAATCTTTATCCACCGAATTGGAACGACACGTCGTACGCTCGGTGCAACGGGTGAACGCCATATAAAGTTACGGAGCGAAGGTGGTAATTAGGTAAGAAGTAAGAACCATTTGAGGGACACCCGGAGGAGGAAACCATAGCGAGCGAAAGTGAGTCACTCTCTGAGAGTTAAGAATAGTTACAGAGAGCTACGTTGATCGGGTCGTCGTCGTCGGCTGGAAAGCGACGAAGTGACGAAATCGTTATTAATTAGACACTGGTGTGTCAACGAATCAATCGTGCAATGCGTCTCACTCGATTTCTCGGACATAGACCTTGGCAGAGGATCCGCAGCTCGAGGAAAGTATGCCAAGTTTTCCTTCTTCCAGGAATCGCTCGATGCACGTGAGTCTTTCGTGTACGGTACGTGGAAAGGAACACGCTGAAATTGTTACGTGCAACCACTGGATTGTACGCATTGGCGTCATTGTGCGCGAACTGTATTTAAACAGTATTTAACGAGTACACATATATCGAAAGACTCAACAACGTCTCCGTAGTTCAGGTCACAGCAAAATGACGCGTGCAAAAAGCAATGCAATAACGTCTAATAAGTTCACCTTACAGCGAACCAGCACGAGTGCGACAGAACGCGCTTGGAATGCGTGTTAAAAAAGTAATATCATAACGTCTCATTAGTCCACCTTACGACAAAAGCGCAGGAGGCTAACAGAACGCGCTCAGGGGTAATTGGATCGGAAAGAAAAGAAAAGAAAAATAAAATGGGTGAGACGGCGAGTGCCGTTAATGGAAAGACGCGAAAAATGTTTTCTGTCGTTTTGCAGTGAGCCAATTAAGGAAATGGGTCGCGTTGCACAAAGCACCCGAGCTTACTCAAAGATCACGGAGAACGGCGTTGCGATACTGTCTAGTGCGGTGCAGTGCGTCGCAGGGTTAACAGTTCCTTTTTCCATGCGTCACTCAGTGCGAAGACGCACGGAGCTGGACTAAGATTTATATACGTCAATGATCTCAGCCGCCTCGCGTTCTCAAGGATTATGACGTCCCTTTACGTAACGTAATGAAACGTGAGCGGACTCTCCCACCCTTCCCCGTCGTTCTCTTTCTCTACGCGACTCGAAGTACAATGCGGCACGTTGTGCGCTCGCTTCCTGACGACTTTTCCCTTGTTAACTTCTCGATCGGTCCGCATCAAGATCCGCTGCTCCTTTTGCGGCGGTCCGTGCGTTTTTCGGTGCCGACGCGCGAAACTTCCGGCAAAGTAGGTGGGCATCCGACGGAGAGGTATTCTGCAGTGAAATTTATTTCACGGCATTGTCCTCCATTTTCGATCGACACGCGTCAGCGGCGTAATGAGCGCCAAATGTAACAAGACCGACCTCACTTCCTCATGACTCCCGCCGACGTGACGTTAACCACTCGATCGAGGTTCATTAAACAAACGTTCTTGTTGCCATTTCTAATTCATCGAGTTTGTAAAGAAATTGGATAGCCGTTCGGATGTTTCCATTGCGAGCGTTTCTACGTCCCGGCAGATGGTGGTTTTGGTAAAAACAATAGTGAAGCATGGAAAAGTATTCAATCGCGTCATTATAGATAGCAATTTTTACGTCGTGTGGAACGGTTGACTCTTGTCAATAAACGCATCACGCCATTACGGTGCAACTGACACGAAGCGCATAGCGGACTCGTCGCTTCAACGCAACCGCGCGTTCGTTAGCATTACCACGGAACGATCTAACGATCGCGCTTCGCTCATCTTTCAATTCGCGGCGCTGGAAATAAGGAGCCGGTCAAGTGTTTAAGAGCGTTCATTTAACAGTTACTGCGAACCAGTCACCGGCGCTGGAATTGATTCTATGCCACAGACGCTTTAACAACTATATTAGCACGCATTTGTCGTTATAACAGAAGACGGTATTCCCGTTTGTACATAGCTCATATTCTCATCGACTCTCCGATCGATCCGCTGCACAATAAAACTGTCCGCCACTCCTTTCGCGAGTACGCGAGTGCGTGTTTTTCCCCGGTTATCATCGGCGAAGTAAGCCATAATGGATTTCGTCGTTTGCGGCATTGTTGTCATTTTCCCGCTTCTAACTCGCGCCTAACCCGCACTTTGCGACCAATCGATAAGTGCATCAGCGTGTAATTGCCGCCAGGAAATAGCTCCATGTCCGCTCGATCCATCATGCCACCGAACGGCGTCGATGGTCGAGTCTATTTTAAGAAGCCACGGAACGGAACCCGTCCCTGTCATTGCATGCCAGCATTGTTCGCCTATTGGAAACATGTGCGTTCCTTTATTAATTAACATCCGTCGAAGGAACATCGAATAAGCGCGGCGGCAGGCTGTTTAAATATGTTGCGGCCTATCGGGCGTCTGGCTTGTTTGTGTTCTTAAGATGACGAGGCTGACTTAGGAGAGCTTGTACTTTTGTTTAGATTCAGAGAACGTGTTCTTTCTCGTCTCCATTGTCGGAGCTTGACTGATGAAATTTTCTGGTCAATTATTGCGGTGCGTTCGACTAATAAGGCGCAGTGTGCAGTAATAATTGCAAACTGCCGCGGCTAAAACTGGAACGGTGTCGTAAAATTTTACGATTCCGCGCGCCGCAGTCCACTTGGGCGAGCAACAGATGTCACTCATTCGATGGAAGAGGTGCCGACGCTTCCTGACACTTTCTTCTTTGCCCATCTATTCGAACGAGAGCTATAATTCGTTCATTAAACCGTTAGAAGCTTTTCAAAGAACCGAATGGCGCTTGGAGATACTTGTCACTTTAATGAATTTCGAAGCAGGGTGAAACAGTTTCCCTACTGAATGGCAATCAATAACAGACACAACAATCCTTTAATAATCTTAAAACAATCAACGAATTAAAAATACAAATTTTCCGGAAACCGTCTCACGACCCGCTGCATATCAATACACTAACCCAAATACAGATAAACACGATTATCTACAAACGCAGGTAACGCGAGCTGTTCCAAGTACAGTAACAGACCTACCGAAGCAATCCGTGCACTTGCTTCTCGTAATGAACATCATACGTCCCAGAACAACACCGCACCAACATAACATCGCCGCAAACGTACACCGTTACACACCCAATCCCTCGGAACTCGCAAACGGTACAATTCACGATTTACGTAACGAAATTCAGCGGCACAGCGCTCAGCTGATTTCCGGATTTCATAACGGACGCCAATGAGGCAGAACAGTTCGGCGTTCGGCCCAAAGGCTTGACGCGACATCTGCTCGCGAGACTCGCTACCCCGTTCGCCGGTACATCAGAACTCTCCGCAGATGACGAGCTCGCCGCGAAGGAGCGATCTTCCTTACCGCTGCGACTCCCGCGCTCGATATCTCGCGCCAGGTCAGAGCTCTCGACAAGGCGTTGTGGGACGAGGGTGGTCAGGTTCAGTCCGTCGGCGGTGGCGGCAGTGGGGGAGGGGCTGTCGTAAACAGTCGCGGAAGAAGTACCCACACAGTCTCGCGAGAACTCGTGCCGTGATTACGTCGTTCGTCCCGTTCCGTTCGCGCGGCGATCGAGCGTTGCCGTTGACCGATCGATCGATCGATATTTTCTCTCCAGCTTAACGAACAACCGGCGTCTGCCTTGTGCTCTCCACCCCCGATTTGAAAAAAGGAACTTTATCGAAGAGTGTAAGAAAGAGAGAGAGAGAGAGAGAGAGGAAGAAACCGCGCGTATAGGTCGTGAGAATTTCGAAGGTGCCCGGGCCACGAGAGAACGTCGAGCGGGAGTTAGAAGGACAGATAGGTTCCGTGCGAACGGGGGAGAGTCCGTAATAACAGTGCGTACCGGTAGTCAGTTGTTCGCGAAGCGTGACGGTCAGTTGGTTAAGGACCAGAAGTTAATAACGTTCCTATGAGATGCGACGACCCTTGATTCGCCATCTATCCGAGGGTGGTGGAGGCGGAGGTGTGAGTGGTGCGGGTGAGCATAACAATGCGGCGAGCAACGGTGCTGGCAGGCGACAGCAATCGGTGAAGGAGGATGAGCGTGTCGTCGGCTACGCGTGGAACTGTCGCGATTACGGCCATCACCTGTCCTCCTGCGACCTCCTCAAGGTCCCCACGGCGCTCAACTGTCGGGAACACCAGCAGACGACAACCTCGCTCGAGAACCGCGTCACGATCCACAGGTAGACCCAATTTAAATCTGGTGCATGCAATATTCAGGTGTGACATAGGTCGAGGCGAAACGCGACATCTCGAGGGATCGTCCGGGTCAGCGGGTTTCACTGCCTGCGAATCCCATTTCGATGTCAGTGCGGCGGGTATTAATAGCTGCTGACGACTGTTTGTTTCTAAGACGAGCGACGGGACGGCTGGGTTTGGGGGTTAGTTTATTCGAACGGTTATCGATACGACCGCTAACGGCCGCAATTCGATCGTCAGCTTTTTCGGGACGCGAGTCAGAGGGAGAATTAATATTGCGTGATTCGCGCGAAGAGATACGTTCGTAGGTGTTTATATATGGCTTTTGCTGATTAGCGAGAAATTTGATTAGGGATGATATTAAATCCTTTGATTGCGGAGAAGAAATTATGAAGCATATGGTTTTCTGACGACTTCGGTTGATCGTCAATTTTTTCACCGAATGAGGTTATGTAGCTGCTCTTTCAAACTATTCGTTCGTTACGTACGCGCGCGATTCCTACTAATAAATAAATATTATAACCGGTGAGGATGAAAAGTGAACCTCGACGAAACAAATCGGAAAGCATGGGAATCGATACAGTGTACTTCCCAGACGTAAAATCTGCCCGTTTAATGATGTATGCAGTCCGTAATGACGGTGAGTCGTTGCCCCTTTTCATTACGCCGCGTATTTTGACGTTAGACAAAGCGCGATTGGAACGCCTTTTGCGCAAACTTCAACTTCTTCATACAGTTTAGCGACGCATGCGAGTTTAAGAATCTCAAGTTCGATTCTTGTATTTCGAATGTAAAATGGTGCAAAGCTATAAAGATAAACCGACGCATAAATGACTCGCTTGTCGAGCACCGTACTTTGTATAATACCTCGAACGTGAACGTGTAAGCTTTGTCGAAGGACCATGTTATCCTACTAATTTGTAAGGTGTTCTGCCGCTGGCGCGTTTGCTATCGCATGGAGATATGTGTCATAAAGAAGATTATTAGCGCGCGTTATTCATGAGATATCTCGTAGAGGTAGAGAGAGAGTATAATGGGGAGTTTTTCTTTTGTCCGTCCTGTTTACCTTGTCGCTCGCTGGCGCATAGATTTGATCGGAATGTAGTCCGAGCTATGAAGACTTAATAATGCACGGCGCACTATGTATATGAACTCGATGTGTGCTCGCGAAAATGTTGCCGTTAATAATAAATTATTTGTGACGTCGTGAATATATTTAGGTGAATTAATTGTACGTCGTATATTAACAAATATATTGCCAAACGGGAGCACAATACACAGATTCAGTTGTCGACTCTACTGTTCGTATACTGTCAACGTTTCAATTTCAAAACCATACATCGTCACTGAATTGAACACGAATTTTCCAAAGCATTAATATGTAATCTCCCGTATTCACAAATGGTTTGGTGATATACTCAGAAATAGATATAATCCCGAAATCAAATTATTTACTGGAAGACGCAACTTCCAATAGTATTCATAGTAAACTCAATATGTAAATTCATCGACATTTGGGTGGTGTAGGTCTCTTAAAACAAAAAAAAAAGATGCTCGTATTGGGAGACACATCGGTCAATGTGTTAATCGACGTGTGACGTCACTCTCGCCAAACAGAAATTTATTAACGTTCCATCGACATACGACACATACGTTCTCATCACTTCCCTTTGTTATAAAAAAAAAGGTATATATGGTCGCGAGAAATTTCGGTCGTAACGAAACACGAGCAAGTCGAAATCATCCTCACTATATCTGTCACGTTACTGTCTAAAACGTCACGCCAGCACGTAATAGTTTCATCTTGTTACGACCCTGATTCTCTCTGGTGGGATAGCAATTTGTTGAGATACAGACGGGAGGGCGTGTCGCAAACTTCATTTTGCCGAGCACGATTACAGATTACGCATTTTTGCGAAATTTCATTTAAATTATTGCCTCCGTCGAATGAGCATCAGTCGCAACGAAGGTACCACTGCATACCTTCTCTCGGCTATGGAGACATTACCCACTTTCAAACGTGAACGATAACATCGGGCAATGAAGCACGACCTTTCAACGGTATAAAACGGAGCCCACGAATTTTTCATTTCCTTAACACGAGCTTAGGTCCCATCGAACTGAAACGCTTGACATACATAGGTCGCTAAGTGTACAACTTCGGAAATATATACATTAGAAACGGTGAACGTTGCGTAGTTGAGTATCGAGATTTATGGATCTCGCGGCATATCATGACTATACTGTCGTAGTTAAAACAATGGAAAATGTCTACGAAAGTGACGGTAACCTTCGCCAAAGGCGTCGATTAAATGCTCGCTGTCTACTTTAGGCTAGAAAGTTGAAGTATGGATAAAGATTGCACGTGAAAACAACCGAGTATAACTGTGACTAAATTTTTCGGTAGATAAGAAGAGTGGGTATGAACAGGAAGAAAAGAATAGTAAAAAAAGAAACATGTTCCACATGTGGCGCCTCGTACCGTACGTTAAGACATGAAATACAGTTCAGATAGTGAGAACGTGTAAATACATATGTTTCCTGCATGGCTTTTCGGTGTCTTGCTCAATGGACTTATATTTTGCTGCGAACTCAAAGTTACGTTGTAATATGCAAAGCTTGTCCGAAGTTGGAAGGTATTCTTAAATTATAGCCTATACCTCCGTCTCGATCCATTTTTCCTGCATATTCTGCGATGGAAAATTGAACAGTTCCGCTTTAACACGCGATATGTACTCCGTTGAAAACTGAATAGATGGGTTAACTTTCGGATAAAGGATACCGTTAATGCCACCCGTCCACGTTAAGGCGGATCGCGAACTTGTTAATCCCTCGTTAATCCTTCCGAGGAAACGAGGCATTTCGTTCTCAACTCGCTACGTATCCCGTGGGATATAATTAAACAGAATGGAACATTAGTCCGCCGAAGGAAATACACACGTATGCAACGTATTCCAATTATCACGTATCAGCCACTTAGTCGTCAGTCTAATGAAATTGCTTATAGCATCTGTAGCTTGTACGTACTATTCGCAGTAATATCTACGTATTATTACTTTATCATAAAATAACGCAATGTACAACATGTAACACATTGTACAGAGATACAGAGAGTTTCATGTTGGCAGTATGAAAGTTGGCGAAAATAGTAGTAAGGAGTAAAATGAATATTCAGCATGAGCTCGATAGTTCCGTCGACGTACGCATAACTATTAGCATTTACTAAAGCGGATAGATGTAAATAGTCCATTGACGAGCCACAGTACACCGTTGTTTTCGGATACCTTATGCGCCTCCGCATTTAGCGAATGCCGTTGTGAAACATTGACTATTTGTGAGCGCATTAAGTTGCCTTAGGTGATATAGGTCAGGAGCGACGGTGTATTACATAAATGCACGGCGTTCGTGCGCGGTGGAGATAAACGCCTCTGAGAAGCTGATTCGTGTCTTCGACGTTAGAAAGGAGGCTTATCGTGGAATACATTTTCCGTAGTCAAGAGCGATAAAAAGTATACGACCAATTGGCACTCTGTCAGTCGCTTGCCCCTTCTCTCTCTCTCTCTTTCTGTTTCAACGAGCACACGTAGAATGCGAACGTCCGATCTGTCCGACGGCCTGAAGTGCGTAAATTGCCATTTTAAATTGGCCCCTCCCTTACTTAGCGCGATGCGTTTCGAGTGGAAAAAACCAATCGTTCGGTTGTCGTCGCGCGAGCTTGCGCCGAGTCGCGCGCGGACAAGAAGATTATTTAATAAAATTGGCAGAGACTAAATTGCCCGCCGGGCCACTCCCTGTAGATTTAACCCTGCCTTTGTCGGCCAACGAAATACGGCAATTAGCGTGCTCATGTACGATCGATCATATCTGACGAATTATTCGGAGCGCGCCGGTACAGTTTCGGATCGATATCGATTGAACGGAGAAAGTAGGATGTACGTTGTACAGTGCTCTCGCTCGTTGTCGAGCATTTCCAGTCGGCGCTGCATCATCGCTAGTGGGCCGATTTTTATAACACCGCGTAATAGCTAGCGGTTAGACTGCTCAATCGTCGGCTTCGGGACCTATCGCATCGGCATATAAACCGCAACCTGTGAATCATGCCCATCGATCCCTTTGATCTTACGTAAATACGACGGAGGAAGATTCGTTGTGAGGATCGCGGACTAACGTCGCCATCTTTTACGAAGCAGTCTTTGTACAACGGAGGGTAATAATTCAGTTAAGTTCGGCCGGCGCAGGAAGGTTTAGTGCAGGTTTATACGGACGGTCGCGCATTTGCATTATATTAAAAGTTTTTTGAACGAAGATTCCTTCTTTCCGCGCCGGATAAATTATTCGTGCATTGTAGGATGTACATCTTTATCGTGCGTTCTTGTATCCGTACTTGGACGGTTTAATCGGGAGAGATTAGTGCCCGCTTATGCATTTCTATGTACACAGTGTACCAATTGTATCTACACGAAGCGAACAGAGGGCTATTATAATTTCTTATCGCGTGTGCGCCTGAACGCTGAGCATTTTCGTTAAGCAGGAAATGAAACGCGTGCCCTTGCGTACGCGAGCGACGGCGAACAAAGGACTTTCTGCTCCTGTACGTAGCTTACTCTGCTCAACAAGTGTTTACACCTCTATGTTTATTCGGTCTAACCTGTTGGATAACTCTGCGAAACCTTATGAAATAACAGAAGAAGGCAGATAACGAAAGAGAGCCGGGATTAAGAAAAGTAAAATATTTTATTATTTCGTTTTGCACCGAATAACCGTATCAATATTTTGTAACATGACTGTACGGTATGATTGGAAAACAATTTTGTGAAAATATTCTAATTTTTGAGTTTATTTTTTCTATTATAGAAGCAAGGGGCTCAAATATTCGACTTTGCGTATATTCAATTTATTTTCTCATCCGAAATTATTTTCTTACAACGAATTACGTTCCGGTTTGTGTAAGGATAACGGGTTGTGCTGGGATCATTCGCAACGAGTTAGGTTTCGTGCAAAAATGATGCATACCTCTATTATTACTCTTTGGGTTTGCGGCGGTGACTGGAACCGGACTGTGATTGTTTTTGACGTGTTCATGATATGCGTGGGGTCGACAGCGTGACACGAACGTTTTGCAACTTTGACGCGAGGGACTGTCATGAATCTGCGTAACACGTCTGACGGGTTAATCTCGGTCAATTTCCATTGAAAGAGACAATTAGTTGTTTCGGGGGCGGTATATTGGCTATAAAACGAGTTGAATGTCGATTAATAACGATGAAGTTTATGATGTCACCATAGAATTGCATAACATCTATCGACAAAAGTTGCACGTTTCTGTCACAATCACGCGCTCCTACATCCTTAAAAATTCGGGACGATTCCCAAAATAAGTAAAGTCCCACCTATACACTAACGGTACTCGCGCCTTTGCCACGTGTACTTTTCCACATTAAACTCCACATTATGGCATGTTTCAAAGCCCACTATCACGCAATAATTTATCTGCAAATCACCGTGCAACGGATGCGCTTGTAAGCAGGAGAAAAGAAAAAAGGAAATGGGGGATATTTTTCGTGCGCAGCAAGTGTTCATAAAATCCACCGTAAGTGCCGGTGTAACTAACGTCACCGGCATTTCATCGTTCGCGCCGGACTGACCCACCGGGTTCACGCTGGCTTTGCCGCCGATCATCGCACGGCTCATTGCCGGCAACACGCTCGAGCGTTTTCGCGCATTCTTCTCTCAATTTGTTCCCGCGCCGCACTCGCGGATGCGCTGGCCTCCGTGTGTGCGCGCGCGCGCGCGCGCGCCCCAGAAGCGGCGTGCGGATCGTGTGCCTTTTTTATTCCGCACGTCGCGTCGGAGGGGCACTCGTTCATTGCGACCCCAGCTACGGAGCGAGGGGTGGAAGAGAGGACATCCTCATTCCACCCGCCGCGATCGTCGATCGGCCGAGCGGAGATGATCGTTGAGTAATAAATTAGTGCTGCCAGGAGGCGACGCAGGAGATTATGCAATCTGCCGCGCCGATAAGTAGGGCGAACCGATGGAAGAACGGAGATGACCTTGAGTGTCGGGCGGGAAACGTCGGGAAACGGAAGTTCGCGCCTTCTTCTTTTGTTTTTTGTTTTTGTTTCTTTTCTTTTCATCGCGCCAGGTTGATTTACGGCGAATGCCTGGCGGAGCGGGGAAACGGTGGTGGGTGGATAAGGAGAACAGGAGGAGCGGCTGGGTGGACGAAGGACGGACGTGACGTCGACGTGGAAACGGGACCTCGATCGTCCTCCCGAGAGCGTCCCAAGGCACCTCGCCCCCCTGTCTCGGGGCGTTTTTAATTAAGCCAATCGGACCGCCGCCGGCGGCGCGGCGCGGATTTTCCTTTGTACGTTTAATTACGTCCGCGGCGATTTTAAAAGGGCTTTTTCATTGTCCGAGAATGACCAGGACGGAATTGACGGGGCGACACCGATAGCGCTGTAAACCGTCAACCCGGCTACTTTCATTCATTTAATTAGCGCTGCTGATAATCCCGGGTCCTTCGGATTCAATGGCGAGCGCGTGGAGGTACGAATCATTTTGGACTAAGCTTGAGAATAATAATGATAATAGAATAAAGAGTGTACAATGCAATCTTCAACGTTTTCCATTCTTCTAGACATACTTTCCGCGCGCACGTGCGTGATGTTCTCTGTTAAAAGGGTTAATCATAATGCAATGTGCCGCTTGGCTTGCGCGTCGTCCCGTTGCTGATGAGAACGTCCTTACATACGCCAGCGTAGTGAACGAAGAACAATGGAGACGTTGGCGTAATGCTCCGATGTTCGGTCGGTCATCAAAACGTCGTATCGATATTAACCTCTGCCCGTCTTCTTCATGTTCGTACGCGGTGTGCCGTTGAGCTAACGATCCCGTTTGTCTACGTCGAAAGACATCAATTATACGCGGGAGCGGAGTTAACTGTACACCCCTTCGTCTCCTGATAAGGGCATCAACTTGATTTCCTCCTACCTCGCCTCGTATTCCAGTTAATACTAACAATTTGCCGTCTACGCGCGCGCCTTCTCTCTCTCTCTCTCTCTCTCTCTCTTTCTCTGTCTCTCGCGCGCGCTCTTTTATTCGTCTTATTGCCTGGCTTGTACGACTTCGATCACGGTTTCATGGCTGTGCGAAATGACGAATTCCAACAGTGGTCCCGCTTCAATCGCGCGGTAATGGAAACTCGACGACGCGTTGTAATGGCGAAGCATAAAAGTTAATTCCCGTCGTGGGTCCCGGGATATTTAGCCGCGGCAGAATGAACGCACAGTGGTCAGGCTTATCGTGCGGGCCAATTAAAGCTATTTCGGCGTCGTTCGCCGGTGATGGACGATTTTACGGTGGCCGCGAGTAATGATCGGACGGTATTCTCGTTTTAATGATGAATTTCGGGTGATTGAACGGACGTTTCTGTTTGTTTCTTTTTGTTCTTTTTTTTTCATCATCTGTATCATACGGTCGACTCGAATTTTCTCACGACGACGATGCTTCGCGTCGAACGGAGGACGACGAAAATGATGCGCGACCGACTCGCACGGTTCGATTCTCCTAACGAGAACACTGCTTTCGAATGAAGACGAACCCCTCGAAGTCCGTCTCCATATGGTCACGCCGACTTAATTCTCCACCTACTTTGCGACTGACTTAGGATCCGTCCCAGCAATTTACCGTAAGCGCTCCGAAGACTGGTATCTGTTACGATTACAAGCGGCCTTTATGTATAACTTTTTTCCCCCCTGGTGTGGTCCGCGCTTGCCCTTTCTCTCCCCTCATCTGATACTTCCGAGAGGAGAATACTAATAGAGAACAGCGCCAGGTGCAGCAGGTTGCACGTGTGTCCCGCGACACCTTTGATCCTCCTGCACACGTACAACGTGAGCAGTGGATGCTGCTAATCCCAGTAGGAGGCTTTATAGCCTGTACCACGTAGTCGATCGCTTTATTTCCTCCAACGTTGCGGACCGAAATTGCATTGCGGTTCTAGTAAATACTGTACGGAGGTAGTACAAGGTAGAAATTCTATCAAATACGTCTATCGCATGCAAATAGGTATAGGATTATAGCCATGTAGTAATACAGGCATCGTAATACGTATAGGTACAGGTATGGGTACAGGTATCGTAATACGTGCACGGGCTTTGTCGACTCTGTAAAATAGACTCGTGCTACATTTTCTCGTTCAACCGACTGAAGCCCTCCTACTTTTTCGCTTCCTACATAAGCAGCCCTGACACTATATACTACCTCGGTTTCCATCGACTGTCAGCATTGCTACTTTTCGCCCTCCACAATCAACCCCTTTGCCTCTGCCTCGCTCGGCGCACATCATGCCAGCTGCTACTTTTTCAGTCTCCACCGACCATCCCCGCTGCTACTTTTTCGCTTTTTACACATCAACTCTTTCGCCACTTTTTCACTTGTTGCGTTCCAACCCCGAATTGCGCGCTTTCACTCGGCGCACACCAACTCTGTTGCTCGTTCCGTCGCTAGCCCTCCCACCAACCCTGTTGCTACTCTTTCACTTCTCTCTGGACGCTTTCATTGAGATATCGTTGCTGGCGCATCGACGTCATCTGACAATGAGTCGAGCGTCGTACCTGCGGCACAGTGTTTCGTGTGTGCGCGCCGCCAATGACGATCCTCGAGCTTCGCTCAAAGTACACTCCTCTCGCGATCTCCCGCTGAGTGGATTCTACTTTTTCAGAAATTACACGCTCGAGGGAATCGTTCGGGAATCTCGCGTCTCCCTCCTTTCTGTCTCTCTGCGGTCTCTCGCTTCCTGGATCCGTAAGTGCATCAGGGCTGGCGGACTCGCGGGAATTTCATTCCGGACGTTGCGACGCGAGCGTGGCACATTTCGAGCTTCCCTGGAAGTTTTCCTTCCGCCAGCGCTTCGCCTCGATTTTCGAGAGGAATATCAACGTTTTCGCTGCGCCTCGGGTTTATACGCGACGTTAGATATCTCTCTGCGGTCCCATTCTCAGTTGGGCGAAATGATCGTCGCAAATTGCGAGCCCGGTGAAATTACTTTGCGGACATACGCTGCGTATTAGCCGCCGTCGTGTGTGTCTTACGTTCATTACAGTTTCTTCCTTGCCTTCTTCTGCGCGCGACTAAATCGTGCGAGAATAATCGAGTGACATTTGTATATCTCGATTGATGATGAAACGATAACGTTTTCGGCGAAATTTGAGAAAGTTCACAGAGATTGTCGTACTTCGCGAACGAGTGCGAACTGTAATTATAAAATCAACGTGATGAAAAACGTTTACAGTGCCAAAAATTCGCGTGAGTAAAAGGTACGTGAAATGAAATCGCACCGACGAAACTGCACGGGGTGACCGACGTAAAACACGACGTTCTTCTTTCCTACATTCCTTACGTGCCGCGCACTTTTTATAACTCCCGTTCGCTAGCCAGTGACGTCGTCTGAATCCGAAATCTCGCCGAACCGTATTTACAGTGACCAGTGACCGCTGCGGCGCGGAAAAGCTGCCGCAGCGTCGAGCGCACGAAACGAGTTCGTCCCAGAAACAGTTTCGTGACGCAACCGTGCGCGTACCCTGCCCGCGAGCAACACCGCCGATTTATGTTTCGCAACCGTGCCTCGGGAAAAACGGTTCGCGCTCAGAGTACGAAAATTTATCGACCCTCCTCCGGCCGAATGCGAGCGCGATGCTCGGACGAGAATTAATGATCCTCTTGTCAGACACCGTCGGCCGAAGGTAATTCCGCTAAATTCGTCGATTACAATGGCGCGAAATTGGCCGCGAGATCGGGTGCAAAAAGGGCGGGGGACATTGAAGTGCGTCGAGCGTGCGCGAGCGTCAATAATTGACTATTCTGCTCGAAACGCATCGCGAGACTCGTGTTCTTCGACCCCTACCGCTCGTCCCTACTCTTTCCCTCGTCCAGCCAGCGACACGGGGTGTTCCCTTAATTGAATCGTTCGAAAGGATCCATTCTCTACGCGACCCTAAAGGGGTGAACCGCGCTCGTCCGACCCCCGTGTGCACGAAACTCTCCTGCCTACTCGAGGGATTATCATCCTTTCGCGAGCCACGGGGTAAAAAGTCCAGGGAAGAGGTGAAGCAGATTTAATTAGCGAGGCTCGAACGTCTAGACCGAACTTTTCGAGAGCGGGGTGGGCGGTTGATTTGAGGCAAGCTGTGAAAATTGTCGTATTGATCGGGGACGAGTTTCAGCTGGGTTGAGGCGCAAACTTTTGATTAATCATATTTCGCTGCGATGATTATTTCAAAGGATATCTTCGGAACCTTTTTAATAATACGCCTTGGTACCTATACTAGGAACTTTGTTTGCCGATGACGGACACTTGAAATTCAAACTCACATACTTTAATCTTTCCACTCTACCACCGCCATCACCGTCCGACGAGTCCAGCCACTCCGAGTCAATAACGAACAATTTTTCCCACTTAATTACCCCAGCCACGACAGCAGCGATCGACCGAAACCGACCCGTGCCCCGGCATAAATTAACGATCAACCGTTGCCGCCGAACGAGCCGCGTTAGCTCCTTTTCCCTCACACATCCACCCACATCGTACCGCTTACGATCAATATTTCGAGGATCCAGCATAACGACACGTACCGAGGCCACAGGGAAAGTCCATCGTCCGCCGTCTCCTTAGACCCGTGATCGATGGCAAGAAAGATCGAAGGGACGGACATAATTGGACGCGCGATACGATCGTCTAGCCTCGAAATCCGAGGTAAGGCGAAGGAGTACCCTCATGAGCGACATATAGGGGCCGAGGTAGACGTGTACGTGTACGTGCGCGATCCTTTCTGTGCCTCCGAGATCAAGATAATCCGGGCATTCAGGGATGTCATCCCCCGGCGCGCACGAGGGCGCCGCGTGCACGAGGGGGAGAAAAGCGTGTTTCGCGTTGTGCAAGATGGAGGAGAGGGGGGAGGTCGAGTCGCATACATTCGCTCGGCCGGAGTGCACCGGAGAGAAGAGGGATATTGAGGTTTACGGCTTCTTCTCGAGATGCTCTCGAAGTCGAAGGCTCTCGAGGAGCACGGAAGACCTCCAGGTGCATGGGCAAGGAACCGGTGACCTGGGGAAACTTCCATCGCTCTTCTTCGCCATGATTGATTAAATTTCAGGACTGCGCGGGTCGATGCGACGCTCTCGGTCGCATTGGACGCGCGCGTACCATCGTTTTACGGCGGAAGGTGTGACGTCGGCGGGGGAATAATTAAAACGAAGCGTGCTGCTCCAACGTGCGATCGGCGTACTTTAAAGCGTGGATGAAAGGGAGCGAGGACGTGTTCCGGGCACTTTCGAAGTATAAAATATCGAGCATTTTTAATAATGCGCCACTTGACGGCGAGTGGTGGTGGGTGGTAGGAGAGAATTGAATGCGACGTTCTAAGGCCACTTTGTGGACTTGCTCGCCAGCATTAATTCCTCTAAAAGCATCGGGACAAAAGTACTTATGTTAGTTACCGCGCCTTCTTCCCTTTTCCTGCCGAGTAAATTGCCGGTTCTACAAAAGCCCTTCGCTAGGCTAAAAACAACGGTTCCTCCTGCCCTGCTGCCGCGGCGAGGGGTCGTTTTTTGCAGTCTTAGGTTAGAGATTTATCGATCCAATTTGCATTAATTCCCCGTGCAAATCCGACTTTCTACTTTCCTCGCGCTCATACTTCACTCTGCTAATTGGAGAGATCCACCTTTTTTTTTTTTTTCTTCCTTTTCCTCGGGCAATCACCAAATATCCCGTGGCAATCGTCTCGTACTAGTATCTTATCGCTTTCGGGAGGTTATTGATTTGTTACAGTCTCGCGGAGCAGGGGTCAGGGCGGACACAGGTTCTCAGGTCGCTTTGTTGCACTTTACCGTTTGACCTACTTCTCCGTTAAGCGATTTGTTATCGGTTTTCTTCTTGTCGCAACGTGACGCCTTCGACAGTCGACGAAATTGCATTTCCCTCCCACGCTCAAATTTGGTCATATTTCGAAAATGCCGAGAAACGACGCGCACCTTATATTCGCGCGAGCGACATATACGACGGCGCGTCAATGCATTGGCATAGTCGATTTTACGTACATTCCGATACACCAACAATACGCGCGCACCTTATCGACGGAAGAAAAGTACACGACAATACGACAGCACGTCAATACAACCGCACAGTCGACGACTCTACGTACATCGCCATACGCCGAAAACGAAGCAATTACATACCGATAAACAGAATCAACGTCAATCCTGTCCAGACACAAACTATACAGTACGTCCCTGCTACATCCTATTACATCTGGTCTGCGCGAGCAAAAAAGCTCTGAGTCCTCTCCTCCCCAGTCCACCACCGCCTTCCGGTCGGCAGACGTAATAAACTTCCGCAATTCCCAGCCTATACCAGCGCGCACCGTCATCGGGCAATAAAGACTCGCGGAAGCGCGAAACCGCGCGAGGCCGAGTGCTGCCCCGAACGACAACATTTACAATGGAAATGCAATTTGTCGGCGCGCATTTGCATGGAATTAACATCGGCGCGAGCGTTATCGGGGGAAAAAGAGCGGCGAGTGCGCGAGTGACGCGCAGTCTGCCTTTGCATTTTTCCGTTCTTCCACCAGCAACAGCCCGCCGGGGGTACGCTAAAGCGCTGACGCGCTCTGCTGCCCGCCCGCGCAAAGGGACTCTTCTGTTCGACATTCCGCCAACCGACTCTCGCCTCTCGCGCTCTTTTTATCTCCTCCACGTCGAGGAAAAGGGAGCAGTCTGTGTGCGGCACCGAACTGTCGGGCACCGGGATTTCCTGCTCGCCCCGTTATCTTCCGCGGCTTCCCGAGGGAATCTACCGCAAACAAATATTCATATCTCGCTGCGCGTCGACTTTCAAGATTGGGAGAGACAGAGAGAGCGCGCAAGGAGGGGGCCGCGAGTTTATTTTATTCCTTCGCCGGGCACCCTCGCAGGTTTAGGATAACGCGCGCGCTCGTGCAAACAGAGAGCACAACGGGACTGTATGAACAGCGTGTTTACGGAATCCGGATTGCTATATTTAGTGGTATCGGGACGGTGTGTCGTGGTGTCGGTTACGGTCAGGATGAAAATAGGTGTTCTGTTGGCGCGCGTCAATGTTATCGGGATCGGGGTATCGTTTCCTTTTTTTTTTCTTTTTTTCTTTTTTATCCAAGCTCGTGCATTCGAAGCGCTCGAGGAATAAGAGCGCCGAATAGCCACGTCTTCTACCTTCCGGCGGAACGGCGCTACACGTAATATCACTGTAGCGAACCACTCCGCTGATATCACTTCCGAGAAAGTGTCGCACCCAGTACCGAACGGTTTCCTTAAAAACTCGCTTTAGAGCGTTTCGCGTCACATCGCGAGTCTCATCTCGCAAGAGTGTCGCCGTTATCCGAAAGTTCACGCGCGCTTCCTTTTCGTTTCTTTTCGCGATGACTCATGACAGGCCGTTCCGCGGATATCGGCCGCGCGAAACAGTGACACCCTCATTGCCGCGATCTTTCCATTAAAGACGCGCCCGGACGACGGCGAGTGACCGCAAAGTTCCGTACTTCCCCATCCGACGCTCGTCAGTCGTCACTCGCCTTCGCCAAGCGTCCGCGTCTACGAGGAAGCAGGAAAGAAAAAGAGAGCCGCGCCTCCTCTCGAGTCCCGCGCTCGCCGTCTGACGGATTTCCTAGCAACAATAGCGGTGCATCGCGATAACGTTCGGAGTCGATCGCAATTAGATGCAAATTCGCCCGGTCGGAGTAAGCGATTTCCTATGTCGTACGTGGCACGCAGACACGTCGGGACGATTAACTTCTCGGCACGGAGAGAGGTGGTCTCCTCCCCTTTCTCGGCATTGTGTTGCGAGAGGCATACACGCGCGCGCGGGGGGTGTTCAACGCGAATGAGTCTTCTTCTCGCGTTCCCGGGGCTGGCGCGCGTGTTTTTCCAAGCCATTGCCCGGGTCACGCCATTATGCCGGCAAAACCAATCATTTCGAGTGGGATAATAGCATGAGAGAATATCTCTCTCCTCCCCGGTTCTCTTCTGTCCCGTCTCGCGCTCTTTGTGCCTCTCTCTCTCTCTCTCTCTCTCTCTCTCTCTCTCTCATCCACCCTCTCCACTCGCATTCACTTTTTCTTCAGCTTTCTTTGACTCGCCTCTCTTTGCTTCTCTTGCCTTCCCCCTTGGCCCCAACTCTTCCCCTCGAATCACCTATTATTATTCCCGTATCCATCTTTGTCCTCAACCTCTTCCTGTTTTCGTCTCTGACCTTCTTCTACCTCCCCCCATCTCTGTCCCGTCGTCGTCGTTCCCTGTCGCTCATCGCCCGGGACAATAATTTAACAGAACCAACAGACCGAGTTACCGAACGCTCGGCAATAATGTGCCTCGTTCCCCGACCGGCGGATGATTGCTTAAACTGGCCGCATTGAGTATTTGACTTCGACGTTCGGCCGACAGAGAGAATCAATCGTCCGCCCGACGTCGACGTAATGAGAGCGAAGCAGAGCGCGGGAGAGCGATACTCGCTTTCCGGTAATGAAACTAGAAAACGGAGCTGAAGGCATCGCAGGACTGCGGGGCGTCTCGTTCGCCCGGCAAATCGATGACATTACCCGGGCCTCACGGTGGTTTCACAGCTGACTGGACCCCGTCGGACGAATCGATCTCACGATTTGCATAATGGATTTCGCGGCTACGTAGACAGTGCCGCGAATCGGTCCCACGGTCACTTCGACCGAGCGTCGCATGTCGTTCCGACAGGCGAGTGGCGGCTCGCCAAGTGGCCGATGTTTGTCTTTCCGCCGATAAGAACGGCCGGCAGTTAGTTGTGAGTTCTGAAGAATATCGGACCGTTTTGCGAGGCGAGACGGCGAGGGACGATTTTTCGCTCTGACCTTCAATTCTGACAAGCAAGTCAGCGCTGGCGACGGCGGCCCGATTGCAGAAGCACACCTTGCCGCGCGCTATCTGTCGAAACGCTCCTTATCGTCGGGCACGTATGATTTACAAGTGCTTCCGCTTTGCCTCGCGCTTCTTCCGGACCAGACTTCGAGAGGCACGGTGGAAAACCGCAGCCGCGCAGATTGTCGCGCTGTTTTTCTAACCTGGAACAACGTGCATACCTGCACGTGCGCATAATTTGATCCGGCCAGCTGAGAGGCGAGTTCAACGGCGAATTATCTAGCGCGACGATTTTTTTTCTTCTCCCCCGCCACCCGTCTACTGACGTTCTCCCTTCAGCTGGAACCCGTTTTTATGGTCATCGGAATTCTTGCATTATCAATGTAAACTGTCTTATCGTGACACTAGAAACGATATGTCACATCGGTGCGACGCGAACGATCGTAATAAGCCTGTGCCTACATCGTGGAGTCGGATGATGAGGTACGTTTGTTGCAAACAAATACGGTAATCAGATTCGATCGCGAGGTAGACAGTCTGTTGCGCAAGGAGACGCTCGAATCGAGACTCTAGCACGGAAGAATTAACATGTCATCGAACCGTCCACTTAACAATCTAGAAAACTCGTACGCGACCTCAATAAAGCGATATTTATATTAGCCGAAGTTTATATATTTAATATTCCGCGAACCATGTGCGTGAAAAACGTAGTCGGGAATACGGTGTTTGCGTCTCGGGGAACGGTTTGCACGGTGTGTTTTGAACTGGCCAGTACCGTGTGGCGAGTTTATGGCTTTATGATTATAGTTTTCGGCCTCCGCGCTTCCAACGCGGTGGCTGCGCGCGCTCTTCGTCGAATGTGTCGTGTTGCACGGACACGTACAATCTTCGCTTCCAATGGTGACAGTTATCGACAGCATGACGTACCGCCTATGCTCCGACTTGGGTTTTTTTCCCCGCGGCGCTGTTTCAGACGAAAAATCCATTCGCGTCTCGACCCGAATTTACTCATTTATTTTCGCTTAATAATTGTTTCGTGCATCGTATACGGGCTTGTATAATAACGTCCATTCAAAGTATATGCTGTGCTTCGGAACGAGTCGGTCGCGTTCGCTGACGAAGCGTTTATTGAAAAATCCTTTCGAAAGGACATTTATAATATGCAGAAAGACTCTCCCGGTGCGAATGAATTCCTGTTTATTCCGCGCTAAATTTAACCGGCCAAACGTATCCGGGTGTTGTCCGGTAATGCAATCAATGGAACTATTTCATAAATTCTCGCCGGCCACGAATAACGATCCGCGGTTATTATTACGCGCTCGCACGTGTACTCAAAATATATCTCGCGGTATTTGCTCGTAAAGTCTTGTGAGGAAACGTGACGTTATTGAGCGTAAATGAGACGCGTATTTAGCAGATGTAACGCAATTAGTTTTACGACAAGGCGATATTCGGACGTGTTCACTTTCCGAATGTGAACGAATCTTTCCCTCTGCTTCTTTCTCCTCTCCCTCTCTCTTTGTACGGGATTTCTTGGTAAATTCGGCTCGTAAAAAATAATGCGTGATAATTACAACCCATTTACGTACTCATTTGAATCTGCGGTAACGTTTCTTCAAAACGCTTTTAAAGACACGAATGATGCGTGTTCTGCGTAAAATTAAGAAACATACTTAACGGATGCGTACACGTTTTACGTTCGCCATTTCAAAGTTTCCGCTCGTTCTTCATTGAACATCGTACAGGCTTCCTGTGAATCGGTCGCGCTAATTGCCGCGATTAAATGAAACATTCGGTTAACTTGCGCAACGAAAAAATTCATAGCAATCCATTTGACGATGTCACGTGGGCTGTGGGCCGTAAATTATGAGTTGACAAATGCGTCGACTGGATGAAGGTTCGGGAAGCGAGCGAAAGCGGTACAATGTATAGATTCGTATACAATGTATACATAAATACATATACCTGGCCGTACATTGATTAACGGCCACTTCTAGTCTTCTTCATCTCACAGGACCCATCGCTGTTTGGCATCCCAGAGAACCGCGTTGATGCGTCGCCTAAATTGGCAGCAACGTTCGGCGTTCTTGAATTAGTAAATTCCAATAACTTCGCAACAGCAGGCCGAGCATTCGCCGCATAATTGGGTCGATGGCCAATATTCGTGTTAATTACCCGGGCGTTAGGATATGCTCATGCGCATGATAGATAATTGCCGTGATTAATGGCGAATCGCCCATTCGTCGTACGGATTTTGCGTTCGCGAGGAAATCAACCGCCGAGCCGTACGTGTCGCGTGTCAATGCGTTCTCTACCCCGTATCACATATGAATTTTCATTAGCAAAGACGAGCACGAGACGGCTGCTGCGCGGGGGTACCTGAAAGCGAAAATTGGGCCGGATGCCGGACGTGTCCAATCGATGTTCGGAATGTCGTTTGAAAATGAAAAAAAAAAGAATAATACACGGTCAATCCAATTATCGACGAGCGAAAACTTGTATCGTATAAACGTTACAAAATCGAGTCGTTACCGGAATCAGACCGGTTCAATTGAATCTGCGGTACAGACTGATTCGATTGAAACGGACTCTACGTGCGTCCAAGTGCCTTATGTTTCTTGTTCACCTGCTTTGTACCGAACCCATCCATTCGAATTGGACGCTGAAGCATGGTTTGACGTTTTTCGTATAACTCAGTTTTGAGACATTATCCACTGGCACGCCGAACGAAAAAGGCATGCACCATTTCGACGTGTCAGTGATTAACGCGCGTCTCTTTAAACGTCCACTAGCGGCCCACGCATTTCAATTAAACGCACTACCGACACAGTTGTTATTCGATATTTAATCATGCGTGTCATTATTCAATTGTACAAATTATTCATGTCCGGTACGATGGACGTCCGATCGGCCGCGAAATATTTTATCGCCTCGGCAGGATCATACTCGCTCTCATAAATGATCACTGCGCTCTCTCATTTGTCACGACATAATACTCAACTTTCGCCGACGCGCGAGAGCGGCCGAGGCGAAAATTGATGAAATACGAGTATGTATTGGGAAACGCGAACGTTCGCGAAGTTCGCTAATTAAAATACTTCCACGCACAATTCGGCGCGGCGTATATCCGACCGTCGCGTACGCGCGTATGCATAGCTGAGGAGTGGCTGAAATATTTCTCAACGCCGCGCTGCATTTCGTGCAGGATTCGCCGAACGGAGGGAAGTCCTCTCGTGCGCGACGCCGGAGCCGAATTATTGAATTTTAATGTCTCGGCGCGGTCCGAGGCCAAAACACCGGCCGCGAAATTGGTCGGACCGCACGAAATAGCCACTCCCATGATCCGGAGCGCGTGCACTCGATGGACATTGGCGTGGTTAGTGCGGAGTCGCTTGTTTGTCATGTGGATCCTGGCCTCACGTGTGCACCATGAATATGCGATATCGTAGGACTCGCCCGCGTGGCCATGCGTGTGTCGTGAACATGCGTGCACGAGATACTTCTGCTCAGGCCCCGACGATCTTGAGGAAGAGCAGAAATTGAGAGGGACTGTGATGGTGAGGGTCGACGGCGGAAAGTTATAGAGAGTGGTTATGCAGGGGGAAGCTGAAAAATAAAGGCGCGAATGTGAAAAGAAGAGTTTGGAACAGTTCTGAGAAAGGTGGCTTTGTAGTGGGTAGGTAGGTAGTAGGCAGTGAGAGGGTAAAAAATGTAGAGTACGCAGAGCACGGTTTGCAATATTATATGGGAGGGTTTTACAGGAGATGAGAATGTAAGATGAGATGATTCGGAGTAAGTAGATTGCTTATCAGGACAGAACCTGAAAGACGTAGACGTGAGTGCGTAAGTGACAATTTCGCAATGATATCGCGTCAATGGGAGACTCTTAAAACGCAGTGCAGCGTTCATGTGGTTTTGAAAGAGGATTTGTACGGTTGGCGGAAGGGATTGAGAACGTTCGATTTCGACGCGGGAACGAAGCTTTCCATTAACCAGCGGAGTGCAAGTTTCCGCCTTCGGCTCCTGTTTCGGGACAAAGCAAAGCGCACGCTTTCGAGTATCCGTATCAGTTCTCCGCGGAATATGCGCGTTGTTTAAACTATGAATTCTGGCTGGTATTTTGCCCGCAAAATATGTTTGATTAACACCGACCGAATTGCACGCGATCTCCGGTTTTAGTCTCACGGGATTTTCTGCGGACGAGTGGCGCTGGAATATACGATCAAAGAGAATGTCGGGAATATGGAGAGAGGAGACGAAGATACGAGGCACGTGAAGATCGAGAGAGGGAGCGTATAGCTGTCGGCAGTGTGTCGAACGAGCGCCGAAAATCTCCTTCGGGGCATCTGGCGTTCACCAATAATTTTGCATTAAAGCCGTGCATTGTAGCAAGCATTGTTCCTGAATTTTACAATGTGGGCTTGTTTGCGTTAACATGCTCTGATCTGTCGGCGCCGGCAAACGCGGCTATGAATGTTTCACCCATCCGGTGAAATCTTCAATTGGCATGGAACAATTTCTGAAACAAATAAAACAAACATCCGTAGTACGCATAGCGGGTGTATTTCATAAAATGCGTGTTTAAAGCGGTTGCGCCATGAAGTGCTTGTTATCCCGCAATTACGTGCAGGAACAATGACTGTGTGAATTTTCCACTTACCACACTCAGCCCGCACTCGTAAACACGTTGCGTGAGGCAAAATACCAGAATGCACGCCTGCGGAGTGGAGGCAGCGACAATTGCTGTTTAATAAACGCGACATTCGTTGAGCACGAACTTGAGGAAGCGTTCATTTAGCGTGATTAATGTCCCACTTCCGGTCACTTAATAACGACCATTCGAATTTTCTATTTTCCATCAAATCGGATTCTGACACAGCGAACGAACGAAATGCACGTCCGGGAGCGAGAATCTGGGTCGACGGGCGGCGCAAAAATGAACGCATCGAACTAAATATCGCGTCCGTCCCGATGTCGGCGTCGAGACCCATACGTCTATAGTCTATCCGTAATCATTCATCCAGCGCCGATGGAAGTGCGCGCGATTTTTCCCGCGCACACGATGTTAATCGCCACACTGAAAAGCATGCCGTGCGTACGGTACGCTTTCCAACTTTCCTCTCTCCTCCTCCAGGACAGATAACGATCGTGAAACTCGGAGTCTCCGTCAGCGATCTATCTTGTTCAGCGCCACGCGAGAAAGGGAGGACAATCCTGGTGGCCGGGACGACACGGAAAAGTTTGCGTCGCTTCTATTGCACGTCAAGCCACCGGCGCTCACACGCTCGCCGTCCTTCCCTCGGAACCTTCATCGGTATTTATTGCGATCGTCGAAGTTCCACGCGCGAACGCGAATCTGGGTTACTCCCCGCGGTCGATAGGCGAGCATAAAGGCGAGGGCAGATGAATTTTCGACTCTTTTTTACTCGGCAGCGAGGTCAAATTTCCGAAACTGTCGGTCGTGCGTCGGAACTCGGCGACTCGTCGAAATTCGCGCGCGAAAATTCATGACGCGTTTGGGTGGATGGATGATGGAACGTGAACCCTCTTTCTGTAGAGGGAGGAAGAGAGAGAGAGAGAGGGGAAAAGAGTTTTCTCTCGACGGGAGTGCTCGGCAAATTGCCCAACGTCACTCCTGTACATGGACCGCTGCCGCGGTAAAGTTGCACGGTTTACATCACTTGTCAATCTCGTTGCGTCCGTCGCGCGCGAAAATAAGGAAGACAGGGTTGCGCAACTTCTTCTTGCGGCATTACCGTGAGAGTACGTTGATTAACTCGGGAGTTTTCGAAACACGACATCGCTCCTAAAGAAATTTTCGCGGGAAGACCGATCGGTACGTGCTCGGAGAAGTTAATTCGTGACTCGCGCCGGTGGCACGACGCGAAGCAAGTAGAAAAGTGGTCGCTGAAGTTCGCGTCCGACGTAATTGAAAAATGCTAATGCCGGCGGTGCGTCGCTTGACTCGCTTAACAGGAGCAAACATCGTCGCCGAACGTACTCCGTCCGCGACATTCTACGTCTACGTGCTACAAGAACTTAGATACATTCGATGCCTCGTTACGCTTGATTATGTTCTTTTATTCGCAACAAAAGCAGACCTCTTTTACGCCCCTGAAACGATTGTTTCATTCGTAAAACCAGAAACGATTATGCCAATTGCAAGACGTTCCCCATAAAAACGCGTTCTACGAGATACTTAATATGCACGCAACCGAGCAAGGGTCGCCTAATTCGCGAATCTGCCCAGCTAACCGCACCTGTTACGGTGCAGACTCCACCAGTCAACGTCGACGCTCCTTGAAAAGCGAGAGCGTGAAAAAGGGAATTGCGTCGCCCCGGAAAGATGTAAAATTCCATCCCGCCGGGAATCGACGGTCTCCCGTCGACAGTTCGGCGCGGATGCAAAATTCATTTGGCCGCGAGCTCGTCGGCGTCGTTGCGTGCACGAGAATTTCGTTCCTCCGGCACAATGTGCGACGACGCAGTTACCCAACTTTTGCTCCCTACACGGGGCGGGCGGCACAATTTAAAGTTGCACAATTTGCGCCACTTTACTAGCCGAAGAGAGACGCGTGCAATGTGCCTCGCGACGCGCCGTTCTCGGGGAGAGAAAGAGAGAGAGAGAGAGAAAAAAAAAAAGAGAGCCGACGCGACGCGAGATTTCCATTTTTGCGCTATTCCTTCGTCGGCGCGTGGGTGGATGAAAATGAAAAATTCAAGCTACCGGCGTATGTACGACGTCAGCCAGTCCCGCGCTCCCTTCTTCGAATTCGGAATTTCTCCAACTATTCCGTTTACTGTCTCCGCCGAACGAGACACGACTTAACAGCCGCGTATCCGTTGACGTCGTCCACAGTCGTAATATTCTTACAAGCCACGCTTTCACCCCATTTCCAACCTACACGCCGTCGAAACAATCGCAGCCCCTGATTCGTACGCTTCCCATCGAACGCCGACGTGAAACCCAGCGTCGACCCTCCAATTACCGAGTTCCACGTAGACGCTTTCCGATACTATCCGATCTTTTTTTTTTTTTAAATATCAAGCGTACATCATGCGCGCGACACCCCTGCGTCTCGTATCGGATGAATCGTGCGGGAGTCGTGCATATCATCCGCGCGTACGCACGATGTGTCCCTCTCCACACTCCGTCTCACGAGCCTCCTCTACGCAGGAGGAGCAGGAGGAGGAGGAAGAGGAGAGCGACGACGAGATGGAGGAGTAGGAAGAAGGCGATGGTGGTGTGGGAAGCGGAGTCGGTGGAGGTGGAAGAGAGAGGGAAAGAGAGGACGAGCGACGTGACTGTCGAGAGGGAAAAGGGAAAGAGCGAGAGGGAATGATCAGGAGCGAAGGCAGAAGCGAGACAGACGATTCGGGCGAGTGCGTGTGACGACTGGGAGAGCGAGAAAGAGAGTCGCGACGCGAGTAGGGCGATGCTGGAGATTGAGAGGAGGGAGTGACTGCCACTGGCGATGCATTGAGCAAGCACTAAAAACAGTCCTCCGGCACTTCGATCCGTTGTCACGTCGCGCGACGTACGCGAGTTCGAGCGCGATTTTACTCGCCGGAATAATCGGCGCGCGTGTCCGTCCGTCTGTCTGTCCGTCTGCGTACTACTGCCTGTCGTCGATGAATCGGTGAAATGTCGGGCGAGTGACGATCGCGTCAGAGTATTCCCCTCTGCGGACGCGGTTTGATACGGTGTGCGCGAGTGTGCGTGTGTGTTTATGGGATATTGGAGCAAATTGATGAGCTTATGGGAATGGTGAATATCCGTTTGCGGGGGATTATTTTTATATTGGAAGCATCGATTTTCTTTCATACATTAGTCGTCGTTCAGATTGTTACGCTCCGAACGTACGTGTGTGTCCGTATCGGAGCGATGCTTTGAAGCGCATCGGAGACCTTTTCATTTATCGAGGATTCGTATGGAAAGCAATTTTCGCCGCGCGCGGACCGTTTAATCGATCGTCAGAATCGATTTCGACGCCGGCGAACGCTGGGAATGAAGCGAGGATTTATTCGATACCTCGAAGGTGTAAATATGCGCGTCGCCGGGGATGGGATCAACAAGTCTTCGGAATCAATTTCGACGATCGTCTATTACCGTTGCCCAACGATCTTCCTTCCGGTGGCCGGGCGGTTATTTTCGCGGCGTCAAATCGATTCCGTTGTCCTCCCGCAGAATTCGAACGCTCCCGCCGGAGTGCAACAAAAACACACCCCGACAGTCGACGCCATTTCCGCGGAAAATAGTTCTCGTCGCCGGCGAGCCAGCGCGTCAATCATTGAAATTCATTTCGAGGACCGCTGGTCTCCCGCCACTTCTCTACACTCACACACAGCCATCGAAGCGGGCGCGGGCGAAACTTTTAGATTGTAGAATTGAAATGTCCCGCGCTCTCCTATCAGACCGGCCGTGATTTACCGGGAGCCGTGAAACAATGTTATCTCGGCACCGGCAGTAATTGCCCAGGCAACGCCTAATTACCCGCTCGCCCGATAACGCGACTCCCGTTAAATTGATACACCCTCGGCCCGCGGAATCTTATTCGCCGCTAGCTGACGGCGTTAGAGAGGTCGATGAAAAAAAGGGGCGGAAACATTGGCGCGTCGCCCACTCGTGTGCGCCGATGCACACGTCGCGCCGAACGTAATAATTATCGAGCCATTAACGGTAACGGAGCGGTGCTCAAGTTGCGGACTCGCGACAAGGTGCAAAGTGGCTCGCGTTCCCGATCGGAAAATAACACGTCGCGGGACGTGTCGGAATTGCGGTCACGAGCGTACGTCGACGCGTCGCACCGTGGCGAACTTTTTCGTGCGGGAGAGCGTTGGGCGGGCGCAATTACGGATTCGGAACTACGAGATTCCGGCGTCCGCGTCGATGCGCGCGAGCAGCGTCGTCCTTGAAGTTTTTCATCGCGGAACAGATTCCCGTAACGGGGGCGTCTCGCTTTGCGGAGGAGTGAAGGATCGGGGGCATGACAATTAATGTCTCGCGAAAAACATCGCGGAAATCGAGACGCGTATGTGTTACACGGCATCCGCGGGGGACTTGTTTGTCAGGCATTTCGAAGCGGAGCGTTCCGGGGCAATTCCGTGTTCTACTCCTCCTTCCACTTCGTTCGCTTACGAGTCTCACCCACGCCCGAATGTGCGGCCAGACGCTTTGGGTCGGAAAGTTGATAGAGAAGACAGACGCCCGGCGCGAATGTTTCGCTAGTGTCGTTCTTCGAATCCCGAATCTCATGTATTATCCAACGTTTTCCATTCAACGCGGAACGGATCAGCTACATCACGTCAATCGGCGTCGCAGCTGTTTTCCGCCTCTATCAAAACACCTAAAACAGAGTATCCCAGTTAAAGAAATCAAACTAACAACATATAAAAATGAAACATAACGAACTAAAAAACAGCACCTCATCCGACACATTATCAATATCAAAATATATTCATCCATCTAAATTCTAAAACAAGCATCCCATCATCACCCAACCCACCGAAGCAACCATCCGCTCCACAACACTCACTAAACACTCCAACTCCTCCACAAAGAAGCCCCGAACAACGAGCATTCCAGCAGCTCCGAAAGCTTCCTCAGGGCCCACCTCGTGCCACGCTAACCATCCTCATCCCGCAGCCTAGAATCCTCCGTTCGTCGAACGTCGGCCGCGGTAATAGAGCTCAGATCGTCGTCAAGCGAAAGAACCTCGCTCGCTGTCCGCGCGCAATAAAGAAAGTTCCTTCCGTGTCCGCGATCGCGCGCTCCGCTGCGCGCGTGGCAGAAAGGCGCAGCGCAGGGAGCGCGAGGAGGTGAGACGTGAGACGCGGCGAGGGGAGTTTAATCGATCGCAAAACGATAACGGTACCGCGACGTATTCGCGTATAATCGCGAGACGTGATTCGACGAAACGCGTAATGAGCGCCGGCGACGAGCAGAGCAGAGGCAGGCGAGCTGCTGGATTCGCGAGCAGGACGACGATGAGGGGACCCTAGACATCGAGCCCCGTAACGAGATCGGATTGATTCTCGGGGGAACCGGGAGGATTCGCGGGACTGCTGGGCGGACGAGAGGGAAAGGGGAGCGACGCGATTGACTCTCGGGGGAACGGGACGATCGCGAGAAACTCGCTTCCGCGAAGGGACTAATTGTGAGTGGGGCCGAACGCCCGGCGAAATGCGCTGCGAGTATGTACTTCGGGGCTTCCGCTTGTTTCGGACGCTGCGGCGAATAACGCGGCGACGTCGAGGAAGCGTAGTTGTTAACGGTGGAATTATGTACCGAGCGGTCGAAATGACGGGTTGACATTTTAGTCTAAATGAGGCTCATTCTTAAGTCATCTTACTTTCGGAAAGTTTGCTTCACTTTTGTGTATCAGTGATGTATGTTTCAATGAAAGTCAAGCAAAATTTCTTGGAATCAAATCTTTTGAACGCGATGCTTCGGTATAGTAAAATGTCACACCAGTCATTTTGATTGCTCGGTAGTTGTAGTGTTGAATGGGACAGGATCGAAGACACGAGTTTTTCGTAATTGGGATCCGTTGTCGTTTGGGGAACAGGGAAATTTGGATAGGCGAGCGTTTCTTGTAGTTGCAGAGCGTTGGCAGTGATGCGTCGTGGTTCTAGGTTAGTTCCTTGGAAAGTGTGTGACTTGCATCTGCGTTTGTCACACGGCGGGATTGTTATTGACGCGTCGCGCGTCTACGTGCCACTGATTACGACGTTAGATTTCGTTCTGGTTGTTTCTTATGTATGGTCTGTGATCGGAGTAATTTAATGCTTCGTGGTAACTAGCCGCATGTGTATCTCTTAATCAGATAGGAACATACGTTACGTGGAAACGTACTAAGTAAATTGTAAAATTCATTGCCATTTATTTACGTGTTCGAAAAGTCCCAGAAATAACATTCTATTCATAAGCAGATCACTTCCAAATGACTCCAGGGACAATTTCAGAGTAAAACAATGATTAGAAACTAGGACCTTCTCAGGTAACACGTCATGGAAATTCGATTGGTATATCTATATACGTAGCGCACTTCATCACGAACTATTTCGCGAAGTTAATACAGAGCGCACGTTATAATTTTTTCTCTACACTACTCTACGACAAAGTCGTATCACGTCGCGGAGCCCGCAAGCGTCGAAAGTAATTTCAGAGTGGAAGTAGAACGATTAAACTTAAAAGCTTCGAACTATACGCATCTGCGATCACGCGCCCACGTCCTAGCGCACATTTTACTTTTTCCCGCAAAGTTTCGTTACATCACGCGCTGATGGTGAGCGTCGAAAGCAATTTCAAAAGTGGGAAGGTGTGGTATGTGTCGATAATTGAAAAGGTTTGAGACCGAGGGACGCGAACGCGGCAACAGCATAGTTCCGGTTAGAAATTTGTAAATACAGATCGGGATAATCGAATCGATAAAACGTGAACTCATTTCAGTTTGTACACGCTTAAACTGTACTTTATACAATACCGAAATTTTGGCCCAATCCACGTGGATAAAATCTGCATTCATTCTTGTAAATTAAATGAAAACGAATCTATACGCAGAAATATCGATATCATACAGGACAGGACGAGAGAAGTACCGCAAAAATGCAGATACCTAAATCGAATTTCAGAACCTTACACTTGCCCGTTCCCATAGTTCATAAATAATCATCATTACATTGTAATTCATCCCGCGCCTGAAATGTTACGCGCCGAATGCAGCTAGCATGCTTGCTCTATCGTAACCTGTGAAACGCACGATTTCCATTCAAAACATAGAACCGCCTAGCACACGTATGTCGTGCACGTTTATCGATTTCTCGCGCGATACACCGACGTACGTGCGACACACACCTCCCGCCCGTTTCGTTAGAACCGGCAGTCTGCGTTATAAATCATCGCACCATCACTATCCCCTGTATCAAAAAAGTTTCGTCGTCCAATTTACACCTAACGCCACGCATAGCATAGGCAACACAGGTCCCATGAAATTTGAACGGTGCGCATCAACTCGAAAGAGAATCGCGCGAGAATATTGTGGCGCACTGAAAATGAAGTAGCTCTCCTCGGACGAGTGAGAATTCGCTGCGTATCTCATCGAAGAAGGTTGCGAAGCGAGCTCGTTAGATGTTAGATCTTCCGCGCCGTCAGAGCGTCGTCGCTTGATCCGCGAAGACGAGAGGCAAGGAACGGGAAACGTGCTTAAATTTCCGCCCGATCGCGCCACTTCAGACATGCCAATAGATTATTCCGCGATCGCTCGAGAACGCGGCTTTCCGACGTAAATTCGGCTGCGGTCGATCAGGTCAATTGGTTTATACTATTACGTTGCACTCGCTCCTTTCGTTGACGACCCAAATTCGGGTGAATGGGAAATTATTACGCTCGAGTCTTGAATTTCCATCGATCTCGACCGTGTGCCGCTCGTTTTGCTTGTCACGTTGATTCTGTCACGCCAGCGTCACGATTACAGTGCCGATTATCTTCGATTACCAATACTTTCGTTCGGAGCATCACGTACTCGAGAGATCCTTTTCTTAGCACCTCTTAATCTTGACTGAGCGCGTACGAAACGTCGGGTTTTCGTCGCGAGGACCAAATCGAGCATAATTGAACAAGTCGAATTCTATTGGCACTACTGTCATTATTACCGTATCGACTGTTCTCGACGATCGATACTTCTTTTTCGCAAGCATTATCAACTCGAGAAGTCGACGTCTACCGTAATACGTACCTCTCCATCTTAAGTGATCCACCGGCGTGTACGAGATGTCGGGGCGCAAAAAACGGACCTGTCGAAAACGGATTCGAACATAATCGACGGCGTCGAAGATACAGTTCCCTCTGTCACGCGACGTACGTGCACGAATTTCTCATTGAGACCCCGGCCACGTTTGTCTCCGGCGATCCCCTGAACCGATGCTCCGCGCTAAAGCCCGCGAGTAATAAATTACGCGGGACAAGACCCGAGATTGAAAGTAGTGGCGGCGGCAGCAGTGGCATCGTGCCCTGGCCGCAGGCGAAGTGATTCCGACGCGGCGGAAAAATCAAAAATCGGAATTCAAGGGAAGACGCTTCTCGTGCTCGTCGGGCAATCTAATTGAAACGTCGTCCCGGGCGCACGTAGGAGAATTTCGCGTGAGCGACGTATATACCTTACTCGCGTTTCCTTAGCCGCGCGTATTTCAATCACGGCGACTTCAAGGAGTATCATTATTTCGAGTGTTTCGCGTACCGTGTAATAGAGCCCGTCAGACGTTCAACCACACGTAACTACGCGACATAATCAAACTTCGCCGTTGAATCTCGTTCCTGAATGGAAATACGACTTTCAGTTTCAGCGATCCTTAGAATAAGATTCTCGAAAGTCGGGGGGGGATAGAGAAGTTTCGTCGTAAAAAGTAAAAGTCTGTTAGCCGTAGTCGTAGTATTCCAGTTGCGTTCGCTGTGAGTCCTTGCAGTTACGCTTGCGGTTTTTTTCTTGGATACTTTATGGAGGCGTTTTTGACGGTCACGAAAGTTTTGCCTCGAAAAGTATAAAGAACAGACTTCGAAGTCGCGTGATTTTTTATCTTTGTACGAAGTTCTGTGGTTTCTTTTTTCGTTTATGGTCTTAAGGTATCCACACCTGTAGACAATTGCAATAAATAATCGAAATGGCATTTGGCGATCCGAAAGAACGAATTTGGACGAGTCAACGTTTTGCTCGAATGATCGATGTCATCGTTTGAAATGTCATCGATCACTTTTGCGAACAAGCAATAGCGCGCTTGTGCAATCTCAAAGTTTCCGTGGCTTCAATTCATTCGTCCCTATTCGTTTCTCTCCCCGTGATATTAGCTCGAACGAAGCGGTTGTTGCAGTGTATCATCCGAAGTACGTTTCGCCCTCGTGAAAACTGGAAAGCTCCGCGGACGGTTGAGTTGGGACGCAGTTCGCTGCGGAAAAAGTTGAAAGTGAACGAATAAAGGTGAAGCAGTGGTTAACTTTCGAAGGTGGACACACCGTGCGGAGTTAAGGTCTTCTTCCACGGAATATCTGCCTTGTGTGTGCCTGGGAAAATAGCGGTGAAACAATTGGCAGGGTTTTACGGCGGAAGAGGATTTGAAATGATAGAACGCTGCCGCCGCGAGTGCGCCGAGACGGATTAAAGGAAGACTCGGTCGAGAGAATACTGGATTTGCAAATTGCGCGGGGAGAGTCTGAAAAACGGCAGTTATCGGAGCGTGTCCGCAACGCATTATTACGATTGCACGATTTCAATCACCGTACGTATCTCGATATCCTTGCAGCAGTTGCAGCTGGTGTTTGCGTTCGATTCTTTCCGTCCGATATTTGCTCGGCCTCGCTGGCGTTATCGCAAACACTTAGCGTCGGTCAGTGTGAATGCGTTTTCGGAAATGGAATACGTCGGCGAACCAGGACTTTCCGGCAGCATGGAGTGTCCGCGACATTATCGGCGCGGGAAGTGAATCGAGTGAGAAGATCCCTTAGGTGGATACAGTGGACACGGAGACTGTGAACTGTGTATCGGCGAATCGAAAGAGAGTGCTGACGAGGAGATCTCGGATTGGTCTGCTTATCAGAAAGCATACTGGTCGGTCCGGAGTAACGAGGATGCTTCTGAAGCTATCGACTGTTTAAAGCAGATAGGAACTTTGGATTTCCAAAGTTTGGGAACCGAGCGAAGGAACTTGCGCGAGATCTGTCGAATCTTGGACACTGAACTTATTGCGGATGAACGAAAGGGGTCACTGAAAAACGGGGCGCAGGATAAGCGTTTGATATATGAACGTTGAAACTTCACACTTATACGGTTCGATCCCAAAGTTCGAGGATTTCAGATATCGCGATCGAACGGACGATCCTGCATATCTTGTTTTCAAGAATCACGGATAGCACGGCAATGACTATAAGTACCTGAAATAAGATAGCAACGTTTGCAAATACGGCGATACCTCAGCTAAACTAGAAAACTTTCGCAAACTGCAAACCCCTTCAAAAACCCCCAAAAACTCATCTATATTTTACCAAAGTTATCCAGACATACAAGAGACCCCCAATTCTTGCACTCTCCCACCGAAAACGTGCACCTACTCTCCGAAGCTAAGCAACCAAAACCGAACCCACCTGATCGATACTTTCGCAACAGACCAGTTCGAAACTTCCGCCTTTCAGGATCAACCCCAAATGCTTCCAGACTCTCCCGAAAATCGAGAACACTTTATCAAGGATCAATCGACATCTCAAGAGAGCCCAGCTCGAAATCCACGGCATCGTAGTTTGGACAATCTGTCTGCGAGCGGTTTGCCGCGACCTATCAAATCCAACCTCCGCGAATCAAGAGCATTCCGAAATCCGGAATGCCGGCTGGCAAATCCGAAAGCAAGTGTGCGCGTCGATTGAAACGTCATCGGGCTCGCTAATTGTGGGCGCACGCAGGATTGCGCGCGACTCGCGTCTGCGATCGGCACGTCGTCGTTTGAGGCACCGAGAACGTTGCATCGTTTGATTTCCCGCGCAGTTCGCATAGGTCATAGGACAATCGATTACCCGGTTCCTTACTGAGACCGCAGCCGGAAAGGGCGGGAGCAGGACAGGGGATCGATAGCAGTCGGTGAGATTTTGCCCGACTCCCTGGAGGAATTCCGCTCGTCGTCGGTCGCTTTGACTTCTTACATGCGGACACGAATGCATACGAGATGTTGAAAATACGGATGTTGGATTACATCGGGGACACTGGGTGAGTGATACTGTAGCGATCCGTCGCTCTTGGGTTTTTGCGTGATTACTCGCTGGAAGTGTGTCCCGCAAATTGAAGAGAGAGAGAGAAAGAGTAGGTATACAGAGTCGTGTGCGTGTGCGGTGTGTACTGTTCCACGGTATGTGTACTTACGCGTTATTGCGAATCTAGGTACTAGCGGTACGCCGCGTGAGTAGGTTCTTCGTTCTAATGGTATTCGGAATACGTAATGCCTTCTACTCGCGAGCTTATTATTTTATGCTAACAAGAGGCGCAGGCTTTATTGGCCGGGAACTGAAGCGTGTCGACGACAGTGCGATGGGATAATTAGTCGTGACAAACGTGTAATTCGGTTGGCGTTAGATAACGGGCCGCGCGATCGATGAGAATGAAACGAGATCGATGCTTTATGGGCGCGCCGAGCGCACGTAGGCGTGATGGGAAATTATAGTTTCGTGCTTCGCGGATATGGATTCTCGGACGAAACTTTGTATCGCGCGAACTGCGGAATATAGTGGCACGTCGTCTGGCGCATCGAGGTGATTGTTTGACTGTTCGTGCGATTTAAACGGCAAACTGTGCCTTCGCGCTGCGTTCGTATATCAACCACGACGTTGCCTTTATCTTCTGCCTCGACTGTTGCATTCGAAAAATTCGTGCTACGAATTGCAATGCGCCGTCTCGCTCAGGAGTGTTCCTCATTGTCGGCCGGCAAGCGAGTCGTTTTATTGATGTCACTCGGTGAAAATATTTAATGGTACCATTATGTGCGTCTCACGCGCTAGAGACACATTTTTTCTCGCCTCAAACGGAGCGGAACGAGAGATTGCGCGTTTTTCTCGGACGGCTTTTAAGTTCGCTTGAATGCATTAGCGTTTCTTGTGCACTTCTTTAACTATGACGGCCGCATCCGTGTTTGAAATAAAATTATGATTCAGTGGGCGATTGAAGCGCGGCTGTTTGCGGTCTCTGGGCCACCAGGACCGTCGTCGCTCGGCATACTAATGAACGCGGCCGGGAACAAGACCGATATTCTTTTCCACTTCAACAGCACAATGACGGCCCTGCCGGTTCTGGAAGCGTTAGATAAAATTTAAAACAGAACTAGACCACGCTGAGTGGGTCGAGTATTATAGCGCCGTTTGACATTCCTCGGAGTACTTCGTGGAAGGCATTGGACATGAACTTTCCACGTACTTTCAACGACGAACAATTGTATCATTATCGGCAGCAAGCTAACTTCGTCAGAATTTAAAATTGCCCCAGGAAACTAATTAATGTTCGTTACCTTCTACAATCAACGTTTCACGTCGATCCTTCCATCAAATTAAATTCCCTTTGATAAGACCCCCGTTATTTATTTATAACGTATCATTTCCCACCAAAGTATCCGCGTGCACAGTTTTGTTCCACCATTACTACCGCGCCCGTCTGTAGCTCATTTCCATGCGAAACTACGCAAACGCAATAACTTGTAATCCGTGCCAGGAGCGTAACAGTAACTTCGCCCCAATCAATGCACTTTCCTCCCGAATGCTCAGAAGCCGTGTATTACCTCAACTTAGCCATTAATCACGTTTAATCACGGCGATACGTGCGGATTGCAAACTGCGCGTCAAAATGCAATATCGAGCGCCATGCGAATCAGCGCCGGCATAATTTAGCATAGACGATTGCAATATTAACGGGAGAAATCGGCGTCCTTTCGCACGTTCGGTCCCGCAGGACGCGCACGTTGCGTCACAGGGAAATTCGTTTGTCGCACTGGCTGAAAAAGGTCTGCTGCATAGATGTCCGGCCTCGTGCCTATATGTCAGTCGGCATACCTATGTATTTGTATCGAACGAGTTGAGCTTCGCAAGTAATCGCACGTGATTCGCCGGATTAACGGGTCGATAGGTCTGGGTAGGATTTTGCGAACGTAGCGTGCCGACGTTAAAACATCGTCGGCAGTGCTCTCGATCGAACGAGGTCGTAGATTCTCGGCCGGTCGGCAGGCAGCGCGCGGTTTCACTCGGTGAAACTTTTCCGGCGAGCTGTGCGCGTTAAAAGCTTAAGAGAGCTCGTTAACGCCGCATCGACCGTAGCAGCCGTCAATTAACGTTTCGCGGATAGACGAATTTGATTTCGACTTTGTGCATCGGCCGACGCTCTGCGATCCCGAGCGACGCCGGAGTTGTGCACGTCGTTACGTATGCCGCGTGCCTTTTGCATGCCTCGAAATATTACGGGTAGCTTATTAGAAACCTCGCACGTCGTAAAAGTGCTAGCCGGTACGTTCGTATTCGACAGTAATTCGCTGATAATTACATGTTGCTTTTCGAAGATTTACGGCGCACTTCGAGCGCACACGTACAGCCAGCAACAGCTTCGATCGGTATGCTACGTTATAATTCCACAATTTTAAGAACTTTCAAGCCACGATACGCAGCCGAAGAAGCATTCGTGCTCCAAAGCATAAGAATAAAAACGACGGCGTACTTTTTTTAATTAGCCAAATAGAAAAAAAGAGGTCGAATACGTGGAGTTGAAAAGCAAGCGTCGCGCTTGCCGTGACGAGTGACAGTCAGCGGGAAACCGGTAGTCATTTATAGCACTGTTGACATCATTCGAATCAGACGTCGCACACGACCGACGTTCGCCAGTGTGTCATCGCGGATGTCCATCGGTCGCTTATTCCTTTTGCCGGAAATTGCGTCAGAGTTTGGTGAACGAAAGAGGTCGGAAACGGAGTTCGCTGGTGATTTCGCGAGAAAGCAGTTTGGGACGTTTTCCCGAAAAACCGACGACGCCCTTAGGCGTCGCCGACATGCGGGAGGGAAGGAATCCTCGACGTCGCCGTCGGTGGCGCCCGGCAATATGTCGATATGAAAAATGTGATGCTGGGCGAACCGAAGCTCGTTCGAACTCGCTTAAGACGGCGGATGGCGTACATATATCACCCTGTCAATACGTTTGTAATAGGAGCGATGGGAACTCCTGGCAGGTGTGTTGGCGTAATTTTATTCATGAGCTGGTGAATTAGGTTTCCTCGACAAAGTACTTTATGGACACGGTGGGTGTACTTATCGTGTTTCGCGCGCAGAAATGACGTCACATATAAATGTGTTTACTCTGTCATGCACAGAATGTTACTCGCGTTTGAGGATTTCGGGAAGGGTGGAGGTTGTGATATTCGTGGACCGTGAATTCGTTGTGTTGCGCTCGATCTTAATAAGGAGAAACCGGTGTTTCGTTGGACGTAAGATACGTGTTTGTATCCATTAGATATTATGCGGTCATATAATAGGCATTTGCATATGCATAGGTATGGATACGCGTGCACGTCCACCGGGGGTCGTAGTTGCGTTTACGGAATGCCGCTCGTTCGGAGAGCAGAAACGGGGCGCGGGGGAAGAAAATGTCGCATGAGTCATGCGATAAGTGCCCCTCGATAAATGAAATAAAGTCGTCGTCGGCGAGCGCGTGGCTCCCGTGCTGCAGAGTGAACGCCTGCTCTTCCACTTTCGACCGTATCGAATCTGATCGTTCGCATGCTCTGGCCTCGCGCACACGAAGATATCTATGTATCCTATTCAGCGCCCGAGCATTTCGATCGCAACTATTTACTCGTAACGTCACACTTACAGATATCGAAATCTTCCGTCGCAATGAAATACTGTCAAACTACTCAAACCATTTTTTCCCAATCCGTCGCAAGCACGGGCAGTAAAACTAATCCTGCTTTAAGCGCTCGCCTGTCCACAGGACTATGAGACCGCCAGTTTATCGAGAGTACTTCGACAAAAAGAGAAGCTCCGCGCGGGTAATGAAAAACGCATTAAGCGGCTGGTCGTTAAGTGTGCCAAGCATACGGGATAGCCGTGGCCGTGGTCGTATTTTAATAAAGAGACTCCGCTCTAAAATACGTGGGCAGACGCCGTATTCGTCGCGAGCCGATCTCGCTCCAAAATTGTCCGCGTGAAAAAAACCGATCGAGACCCGCCGACGATTACTAATTGGCGCTCCGTCATGCCAGTGCTGTCCGACGGCATATAGATTTTACCCACAACCTACGAGCGACGAGTGTACGTTAAATGGCATGTCAATCGACGATCGAGAAATGAAAGTAATACCGGTCAGACGTAAATGTCCGTCTAACGTTTCCTTGGCCAAGGCTGAACAGTCGTGCTAAATACTGGCCGGTAAAAGTGATAGCAGTAATTAGCGATTACACGCGCCCGGTATGTTGCATAATTTCGAGCGCGCCGAACGTGAAACCTACACAGGCTCGAACGTAGAGGTGAAGAAAGTCGTGTCGGAGAACTATCAGTAAACTTTCGGATTAACAAATTAGCGACGTGGTGAAAGCGAAGATATGCGCGATACGAAAAACTTCTCGATCGCATGCGAGGAAGCGAATCCATCATCGAGACGTCAAACTCTGGTGAGACGCACGGAAACAGATAAACCGACCGATCGAACTATTGGACATGCGCCTCTTTTGCATACACCGATCATCTCCGAGATCGCGCTGGATCGAACTGGCAGCCGCTCGAAAAATGAGGCAGGATCCAACACCGTGGTCGCTCGCGTCCCAAATTATATTTTTCCTTCGAAAATACGGAGGGCTATGCAACGGGAAGGGTTAATGAGCTTTTAAAAATTTCGAGGAAGTCGGCAGAGTGCGCGCGCGCCTGCACTTGTTTGGACACACGCGATACCTGCGAATTTGCGCCTAAATATCCGTACGCCGAGGGTAAACGCCTCTTTTTTGCCTCCTTCTCTTACCTCTTCTCCTCTGAATCTTGCTCTCGTCGTCGCTCTCTGTCTTTCTCCCGCTCTCTCTCCCTCGTATCCGCCCGTTCATTTTCTCCTTCGCTCCTTCATTCTCTTTCCCCCCGTGGGTATATGGAGACGCTGGTATTCGTGGAAACGATACTTCGCAGGCAAGGCTGTCCGGTTCGTATAAGTACGTTAGGTACTGCCTACGTGTACGCGTACGTAGGTGTACAGAACGTTTCAAAACAGGCCGGTGTACGTGTCGGACGTTCTCTCCCTTGTCCCGACTACCGGGCAACCTGAACAAGCAAGTTCGGAAACTTCGCCCTGCCGCATCTTCGTGCGCCCATTCGGTTGACATGCTCCAAGATGTAGCCACGAGCATGTACTTGATACTGTTACTAGACCGTTGTAAACTAACTGATTTAGCGTGGGCTGTCCGTGCACTAGGTTGTGCCACTGGGAAGAACCCGAGTACACACGTATGTAGTATGTACGCAGGGTCGTTCGGTATATCACGTGGTATAGCGTGATATCGGTGTAAAGGGTGCGGGGAACACTTTGCGGAAGTTTGTCCTTATAAAAGTAGATTCTCTTCTCGGGAGACTGCACGGGGAGAAATAGGTAGATAGAGCAAGAGAGAGAGAGAGAGAGAGAGAGAGAGACGTGGATTACCTTGCCAGCAGGCGCGCTTCCTCAGAATTTCGCGGTTACAAATTTATTTCGATGCAACGCCTTGTTTCGTTTCGTCAGCTCCAGCGAGCATTGTGTCTGCCGCTGCGGAATATGGATTCCGGCGAAGCGGAACGCGTCAAAGTTTGCCCCGCGCCGTCGGGAGTTTTTCGTTATGCAAAGCTTTTTCGTCGGGCCGCGGCTGCATCGGGACGAATTCCTTTTCTCCGCCTCGATCCGCGACGTGCTGTAGCGAAGCTTTTTATCCACCCTGCTAACTTTAAATTCACCTCGTCGCGACGCTCGCCTCTGTTGACGCGTCCGCGTCGTCCGACCGATGCCGGACGACTGTGAGACGCTGCGAGCGGTTACCGGAGCGCATTTTCACTTTTCAAAGCACGATAATGGTGGGCAAATAAGAGGCGAGGGGTCCGGAGAAGACGAAGGCTCGCATGCTGAAAGGACCTCGCGGGTCCTTCCCTTGGGGCCACGTACCTCGTATGCATATGAACGAGTTTCAAATATGCGCCGGGGCATTCGGCGCGACAATGAGAAAAGCGTGGCGCGAGCAAAGGGACCGGGGCATACGAAGTTTCCGCGTCGAACATTCCGCGCGCGTCACGGAGCCTACATTTTACTGAGAGAAGAGCAAACGAGAGAAAGAAAAGCGGAGCTGTGGCGAGGGCGGCGAGGGAGGACAGGCGCGGTGAAATATTGGCCGCGACCATTTTCCTTCGTCCCGTATAAGCCGCTTATTATCGCTTCCGTACGGACGCCGCTTTCGGACCGGCGGTATGCAAATGTTTTATGCAAAGCGCGTGCGTCCGGGACCATGCAAATTCTCTACCGCACACAACGCTTTTCAAACTCGCCCGCTCGGAAAATCGAAGACGGCTACTTTGGATCGCGTTAACCTGGCCCCCCTCCATACTTCGCGGTGGCGTTAATCGAGCAGAATGCTAATGAACGCGTAATGGCTGCCCAGTGCACGCTTTGCTGTGTTAATCGACGAATAACTTTTCTTCGATTCTGCTCTTAATTGATTCGCATTTGGGTAAATGCATCGTAATCGATCGGGCAGTGATCGAGGACTCGTACGGTTTTATGGGAAAATTAAGAAGAAGGAATAAGTTTTCTAGTGAAGAGAGGGCTGGCGTGTGTAGTCGCTCTTTTAGTTTACATGTAATCTCTGTGCGCTGTGTGGTATTAAAACTCATCCCGGTTTTTACGTTTCACACAAAAGCGTAGAACTGTAGAGTGTATGATCGATCATTGGTCGATTACTGACATATTGTCCCTAATCCACAAACAGTTCAAACAATGTCCAACATTTTCTTACCACATGTTTCTATTGCATATTCCACATCTTAGCAACGCCTTGCCGTATGAGACATCTCAAGCACGCGTCCACCGTGCCAATTCTAAACGACGATTCAGTCCAATCCGAGATCCCTTGAACCGTCACGCCGGTGGCAGGTAGCGGACGTTCAGTTCTCCGGCTGAATATTAAAATGCGTAATCCCGCCCCGCCAAACGAGAGCTTCGAGCGTCGATACTACGTTCCCATACACCTATACACGCACGCGCACAAATTCGTACATCGATTGTCCAAACTTTACGCACCTACCACATCCACGCGCTCCAAACTGAATACACAAAAAAAAACACAACACAAGAGCATACACCTATACTCATATCCATACCCACACATCCATACGCGCAAATACACAAGCATATACATATTTCATGCACGCCCACTTCACGTAGACCGTCCCCTCTCCCCGTCTGTCTCTCTTAGAGTCCTCTCGTCTTACATCCTCTTGAAAAGAGGCTAACCGTTGAGACGGAGCATACAAAATGCATGCACACCTCCTCGCAACGAGGGGGCACCCCGCGTCTGGATCATCTAACGTGCGTCCTAGATCCGCCGCGCGATGAAAACGAGGAAGGAGGTGGCCTCTACCTGTTAGACCTGCCGCGCGTTACACGCGTAATCCTTTATCGTTTATCCGATGAAAAGACGGCGCTGAAAGGAGGAAAGGGGCGTATGACATCCGGCGGCCGTTGTGCTTTTCGGACGCAAAGGGGAGCGAGTCTGAGGATGTTTTCTCGCAGCCAGCAGCCGGTACGTAGTTGCGACACGGACCACGTACTCACTTACTCGCTGCAATGTGCCGTTTCATGCGATGCGCCTGGCTCGACGTCTCGAGACAGAAATTTTCCCTCGCGACGCGGCACACGACACACGACACACGACGGCCTGTCGCGCTGTCGTTTCTTCGAGGCAGCCGAAGTAAACGCCGCTTTGAGAGCTCTCCCGGCACGAGGCGGAAGCGCATTTTCGTACGGCGAGCGCTTCGAGGGGAAGGTGAAATTTTCGTTTCCGCGTACTTAACTACCGTTTAGCTCGGGAAATTGCGTTCCTGGTTGTTCCGAGGAACGCCGAGCGTCGCTGGTTTAACGTTTGACGCGTGCAAACTGACGAAATGTAACAAAGGTAAAATGCGACGATTTAACGTCTTTTATATTGTAGGCAAGAAACGTTAAAAGTATTAGGTACGTTTCCTGTCGTCTCGGGACGAGAGCATGAAACTTTCGTCCGCGTTGCACGCGTATTCTGCCTTAATTCTTGAGCCATTCAGGGAAGCGGCTGAAAGGTGTAAGAGGCTGAGTGTGATCTTTGCGACATCTTGGTATATAAAAGAAGCGCCGGTCGCAAGAGCGTCTCGAGCTGAACACACTTCGACACAGAAAGTCTTTCACGGAACGAGATCGCTCCAACGAACTCGTATCACGTGCCTCCATTTAGCTCGTTACTCGAAGCTAAATTATCTCCCATTTTTCACGTCAAGTAATTGTCTTGACGTTATCTGCGAAACAATGTTCCGTATCTCAGTCGTAAACGTACACCTAGTGCCGCGATTAAATGCAGCATTAAATGTAACGTTTCACCTTGAGCAGAATGCCGGTCGGGGCTGTGAAAAGTTTGTCCAACTCCGCGTCGGCCGTGCGATGCTTTCGAGCGGTATCGGTAATGATCAATCGTTAATTGGATAATATTTCATCGGGCGCCACTTCGGGAAACCGCTCGATAATTTACAACGAGTTGACAAAATGTAATATTTTACGGCTAACGGCATTCTTGCCCTGTTGCGCGCGCGCGCGCCGCCTTTACGGCACGCTGAGAGTCGTTGTGCGTTGCTGGTGAAAATCGCGATCGGCAGATAAAACGACGTCTGGCCTGGTATCTGCAGGCGAGAGAAAGACGCGTGCGGCTTTGACGGGATGTAGGAGGTCACTGTTGTCCGCGCCGTTACACATGAGTGGGTGTGAAAAGTTAATGCGGACGACGCATTGTTTACCGCGTACCTCCGCAATTCGTGCGAATTCGAACGCGACCGTTCGAATTCGCCTGCTCCGTGCCGTCGATACCTTTCTTTTTTTTTTTAACTCGTTTCGGATGCATATTCATTGAAGCATGCAATCAAAGTGCGTTGCGCGCCACTTTATTTTGAAATTCAATTTTGCATCGTTTTGCAATTCAATTTTGACATATCGCTGACCGACTGTGAAGCTCTGTTCAGTCTATTCCACATAACCGATCCGTGCGACATAGAAAGTGCGCTATTTCGTTAGGTTTACGAATGAAATTTTCGCGATTAAGTTGTCGTATCAGTGTCTACGCCAATCAGTCAGGAAAGCAGTAAAACAGGAGACATGGAGACGCGTGAATTTGACGTGCGACAAATACGATTCCCGCGCAAATTGCCTCGCAAACGTGCGAATAAACTTTTCCGCTGATCCTGCGCACGATATGACTACCGCTTTAAGTGGTGCCGCGTTCTCTCGACTGATCGATTCGATTGGTTTGAATGCGTCGATCAATTTCATTGGGAGCAGACGCTTAATCTATGATCTGCTCGTTTAGACTCGCCCCGGGGACGGCTAATAATAATCGACATGCTCCTTTGCGTCGCAGTTATGAACGAACTTATTGCCGTGCTTCCGAGAGAATTACACTGAACAACGATTTCTTCGGCAAACATTTCAAGAAGAGAGCCAAAAATTGTCTCACGACGAAAGCTCCAGGAAACATCCGATGAGCAATATAACACACCGTGCCTGAGAAAGTATCGCACTGAACAAATGACTTCTTTATAAAACGGAACACTTTTAAGGAAAAACACCATTTTCTTGTAAATACTTCGCGACAAGCACGCAAAGAGCCTCCATTATTACAACTCTCCACGATCCTCCTCCGCCATTCTCGCCTCCCGTGACGGCTTCTACCATTTTTTCGCTCACAATGTTCCGAGAACACGACGTAACGTGAAGCGAGAGAACCTCCCAGTCACGTTTAGACGATCGAGCGGGCGATAATTAAAAAGAGAAACGTTGCACGCTGCGTACTTAAAACCGTGTCAAGATAATTGCCCCGGAGTTGACGGGAACCCCGGCAACAAGCGGCGAGCACCGGTGCGGTCTCTGCCACGCGGTCGAGGCAGCAGAACCAGTTGTGGATGAAAGTAAGGACGGAGAAAATCGCGATTAGATAATCCTCGATCGGTTAGGCGTGTTACCGGCAAGCTTCTCGTGCCTCTTTTATTGCCTCTCGTCTTTCGTGCTCAACGGCTGCCGCGCCTGCGATCGTGGACAAAAATGCAACCCGCACCCGGGTGAACTGTTTGACACGTAACGACACGTATCGGGCCCGATAGCCGAGCGGTCTGGCGCGTAGAATCAAGGTGAAAGCGGCCTCGCGCGTCAAAACGCAGGAAATCGCGGAACGTCGAACGGCACTGACGAAAACGAACCACTCGACCGTCGGCGTCGGCGCGATTGAGACGCTCGGCAGCACTTACGGCCGCAAATTTTATAACGTTCGATACGTTTCCGGCACGCCGCAGCCAGAACTTTCTCTGGCGTTTGTCGACAATGTTACTTTTCGACAGATTACGCTCGCAGAGTGCCAGATGAGAGTTTCTAATTGCGATCGTACATCGGGCGCATCGTAGAATGACGATAAATGTACAGTTTAAAATAGATACACGTAGATTTAAACATCGTTGTTGTCCGCTTCATTTATCCGCATCCGATACGTGACGTTACGGGAAATAATTAGATCCTAATATTTTGCAACCTCCTGCTGATTCTCGGCTTGAGAACTGAGAAGTGAGAGCTTGCACGCGTTATTCCTTAATCCGACGTATCCCAATTTAAACGTGAAACGAAGGGAAACGAAGCCAATCAACGACGCAACATTTTCCTCGGCACGTATTTTCTACCGACTGTGCGAAGCGCGTGCGCGCATTGCCAATTGCATCCTCGTTGCGCGACATTCATCGGCGAATTTAATGCCTTATCTCAATTTACGCCGTCGCGCGACGGTCACGCCAGCGTTCTCATATTCGTGCGTGCGCGATCCTGTACTGGTTTCGACGATGGTCAGGGGTAGTGGCGGTAAGGACGACTATTTCAAATACAATGCTCGCAGACCGAGGGCACCTATCGTAAAAATACGAGCGTCGAGCATATATCTATTCGGCCCAGAAAACAAAAAAATTAACGAGACTGCCTAACTCTTACGTAGCGGAAACAAATGGAATAATTCCTTAGCTTTCGTCGGTCATCAGAATTTAACTATGCAATTAAAAAGCTTGACGCGAGGCGATATTGAATCGACGGGAGTTTCCTGTATGATTTGTTTCCTGGAGTCTGATATTACGTACTTTGTATGATATACAGGTGATCTAAGTAGTGACAGAAGGGTTGTAAATCAACCTTATCATTATTAGTTTTTTCTACATTCTTTGTATATTCTTCAATTGTGTCCCTTTAAACTAAAAATACAGTACAATCACGTACATGCATAAACTCGGTGTAACTTAAAAATGGCAGTGTAGGTATATGCATACCATTTCTACGATTGCATCAATGCCGTAACACACGATCTACTTTCGGGTAACAGAAAAAGAGTGTCGGCTATAAGAGGGTTAATGCAAGTGAGCCGCCTCTTGTGAACGAGGCTATACCTATGAAGTGTACAGTGACCCGACGCGCTCGTGAGTTCGAGTAATAATCCCTTGACACCCGCAACGAGAACGTCGGCTCGGATACATATGCACATATAAATGTGTGCCTGCATATTCGCGCGCGTCCGTATACAGGGTGATTCGCGCACAGTGACGGATACCATTTTCTTACACGATGGTAGAAGGCGGTGGAGTTGCAAGTGGTCATGAAGAGTAAATAGCTACCCGTGATAGATGGGACGCTACGAAGTTTTTACCCGCTCGCTGTCTTTTTACCGAAAACCGACGAGGGTCGTCTCCCAGCGCGATTTAAATTGAATGTCGGACTTTTGTTTAACTTACTTCGCGGACTGCCTACGCCAGGCCTGGGCAACTGGTGGCCCGTCGGCCCGTGGGTTACATTCTCCTTCTACTTCCATTTCTGATCGACCCCCACCTTAGATATATAATATTGATTTTTTAATTCAAATTCGTATTCTCGTGTATATAAATATATATATTATGTACACGAGAATACGAATTTGAATTAAAAAATTGAGGTTCACTGTTGAAAAAAAACAAGATGACCTTGAAATAACCTTGAAAACGCCACCGCATCAAAAAAACTAATAGTGCCATTTCACAGGCACTAGAGACTTCTTCAATAGAGATTTTTTACAGTCTCAACTTAAATGGGACATTCTGTATATATTTTCATATGTATATTTTTTATATAATATTGAATATATTTGACTAGCGTACCATATATGCGGGACCGTCCCCACTGGTTTCCCTCGCTCCGTTAGCGCGCAAACGGAGTAAGTTGGGGGTCGGTCAGCATTGGAAGAAGGGGAATGTGGCCCGCGGGCCACCAGTTGCCCAGGCCTGGCCTACGCTAATGATTTACAATTTACATGAAGCGACTAGTTCATTTTGTCCTTTTAAAAATTTCGCTTATGTCCGTAGACTCTTTGATGCACGTCGTACAAGTTGTTTTACGCGGCGATTATAATGCTTACATCTCGTGCGTAACCCCGACATATAACATGTGGCTACATAATGCTGAAAAATATCTGTGAAATGTAATAGCGCGCAATATCGCTGTCCGGGCTAAGGCAATACCCGCTGGTATACATAAAAGATAAGAAATTATGCGAAATATTCCCTTCCAATATCATCTGCTTCTTATCGCCTCCTAGCGTGGGTGGAAATCGAAACGATAACTTTATAAGAATCACCCTGTACGCGCACGCGTGTTCCCGACGGCCGTGTACGTGCATGCCTCGTACGTATATTGGGTATATTACACTCGAGGTCTCGCGTGTGCCCACAAGAATTCACTTTTCGCTCTGGCCTGCTCTGCGGTGACCATTGAATATTCGAAAGCGCGCGCGTGCATGCCGCTGTATTATTTACATGCGCGCGCGTGCTCGCGTTAATGCACGCGGAAAATTTGCGAGTACGACGTCCTGTTCCGATGGTGGTCCGCGGTCACGTATGGACAGCGCGATTATGAACAGCTGTTTTCGTTATGCATGCAGATTTTCAGTCCGCCGCTACTCGTTCTTTCGAACGTGCCATAACGTACGATCGACAAATATCGAGTGCTTGCTGCTTTCGTACTATGTTCAAGTAATAAATACGCTACCCCAACTTTTTCGATACCTCCAGATTTTAATCTAGCTAAATGCATCATCCAATTAGGCGAGGTACAAAATGAGACCTATGGTCTTTCTACCGGATCGCTGCTTACAATGGATAGTTCCAGTAGCTTGTATATTGATTAGGTAACGCTTCTGACGATCGGTAAAGCAACGGTGAAAAGCGTTAAGTTAGTTAAACGCCTCGCTCGAGCCTAGGCGCTAAGAGACAAGTTCGAAATAGACGGCTGCCAGGAACAATGTTGAACGTGCGGTTTCCAGCAGGCAGTTGTGGCAAGACTGACACCATCCGAGCGAAACGTCGGCGTCGTAAGTACGTGTGCCTCGCGTGTAATACGCACACGTGCACGCGATCGTGGAATATCGGGTCACTGGACGTTTATACGTTTAGGCGCGCAATCTGCGTACCGTACGAACTTACGCCCGCATACGAGCGCGCCAATGCATGACCCACACCGACCGGGGCGTCACACACGCACAAGGTGCATGCCAATAAAGATTACGGTGCCGGCTCTTCGTGACATTATACGGCAATTGACGGGTCGAGATATGTATAGCGTGCCGCGCGAACTTCGATCGATTTCACGACACCGAGACTACTCACGACATTTTCGACGCTGACGCTCCGACGACAAAAAAAAACCAGCAAAAAGAGAGGCTGCTTTCGCGCAAATTGAAACGAATAGCTCGCGCGGCAAATGGCAAACGGCGCGCGGGGCACGGCCCGACAAAACTTTTCCCGAACTTTGCCTGCCAAGCGACATTGATCGAAGTTCGCGAAACGTATTTTATCTGTTTACTAGCCCACACTCGCCCCTACGTTTATGGACTTTTTACTGCGCCGCCCGTTAACGTTTCCATTTTTGCGCTCACAGACTTTCTATTTTTCGCCGCGCTTATTTATGGACGCCAGCGTTGACTTTGATGCCCGTTGTTGGATCGAATCAATGTTGTTTCCGAGGCATCGGGTGAAATTTTATGGATTAGCCGCGTGATCGCTTCGATGCATACATTCCGCTACGTACGCAGGAATAGAGGTGAAATATTGGAGGGCGACGCCGTTCGCGCACATGCACGCGCGTGCAGCGGACATTACACGATAGCACGCGATATAAAGTGTCGGCACGACGTTTTATTATACGCACTGGCGATTGTCGTGCGCAGATAAAGCGCACGGCGGAATACAATCAATGTCTCGAATTGCGCTTGACTTACGCGCGCCGTATGCGGCCTTTGATGAAGTACAAGTTCGCGTACTTAGCCGTGTGTAAAGTGTTAGATTGACACATACGTTTTGTGGCACCGTTTCACGCGTACCGGTGTTATTAGATGTCATTTACATAGGTAAAAGTACATGCCGTTCATAGAATAAATCTTCGTTCAAAAATAAGGCTTTGTTCCTTGGTAGAAGTATAGATATGCGCTGTGTTCTTGGTTGAGAGTAAAGTGGTTGACGGTCATTTATATTCCTAACAGTATCAAGTGGAACTTAAGGAATTCAGAGTAATAATAAGTATACGGAATCGTTAGGTAGTTCTTGTTTTGAATTTTTTTGCAAATTAGATATGAAGGTAGTATAAGTGGGGCTACGACATGTTATGCTGCGTACCCGTCACATTTTATGTAATCGCGTATCTTCCGCCTTCATTAATTAGTAAATCACGTTAATCCATGCATAGTTTGTACCAGTTATGACGTAAACGGACAATAGCAGTGTTTACTGAGGAAACTCAGTGGATAATATCCTGTTTATTATTCCAAGTGCACATTGCGGAGGCGTAATTATTGAACCGCGTATGTAATTTGGATGCACATACGACTTGTGCTGCTTTCTAAATTGAAATACGCCGCTCCCGTTTAAACTGAATGTTGGCCCGTTGCACAAAGTTTGCATCACCTTTTTCCCGCGTTACATAATATCAATAAACCGTCATTTTAACAAAGGCATCCAGCTCGAAACAACCGCATTTCACATAATTTCCAATCATCCAACACTCTTCCCTTCCCCGCACCTAACAAGACCCCTACCCTCGTCTAATCAGATTTTCAATAAGATGAAAATCTTACAAATTACAACGTAGCGTTTGCGCAATCAAATAATTTCGAGCGATCAAGCCTTAAATAACATTGCGAAATGTTTCGTAATAGAGGCCATCGCTCGTAATAAGCCCCTGGCTTCATTCGACCTGAACCGGCTGCCTGTTCGTACCAGCACATTGGCCCATTACACGTTCTCCTGCGGACAAAATGACGGAAAACGAGCGGTGTAAAGTGTCAGCACGTCTCGATGTCATACGACTCTCGCTTGTCCGCCGTGTCGCGATAGATAGGACGAGTGGCAGAGAGTACAATCGATGTCTCACAACGGACTTTGATACACGTGTCCGTCCTGACACACGTCGCGTACACCTTTTGCGATCGCGTGACACGACGGAGCAAGGAGTGGTGCGTTTATACAGTTTCATCAATACACAGAGCTCGTGACGGTACGCATGGGTCGCTCAAACGAAGTGACGGAAGATGAACGATGTCAATACGTCGAATCATCGTCGTATTCCACGTCTGCCGGTCGTGCCTAGAACAAGAAACCTCCCACACGTTAATTGGCCGTTTATCTATCGCGTATTTTCAATCGACGCTAATGCCTCACGCTTCATTGTTCTCAATACCCCGGCCATTATCAATACGATACACTCAGCGCGTCGTTCGTATTTCCGCGCGTTTTCCGCCAGAAGCCTCACGCGCATGCGCCAGCTCAGAGAACGCTGCAATATGTCAGGACGACCAAAGACAGTGGGAGTTTGTCAACTATTTCAGACCCATTCGCCCGCACCCAGTGCGATAAACATAGAAACAAGTCAATTGCCTGCATGACGCGCGCGGACAGCGTACCATTCGCGATCGTCCCGGTGCCGTAAAAAATTCATAAAACGCAACCCTCCTGTGCAGGCAGGCCCGCGCGCGCGTGCGCGCGTAAACACGTTCGCGGACATATTTATCCGCCTCGACCCCATAGAGCGTGTTCCCACACCATATCGCAATCTAATCCACCGGAAAAACGAAACATTGGCCGGCGCGAGCACCCCGCGAACTTCAAGAATCCCGTCGAACGAGAAAAAAAATCATCCTCGGCACCGTCGTCGAAGCTTTTACGACTGGCCAGCCGGTCGCGCCCCGCTCGTGGCTCGATTGATTTAACGTCAGCGATGTGCAACAGGTGTTGGCCGCGCGGCGTGACGTTACTATTTGCGAGCTTTCTTTCGATTCCGCCGGCGAGATATGATCGCGTCTGAGACGACGCTGACACTTGCTCCGATCGAGGAACGCCTTCCCGTTAGCAGACTCCAACGTCATGTACGATGCGGAGAAATGGACTTGTTCGCTGGACCGATCCATTTTGCGCGGATCTTCGTTCGCTTGCGTAGCGCACTCGATTGCTGCTTCGAAGTACGTTGGTACTGATTGATACATTTATTTTTATTTTTTTTCTTACTTGATACCCAATTATGCTGCACAATATGTTAGCATAGATCTGGACAAGTGTACAAGCATGATATTAGTAATTGAGAAATAAGACGATGCAAATCTAAATATGAACTATGTACTACCTAAGTTATAGTAGAGGTTAGAACGGGTTTCTTAAATTAAGGCTGATAAGCAATTCACTGTCACCTCATCGCGTAATTGTTTGCTGTAGCTTGCGTCGGAATGCACCCAGGCTCAAGGGGAAGAAACGTATGGCATTATTGAGAGAAAATTTGTTAGCTGCGTCACTAATTGTATTAATCCGATCAGACGTTTCTGAAGTATGCTGTAATAATTGACAAACGGTACTCTCGAAGGGATCGCTATGATCGAATGATGGGCGAGCCGTGGTTCTCGAATGCGGCCGGCGTGATTGGCACAGCCATCTTTCTCGGATTCCTTCACTTTCGCGAATAATTGGATAAATCTACTCGCGCAATTTAGAGCGCATCCAAGCGCTGACGATGCTCGCAACTTTGTATCGACGCGAAAGGCTTTCGCAAGAAGAGCAGCTATGCGGCAGGCAGCGTCATGTCTGTGATACGCGGTGATGTACGGCTTGTCCGTCTTATCTTCTTTCTCGAAGTCCCTAACGTAAGAAAGTCGTCGAAGCCCGCGAGGAATCCGCATACGTACATCGTCGATCGGACCGTTCGATAAGTCGTTTCCGTTCAGCTAGCGCGCAAAAAGCATCCGCGACTGGGTGTGCACACGTACCGTTTCGATCGCATTAAAACATTATCTGCTGCTAACGGAACATTTCGCGTTATCAGGCTCGCCGATGGTTATCTGCGGGTTAAGGGGATATGTACTGCGTTTCAGGGCGAAGAACTGCTGAATTTAATCATCCGCGGCTTAATTAACGCGCACGTTTCCATCACTCGCTGATGATGTTCGAGTGAAAAGCGCGGAGTCGGGATGCGCGGAGTATTATAATTGGAAACTTGATATCACTGTAAATTGACTTGTTGCGACTTCCAGTGATCCGGTTACTTATGCATATTTATTCCGACGCGGAACTGGCTGGAATTAAAATGTGGAACGCGGCCAGTGGAGAGTCGCGAATTACATGCCGAGCGCTGCGCGGTTGAGTTGGGAATTATCGACATATGAAAGTGTATTAATGCCAGTCGATTTTGCATCGCATATTCGTCGAATACGATTTTCCTTGCCGCCGGCCGCGATTCCGACGTTCGTGAAATGTAACGACGTTTCGAGTGCATGCGCGGTCGGTAGAACGTATTAAAATGACATGGTACGCTGGGAGTTCTACGTGCTCCAGATTTTTGATCATGCACCGGCACGACGTAACAAAGCGAGTGCTCTTTCACCGTGACATCCTGAGTGCGATCTGACGCCGAGGCGCAGAAATCGATAGTCGGCGAGATGCGAGGTGTCTGCATAAATGAAATTCAATTCACCGTGGACGTGGGAAGGTACTTGCGTACAGCGCCCTTTGTGGCTATTTTTATGAGACGAAAGGTTGGTTTGCTGCGGGAAAGTGCGAAAATGGAGTCAGTCGAAAGGCGTAGAAAAACCTGAAAAAATATGTCACGCAGTTCCTACACATTTTCTGTTGCACTGTGTGCAATTCTTTATTAAATAAGAACCGTACAAAGCAGCTTCCGCGGTCGCCATTCCTACTACAAATCCGATATCTTTATAAATATAATTCATAATCTCAATCAAAACTACCTCCCCTAGCACCAGATGTTCGACCTGACACTTATTAACTCTTTGGGGTTAGGTGGGTTAAAAACTGTCCCACCCTTTGCTTAGCTTTTTATGAATTAAATAATCGAAATGAACCGTTCTTTCAACTTTTTCATATTAAAAAACATTGCGTGCAACTTGGACTTTTTTCTTTCTTTAAAATCGTGTGCCTCAAAGAGCAAACCTCAAACAATACAAGTGCCGTACACAACAAGCAAGTATATACCACAGCAACAAGTTTAACGTGACGCATTTACAACATACGCGGCAAGCTCACAGAATGTATCAGCCTGGCGATCAATTCGGTGCGAAAGCTTGGAACGTTAAAACACGAACTCTCTCCGGCGCCCGAAGACTGATCGCTCTCGCGAGCATGCGGGTGGTCAAAGGGCCGAAAATTCGTCACCCAAAAACCCGTCCCCCATCTTCGCCCCCCGCGCTCGACTGCGCTGCGCGTCGTAAAGTCAGGCAGGCTCACAGTCACGGGTCGAGCGGTCCTTTTTATACGTCGTTACTCAGGCCCTCTCAGAAAGAGGCGGGCGTCGTCGGCGTCGGCTCGATTTACGATTCGCCGACAGGAAGAAGGATTTCCATCCTGGATCAGGTTATACCCATTCGTTTTACACGCTCGTCCCAGGAACGCGAAGGCGGAAAATAATGTCCCGTTCGCGAACTACTCCCTCTTCCGCGCGCGCACTGTCGACCGGTCTTTCCACTCGCGCGACTCTTGTCGCTGGATTTCGACAAGATGGAAGGACGTTCGATAGAGTATCGGACATCGCCGGCGGACTCGACGCTAGGCCAGCCGAGGGATAGGGCATGACGATCGATTCAATGCGCCTGATTAATTGACCGATACGATTGGCCTGATAGGAGCCGGCCAATTTCATTTGCCGCTGCCCTGCTGCAATCTGTGATCCGTGCACGTGAACGATAATTGCCTGCGTCGCGCTCAGATCGACGTCGATCTCAGCTAAATGGCGAACGTTGACGTTTCGGACGGTACTTTCGGCGCTGATTCCGCAGGATAATTATTAGCTTCCCGATGATCATGACGTGGCTCATGACTATTATTGGATCTAAAGAGTTAAGGGGGGTACGGTGAAATAGTATCGAGTATTAAAGATACCTTCGATGCATAGCTTACAATTTGTAGGAAAACGATGAACGTGGACGTTAATCGTACTTCCGGTAGCGTTTATAGACGATAATTCTTACCCTCGAAACACGAGCGCCTACACAACATCTATTATATCAACATAATCAAGACACGTAACGCGTAGTAAAAATCATTCCAACGCGAAGTTTAAGATTTGATACCGCACTAATTACTCTCGCGTCCCGACTGTGTCGACCGTTAGCATCGTCCTCCCCTGTCTTCATCCACCGTGCACTGAATCTTCCGGCGGGCAGGTTCGGAGCGGAAGGTGGTGTTCCGAGCGTGCCTCACGGATCGAAGAAGACGAGTTCCGTCGAACTGGAAACGGCGATGTCCGGGAGTACGTGGCGGGAACGACGCGAACGAGCACCTGAAGCGTGTCCGAAGGAATCGGGGAGCGTGAAGAAAGCCGCGGGAAATGGTTTCCGGTTCCGGGCAGCCCCGATACGAGTCCCCATCGCACCGTCATGGAACGAAATTTTCGAAGCCGCGACAGGCCCCCCTAGAATCTTCATCCGAGACCCTTCCGCGAGCCCCGGTGTCGCCGTCCGATTTAATCTGCCGGAAATCGCGTCGACGGAAATGATGACGTTGCGCTGTGAGAAGGACAACGACACTCGCTCGTCGCGACTTACTCGTCTTACTTGTCTTTCTCGTCTTTCTCGTCCTTCTTGTCTCTCTTGTCTTTCTTGCCTTTCTTGTCCCGCTTGTCCGTCTTCTCTCGCTTCTGTGTCCTCGACATCCTCGTTGCCCTCGTTAGCCCTCGTTGCCGGAGCTCGTGCGCGGTTCATAATTAAAGACGATCGAACGTTATTCGCCTGCGTCGAACGAGTCGCACGACTCGTTTCTCTTCGCATTAAGATTGCATTATGTTGCTCGGATCGAAGACGGAGGAATATACGGCGAGTGCGAGAAGAAGTCGGATAATTATTTTCGTGCTGATTCGATTAATCGTTCAGCGTTATCGATGAAAATGTTGGAGAATAGGATCAGTGAGTTTCAGTCGCACTTCTGCGTTTTCGAGCACTCGTGAGTATGCTGTTTCCATGGGTCGTTCATGTTTCACCGGCAAAATGTTCGTTTCCATGCTCGCGCTCTCATTTACCGCAGACGATCTCGTTTCTCTACGAAGTCGAGAGACTCGTCTCATGGCTTCGCGTTTCTGCACTCGCGCTTCTAACTGGAGCAGAAAAAGTCCTTCAGCAGAAACGATCGACCTCTGGCGGCCGCGAGGAAACGAATCGTCGCTCGTGCGATTTCAGCTTGTCGCAAGGAGTTATCGTGCCGCTCGCAACAGTGTGTACACGGTACGTGGAATTTTGCCACTACGTCGCACAATGTTGGTCGAGAGCTCGGACGATGTTGCGCGGTCGGGTTATGAACTGGAAAATAAATCGTCCGGATGAACGCGAGCTAAAAGCCATTCCGCGATGGAAAAGAGATGGGAAAACTGACCTGGTGCGCGGCTTGTGAGGCATGGAAAAGAGAAAGAAGGTGGAAAAGTCGAACGACGTACGTTCTGCCGCATACATTTTACAGTACGGAGGTCTGAAACTTTCTTACTCGTACGCGCTGACGTGATGTACGTTCGCATCGAATGTACTTCGATCGGATCGTGAGAGAAGATATTTCATTTGATGCAAAGCTATGATAAACACTGTAGTAGACAGCCTGAAAATTGAATATTGAAAGCATAGAGCGTGGACATCTTTAACAGTCGTATTGATAAAATATGAAAGACTAGTTATATTGTAAGAAAAAGAATAACGTGCGATAAATGACTATAAACGAAAATGCGTGGACAAAGGGAGGGGTGATTCTTTAAGAGAATTCTTCGGAAACCTTCAGCTTGAGCACGCGTGACCCTTGATCATTAATAACGCGACGCATCCTGTCGTGCATCGGTCTGTCTGGTCGCTGTCTGGCTATCTGGCATGTATGTTCACGTACGTGTCGTATCGCATTCGAACACGCACGCTTGCTCAGATAAAAGCACCGAATTAGGTACCCTCGCTGCGGCAGGTTTCTATGGAACACCCTTCGCCCTACCCTAGCCCACATTTCGTCCCCTTCCCCTCCCCTTCTCATCATCTGACCCCATTTTCAAAGCATCCGTACCGATCATTTTTATTTCCCTTTTTCAGATCACAGCTCGCGCGCGCATCGTCCCAAGCGCGCGCGTGTAACGATAAATTAAACGTTGGCCTACAGTCTCTTGGGCATCAGGAGTGTTTTATGCTCCCTATTCAAACATTCCTCTTCTACACTCCGACTGTTCGAGTGTTGCGTTTATAAGATCATAACGAAGGCTAACGATTATCGTCTCATCGCCAACAGAAACAGCCTCCTTTCAATACCACCTCATACCCACGTATAATAAAACGATAATTCCTCGCGGCAAATAAGAACAACTCACATTCCGGACGCATCGAGATCACCAATTTCATCCTCAACGCCCGACAATGCAATATTTTGTCAGGCCCTCGCCTCGCTCCGAAAGCAGGAAACCCCGAACAAGCGAGATCGAGAATGAAGCTGGCAGCGCTGTGGCGACAGTCAACTATCTAAACACACTTGCAGATGTAACGTACGTCGAGCGGGGCACGCGGAAGTGCACAAAAGCCTTCGGCACCGTTGTGTGCGCCCGCTGCTGCCGCGCCAGCCTTGCAGGCCGGCGAGCGATCGAGTGCGCGTTACATTATTATTTCGATTGTTCGATTCGCCACGCCGCGCGCCTCTCTCTTTCTTTCATTCAACTCTCCGGGCCTCCCTTTAACTCTCACTCTCGCTCCGTTTGCCTGCCCATGCCGCCGCAACCCCCTCGCTCGCTTCATGCCACTCTTTCATTCCCGCGCTTGCTTTCCCTTTCCACCTCCTTCCGTTTCTCTCCCCATTCGCCTTCCACAGCCTGCACCGCGCTCTCTTTATATCACGGCCGAATTCCTTCCACGTCGGCTTCTCCAACTCGTGCGGGCCCGCGCCGCACGGCTCGTGTCAAAATTCGTCAAGGGCTGTCAAAACGACCGTCGTCTCTTCGCGTGCTAAAAGGGGGAACTGCCCGCTTCGCTGCCCCTTTTTGTTTTCCTGCATTTTCGAGCCGCGTTCCGCTTCTTCTTCCGTTCTCTTTTTTTTTTTGTTTTTTCCCCTGCGTATTCGCTGCGCCGGGATTCACCCTATGTGGGTTTGTTAAGGGGGAGGGTAGGGGTGGAGGGTGTGTGAGGGGGAGAGAGAGAGAATGGGGGATGAAGAGAGGGTTGATGAAGGCTTGTACGCGACGGTTTATCGACGCTGTTTGTTTTCGTCCGCGCGCGCGCGCGCGCGGACTGACCGGATTTCCGTCCGCGACGGTAAATTCAATTTTATTTATATATTGCGCTTTATTATATCGCGTAATTGCTCTATCGCACTCGATCGAGGCTCGTTCGGCGCAGCGGGCGTAATGCAGTCGCTCACCAACACCGTCTTCGAAATGTGCCGCCGGTCGAAATGAGATTTCCGTATTTGCGCGCACGATAATTACGACATTCAGTTTGCGCGAATCGAGGCTTTCAGTATTGAAAAGGTTGCGCGGGATATTATATTGACGTAAAAGTGCGCTGCCACGGTGACCGGTTTGCAGAGCACGCTTTTACGTGTAATAATATTAAATGAAACTTTGACGCGGCAAAGAGCGTCGTGAATTGAAAGAGGAGAAATATTTGATAAAATTCGACATTTCGCTTTAGATTAACTGAACGTTGCTCATCAATTTGTCCGCTTTAGCCGTCGAATTTAATGCGACAGATTGCGGCTGCGAGAAGTGGCAACTGACACCGCCGCGTTCGTCATTTTGATATCGGCCGACACCCACCGTCATTTCATTACCCACGTGAGCCACGTTATGACATTCACGTCTTTACTTTCGTCACTCGGTACCACGATTGAATGTAATCCCTGGCCTATATTACACGGGCGTTATTATTCAATTTCCATCTCGAAACGTGCTCCCAACGAACGTACGTACAACCATTCCAACAATTTCCTCAATTTTCACAACTTCGCCATGCCTTCCTCTTGCTTATCGACAGCGCGACGAGCACTTATCGCAAGCAAAATGTTCCTTATCGCGGCTTCGTTCGATCGCTAATTCACTGAGCGTGTTTATTAAACGATCAATTTGTCGCGACACGATTGCGGAAAACGCGAGGCTAAATTATCATCTTAATGCCCGATATCCGACTGTCCGTTGACTGCGCGTCGCCCACCCAGTTTATGCTCTATCACCTACATGGTCACGATTCAATGATATCATCGTATCTTTCTCGTTACGCTCCTCTGACGTAACGATTCTCGACTCTTTCTACCATCCGACCCGACACACTGCACATTTTCTCGACTTTATTCTCAGCGTATTCCCACAGCGTATTGTTTTATTCGCATTGGTAAATGTGTGCGTGCGCGCGAGCGCGAACGTGAGGGTTCACGGGTGGCACATTGTAGGGTAATAAGGAGTAGGATTATCATTTTAACGAGTATCGCAAGCGTTGCGTTTAGTTATCGCCTACGACATCTGCGTTATTGCGGGCACGTCGTTAAAGTCTTATTTGCACGAAGCCATTGAGTCGGTGCGTCGTTGCGGTTGGATTGTTGGGTCTTCTAATAAGTATAATGTTCTGTTTGGCGGTACTGCATTGTTAGATTCCGATGCTGTTACGGATGCGGATTGTGCCAGAGAACCCAGCTTTGATACATTATCGTGTGCACATATATTAACATCGTACTAACATCGATCAGCTTGCAGTGCGTAAATACGTACGTGTAAAATGTGTTTGTTATGATGTGCGCGTGTTTGCACGTTGCATACGTTGCAACATTTGAATAATAGACAGCTTAATCGATAGTGCACGCATTTCGTGGAAATACGCGTTTGTAATGTGCATTTATTTCGCAAACCTTCATCTCGAACTTTCTGTACTAAAAATGTTTCGTGTTTCGAAGCGCAGTCAATTTGAAACAGCGATTTAATTATCTCGAATAATGCAGTTATTCAGACATCATACCTTTCTGTGTGCCCTCGCAACAGCAAAGCAGAGTGCGTCCGAGTATATGAAATATTGAATAATCAGAACATTGAAATCTCTCTCCTGACAGAGCGCGGTTGCCCACAAGTAAACCAAGCAAAGCGTCGTAATTACCGCGCTCACTCGCGTACGTGAATGTGTCCGACAAAAAATGCGCGGGCAATTTTTCAGCTTTTCCGCTGAAAAGCGCATTAACGCAGGCGCGTGCGCGGCTTCGTGCAAGAGGCGAGCCAAACCATTCTTCAACGACACGATGAGCTATCACGGCAATTGCCGACATCGCGTAGACGACGCTGGCAATTTTTTTCTCTCTCCTCTCTCACTCTCTCTCAAATCCTGCTTCTCCCGCGTCGTTTGTTACAGAAATTAACACCGGCAAACGGCCTAACGACCGGCACGATCTATTTCCTTCGGCTCGGCTTTTCTCCTCTCTTCGGAGAAAACTTTCCTCCGGTTCATCATCGACGTTCTCTGTCTTTCTCTCTTTCTGTCTCTCTCTCTCTCTCTCTCTCCTCTCTATGGAAGCTTTGACTTGTCGCTTGTGCGCAGAGCGAGGGACGCTTGTTTCGGAAGAGCGAGTTCAGAAGTGTTCGCGTCCGCAGGCTCGCTTTAAACGAATTTCACTTCGCACGACTTTCCACGTCAGGCTGCGCTGCACGAAGGAGGGTTACAGGTGCGCGAAAAAATGAAGTGTATTGCATCTTGTCGGTAGCGAGGAATTTCGAGCGCGGACCGTGTATAACTGTACGGCAGGCGGGACGGAGAAAAAGGTAGCGATCGACCGAGAACAGTACCGCGCCTTTGACGCTGCCAATGCGCGTTTCTTCAACGTGCCGGTGCTGTGGAATTTTCTCGCAGTTATAGTTATCCGATCGGCGCCGATCCGATCGATTTTGCTAGAATGCCTCCCCTAATGCTCCAACCGTGCCCGATCGGTGCACTTTAGAAGTGACCGCCTGTTTGACGTGTACAGTGATCTAATTCGACGATGTCACTCTCATTACGGACAACGACTCTGACATTCATACGTTCATTTTCTCGCCTGACCTTATTCAACGGATTTGACATTGCCTAATGAGGCTAATACCGCTGATATATTATGCAGTCTGCGGCGAACGGTCTAAATCTCACAGAGTTTCCATATTGGCAGGCATGTAGATATAATCATCCCGTATGTCGAGCATGTATTCCTCCAAGCACCGTAAAAATGATTGAATTTTGCAAGCCGTACAGTTACAATGTGGACATAGACTCCACCCATTACGTCGAACATCTGTGCAAACTCATGATGGGAACTAGAGCATTCTTCCGTAGGATGAGTTTGCAAACCAAACGAACGCTCAGCATCGAGTCCACAAAGCATACGCACTCGCATAGTTTGCTCGCATTGCGCGAGAGCAAAGTACCGCAGAAACGGTACAGGTTGAGTGAATGGATATGTGCGAGTAGGTGAGTAGGTAGGTAGGTAGATAGATAGCTGGGGCAAGCCACGATAGGTCCCGCGTGTGTAGGTAGGCGAGGAGAAAGATTGAAAGAGAGCCGCGGAAAGAGAATGAGACAGAAAGAGAGGCACGAAGATGGAGAATAGGGAGAGATACAGATGGAGACCACGCACGTGCGCACCTTCGCGTGCGTGTGCGCGAGAGTTGCTTGGCTAAATGAATGCACAGGATGCGGCTACCGAACGGAATAATAGATATCTGCGCGCCGATGCCGGTAATTGTTAATTCTAAAGCGCTGTCGTCGTCGTCGTCATCGGAAGAAGTGCCTGCCGACAAACGATTTGCTCCTACCACTCGCCGTCGTTTTGCTCCGAGCACGGTAAAAAGCGGTAATGAGATCGGCCACGGCGCACGCTGATGTTCCGTCAATTAGTGTGCACGTATGCGTCTAACTCATGCATGGCAACTGGTGGCCCGCGGGCTACATTCCCCTTCTTCCACTTCTGACCGACCCCTACCTTACATATATATATATATATTACAGAGGTTCAATATTAAAAAAAAAAAAAGATGACCTTGAAGTAACTTTGAAAAACGCCACCGCATCAAAAAACTAATAGTGCCATTTAAGTCTCCACTCAAAATACTAAAGGGCACATAGCTTGATTTTTTAAAATCACCTCTACGAGATTTTTTACAGTCTCAACTTAAATGGGACACCCTGTATATATTTTCATATATATATATACATATTTTTTATATAATATCGAATATATTTTACTAGCGTCCCATATATGCGGGACTGTCCCCGCTGTTTCCCCTCGCTCCGTTAGCGCCAAACGGAATAAGGTAGGGGTGGGTCAAAAGTGGAAGAAGGGAAATGTGACCCTCGGGCCATCAGTTGTCCGGACCTGGTCTAATTGCGCGAGCGTCTTCCTCTCTCACAGATTTTGATTCCGGCACACCGTGTAGCGTGTCATGAACCGCTACTTCTTCTATCGGGACTCGTTCGCGTTCGAGCAGGCGACGCGTCGAAATGAACGACGCGCGCACTTTTCGCGCAGATGTCTCTTAAGGCCGAGTAATGCGATTGTAATTGCACGCCGTCGTCGTATCGAACAGATACGCCAGATGCAACGGATTTCTATCTGCCGTAATGACGTATGATTAATCAACAATGCCGGTGACGTTCGATTTTAAGCGCTGAATCACCGTGTCGCGCGCTGATAAATCTCGGATCCGCGAGGGCTAATTGATCATCGCGTTTCGCGTATCGCTTGCCAGTCCTCCGAGTGCACACACGGATCTCGGAGTCCGGAGAAATTTCTCGCCGCAAGAGCGTTGTGCCTCGCAAACGAAAAGATCGACTTTCGCGCCGGATCGGTACACACGCGCCTGGAACAATAACAATCAGACCGAAGAGGCTGCATTGTTGGCCGGAGTAGTTTACGAGCGCGCGCACATATGCTCTCACACGCTCGTCGGTATGCTATCGTGTGCCACCGGGTATATGATATCGTCTGCTCTTCGCATTGTCGCTTCGGGGTCGGCGTCGTCCGTGAAACGACCTGTAAATCACCGCCGTGACGTTAGAATCGTAGCTGCGTTTTCGCGTCTCTTGCCCGGCCGTCTTTTCTGTGTATCTATATTTCCGTCTTTCTCTCCCTCTCTCTCTCTCTCTCTCTCTCTGTATCTATCTGCACGTTTAGCTGACTAGGTACCTGACTATGCACCCAGCCTTATACAGACAGGGACAAAAATTGTAATACAACCATGCCGCTGCGAGGTAGGAATTAAAATCGCAGAATACGTGTTCGTGGCACGTGAAGCGTTGTTTCGCGAAAAGTAGTCCCACTCCATCGACCTGTTAATTGTACACGACAAACATGCACAACGGACACCGCACCACCCATTTTCCTGCCACACTTCGCCCCACTTGCCCATCGCGACGCGTCATTCCCAACTCGACAGAAAGAGCGTCAGCGATTTTCCGAGCGATTATTTTATCCTCGCCACGGGAACCGTTGCACTCGGCCAACCGTGTCGACCGACCACAATGATTTACTTATCAAATCGGCGTTGTTTCCGAACCCGAATACGCGGCACTCTGCACGCGGGTCACGAGGGTGATGAATTTCGCCGAACGTCCGCTCGACCCTTCGCTTTTCCGGCCAGAACGATCCAACGGAGTGCGCAAAAAATTGCGCCGTCGACTGGCGCTGGGATTATTTATTCGTCGCCACCCGACGGAGTTAAACATACTCGACAGAGGGAATGGATCGTCGGGAGAGAAAAAGAGCGCGTTCGCTCGCTCTTCATTGTGCGCAACAATGAGTTTCGCAATATTTGCGAATGTAGGCTGCACCACCGTCTCTCCCCGCGCGCGCGCTGTCGTGTTTAGCCGAGATCGTGGACAAACGTAGTGCGCGTAGTACAGGACGTTCCGAAAGACACCGGCGCGTGCGGAGAGCGTTGCAAGAAGGCGCGGGTGAGGTAATTCATAGAGAAGGGTAATACGAGCGACGTGTTTCCCTTTGGTACTTAATCGTCGCGGAATTGGAGCGTGTCGTGGTTTATGAGACTCCTGCTGGCCGGTCGGCTTCGGCTTTGCCTGACGATCGCACCGACGCAGGTGTCTTACTGGATTACGTGCTGACGGGTAATTTTATGTTCGGGCTGATTTAAAAGGCGATTTATTATATGTTTGCCGGACGATTGGCAGGTCTTATTCGTTTGGGCCGCAGTTTACGATACCGCGGCAAGATGAGAATCGTTCGTGACAGGGTGGAGTGCTGCAAAATTGATGATGCTCGATAATGAGACAGGTGTCAGTACGTGTAACAGTTGAAGCTAGAAAGTTGGCCCGTCTACTATTCGTGGCAGTACGAATGAAAACAATGTTAACTTGTATTCTTCATCTAACTTCCTGTATTGAGTACGGTAAATTCACGGATTAGAAGTAAACGCTTAGGTTTTTGGCTTCGTGCTCCCCTTTGCTATGCCTTATACTACCTATACCTTTCATAGCGGCCTATATATCAAGTGACAGAGAGAGGGAGCGAGAGAAGCAGAACAAGGAAGGCAGTCAGAATGCACCCGAATAATTGCACGCGGGAACGAGCCCGCGAATCGGTCGGCAGATTAAAGCCATTGTCATACGGTGATTTCTGACCAAAGTGTCCGGTGGATTAGAATTGAAATTGCTTACGGATCGCCGCATTGCCGATTACCGGTGGCAAGGGGCGCTCTCATGTTTAATTTGCTTCGTCTGCCGTCTCTCCCTCTCTCGGTCTACTACCCTCTCCACCCCTCCCCCCTTTCCCACCCCTCATTCAGCAAGCGTCGTTTCCAGCGGTTTGGCGCACTTTCGTGAAATTCCGCCGGAAAATTGGCCCGATTGAAAGTCGCCCGGACATATGTCACGTACATACGCCAGATACGGCGTGTGTGTGCGTGTGTCTGCGCGCGTGTCCTACGGCACTGTACTTCAATTGGACTCGGACCACAAAGCACGACACAGTGCGCACCCCTCGAAAAATCGACACTTTTGTTCGAAAAGGGGTTCGCGCGACATTCCGCTTTTCCACTTCCGTGAAAGTTTATGGTCGCTGGATAATCGAACGTACTTCGGGCCCCCCCTCATTCGATCGATCGGCAAAAATTTCGAGTCACAGAATGCCAGGGAGTACGTGTGTCAAGGACTATAGTGACTGTGGGGTACTGATGTGTGCAAACATTTAACAAGACGGCGGACAGAACGAATAAACTGAACGTAACTAGTTCTCGTTAGACGATATTGAGCTGGAGAGGCGCAGGGCAATTACAAAATGTGCGATTCCTAACGAAGTATTACGAAAAATACGAACCGCGCCTCGGAGCGAGTGCGGACGATAAAGCGCGCGCGAGAGGAAATTGCATGAAAATATGATCGAATTACGGTCTACAAAAAGGAAGCGAACACGTGTTTCGCATGGGGGTTCATAAAGGAAGATAGCGTACAGATGTAATGAGAAAAGGAAAGAAGCAAATTGCATCGCGGAAATCTTAACAAGCTTAAATATTCTTCACTGGGGAAGGAGATAAACACGATATGAGACGCACTTTCTGTAAGTAAATTATGTTTACAGCTGAAGCGGCATTACGGGCGTATCTAGATCGAAATTATACGTCTGCCAGGATAGAGGTGCATTTTAGCGAGAAGTCACAGAGAGAGATGCCGTGATACCGATTACCGGTCCACGGAGGCTTCTCATTGGCCGGCAGTTCGCGGGCAGGCTGAAATTCACGTTGTAAATAACTCCGAATGCGTGGCGATAAAACTGGTGGATGGAATAATTAAAGGCTCATAACGTTTTTACTGTCCGCGCGTCCGAATGTCGGTCCGACGACGATTGGAACACGGCCTACCTCTTCTTCCCCGCCGCCTCTGCCTTCCCGTCTCGCTGGGAATAGCAGTTTTAGGCCGTAATTACGTCCGTCGCGATGTCTTAAGTCGCTTTTCCACCGACGAGAGCCATAGCCGCATCGGCCGACTCCGTACTTTTCTGCCTCGCGACCGTTCACCAACCTAACTCGATACTCGCGGAATTAGACGCCACGCTCTTAAAACTTCACGATCTGACCCGCTCGACGGTATCTCAAGTTTTCATGAATGACCGCACTCTTCGCTTCTTCCGGCCGCGGGCCAAGCACTTTCCGAGACACTTCTCTCTTAATAGTCCGTCGAATTGTTACCAGCTTCAGCCACTACTGAAGAAAGAATTTTCATCAGCTTCAGTAAGCCCATTTATTCACGCCTCATCGCGTGTTTTCGGAAACGAGCTCCAGCTGATGGAACGATCGAGTTCGGTGGAAAGACGACCTTAATTTCCTGCGTCGCGACACATAGTCGCGCGAGCCCTTAACGAAATCGCCGGTAATTTATCGTTACTGCCGGCTCGTCCCGATGTTAAAAATGGCAGTCGCGAGGCGAGCGCAGAAATATGGTCGCATCAACGGAAACGTTTTTCAGCGTTTCCACGCTCGAGCGCGACCTTCGCGACGAAGAGAGGAGCTCGGGGGTTCGGGGGGGGAAGGAGTTACAAAGTCTCGTGCGGCTGGCGATTACATCTGGTGCGCCTTTTTAGAACGACATTTAATACTGGGAGAGGCCTCCTCATCGGATGCCCGGCCTGGTGGCTCGATCGTTCCGCTCCGCGTTGATGTTTCCAGCCTCGGCGTGCATACATTAGGAGAGTTTATTTGAACTTGTCCGCTTGCTTTAAGAAAGATCGACGTTTGAGTCGGTCTTCAGGGACTTTGTCCTTCTGGCCCGGCCACCCGTTCATTCGTCGAGAGCATCAGGACGGTGGGTTCATAAAAGCAATTTTGTTATACGGCCGTTTGCTGTGAATCTACTGTAGGAAAGTGTACGGTTACTCGTAATGCACGTGCATGCCGGGAACTAGAATTAAGCGGATGTTTCACAACATTTTCTGCTGTTTCGAGCAGAATCATTATAAGTTCGGTAATATTCTAATCAGAAGTGATTCGGTTAATTAACGATTGCTACTTAAGGAAGAGAAAGAGAAATATAAGCGTGTGGCCGCATTTTTATTTGCCACTTTCCCTCGTCTAGGCACGTGCCATAAGAAATCGAGCAGATACAGTAATCAGAGCTCATAACGCATCGATGTGCATTGTACCAATGAAATAAACTTTATAATCAGTAGCAGCGTTTACTACCTACGTCATCAGCGACATCGCTAATAAAGAATTTATGTAGTCGCGCAAGCGTAATTAGCCCGATCACAATAAGCGAACACGTACCGGCGTATATGGACCGTTAACGCGCTCACGCACAGAGTTCGGTACGATCGCCGGACAAACGAGGCACAGCGACGACGAGATATTACAATGGAAATTACGGCATGCGAATGGCGATGGTCGATGTACAACGATAAAGGGGTTCCCGGGGGGTGGGAGGCCGGAGGGCATTAATTTTTGCCGCCACTGCCCGCAGAACCAATCCTACTCGTTTCGAGAGTTATAGAGGAGACGTATATGGCATAGCGGCGCGTACGGTGCTGCACAGTTTTACGTGGGGTAGAATTCTAGAGAGAAGCATACAGAGGCAGAGAAAGAAAGACACGGAGAGAGAAAGGGAACGAAGACTTACAAAGGTTAAACGAAGACAGTCCCACGGGACACGATATGCATTTATACTACTCTTACGCGTACACAACAAGAACCATAAAACAGTAAACGGTCCTTATTCTGACGTCCTGCCTCCTAATTCTTGAGACATTCCATAATCCTTACACGTCCAACGGACTACATCGATTCTCACGCGTCCACCGCGAGCACGTAGGTAGACAGATGCGGGATCGAGGAAGATTGTCGTGTGAAAAGAAAGCGTGCGTTAAAAAGGGAAGGCTTGAATGTTAAAAAAGAATCTACGAGCGCCGCACGGGTCGCGATTGATCGCGCATACGGATTATACGGAATCGCGTGAAAGGGCTCGGCGAGACCCCGCGTTCCGGCAATTGGCAATGTTACACGTTAACGTGCACGCTCGCGGGCGAGATTGCGAAACGCGAGATCGGCGATAGCGGAAACTGGGACGGAGAGCACGTAGCGGGCGGATCCGTTGGCGGACGAGCGGGCTCTCTCTGTCTCAAATCGATTTCCTGCGTCGCGACGGCCGGCGAGCGTTGCTCACCGCCACCTACGGGATTAATCCTCCTCTCGCTTTGAGGGAACAAGGGAGGAGTGGATATAATGGGTACTGCCTGGTAATCCTCGCGACGTAAAGCCCGCGGGGTGGTAATGCTAACCGCGGCGAGATGAGCGGAGGAGGATGGAGGATCGAAAGGCTGACGAGAAACGAGGCGAGACTGTGACTGAACGATCGCGGGAGAACAGAAGGAAGTCGTGACGGGGAGAAAGAGGGGTTGAAGGGACGAAGAAGAGAGCGTGATACGGGAGAAACAGTGACGGTGATGGGAACAAGAGCCCTCGATCCGTCAGTGCGGATCAAAGGATTCGAAAAAACAAGGGTCGTGGGGAGGACAGAAAAGAGTGGAGAGTAGACGGTAATAAAGAGGTGAAGAGGGTAGCAGTGGCGGACTGACCGATGTAACAGTATTAATATGAGAAATGATCGGGCCTCGATGAAAAAAAGTTACTAACCAATCAGCCCACTCGGATGGATTCAATGTTCGCGCAAGAACTAAACTAACTAAATAAACGCGTAATCAAATTTTACGGTGAAAAAATCTGCGACCAAGCGGAGTGGTGGTTAAGATAAAAATGCACGCGGCGAAATGAGCGTAGTACTAAAAACAGTGAGACCTCGACAGGGAGAGGTGTAGGACAGGGAGAAAAAGACATGGGGTCTATGAACATGTGGAGGAGACAGGACGGAGAGGCAGCGAGCGTGAAGGCGGGAGGGAGAGAACTAGAAAAGAGAAGGAGAGGAAGCGAAGGGATGGGATGGGATGGGATGGGATGGGATGGGTAGTCCCCCCTGGGGCCCACACTTCGACCTCTCGTTCCCCCTTCCCCCAGCCCTCGGTCCTTCCGTCGACCCCCCTCCGGCGTGCTTGCAGCACTCGATGCGATCGGGGCCTTACGGGCGTGTGACGCATGCCTCGTAGTTTCATACTCGCTCCGCCGGTCCGTGCGTGCGCACGTGCGACTCCTTCTGCGAGTCCCATTCAAGTGTAAGTGCGTGCACATCGTGCGTAGATCGTGCGTGCACAGTGCCCACATCGCGAGCGGCGTGAAGGAACGCGAAAGCACGTCGGGAGTTAAGTGCGGAATGCTACAGGACCCTACGCGTGTACCTTACCGTACTTGTACGCTTCAACAGTGACGGATGGTGCGCATTGACGAACACCGGACGAAAGCGAGAAGCCGATGATTCTTATCGACCACGTCTTCGCCGTACGACATTCGCGCAGTGAAGGATTTTTGTTTTCGACCTTTCGACGTTTTCAAGTGACTGACGTCACGAGAGCAGGTTGAAGGTGTCGGGGAAAAGTGAGAGTTTATCGTCGCAGGGGCGCCGTATCGAGGGTGAAACTGACGGACGAGAGTGCGGCTATTGTGTTTGCGGAAAAAGTTAATCGTTGACAGACGGCGCTGTTTAAGGTAGCGGCCGGAAGGGGTCCGGGCTTCTTGCCGGCTCATTGTGCCTCTCTCGCGCGGTCGGACGGACATTTAAATGCATCGTTCCGCGCGTCCTTCGCCCGACGACGTGTAATTGGCGACGTTTAATTGCCGACGTTTTCCTTTCGTTTCTTGTCCCGACGACGAAAGGGAGTGTTCTCACCCGTCACTGAGGTCGGTCTCGACTCGAGGACGGCTCCCACTATCATAAGTGCCCCGCTGTTCGCTCCGCGGCCGTCGGCTCAGATTGCCCGCACTCGCGCACGTTCGCGTCGTCGCATATTATTCGCGCATTATTCGCGCCTATTCAGCCGCGCGCTCCTCGCGCAGCGATTTGCCGAGTGCGAGCACGGACTGTGGTGTCGGCGGGCCGAGATTCCGCGCTATCAGCATCAACGCCGCGGACGAGGGAACAGAAACGAGACTCTCGCATATGCCCCCCGGACTCGCCAGTTTCTCGCACATTCAGCTGGCGAGCTGATCGTTCGCGCGCACGCGCTCCGTACGGCACGGGTCCCATTCAAGAGCGAGCGCACGCGTTTCTTGCGATCGACGGAACGTCCTCGAACGGAAAATAGCGAGTGATCATTCAGAAAGGAGTACGGGAGTCCGCGGGTCGAGCCGGTCGATTCTCGATACCTGAGGCCCGTAACTGTCGGACGTCTGTCTGCGAGGAAGAATTCCTCCGCGGTAGAAGAATTCAGCTGCAGCGGCCTGCCTTCCCGCGAATCCGCGCGAACGGCTTCTCCGTCTACGGGAATAGGCGCGCGCGTTGCGGTTCCGTTCGCGAACAACGTGCCGGAACACTTCTTGCCCGAGCGAAAGAAGGGACAATTTGTTCAGCGAGTGACATACGACCGTTCTCCGTTGCCGAGAATCGGGAGTTGTGAGTGCTTCTGCTGGTGAGACTGGAACGGACGGTACCGAGGGTATTAAGAAATTATCCTCCGCGGCTAATGACCTAGAACTGGGATGCCATTAGGCGAATGAAAGAAAGGAATTATCCTTGTATCGGTGTCTTATGAATAGGATTTCTCATTACTCAGCGTTCTAACGAGCGTCCTTGATAGAGGCGAGGTATACTATAAGGAGTGAGAAATCGCGTCAAGTGTCACGGCTTGATAAATCCGCCGCGCCGATCCGAGAGTGCCTCTCGCTGTCGACGATCGTCTCGAATCTTCCCACCTCGTTCTCTCGACCTCCGTGGAACGATTTCTACCGTGAGCCGACGCGTCATGGCCGATCGGCGAAACAGAATCCGCAAAGTGGCGCGTGATCTAACTGGCCGCTTCTTATAGCGTCGAGAGTTCGAAAGAAAAAAGAAGAGCTCCCGCAAAGTGTCGCGACGTCGATCTCAATTCGCGCGTCACGCGGCCGGTAGATTGCTCGCTCGCAAATGAGAGCGCGACGCCGTTCGGCAAGTCGTACAGCGAACCACCATTAGTCGTTACCCTCGATCGTCGCGCGCAGAAGAAGACGACGAAGAAGAAGAGCAAAGCGTTCGCCCATTTGTCGTCGCGGATCGAGTTGTCCTTAATCGCGCGAGGAGTTGAACGAGAAGCGGTGCGTGCCTGTCCTTTTGTTGCGTGTCCCGCGTGACGAATCGTCCGTACGAGCAGAACTCCTCGTCTATTTGTCCCTTTCCGTCGCCGGACGAATGTCGCGCGACACAACGCACGACGTCTGTCAACGAATATTGTGAAGGTGGTCCATACGCGATCGTAGGACGGATCGAGATATTCGAAGAAGAAGACTCGAGCGCGCGAACCTGTAAGCGCCAACGATGTCTCACTAACATTACAAGTGCCGATATTCGGCACGGAATCGCAGGCGAGCGCGCGTTTTCTCGAACGGTGCTTCGGCCCGAGGGAAAATAAGCTTTGAGTGAAAATAAAAATAATACGCCGACGCGTTGGGGAAGTGAACGTGCTCGGCCCGGGATCGAGGATTTCCATAAGAAGATACACGGAGGTTCAAGAGCAAGCGGAACTCTGTGCGCCGTGAAAGTAAGCGCGTTGCGGACGTTAGATCGGGCGACCGACGCTGCATTGACGTTTCTCGGCATTCTGCACAGTAAAGGGATTTCCATAACAAAGATTGGTGGAAGTTCAAAGGCAAACGCGGTTCAACGAAACGGAGAGCATACTCCTCTCCTCCGGCATATTTCTACATTCTGCCAGATTTTGACGAAAGTGTCCGATAGCGTAACAGCAGCAGTCAGAAGCCGGACAGAAGAATCCATACCGGTTCAGGACAAAGACCGGGAACAACGTCGGGAGGTGGGTCTTGTCGCGTGAAGAAGCACGAAGCTCGTCGGAGGAGACAGAATTCTCCGCGACGCACAATATTACATCGACGCCGTGTGTGCGCATCGTGTTCCGCACAATAGAGGACTTCCATAAGCGGCTTGCAGCAGGCGGTAGTCCGCGCGTACGATTCCTCGTCGTCGATACCTTCGGCCGCGAAGCAAAATAAGCGGCGGCGTGCCTCTTCTATCCGCTCGCACAACGGGCCGCGCACTCTCTCACGCGATATTGCCCTTCGCAGCCCCGGGAGAAGGAATAAGTTTCTCGACCGCAGACCGCGCGAGGCTCCTCTAAAACGCCTCGTAAGTGTCGATGAAAAAGCCTCGACGACGGCGCGTATCTGCCTCTTCTAATCTACCTTGGACCGGCGTCGGTAAGTGGACACTCGAGACTGAAGTGACCCCTTCAGCCCGCGACGGTGTCGGAAATTTTCGCGAAGCGCCCACTTCCGTCTAACTAAATTTTTCGCGCCGACCTGCCGCCCGCGTCACTCGCTGCGGCGTGCTTTCCGAAGATCGGGAATCGATCGTTCGCGGTAGGCGGAGCGGGGCGCGACTAAGAAGAGAAACGTGTCACGCCGAGTGAATATCCCGTGGGCGCCTCCGGCAGAAGTCGGCTATCGCGTTTATCGCGATAATAGTTATCAAGGAGGACCGACCGGCGTGGAAGGAAAAAGGGAGACAAACGAGGGAGGAGGGTACACCGAGAGGAGGAAAAGCAGACGATAGATAGATAAAGGAAGGAAGGAGAGAGAAAGATCGCCGACGAAAACGAGCAAAAGGGGGAGGAAGAGAAAAAGAGGAAGGAGAAAGATACGTACTACTAAAGAGGCAGCAGAAAGAGGAGGAACAGGTTGCGAGAGAGAGAAACGAGGAGGAATAGCGGCGTAGAATCGTCGAGAATCGTGGGTGGATGACGACCCCTCGATAAGGATAGCGCCGAGGGAGGGGCCGAGGCGCTTGTAAATTATATTACCGCCGTTCGGAAAAATCGACGCACGAATAATTATCGTGCTCTCTCCGCGGCGGGGAGTGGAGGCGCTAGCCTTTTTGCGGGCTCTTCTCTCGCTCGAGCACCGATTAATCGCGCCGTCGACCATGCCGGACAGGTGAATCGCAGGCCGCGCTTTAGCACTCTCCGATCGACGAGGGCCGTTGGGATATAAGGCGGCTGCGCAGAGGCGCGTAGGTGTGTCGCGCTCGTTTGTCCTGGCTTCTAGCGGCCTATTGATAGATCGAGGCGAGCGGAATAGAAGCGGACGCGGTCGATATCAAAGGACGAGGTGGTCCGCTGAATGGACGAGGTCGAGAAGAGAGAGGGAGAGTGAAAATCAAAAGTGCGGGGGATAGAGAGAGACGAAGAACGTTCGAATGAACGAGGTGTCGCCGTGAAGTGTCGCCAGAGGACTCCGTCGGATGCCAGTTTTGGAAGGCTGCGTTGCGAAGAAACGCGGCGGTGGCCGAGCCTGCCGCAAGATGCGGATGAGACTGTGCACCGCCTCGAAGGAGTCGTACACGCTCCTCTCGAAGAAACGGTAAATATGACACTTTCGCCGATCGGCTCGTGCAGCATCCTCCTTCCCATTTCCACCGAACGGCTGCCGCACTTTTACCGCCCCCTCAAAAGCCCCGGATACCTGCGCTCTCGCTGGAATTCTCATTTTGCCGGCGCACTCAGCGGAAGGCGTGCGAGAAAGAAAACGCGAGCGACGCGATATGGCGCCGTTAATGGGGTGGAAGTTATTATTCTCGGCCCGGCGAACCCCCGATGCTCGGCCGTAATTATCGGAAATGGCGTACAGGTTCTTTCAGTGCGTCGTTTCTGCGCCCCACTCGCACGTGAGCTCGCGTGTGTCAACTTTCGTCGGAATTAGCGTCGCAGCGCGACGCGATTGATTTTAACTGCTTCGCTACGGACTATTCCGTAAAAGCGGCCACACGATTTATCTGCGGAGCTGCTACTAATATCGGCCGGTGGATACTAATAACTCGCGATAAAGCCCGTCTTACGACTGTCATTAAGCTTGACCGAGCTACTGTCCTAATTACGATACATGGGTGAGTTATGGTGCAAGGGTGGCGACCGCTTAAGTTGCTTAATGGAACGGGTTTTTTGCCGCGGGGAATATAGGTACGCGAGGATAAAGACTCTTCATTTCGGCCCGTCTTACGCTCATCGGGCCTCGTCTGACGATTTTCCCACTTTTTCGCCCGACGCTAGATCGGCGGGCGCGCAGATTGCGAGTGTATTACGAGACGTGGCCGCACGTAATGTGCATCGGGCGTACGTCGGGCCGGCAGAAAAGAGTGTTTTGCGCATGAGATTTCGTTCTGCCCGCTCGGCCAATCCCGAAACGGCCTGTAACTACGTGTATCCATCGAACATCGTAGGCATTCTTCCCGTCGTACGCCGCATGTCGTTATGGAGTTTAGACCAAGCCCGTTATATCCTTGGCCGAGAGCTTGTACGGGGCATCGTCGACTTTGCATGAAGCCGTGTAACGAGCCGTAATCTCGCGGTAATTTACAAAATGACAGTCCATAAATATTTCGTTCGTAAATTGTGATTACGGGTTTGATCGACTTTTTTTTCGCTTAATGCCCCCACCCCGCTCCTTAACTGTAACCGACGGTGGCTGTTATGCACACGTTCTGGGTTTAGTGGGAACCCCTGCACTGGCGGATAAGGCGCATTTGATGGAAATTGGAATGCGGGACGCGATGTGATTTGCTCCGTAAAAAGGCGAGAACTCATTCCGATATACGGCCTGCGCGCGACTTTCGGTTTGAAGGATCGGATAGGATCGAGGCAGGCCAAGCGCTCGTCAAATCTGTCTCATCCGTTTTCCGCAATCTCGTATTCGAAAATTCCTTATTTTACATTAACGAAATATATAATTCTCCATATTACTTATGTCAGTTGTGTGTGAAAGATTTTACGTTTTTTTCTCAACGCCAGTGACTTAGGAATTAATTTGAGTGTGTATACTGTCCATTCTCTTTATACGTCAAATGCGACTATTTTACACTATGCGATAGTATCTATACATGCCCCTTACCATACTGTACACTATAATCCAAGAACAGTAAGTCAGCGTATACTAAGAATCCTCTTACTAGGTCTTATTGAAGCAGTACAACACAGCACGCACATATCGCAGGCAGATGGTAGAAAGAAGCGTCGTCGGCCTCCTAAGACTATCCCAAGAGGCAGACCTCGTGTGTGCAAATCCGCGCGCTTACGATACGCGCGAGCGTGCAATATATTTAACCCCTCGCAAAGTAACGGACGGCTTTAGCAACGGTTTATTTTTCATTCGCAGCCCCGTTCGCGAATCGCTGGCGGGGCCACTAGCTTTCGCGCGCATAGAAAAACTCGCACGCTATAATTAACAACGCACCTCAGATTATCCGGATATTGTCGACGGTGCTCGGACGCAGCGTACTCGACTTCAAATTTAACGCTCAGCAAGATGCTATCCATGCGCAGGCAAAAATTCGATGTTTGTTAGTTTTCAAGCGTCCGCCAGTTATTCTGGTCTTTCAAGGTATCAAAAAGGAAACAAAAGTTATAAGGCATGTAGAGGATAGATATGATCTATCCAGAATGCGCTTTCAAATTGATATCGTCGGTTTAATATTCGACAGCGTTAACATGGCCAGCGGAAAGAAGACTAAACAATCCTTTGCGACCGATTTTAATTTTAATTTTTCACATAAACCCTCACGTGCATGCGCTCACAATCACCACGCAGAAGTCAGTTTGTTCGCCTCGGATCCGCCAACGGCACCCCAGCTAAAAATCGAAATCATCTAACGACATCTCGCACCACCTTCAGACTCTGCAACTCTTTCACACATTGATCCGATTGTGAGCGCAAAGAATAAACGAGACTCGAGAGTAATCGAGTACACGCATATGTCCGGTTCGCGCAACGAATAAACGAGACTCGAGAATAATCGAGAGCACGCATATGTCCAGTTCGCTCAAAATCCTGACCGACGCGACGGTCTGCTCGAAACGGAAGCTTGCCTCGTGCATCGTCAGCCATTATACTCACAGAACGGGCGCGACGTTGAAATATCGTAATGGCAAACAGAATTATGATAATTCCGTCGTCCCGTAGAAGAGGGCCGCGGGCCGAAGTTTGCTATAAATATTAATCCGCCCGCCACGCTCGCTACCCCCGTCGATTCCCTAAACTCTGTTTGCACAGTGGGCAACAGTTACGGGGCACGCAAGCAGGGCTAAAAAGGCAGAGAGAGCCCCCTACCGCTTCGGGGTTCGAGGGAATCTTTCACGTTGAAATTTCGATCGATCGGCCGACTCAGATGACTGGCCGATTCCTTTCATGCGTCCTCGTGTTTGCACGTAAGTGCGGTGTGCACGCGGCGGCGGCCCGAACGATTCCGCGCGATTGCCTGCTCACGAAAATCATTACGTCACGATACAGTAATCATTTGACGTCGGCTCGTTTGTCGAATAATCGGTGAAAGGGTTGAGCTCTGACGACGCGTAATTTCCTCGATGACGTGCGCACGATATACGCTAATCGCAACGTGTATGATGGTGCAAACTTAAAAATTCGCAAAGACCGGTCGTTTATGTTTTAACGAATGAACACGCATGTCGGTGCGGCGAAAGTGGCCGGGGTAAAATTGTGCCGTGAAAATGAACGTGGAATTGGCATCAACCGGAAACATATTTACGATCATTACCATATGTTCGAGGCGGTATTTCATCTGGATTTAACGTCGATTTCCATGCCACCCCGACCGCAGCCATAAAGCCTCGCTCCGACGATAATTTAGCAGTCAAATGTCATCGATTCGAATTCACCGGCATGTCGATCGTCGCGCGAAATCGGCCGGTCAGAGAGAGGCAAGACTTCTTTTCCCCGCTTCTGGGCGCGGAATCGTCGACGTTAATGCTGATTTAGTGAGCGAACGTCGGAAGGGGTTGACTCGCGCAGGTATAAGGGCAAACAACCGGGCTCGATTCACCCCTTCCCTCATCGACGGCACCCCTTCACAACGATTCTCGATAATACGTGTCGCAAGCTCGTTTGAAACTCGGTTAAGGCTGACACAATCGGCCTCTGTCGCCGATAAATTTCGCCACCCCTCGCCACTTCGGGACGTCGAGGATCGCAATTGGACACGTGGCTCAATTTTCGGCCGATTTTACATGCGTGCCTCGCGAAGGTGCAATGTGCACGGAGGGCGCGTGCACACTGCGCACACGGTGCTTCGAGTCACGTATACACACAGGGTGTCGCGCAATTCATTATTCGCCGACGCCAAACGACGCACGTCTTCGTTTCCGACAGAAAAATCCGCTCTCAAACGCCACACGGATCTTCGTTTCGAACACGCCAAAAAGCGATATTATAAAACTGATCCAATTCTACAAAATAAACCTCCTTTCCGCTCGAAAAGGAAATATTTCTCTCGAGACGCGCTTCTTTTACATTCGCACCAGTTCGCAGGTTTCCGAAAATTTCCAAATATCAAGGAAGTGTCGCAGGTGGGGACGCTGAGTGAAGCGCCCTGTACATTGACAAGTAAGCCGAGAACAAGTGACCGTATGTTCGCGGTATCTCCGCTCACTTCTCTCTTTCTGTGTCTCTCATCTCCCTGATGCGCTTCTCGTCCGCTCTCTCTTCATATCGTTCCGTGCCTCCCCCTCCCTCCTCCCCACATGTGCAAGCGTGCATACGAAGGCAGGAGCACGCAGCTGCCACGGTTCCGTCTCTACGCATGTCGCTCCTTTTTTCATTCTGTCTTCCACTCTCTCTCTCTCTCTCTCCTTCTCTCCTCCTCTTTCTTCTCACTTCCTTCTCTCGCGCCACGCCGAGGCCATGAATCGAAGCTCTGTACATCGGGCGGAAAAGCGGCGAGCGGATTTTCGATCGAACGAGCAGCGGAGCGAGCATAAGAAAAAACCAAAAAAAAAGCGGCGCGAACCCCCTGGCAATTCCGCTTCGCCAAATCGCAATCGCATCGATTTCACTCCGCAATCGTATTCGCGCTGTAATAGTGCCAGGCATTGTGTCGCGGATTACAACGTAACTATAGATATAGACCACGCTCTGAATTAGTACGATCGAGTGATGCTCGGAAAATGTCTTGCCCTTCAGCGCAGCCTTACGTTTGAGTTGCATTCGAAGCGCCGTTATCTGGGAAAATTCAATTTTCTTCACCCGGTCCAAAGCGAAGATGACGTAATTAGGGTAACTGAGACGGCAGTCGCGAAAAGTGATCCTACAAAGGATCCGCGTTCTTCCGGCGTAATTAGCAGGACGCGCGACGCGACGCGACGCGGTGAAAACGCACGGCGAATATGAACTTTACTCTATCCCTCCATCCGATTCGTTTTTCGCCCGAGGCGCGTCTGTGCTCCGAAACTAGACAAGAGGGCCAACATCGCAGCGACGCGCGCTATTTGCCTAGACTCGGTCTCGCGTCGGAAGTGCAGCGCGCGTCGCGGGGTGAAATTGAGGCACAAGCCGAGCCGAGCGAGAAACTTAAATTAATTTGCTCGTAGCGCTCGCCTGCGAAGGAGTTATTCAAATTGACTCGGCACGAGGAACAGGGCCATATTTAATTGAATCGCTTCTGCGGCGCGTTATCTCTTTTATTTGTCGTCGTCGTCGTCCGTGAGACGGTCGCGCGCGGTAATGGGAAGACCGGGCTGATTTATTGTACGGTCATCATCTCGGGAGTTTATCAACGCTCCCGTGGCCGTCGTCGGAATCTCCCGAATTGGACGACGAGGATGAGACCGACGGACGGGAGATCCGGATATCGTTGGACGCGATCAATTTTTCCGATGTACCGGCGTGGAGCGTTGGAATGCTTACGAATTCATTGTGCGCGACGTAGAAGACGAGCGAGGACGATGGTCGACGGAGAAGTGGCTCGTCGGACGCGATATTTCTGCTTCTGACCCCTGGAATCGTTAAGATGCCGGCCTGGTGTTCGCTGGAAGAGCTTGCGTCAGTCGTTAAAACGTGTTTCGGGGAAGCGTTTCGTTAAATCCGATCCGTTATATCGATTTCTGCTTCCGGCGGACAATCTTCGCGAGGGGGAGCGTTCGTTTCGATTGCTCGTGGAACAGCTTATTGTGCCGAAAACTTCTCCGATTCGTGTGGAAAAGGTGACTTGCCTCATTTGGTGCTGATTAGGTTTCAGGCCGAGCCAGAATAAAAAGTCCTGTCCTCGCCTGTGCGTCGAAATGAATTTTAGCCGCGCAGCGCTCCGAAACGGAAAGAACGATTAAAATGTTGCTTCGCGCTTTTAATCTTTCGCGGGTGACTCGTGAGGGAAAAGTTGAAATGAAATTATATCCATCCGCGGTCGTATGCCGCGGCTAGACGGTACGCATTATGTAAAATAACTCCCCCACTTGAAACCACTTTTTCCATCGTCGCTCCTCCGAACAGCATTCGTAGCGAGCGAATGAAAATGCGCATTAAAGTCCCATCGCTCTTAATGAATTAAGATAAGATACCGAACCGTTAAATGAAATGCATTTTTCCGAGTTGCCCGCAGCAATTAAGTACTTGCCCCGTAAAAGCAAGCAAAGGACAACCCGACGGGCGTTCAGACCTTCTCGCTCGGTATCTATGTTAAATTCATCGCAATCGCCGTTCCTCCTCGTTACAAAACCGCGACCCCGTTTTTAAGCCAGTCCTCCTTCAATTACGCCGATAAACCGAGCCGATAGAAGCTCACCGCGCGAAACTGTTCATCGTGAAGGCGATCGTCGGTACTCGCAACGCCAACTTTTCTTGCAAATCGCTCGAATAGTAACATTTTTTATCGCTGACCTAAAACCCTCTCACTCTTCGCACTTCTCGCTGCCACGGTCTTTTTTTTATGGGCGCGGAACCTCGACACGACCGTTTCTTAATTTCGTTGCATCACATCAATGTCGCTGTCACTGTTATCGGCAGCGCCGTGCTTTCGCGGAAACAAGGAATAATGGAATAGAATGGTCCATTGTGTAATAGCAGTGACGATTCCGCGCATATGTGATTCCCAGAACGGGGCGCGGGACGTGCTACGCGTGGAAGTGTGCGTTATCCGATGTGCAATGCCGGGCTCTCTCTCTCTCTCTCTCTCTCTCTCTCTCTCTCTCTCTGTGCGTCGTGAGTAATGCACTTGGCACGGAAAACATCGTGGCGTACTGAAACGTCATTACGTCAGGGCGGAATAATTGTATCGCTCATAATTCCGCCGGCATGCGTTGCGGCCGGTTTTAAAACTCCCACGTACGTGTGGGAGTTAATTAAAATTTATTACGGTGTCGCGTTCCGTTCATACGCCGGGACGCGCACGAATCATACGCGGCTGTATAATGTGCAATCATTTTAAAGCGAACATTTCGTTTGCGGCGACACGTCGCAAAATCACGCAACATCGTCTCGCACTAGAGTAATCTACCAATTTATGCTACTTACATAGACTAACAATGAAATAATTTCGAGTCATTCTGAACAAGAAAGCACTTTATCGATAACAGCACCGAATATAATGCGTTCGCAGCACATAAAATGTGCACACGTCACTCCGGCACTGTAATTAATTCGAAGCGACCGTTTCTCAAGATACACCCAGCTTTTATCTTCACTCTTCACTCTCTTTATCGGCCGCGGCGGAGACAAAAAGCGTAGACGACCCGACGCCGAATAAAGCGATGTCGGCATAACAGGAACGTTAGGCAGACATCAGCGGCGCGCGACTTTCTAACTCAGCCCGCGAGTATCGGGCATTTTGCTGGACGTTTACGAGTGGTCCAAAACCCGTTTGCCGTCGGCGGCCGATCATAAACATGCGCAGCTCCCATTGCGATCGCATTAAAGAAGACGTTATTGCGTTTATCTATTATCGGCGCCGTCGTTACTCGTTAATCGATACGAAGTAATATCGCGGCAAATGGAGCCGATCTTAGACCCGGCTCGGGCAACTTACGGGCATTTGCGCGGGTGGTCGTGCACGGTACGTGTAGCAGGCGCGCAAATCATAAACATTTAAACGGTCCGCGTTAATGAAGACGTATGGCCTCTTCACCGAGCGGAGGCACGACTTTTCGTGACGCCTCCGAGGAAACTTCTCTGACGTACCTGGGAAGGTTGTACTGCTCCATGTACAAGGACTGGCAGCGTTTAGCTCGCGTTATCTCCCGGCTACCGAATGCTCATTTTATTCATTCCGTGCCAGCGGCGATGGTTATCGGCCGGGTCACGAGATATTCGATATTTTTCGCGTCCGTGGACATGTGGCGAGTGGCGAGCGTAAGTCGTTTAAACGTTTACGGTCCAATTAAGTTCTCCGTTGCGTCCGGGCTAATTAGGAGTGAAAGAGGAAAATGCGCCCGACGATTGTTATCTCGAGTCTAAACGCGGAGAATATAGGGAATGAACTTTCCACGGGGTTCTCGGTTCAAGCTTTACGTCGGTGAGATTAATCGTCCTGAAAAGTTCTCGATCGAAGTTTTACTTTGGTCTGAATAGTCGTCGCGAAGAGGTTCTCGATCGACGTTTTACTTTGGTCTGAATATGCTTTCTGAGAAGGTGTCGATCGAAGTCCTCACGGTGTTCTGAATGCAATCGTTGCTGCCGTCGGAAGAGTCGAATAAATGTTTCGCGACGAGAATGGTGATGCGCGCGAGACGGAGCGACGATTAAGTGTTAATCCTCCGTGTTCCGCCCACGTGGTGTCGAAAATCCGGCCGTGTCCCTCTTAACCTTTAACGGGGCCAGGCGAAATATCGTCATGTATCTCTCTCGTCGACCGTCGTCGAAAAAGATCGTCCGCACGAAATGCGAACGCACACGTCCTCGCGTGAGTTGCGACTTCGTGAGTCTTTTAACGTGTGCGACTTGACCAAGCGTGGGTACATTGTCGTTGTTTTCCGTCTACGAATCCATTGTCCACCGAGAATTAATTCTTCCGTCGCGCGCTGTGCCATTTGACCGCTGTGGTAAAGGTCTCTTACTTTTTCAAGTGCCTCGCGTGCTTTCGTGGCAGGTTTTTGTAAGCGTTATCTTCTCTCTTTATTCTAGTTTTACTACTGGCGAACGTCGTATCTACTTATACGATAAATGACGGGTGCAGTTCAATTTTAGAACGTTCAAAGACTGGTTTATCGTTCTCAATTAGAATTCAGAGTGAAACAGTCTCCTTAATTTCGCGAAAGTTACCTTTGATTCGTCGTATATATTTGTTTTTCGTGGCAAAACGTATAAATTCCATTAAAGAATGAGAGAGAGAGAGAGAGAGAGAGAGAGAGAGACGGAGAGAGGGATCAAGGCTTAACTGGCGATATATGGACGCAGTAGGAAAAAGAGAAAAAGGAAACATAAAAGAGACATGTAGTCGAGCTTTGGGCGAGAACCGATCCCCTCGATTTGAGAATCCGGATCACAAGGGAGGATTACCAGAGGCTTAGCGCGACAGTGGGATGGCGTGGGGGGTGGTCAGAGGAGGGTGGCTTACGCTCGGACGCGCAATAGTCACCGGAACAGGAAAGCGACGTTTTTCTAACGATGTGCATAGAACTGTGAATAAATTGAGTGTGTCTCGAAGATGCGGTCGACAAATGGACCACTTAATGAAACTATCATTAATCAGGATGCAATCGTAACAGGCAGCTACAGACCCACTTACCATTGCCCTCTGTCACGTCACACTCGGAAAGCAAACATGGTTTGCGATAGAAAAAGAAAATAAGCCGAAAGCATAAAATAATTTTCACGTGGGATATCATTTCTGGAGTATCACATATATTGATGTGTTAATAGTTTTGTTCTTACAATTAGTCGTACCGCGGGCACAGCACGCTGTCCGTACAATTTGATATGAGTTTATACGCCATTATGTGGTGATTTGGATTACAAAATTAATGCACACGTACGTATATGAGTATACGGTTCACGCTGTGCAAGCTTTAACAAACTTGCTATTTCAGTACATTTATCGTTTTCATTGCGTAATACGGTAGACGCGCACAGGATGGAGCAGTTTTTCTTGTAAACGCGTCGCTTCCGAGGGGTTTAGTCAGGGACACGTGTCGCGGATTACGCGCAATCTATTAAAATTTAGTGGGGACATCCCTTCGAATTTCACGGTCGATTTTTCTCGAGGGACCGTCCGACATTCTCTGCTCGCCGCAGGCTTGCGGCTTCTTTGTACGACTAACCATTGCGAACGTTCGCTCAATGCCATTCTAAATGCCCTTGCTTTTCACAGCGGAATTAAAGAAATTGATAGTTATCTGTACGTGTCAGGATTACACGCGTACTTCGTGCCTTGATTATTTCATTTCGGAGGAACATATGTATCATCGGTAACGTACCAAATGTAATCTGCAATCATTCACTTTTATGGCCCGAGATTGGTGTCGAAAATCTAACAAAGCTGAATCAAATTTCAACTATCAAATATTACATATATATATATTAATTTTTTAATTCAAATTCGTATTCTCGTCTATATAATATCGTTACCCAGGCCTGTCGTTCAACATAATAAAATGCATCACGAACGCTTTGACTGTTCCGTATTTGTGACATTGGCCACTTTCATAATCACCGACAGATTTAACAGCTCACACCGATATTACGGCGTACCGTCGATACGTATCACTTGCACGACAAACATCGCGTCAGAACCATTTAACGCGCCGAAGCCCAGCGTCCGTCCAGCGTCCCACACGCATTTGTCATCACAAAAACGTCCGTCAACGAATCGACGCGGCCGAAACTGGCGAGCGTTAATCTCGCCACACCCGGCCGCCGACACTTTTTTCCCCGAGATAACGAAACGAAAATAATAAAAAAAAAAACGCGGATCACTCCGGCGAGCAATGACACACGGAGGCCGGAAGGAATGACACGGCGCCGCGGGAATGTGGAACGCGTCTCGCTGGGCAAACGGATGAATTGGACGGAATGAAGTCGGGTCAAAGATTCACGGCGTTTCGCTGGCGGGCAGGGCCGCGGGATGGAAAACGGGCGTATTTTTCAAGAGACGTCGCGTCATCACTTGTCAGGTCGGCCGGAAATCGTGACACGCGGTCGGTCGCTCTGTCGGCCGGGTGTACGTACGTGCTGTGCGAGGAGAGCAGAACTTGAAACGTGTCTCGTCATTGCTCGCAAGTCTCTCTCGCGTCTCTCACCCACTCGATCCCTTTCCTCTTTCCTCCCACTTCTTCTACACGACGTCGTCGATCTCCTTCGCCCTCTCTATCTCGCCTGAACGTCTCCCACTCTCTTGCGAAACAGTCTTGAATTACGCGCGAGCGACGCGTCGTCGGCTCGAGATGAACAGCGAAGATAGCTGGGTAAACTGGTGTAGATGTATGAATGATATTGGGCCGATGACGGTCGGACATGTGTCGCGATTTTTCGAGAGTACGCCAGGCGGCCGGAGAGTTATCGAGGCTGACTTGTTTGCGTATACTCCGGCTGTTATATGCCAGTGCTTTTGACTTCTGACTTTCGATCAGTAGATTTATGGTGAACGTCGCTGAATTCATTCCGCGCGAATGCGTACGTTTGTGAATTACTGAATCCTTATTTCGATGTGCGTACGCCGACCGACGGATTGATGTACAATGTATCGGTGATATGTAATGAAACGTGTGCGTAAGACGATATAAGTCTCTTTCCTGCGAAGCACATTGAATCAAGAATAATATGGCTCTTTGTAGTTCCCGCACTTATCCCCACGTCAGCATCGACGTTCTCTTGACTGAAAATTTTGAAAGATCACCTCATCTCTCGCGACCTCATCGATCTCGCCGGATAAACCAACTTCCATCGCGCGGCCTGACGTTCTTACGGAGCTCTTCACTCCGAGTCTCATCCTCGCTCCAAATCGTCGTTCAGCGGAGCTCGAAGGGATATACGGGCACGATCGTAGAAAAATTTCACTCTCTTCTGCTGAGAGCTCTTCTTCGCGCGGAAGATTACGCACAACCAATTTGCTCCACGCTCGTTAACGGAATTTTCCGTAAATTCTCATAGTCATTTCCAGTTTTTCTCGCATACGCTGTCGTTCTCCGGAAAAATTGGTTTGAAGATCGAGGTTGATGCTTTAAATTACACTTCGGTACATCTGCTTTATTTGTTGGCGTAGACGCGCCTGTCAAAGTTTCAGCGCAAACTCAGTCTCCTTCACGGTGTTCAGAGCTGTAAGTGCGGAAATGAGTCCCCTAAGGGATCATGTTTTCCAAGCACATTTTCCGGCAGATTTTCCAGCGCATCTTCTAGAACACTTTCCGGCACGGTGGTCGCGCGAGATTGCTAACGACGAGCATTATAAATTACGACCGAGCCATTCTCGCCTGGCGGGAGGGTAATTGCGTTCGACGGACGGAGTTCCTCATACGCGTGTTCATTGGCCAACTTCTCTGAGAAGGTTTCGTCGTTTAGAAGCGCTACCTGAGTCGAGTAGGATTGAAAACGGCGGAAAAATCGCGACTGAAAGTTTTTGCTTCACTCGCTGTGCATTAACAGTCTGGTTAGTGCTGAGCGTGTTAATCTGTGTTCGGCCGTTTTGTTCATATTTTCCAATCGTCATATGTTAGAAGTTACATCATATTCAGACATTTGACATATCGTGCTTTTCAGTTGAAACCTTTAATCTTTTCCGGAATGTTTTGGAGTACGAAATAAACGTATGAATTTGGTAATCTATTAATATGGCGCGATGTTTGTTCGTCATATGGCCGTTAAGTAAAATTTCATGGTACGTGCGTTGAAAATTAATTTTCCGCGGCTGTCAGTCACACTAAACTTCACGTCATTGTCTATTGAAAAACTTTGCCCACGGAAAGGAAGTAGCAACGAAGGAATTATCGCCGTCGGTTCACGCTGTTGCTCTCTCATATAGAACTTCGCTCACTTTCGTAAACTTTGCGCCTTAAGCGGATTTCGGAGTGATCCATATGTAAAATGGCGTTACGTAACATTGAATTATTGTCAATTATCGCGTGCACGGTTGCCGTGATCTCTTTCACGCCGATTTTACGCACGATAAATTACACACGGCGAAATTGCAGTCGACTTTCTCGGCATGCTGCTTGCGCGCGCGGTCGCAAAAATCTCGCATCGAAAGATTGACCCAGATCGCGAGACTCGAAAAAAGAGAGGGAAGGGAGGGGGGAGAGAAAAAGATTGAAAACGAACATTGCCCGCAGCGTTGAATGCAACTGCAACCGGCGAACTGTCGCCGTCCGTTAATTCCGTGATGGAACGTTGAAGCGACTCGAGACTTGCACGTTCGGAGGACGGAAAGAAGAAAGTGAGCGAAAGAAAGAAAGAGAGGGAGGGAAACAGATGCTGAGAAAAGAAACGCAGTCGTGAGAGTGGAAAGAGAACGAGAGTGACAGCTGAAGAGAAGAGACGAGATAAAATGGGCGCAAAAGGAAAAAGTCCGAGCGGGTAAAGTGAATGAGTCTGAGAAAGAGAGAGAGAGAGAGAGAGAATGAAGAATGAGAGGAAAACGGAGACAGCGTGCGTAGAAAAACAGTGCAAGAGAACGAGAGAGAGAGAGAAAGGACCTGGAGGAACAGAGACAGAAAGACGTATGAACGGAATGAAGACGGGTCAAAGATGCGCCGAATGACGGCGAGAAGTGGGAAGGGGAGAGTGGGCAGGCTCCGCTTCTGGACAGGAAACGAGCAATTAAGTGGCCATGGCGACCTTATCTCGGCACGAGAAGCCGGCACCAGAGGGCCGCTCGCCGCGCGGATTCCGCACTTGTCCGCCACGTCGACTCGCGGACTGGCGAGGGGGCGGGAAAAAAAGGTCGTAAAGTCGGCCGCGAATCGTCGACTAGATACTAGACCGAGCTCGTCGAAGTCGGCGCGAGAACGATCGCGATCGGAATGCGACGGCGACACGGATGGGTCGGGCGAGAGGAAGAGAGAGGAGTCGTCGGTGAGAGACGAGGTGGAGCAATAAAATCGTTGATTTAGACGCGACCATGGCTCAGCGGCCGGAGAAATTCGATAATAGAGGAGGGAAATTGATTTAGTGGCGGATTCGCTTACGCTATGGGGGACGATCTTTACGATTGGCCGGGGCTGCGCGCGTTGCCGAGATTCCGCGGCACGGGCGTAAGTTGCTGCGCCGTGAGCCGAGGACGGGGCGAATGTGGCCGGCTCGCGATTTACGGGAGGACGAGCGTTTCGGGCCACGCGGAGGGCCGCGGGGAGAGGAGGCGGGAAGCGGAGGTGGAAAGGGTGGCGCACGGTAGATCCGGTTGGATATTGCCTCGCGATTAGATCTGCCGTAGATTCAGTTCCTCTGGCGAGATTTACTAGTAATGAGAATCATTTTTGCCCCGGTCGATGCTGGGGAGCGTGTCGGGGAAAGGTTTTCGGAATGTTGTGTGTTCGAACGAGCGCGGCGTTGTTTCAAGAGTGGAGGGTGTATTGAGTACTGTGTCGCTGCGGTGTAACTAAAAGTTTCGTGACGTTGATAAAAGTTTCATTGAGCATCGTTGAAGAACCGTCATCAGCGTCGTGGTTGTCAGGCGTGTGTGTTGGGTTACAGAATAATCGTACGGGCGCGTCGAGTCGTAACAATGCTTTTTAACGGCCGCTCGCGCTTTTGTTGCTCGACTAGCGAAAGCCGAGTTTACGCGGAAAGGTCGCGATTTGCACTTTCCGTCGCGCCATTAGCGTGGCCACTTGTCATTTGGCGAAGCAAAGTGGGTCGGGCAGCTATGGGGTCGAGGCCTGTCGTAACTGTGGTCAGATAGCGAAAACTATTATTAGATGGTAAACGCCGTAACGTTACAACGTACACTCTGTCGTACTGCTAATCATCCTTGAAGGCGCCCGTCCGGTTTCCCGTGGCAAAAGGCCGCTACTCGCCGTTTCATTCAATGATAGAGCACTCGCTTGTCCATTAATGAAAACTGAATCGTCGGAAATTGGAGTCGCTCTCCGACTGAGAAGATGAGAGGCAGGCGGCAAATTGTCATTAATACGAGCGACGCGGAAGATGACGATCTTTACGGAGCGTAGTACATAGTCTCGAAAGCGGGCCGAGCACTATGAAATTGGGAATTTAGATGCGAGGCACGAAACGCTACCGTTCAATTTCATGTCTTGCTCCTAGCGTACGGGAAAACGATGTTGACGAACTGCGACAGAGTCGTGGTAGGTTCAAAAGTAGATGTGCCACGCGCATCGCGCGAGGTGCATAAAACGAGGACGACGATTTGACGTGATGGGAAATGGAGAGAGTAAATCATAAAATTGACAACGTCGTAACGTTACACGCGAGCGAGTAAGGCGATAGCGTTGAGGTGCTGAAAATGCTCGAAATTCGGGGACAAATCCGGCAAAAATTCGGCCACGTCGAAAATCCACTCGCACGCCCCGTCGTTCCACTGTCGCGGCAGGGTGGGGCAATAAGAAGGCAAGGAGAATATTTAGTGGAGTACCGAGGCCCCGCTACCTGTCAGACCGGCCAAGTAGGCGCGATCGCAGGTCGGGATGTGAAGAATGCATCTCGTCGTGTTCATCGTTTTCGGTCCTCTCTCCACCTCCCTCATTCTCCATCCGAGCCTTCCCCTATCTCCGTCCGACCACTTTCGCGATATTGACACAGCCCACTAGCGGTACATGAAACATTCAAGCACGCGAGCGATGCGCCGAACGTTTAGTGAAATGAACCGTGCCCCTCTCCGAAGAGAGAACGAGAGTGGGGAGAGAGAGAGAGAGAGACAAAGGAGATAACAGATTCATGCTTTACAAAGTGCATCGCGTCGTTGCTTATCGTGTTCGCTCGAGATGCTGTTATATCGCACGAGTAACCCTCCTCAGCCACTGCTCGAGCCGTAGTTTTTAACAGCTTCTTTCCCCCACTTATTAAAACCTCGTTCTTGCCGCTCAAACGAAATCTCACCTAGCCTTTGATCAACAGACGAGCTATGAATTCGAGATACTGCAGGGGCATTGTCGATGCGAACAGGCGAGCGGACTGGGCGGCAACGTGCGCGCACGCGCACTCGTTCGTACGCCCGCTATCAGTAGCGTCCCGATTATTATTAAAACAAAGGCTAACGAGCTCCCTATTGTTTCCGTATGCACTTTGTGCGAAGATCCCGATTGTTAGCGTGATTTTCGTAATCGTAATAATTGGCTTGGAGTTAGGAAGGAATACGGCGATTTATGAGCGAAGAGTACGATGTGAAGAATTGAAAATGTATATAATCATATGTTCTGCTGCTTTTCGGACATTAGCGCTGCCCGTTCATTACTCTATTACGATGCGATCTATGTGTATAACTAGAATGTAGTTTTTTTCTGCCGTGATACTTTCTGTCTGTTGCACGCCGTTACGATCACACAACACGATCGACTGATAACAATAACAATGAGAAAGATACTACGTAAGTCGTGTGTTCGCGCATGTTCACCCTCTTATTACGAAACGCTCAACCGTGACATACGAATCTTTACTGATTGACCCAGATCCCGAATATCCTCCAACTTGCACATGTCGCAAAAATATTCGAATACACAAGTGACCCAGAAAACTCCGTCTGACATTCTCGACCCCCGCGACACAACGCGGCACGAAAGCGGATCAGAAAGGGGGATGTCGCGTTCGAAATCCGACGATTCCGCGGTAAACCGAATGTGACTATGCCCACCTGGCCAGCGGAAATCTGCGATTTGAGTGGAATTAGCCGCCCGCCGCCTTCAGTAGGTACCGACGCTTTCCAGATCCGCGCGATTCGAGACGAGCAAATCCGCTTTCCCGTTTCCCCCCATTTTCGACATACGCTCCACTCCCCTACTCGCGACGACCTGAGCAATCCGAGACGCGGGGAAAAGGGAAATATTAATCTCGATGCGCCGCAATGGACGATGGGCGCGTGCCGCGTGCAGACGATCGCGCAAAACTACACAATCGAGAATAATAATTCCGTCCGCCGTACCAATATGCACACGAAATACATTTATAGAAACAGGCGTTCGGCTGCTTTTTGTGTTGGCGAGCGCACGTCCTCTGTGTATGTACACAGTGAGAGGAGCGCTTTATTAAATCAATCCGATTATAACGGGCCAGGGAGTCATGTTTGTACCAAACAGACGTTATCGAGCACGTAATCTTTCTGAATGGAGTCGTACGCCGTAACCGCAATTCCATCGCATGCGGAATCGGACGGCATAATGGGACCACTAGAGGGTCGACTACGGAGGGGTAGTGACGTTAGAGGGACAAGAACGAACGCATGGAGAGTGGAAAAGGAAGCCAGAGAATAAGAGGGAGCGAGAGGGAATGAGACGGAATGAGATAGAATAAGATGGAACGAGAAAAGGGCAATGTGTGTGTGTGTCTGTGTGTGCAGCACCCTCGTGCACATAACGTCCCACAATGGTAATCGCGGACTGTGGAACGAAGGGAGGGGTGGTAGTAGGCACTTTGTGAGTCACGCGTCATCCCGATGGTGCACCCCTCGAGATCATCATCGGCGACCCCTGTGGCGAGGCCGGTACGATATCCGGCTTCGACGATGCTAGCCTCTCTCTCCGGCTGCGCGCATCCTCCTCGCATTTTACAGTCGTCTTCCTCCTCGCCGCGCCTTTTTAGGAACCCGCTTTACTGTGCGTAGTAAAGCGACTGAATACGCCGGTTGTTCGCTTTACGACGGAAGTTTATACGCACACGCATCGCGGGTATTATGGAATTTTTAAATATCCCCGCCGCTGAAAGCACCGTCTGTTGCACGTGACAAAGCGTTTATTGCGCTGAAAGTGTTTTTATTACTCGTTAATTACTCTCCCCGGCCGTTGGGCTGTCGAGCGAAAGATGTCATTGCATCGAGATCGCAGCGTACCCGGATGCGTCGATACTCGAACGGTCGAATGAAGGCTACTAGAGAAGCTCTGCCCACTCGCTTTACGACACCCAATATGTCCCCCAACGCGCGACACAAACAGTATACCGTATTCGCACGCGCAGCATCGTGTTTGTACGAGTGGCGCGTTATAATTGCACGGTTGCCCTCCGTATTACAGGCGGATTATGAAATTCATTATCGGTCCAGATCTTCCGGCAGTTCCGCCCGACATGTGTCGGTGGCAGTATGCTCGTCCGCGTCCGCATGTACTCGGCTTGTACGTCAGCGCTTATCGTCGTCGTTGTACGTTAATTACAAGCGGTAGCGTGCATATTACGCGAGAGGATTTTCCGCGATTATTTGCACTGCTTGCACACTGCGTCGTCTCTCGTGTGCGCGCTCGTGCGGAGAGAGTTCGTACAGGCCTCTCTCTGCATACGTCGACACACACGGGGCGCACCCCTCGTGAGGAGCAACATATCGAGGAGTACGGACCCCCGTGGCGAGACGGGCGCACGCGGGGGTTCTTCATTCTCGTTCCAGGCTTCTTTCTTTCTCTTCTTTTTTTTTCTCCCCATTTTTTCGCCGCATCGGGTAAGTGGCGGATTGTTACCCAAATACGGCAGTCGTCGACGGGCCATTCAGTGACACGCAACGAGACGCTCGCGCGTAAAATATGCCCACGAGGGGGGGGGGGGGCCGGCTCGGTGGGTCTTTGATTATATAAGGATTATATCATACGAAGCAAATAGGGGTGCCCGGTTCTATCTCTCTCTCTCTCTCTCTCTCTCTCTCTCTCTCTCTCTCTCTCTCTCTCTCCCTCTCTCTCTCTCTCTCTCTCTCTCTCTCTCTCTCTCTCTCTCTCTCTCTCTCTCTTGTCAGTCGGCCGCGCCGCGGGGCGAACCATTCGATTTTGTCGCTCGCTAAGTGACGCGCGCATAACAAACGCGTTCTAAGTGGGTGTTGTTGAATATTTACGAGTACGGCGGGAACTTTTTATCCCCGATCGTTTTTTCCTGTTTCGATGCCGCGGGAATCGTGTTTGCTTTTCTTCGGTCCCTTGAAACTGACGCGATTTCATGCGGGCTCTCGACGTCACGCGGAGAGCATGATATGCTTCGGGGATACATTAATTTTCCGTACTTTTTACGGCGACGATAAACGCCGTTACGGAATTCGGCGTATCGATAACTCAGCGTATCATACTGTCCGCGTCACATTTCGCCGGCGTCCGGCGTGAAACTTTTAACGCGTCTCACGTTTCAAAGTACGGTTCAACAGCGTCGCCGAGTTATCCCCCGTTCGAGTATTACGGTAAATGAGTCCAAACCAGTTATGTCATGCGTCGCGAGCTTGCTCCATTCGATGCGAATATAGTTAGTACGCGCGAGTAAGTAAATGAAGCGGTATTGCCTATATAACTGCCAGCGCGAGCTGGACACGGCACCCTTGTATTGCACCAGGGGTGGTGTCCACGAGCCGTAATCGTCGGGGTGTGCGGGACAGTGGGTGCTTTGTGAGTCACGCATCATCGTCCACCGGTACAACCCCCGAGATCGTAATACCCATTCTGCAAAGCAGCCATTCAACGTCCGTTAACGCTGACTTCTTTCGCGCTGCCCGCGCGGCTCGAGTTTTATTGCGGTCGAGATATGCACGCGATAAACTGTCCGCGTCACCGATTATTTCATCCTTCACGACACGCCGTGGCGAATTTCACGTCTCTCGCGAGCAACCCCTTTCTACGTGCTATACATTCGACGCGCTCGGATTCAAACGACACGCTCAGATTTACGTAGCCGATCGCGAATACTACAATCATCGATGCTGGAAAATCGGATCGGTGATCGACGTGCTATAATTCAGTAGAAATTCATTGCGAATTGTTCGCTGATCTCGCTTCGAAACGTCACCGTCCACTTAACCCGCGGTTTCGACCCCGTTTTATGCCGCGCATAATCGCGTTTACGATTCGACGGGGTCAGCGCGTTCGGAATGCGACGCACAGATTTCACCGCGCACCCCGGCGCGGATCCGTTAGATTCTTCGCCAGCGACAGTAACGCGCGCGGCCGACAATTGAAACCGCCCGGCTCGCCCCGGCGAATACCTTCGCCGCTGATAATTACAAGCGGCGTTGCACTGGAGCTCGCGAGGAGGAACTCTGCCCGCGACTCGGGCAATTTCCGCCGCGGAGTTTATCGGCCCGTGGAAGCCGTGCCCTTCGGATTTCGCGAAGAAACGAAAATTGACACCGTGAAAGCACGTAATGGGCACGGAGTCATGCCGAATGAATGGGATTAGAAGTTGCCGGCTAAATTGTTGGTATGGCTGGCAACGAAATAACCACACGGTACGGGATAATGATAGCCAAGCTTTATGTAACCAGGGGTTGCGATAGAGCAGTAGTCCGTTACTGATGGATCACCCGATAATATCGCGCGCGCGCGCGCGCGATCGCACGTGTGCCTAAACGCGTATACGCGCGCACGTTAATGCACACGTAGAAACGCGCCTATGCACGCGCTCGGAATTAATCCTTCGAGCCGCGATGGAAAAAGAATGCGAAATATTCATCCGCCGTTACGCTCTATCGTGGCCAGCTGCTTCGTTTCGCGATTTCTTTCGCTTCCGCAACGATTCGCGATAAGGATGTGTGCGCACGCGAAACTATGACGGAACGTGCGCGAACGGTGCATAATTAGCGCAACGATTCAGTCCAATCACGGAGAACATATTACCAGCGTGAGCCTACCGTTAACAAAATCCGTTCGTGCCCTGTTTACTTTCCCGTCCGAACGGACTTCAGGAAGCCTCACCTCACACCATCACCGACTGCAGAAATCCCATCGAAGATAATACACGCCGAAAAACGTGCCAATCGAGCCCCATGAAATTCCGTTCCCCAGCCTCTTCCAATCGATCGCACCGCAATACTCGATTTTCAGATGCGCACGCACACGATCGCGCGCGAAGCCCACGAAACGACCGTGGGTCGCGTGAAAGGAAGCTACCCGCAGCAGAAGCTCGCTCGGCAATACCGTGGCACGCGACCGGCGTCAGATCGAATTAGCATCTCGACGGTGCGTAAAACCTTCCTAAACTCCGTGGCCAACGAGTTCCGCGTTGAATCATCGTGCCGCGACATATGGACTCGCCCGTTGAGCGACCATTGGAGCGCGGACGCGCCTTCTGGAAGCGGGTTAGTCAGGCTACTTCGGGCCGACTTGTTGCCATCGCCGTTTGTTCTCTGCCCTTGTTTCCATTTAATGAAAGCAGACGTCAGCCTGCCTCGATCGCGTGTCGATGACGCTACGAGAGAGAGAGAGAGAGAGAGAGTGAGGGCGTCGAGCTTTTTGGGCACGCGCCTCGCGTCCTTCTCTCTTCTACGTCGTTTCACACGCCGGCGTGGCGATCCCGATGGAAACCGTAGATAGCGTAATCCACACCGTGCGCTATCGCGATCGCCCTTATTGGCCGCTTTTCGCCGCCCGTCGTCATCTGCGACGCGCTCGACGACGATAAGATTTCGCCCCCGTCTGTTCGGCCGCCCGTTCAGCCCAGCATTTACCCCGCGCACGCCCCTGTCCAATAATGAGACGACTTGTTTGACGGCGCGAATTGATTCATAGCGAGCATATGCCGTGAATTGTTACGTCGCGTTTTTTTTACTCTATTTACGTCTGTTAGGTTTCAAGAGCGTTTATTGGCTCGCCGCGACTGACGCTGACGGACACGATGGTTGGGAATGTTGCAGCAAACTGGTGGAGTTATTTCAATGCCGTTATTGAGAAAACGCAATTTTTTTTTTCTATTCAATATTGTTGGATAGTATGTGTGTTCGGGGTAACGTATGTACTTGTAGCGTTGGTGAACAATTGTAGCACCGATTTTGCTCATCGCGTGGTACTATGTAACAACTCGATTCGTTTCCTTCGAATCGTTCTAAGAAATATCGATATCTTGTTCCTACGACGCTACAGGTATAATAACAATTATTAGGCTGGCAACATTTTTCGAACCTCGACAACCGTGCGGGCCGCGGCTAACCCTAATTGCAGGTTAACGTAATTATTATAGTAGAATCTATTCAGTATGCCGGCTGCAAATTGTATCTTTAGCGGCATAGCAGCGGGCAGCAACAGCTACCAGTGCTGGCAATCCAATTTCCACGAGAATGAATTCGCTCGATGTGTATCCCCTTTGCCGTGCGTGTTTCTCTCTCGGCTCGCAACATTTGAGCCTAGGACGCGGACGTATCCATGCATCGCTCTTTGACCTCGGCAAGGCGGTACTGTGCGCGCTCCGCGGCGAACACAGGATAGCGTAACATCATCGTATAGTAATCCACACCGTTGTTACGTCGATACGCGTTCAAGACCTTCCAGCGCATTGCGCGCATCCGCTTTTGGAAATCAATTGTATAAGATTTCAGTTCGTATTCCATGAGCCATAAGGGAATCAGCCAGCTTCCTGTTTACAATTGCGCCGCGAGCATCTTCTCGTGCACATACTTTAACCTATATAAGTCTAAGACGCTCAACTTCGAACTACTCCAGAGATTTTTTGCAGTCGAATGCCGAAAACTTGTCGACAGGCGAATACGTTGAAGATCAAGCCACGTTTTAGAATTCGGATTGATTTCGATTTCTATTCCGCTCGCGAACCGCTCAGTGTTCTGGTATTGAGAGAGAATGTCATCTCGCGCGTATAGATCAGGTCAGGACATTTTCCGAAATATTCCAGAAGCCCATTCTTCGCGGTCGGATATCGAAAATTTGTGGATCGCTGAATGCGCTGGAAATCGACCCGCGCGTGCCGCCCGATCAATGAAAATTCCTCTAGCGAGGCAGGCGTTTAAATCGAGAACGCGAACGTAACGTTCCACAAGAAGCACGCATCATCGCACCGCGTACCTCGTACATTAACGCGTGACTGCATACGTTCAATGAAAAGAAAGCGAACTGCGCGGTTGACAAGTATTTCCCCACAAATATTTCCCCCGACAATTATCGCGCAGTTTAAAGAGCCTTAGGTCGCAACAATATTTGCACGCGCTAGAACGTGCGCCGCGTGGGTGCGGCGGTGTGGCAATCGACCGCTGCCTTTGTTGCGGCGACTTCTATTTTCGGAGAGCCTCTTAATAAGGCTCAAATTTGTATGCTGCATGCAAATGCACCGGCAAACGTTTACTCCCGACCGCCGTGGCGTAGTGTCGGGCGTGTTGTTATGTCGCGGAATTTGTTCTCAAAAAGGAGCGGGACGAACGGTGCAACTTGTTAATGAGAGAACTTTATCGGCGGCGGGCCATTTGAAACGCCCCGTAATTCGAGTCCTCCACTTATCGACCGTGCGCAGAAAACGCTTCTCGGGAGTTTGTTGCGCGCGTAACGATCATGACTTCAACACTGTCATTCTTTGCCAGACGATAGTTTGCATCACGAGCTCAGTCCGGTCTCGCTGTTTATGATGTTTTCGTTCAAACTTGTTCCGAAGCGTATGGATATGGTGGCAACAGTATATAAGTTCTGTAACAGATAGACTACACGGACGGCGAAGTGAAATTGAGCGCGGGTTGGACTTCGACCTTGGTCGGATAAGGAAAGTCGTGACTTTATAACCGTGTCTAGATTATGCCCATTTTGTGTTTGATATATGTATCCCAAGGAAAGCATGCGTTTCGATAATCATAGACACTTTCTTGCGAATGTATATTTTGAGTTAGATGAAAGTTTCTCCTGTACATTTTCTAGTAAATGTATAAAATTGCTGAGCTTATATTTCGCTGTAACATGTCTGCTTTTTGCGGCTTGTGCAACTATACGTTTGACTCAACTTTGATTAGGACTTCAAAGTCAGTCAAACGAATGTACCCACGCGCACGTTAACCCACATGTTTGCAACGTGCAGTCGATTACAGCGGGACAATGAAAGTAACGAGATCGACGTAACCTCTCCGTCTTGTCGGAGCGTATCGCGTTCGCCCGCCGAAAACCTCTCTGCGTTTGTCATTTACCTCTGGAAGTTGCCCCTAATAAGATTGCGTCCCGTACACGTATGCGTGTGTATCGCACAGCATGCAAATACGGCGCGATTTCCTGTTTACGATCGTCGTGTCATCCAACGCGCACGTAACTCTCGGAACCTTGTCGTCAATGTCTTCGTCGGGTACTGTTTGCAGACGGTCGGATTGGCCGAATTACCGTTGCGGAACTGGCCGGTGAATTTTTATTCGCCATCGAATTGGTATTCGCGGCCGTTCTTGTTCAGAACCCGCATTGTTTTATTTTGGCCATGTTTCGCATTCGGTCTGTGTAGTACAGCTCGTTCAATTTCGAGCCCTGCGCTTTACGGCCGTTCTACTCTGCTCTCTGACGTTTTCGTAACATTTGGCGAAGCCAAACGATTACATTTTATTCATATTACGATTTGTTTGAAAGTCGACAACAGACGTGGAACGCGTGCGAAAACTAAAAATGTCGATACATACACACATATGCTCACCTATTCAAACAACAGAATGTACCAAACACAACATAAACACGCCAGCATGAATCGTACGTGCATATCAAAACCTCCACAGAATATATCGGCAGAAACATCCCGGTACAATGTGCGCAGATTGTGTGAGAGCAATCTCTTAAACGGCGAGAACGAAGAAAAAGCATGATGACAGGACGGGGATTAAATAATCGGGCGCGCAGCAATGCCCTCGGTTAAATTATAAGTTCGGAAACAGCCCGTTGAATGGAGTTCAACACGCAGCTATGCGAGGCTAATCGACTGTGCGGTAACTCGGAGCCCGCAATCACTCGTCGAAAGGACCCCCAGACCCTCCCACATTTCTCCAAACGCACCACTCGCACCAGGTACAATGGGCGGCGGGCCATTCAGATCGAACAAATAATATCGAGTGCGTGAGTCGATCGATAAATACGGCCCATCGACGTCGTCCGTGATCGAGTAATAATCGACATGGAGTGCCGGACTCTCCACCGTCTCTGTCCTCCATCTTTCGCCCACAATCGCTCCGTCTCGCTCACACACACTCGATCTCTGTCAACGTCTTTGTTCCACCATACACTTCCCCGGCGACTCTCCAAACTCCGCTCATTTGGGCTTCTCTCTCGCATATTCTCTCCCTTTCCGCTCTTCTTCCCTCTTTTAGACACGCGCTATCGAGTGTCGGGACTCGAGGGTGCAATCGAGAGGCGTGAATGCTCTCTTTGTCGCGATGCAAATGTCAACGCGGACGGCGGCGGCGGCGGGGCGCTTTATGCCGGATGCACAATACCGAAGTGCTCATAATAATGGTAATGAGAGAAGAAATATGGCCGGGCGTTAATAAACGCACGACACGAGAGAGGAGCGAGGCGTATCTGAAGTGGTGGGGTGGGGGGGATAGGACGGGCGCAGTTGGGGCTGAAGGGAGGGAGCGAGAGAGAGCGTGACATACGGAGAAAAAATGACGAGTGTCTCGTGCGCGACCGGGCTTCTGCATATTTTTCCCCGTGTTAGATTAAAGGTACGCATCAACATATTATACAGAGGCGACATATGCTACACGCAGGGTTAGCGCATATATCACGTCGATGTCAACCCCTCGAACGGTCGAACCCCCAAAATTACGAGGGCCACCGTTTATTATTTCCCTTTCTCTCTCTCGCTCTCCCTCCGTCCTGTTTCACCCCGTTTCTCGACCCGTTTCTCCTCCTCTACGGGACTGCCCTCTGTCCAAACATACGGCGCGCATCGAAGACTTATGTATATGTATATAGATGCGCGCCCATGGCGCCTCTCCTTTTTCCACGGGGTCGAAGCGTTAATTTTCTTATAATTGTTTTCCTCCGAGGTGCGGACGATAAACAAAGTCGTCAGTCGTCGCGGCGTTCGTACGTAACGATAGCTCGCTCACCGTGAAGCGGACGGGACGGAGTGGACTCGTTCCTCCAAGGCTTGCTTGCGACTTGTCAGGATGTATAATCGAGCGCCGCGCTACACGTACTTATGCAAATGTTCGCCGTACTGGCGCGGGTTCGATTATACGAGCCGGTATGTATCGGCGATAAACACCCGGTCTGAATGTATGTTAGCAGAAGGATGATACGGAATTAGCGAATTGATACTTTGACACGCGAATGACACTGCACTTATCGTGTTACTTTGTGTGACGGAAGATCGGGCGTGTGTTAACAGTTGTTTAAGAACGGTCGAGGTTGTCTCAAGGTTTTCCTACCTGAGTGGAAGACGGGTACAAGTGCTGGGTTCGCGCGAATACACGATAATAGTATGGCGTGCATTGTAATTATGGAAATTTACACGTGGATTGGATATACGTATGTACTAGGTAACTAGGTGAAATGGCATTTGTCGGAGGGAACAGGAGTACCAGAAAGTTTTACAATTCGGCAGTCGCTTTGCTCCTTGTAACCCACTTTGCACGAACACTCATCATGCATTCTCTCTATTCAGAGATTACACTCGATATTCTCTTTGTTACAATTGTTTCAAACGCAGCCTCTGCCCGACTTAGAAAGCGGTAGAAGCAGAAGGCTTTCCTCAGCTATGCGCACGGAGTCATGTATACACAATGTTCTACCGCTGGTCTGAAGGCTTGCAATTAGTGATAAAATATTCATTCCGCACAAGTTTCGTCTCATCCCTAAATTTAGAATTTACTTTCACCTAGAGTACCTAGACCTAACACATTTCTGCCGATTAAATCTCCAAGAGATGTACGCATCTTGAATTACATGCAAGCACTGAGTTCACATGCATGCATTTTATATTAACGCGTATTCATTAAATTTACATTCGTGATTATTCCACTTTAATCCGTTCCTTCCTTTGTTAACGCTCACGACCCGCTACCAACGTGATTCGTCGAACCTACGCTCCGTTTGGTCATTTTTTCCGCCATTGCAGTCACACTCTCCGGTGTCACGTGGGTGTAGGTGAATATTGTGCAAGGATCGCCTGCAATTTCCGATGCGCGATTTCAATCGCCTGCATTGCCTAATGAGAGGGTCTGAGAATTAATCGTTGGGTATGTTTCATCCCCCTCTCCCTCTTGTTTCTCTTTGTCTCCCCCCTATACGCTTCATATCTGCTTTTGTCTTTCTCTGTACACACGTACACCTTTTCCTGTCACTGTTTCTTTATTTTCCGCCCTCTTCTGCTTTCTCATTCAACTTCCCCCCCATTTCCACTTCAGTTCATTTTTAAGACCCTCCCTTCCACCGTAATCTCCGCCGTCGTCAATTTTCATCACAATTTCTCTGCTTATTTCTGTCTCTGCTTCTGCATGTGACTCTCCTTCCGCTCAATGCCGAATGTTCTTGCATAAGTGCTGACGTCTATATCTCAATGTAACATATTATGTCTCGCCAAGGGTAGACGCCTATCCGGGCATAATGTATAACGGTTGTAAGCCTATTTCAACGTGATTGTTTATACATCTCTACGTACGACTGCGTCCCTCATCCCTTCCCCCCTGCCAAACCGGAGCTATTGTAAAAACAGTGTCGTTAATATCGGCACACTTTGCCATTCATATATCATAATGGCTCGTGCTGTCGGCCGTTTTGATGCATCGATTTATCGAATCTCCGATTTTCCATGCATTGTAATGAAGCTGTCCCCAACTATGCGCCGTCTTTCTCGCTCTCGCGTCGAACCATGAGGGAAGCATAATCACAGTGGCACGACGAACTGGAAGCTCACGCACGACGTTGTCTTACGATCGATCGAGCTGCGGCCTCTGATAGATTGATGTAACAATGGAGACTCCGTGGCGGGTATGCATCGCTAAGATTCCAATAGAGGCGAGCATACCTATGAATCTATGTATGTGCGTCGCGAGCGGATGAATAGAACTTGCTGACGCAATATTTTTCTGCCGATCGTCAGGAATCACGTTATAACATATGCGCGACGATTCAAGGTGGACGTTGAATTCTTTGTCGGGAGGTAAGCTTCTTGTTTCCTAAGAAGCCGCATGGCTTCGTCGATCACGTTTCAAAGTTTTCACGTTTCGCGCGAACGCCTGCATCTCACTATATGTATTCCGTTGTCGCGGGCCGCTGTAATATATATGTTAAACAGTGAAGTCGCGAGATCGAATTTAAATACGCCCGTGCACTTCGGCTCCGTTATCAGGCGTCGCAATCGGGAACGATATTTTACCCTGCAAAACAAATACCTGAAACGACGGAAGGCTCCGCATCCCGCCTCTCATATCTTACGTCATCCGCCCCGGACACTCTGGCACAAAGTCGCGAGATTCGATTTTAAAATTCACGTCCGCCGTCCAATTACCGTGCACGCGATAATCGGAATTTAAAGCACGAAGGTACCGTTGAGCCGTTCGACAAAAGGAGAAGCCCGGTCGCGCATACAATTTCGGCCGAAAATCACCGGTGCCCGGCGTCGGAGCGATTACGGCTGTCGGATAAGTGCGGCGAGGAAGAGAGAGGAGGAGGAAGGTGGCGAGCGGAGGGAAGAGGATCGACGGAGGAAGCGAGCGGCGAGAAAATAAGTCCTGTGGACGTGGACCTAACCCAACTCCGAGCGCGGCCGAAGGAGCGAGAGGGCGAGATCGATAACGATTGAAATAATTATAAGAATAACCGCGGCGGGAGCGACTGCGATATTAATATCGATACGTATCGATATTACGCCGGCCCCGTAATAAAGTCGTCGCTCGAGCGTTTATTAACGGGGGCCGTCCGACGAGGGACTATATTACGGTATCGGACGGGTGGGCCGACGGTCGCCGATCGGCCGGGATCGATTTGTCGCCTGATCGACAGATCGGCAGCGCTGATCGAGACGCCGCGCCGGAGACAACCGGCAATTGCGAACAACAATGTTGAACGGCCGCGATGTCTGCCCGGCGGGCACAGACTCGAGAGGCGGCACGAAGAGGAGGGGTGTTGGCTAGAGTATGAGAGGACGCTAACGAGAGAAAAATAAGTTGCAAAAGTGAAGGCGGGATGAAAGGAACGAACGGAGTGATTACTTGGGAGGAAGACGGCGCAATTAATGCGAGGGAAAAGTTGCATCAATGGGTAGGTGGGAGGGGGTGGGAGGAGATATCGCTATTCGCGGGAAACGCAGAGGAAGAAAGTATAAATGAGGGACGGAGAAGTGGGCGACGCTAAAAATACGTCACATTAAGACGTTCGGTGCGGAAGGAAGTTTATTGCGAGTTTCGCAGTTTCCGCGTGATAACGACGCTCAACATAGTCTGCAAAGGGATAGCGCGTTGGCAATATATGCGGAATGCGAACAAAGCGTAATAACGAAACGTATCTGCCTAGTGTCAGGCTACCAGAGGAGGAACAGGGAGATGAAAAGGGAAAATGCACGGAGGTAGCCATTGTGAGGACGGAGTTTGGCGTGCGAGGAAAGAGAGCAAGTAGAGGAAAGAGAGCGGCATTAGTAAAACAGAAAGGGAGAGTAGGAAACGGCGTGAAAAGGAGAAAACGTCCACGATCCATCATCCGACTCCGATGTCAGAGCGTTGCGCGTCGGGCCCGATACGTATTAACATATTCATGCGTGACATTGCGAGGACGCGCATCTGTCCGTCAATCTTTCTCTGTCCTACGTCGCCCTACCCCGTGTGTCGTGCGGAAAGTTACGCGGCCGGGAGGGACGCGAAGGAAAAAATCGGGACAACCCTCCTCGGGGACGTCGCGGTTTGAAGGCGAATCTGCTGCGTCGAACGTTGCTTGAGTCTTTTTTCCTCACCGCCCTGTCTCTATACAATACACGAATCGTGTTCCGTTTTTTGGGGATCCGCTAAATTGACTTCTTCGTTCGAGCTGTGCACCTCATAACGATTGGCACTTAATGGATCGTTGTGCTCGTGCCAGATGTGTTAAAGATGTATTTAATATTACACGGTAGGAAGTACGAACCGTTTAGCTTAGAACGATTTTCAAATTGCACATCGTAGATTCGATGTCTTACAGTTGTTTACGTTCAGGAGTGAACGAGAAAAATGAACTCGTGTCACGTCGTTTTTGGACAGAAAGAGTGAGACACGAAATAGCTGACCCGTGCTCAGTATTCCACACTTCACACCAAACGTTCTGAGCATTGAAATATTTATTTTGTTCAGACTCCCAAAATGGTCATCCATTTCTCTGGCGCCCGAGCTCCGGCAAGAAGCCGGAAGGGATGTGGGCAGGAAAAATAAATCAGGTCGGCCCCTTTCCTGAAATATCGCGGTTACGAGAGGAGAACGCGTGCCACGGTCATATGTGTGTATATAGAGGTATATGTATACATGTTGAGCCACACGCTTGTCACTTGCAGTCGTACCATTCTGTCCTTTCGGTCTCGCAACTTCTCCGGCGGATACGGTATTTTTCAGGGTAGAAATATCAAATGGGTGCCAGGAGCATTAACATAATCGCTCTCCATTTTTCTCCCTTCCCCTTAGCGAAAAGTGTGAAACGTGGGCGTGGTATGTGGTCAGGGTGAAAATCAGGCTCTCCCCCTTTGAGGTGTCACGGTTATGCAAATGACGTTTTTATGTCTTCACGTAGGGTCACTACTTACTTCTGTGGCGTCGAGAGACGGTAAAATAGAAGCGGGCATTAAGCTCGAGCATTAACCCAATTTAATTGCACTTTATTTCGATTCAGTTCGTAGGTACGGACGGTCAGTTTTTCGTGTTGCGCTTATATTGCCGTCGACTCTTCGAACGTCATGTATTAAATTATTAATCATTGAACCGCGACTGGCGAATTTTCAGCATTCAAGAACATTCGTACGTCTTACTTCGAACAGATTTAATTTTAATTTAATTTTGTGCCCGAGCCACCTTGTTTCCTCTCTCTGTGTCCTGTGTCTGTGTGTCGCAATGTACGTGTATATCGGCGGTGACGCAAAGCAGTTAAAAGAGCTGTCAATCGTATCAAGGGAACAATGGAGACGTTCGCAGATATTATTAATAGACTTTATCCGTTTTACCCATCCCGAACGGTTCATCTTTCTGCGTCATCCCTATTTCGTCGCACAAAGAGCGAATGCGGCGCGCTGAGAACAAAAAATCGCACCCCAATGTCTACCATGCCTTCTTTCGTTAAAGTATTGTGGTCGAGCGATGACCGTTTATGGCTATTCGCATGGTCCGCCTCCTCTCGTGTCAATCTCACCTTTTTCTCGTACTAATGGACCATTTGCGGCTTTCGAAGTAAATGGTGAGTCACATTCACGGTCGGCACTTTTTTCCGCCGGACTGTTTTTTTCCAGCGGGAAGACGTAATTGGACGGTAATGACCAGGGAACGTTGACAAATTTCTGATTAGGAAAATACGTTGAGAGTAATAAATCACGCGATACATTGAATACGGACAGTATAAAGACTGATGCAACGTTATGTATACGACATCTGTATCGTACAAAATAATAATTCGCAGCGCGGCCGGGAAGAAGATAATTCTTCATGAAAAAATGTGTCCGAAACGTGGAATAATTCTAGTTCATACTCCATTGTAATTAAAAAGCGGTGTAACAAATTTCTCAATTACGCGTGTTGACGTACGACCATCCGTCGTGCACAGTTCTGATCCACGGGTACTGCCAGAAGGCTCATTATCGCGTCAACGATCATATCATTATTTCCGATGAGTCGGACTTCTGGTACGAAATGACGTACGATTGAATTCAATCAACGAGCATAATGAATTATCTATTTCGGTCAGGGTTAGGTAGAGATTATTACCGCTGCATGACATCCATTGACCGTTGACATGGGCATGTATATACCACGGTCACATCATTAGAGACGTATTGACGGACATTTGTAACAATCGACCCTTCCAATCAATTGTACTCCCCGTCGACATAATTAACGCGACGCACAATGCACCTGCCGATGAGCGTACGTCGCGCCAAGCATATTCGCGTTACAAATAAGCGCATATATTGGCAGCCTCCTCCCCGTCGCGCGCATCCTAGCCGTAATAAATTCCTCTCACTCAATCAATTGCACCAGTTAGCGGCGATTGGTATTACGCCGGCGATAAATCACTGGCACATCATAGAATTACATACCCGCCCGGCCGACGAGCGCGTGCGTAATATTTATTACGAATAGAATCCACTTATTCATTATATTTATCGTTTATTTCCGCGCATAAATTCGACATTCTGAAACCGCGAAGTCCGCTCTCGGGCCGGCGCGCTAGTGGCTTGCGTCTACGGGCGCATAAACTCTCCGCGGGCGCGATAAACACGTCGCATTTACCGCGAGTAGAGGGAACACCTCGCGATAATGCGCCCGCGATAAAACTTTTCGCCGCCTCGCCGGCAATTTATCGCCGGCGCATCGGTGAGACGGGGGACAAAGAAGTGCAAAAAGATGGGAAGCGAGAGAGAGAGACAAGGAGTGGTAGTAGAGCACCCAGCATCGCGCGTCTAGCGTCCGTTCGGATCGCACGAAGCACGGGCGGCGGCCGAGCGTGTACCGAGAACGACGATGCAATAAAGTCGACGACTTTATCAGCGGCGACAGGTTCGTCGCGCCCGTTAATATTTTCCCTTTCTTCGTCAACTCTCGCCTCCGCGCGCGGGGGGCTAGTTCGTTCGCCCCATGACGGTCGTCACCGTCTCGTCGTCCGCGAACGCTTATTAAATTAACTCGTTTAATTGGACGCGGCCATTATTCCATGAACGCTCGCCGCACGTGCAGGCGCCCATAGAAACACGATCCTATGGGAACGTCGTTTTGTTACGCCGAACCACCGCCGCCGCCGAGTCCCTTTTTTTTCTTTTTCCAACCGCGACACGTTATCCGATTCTCCCTGGCTTACTTGTCTCCCTTCTTCCTTCCTCCGTCGCACGCTGCTTCTTGGTGTCCGCGTACCTCTGGCCCGTCGAATCGTTCGCATTGCCCGCTGTGTCACGATTATTAACCCCGTCGTTCCGTGTGCGCCGACCGGATATTGCCGCCCGACGGATTGTGTTTCCGAGGTGCCGGGACCTTTATCCGGCCAATTAGTATTGACGTCTACAGGCAGAGTTGCTGCGCGTGTGCGTGCGTGTTTCAACTTTCAACTGCCGCCTGCATTTTCCGACCGTGCGCAGATTTTAGATAGATAGGGATTGGAACAGCGGCGTTGGCGTTGTTGCGAAAATTCGTGAAAGATCAGGGTACATGAAACGGGACGAGTTGTGTATTTAATGGAATCGATGTCGAGCACCAACGTTCACACATTTCAATTTCATCGCATCATCAGTATTTATCCCGGACTCTGTTAAACGTCAAAGTACGAAGAAACCGTGCGTGGTAGTATAAAGAAATATTTTTCGCCGGCGAAAATAGTTTTCAATCACAGCGTCCGAGGAAAGCTTTACGATTGAGGGACGGGAAAAAAAGGGCTGAGACAATTGTTCCGCGAACGACGCTGCGAATGGTGGCGTCAATCGTCGGAATTCAATTTTCGGCCGCGAAACGTCAGCGTCGCATAGGCGAGGGATTACGGCCATCGCGAAACGCGTCGGCAGAAAAACGACAAAAAAGAGAGAGAGAGAGAATCGCTCTTCAGGGATTTAATAAAGAACGTACAAAAAGTCGATACTTTCTGCCCTTTCGTGAGACGACAGTTCCTGCCTGCAGTTTCTGTCGCCGCTTTAATTCGCTCTCCTCCGAGTGCCCTAGTCCTTTAGTGCCATTTCGACGGAGCCGAATGCGCGATTATCGAATAGGCTGGGACGATGAATGCCGTTTGCGGGCGAGATCGCGCTGCCCATTTGGAAATTAACGAATCGCATCGACGGGAAAAAAGTACCTGTACCGTGAAGCATGTTTGGACGGCGACGTGTGTAAACAAGCGTGCGTGTATGAACGTGCGCGTGCTCGGTGTTTGCATCGCGTATATAGGACGTTCCTCCTGAACGGACCAATTCGATTTTCTCCTGCACTAGATGTGATGAGATATTTCGAGGGGGTCGATGATCGATGGGACGATGTTTTCAGGAGTTGTCTTTCGCGATTTATGAAATTTGTCCTGCGATAAATTCTGTTTACCACCCGCGCCCGCTTAGTCTCGTTTACTTTAGGCACGTACTTGCGCTTAGCGTATTATAAATGATCGGCTGAAAAGTTTCTCCGCAATGCCGGCGGCGAGATTAAAATATTGAAAGAGACGCGAAAAGGCAGACGGACAAAGGTTATGAACGCATTAATTAAACCGGGATAACGTAATTTCATCGCGTCAAGAATTTGTTCGGAGCGTTTATTACAGTTTCGTTTGACTGAGACGCATCGCTTTCAAGTTTCCTTTTTACGCGCGAAATCCCGCCCCATGAGGATACCGTAACAAAAGAACGCGCGGGGGTGTGTATGTTTAACGTAACATAAATTACGGCCCTCGACAGTTCAAATAAGGCTCGGCTAATGGAAAGAAAACGTCGAAAGAATGGGATGAAAAATGGGAATAAGTTGAACATAAGAAATGTCGGTGCTCCGAATAGAGGCCGTAGAGATGGATCGAATTCATAAAACGTTCCCGCGAATAACGTGTCGCCGCGGAAAGGCCTTTCCATCGAAAATCTCCGAAGATAATACATTTTAAACAAACATGTACGACATTACAACCGCCGTGCAACGGTATCGGTGACCGTTCGCCACAATCCCACGTTGTTAAACGACCCATTCCAGCTTGCGGTAAAAACAGCCTCGCGCCGTACAACAGCCAGCCGCGGCGACTGATTTTTCCGAGACGGCCGGCATATTTTACGCGAATCAAACGCTTACGACAGACGTTTCGCGCGCGATAAAACGGTCCCGTCCGTTTCACTCTCGCCTCTCTCGCGGTCTTTTTTCATCCCCTTTTTCCGTCGTCATCGTTGTCCCGAAGGCCCGTTCGGATCGCGGGCAGCAGTAAAATCCGCCTATATGGCGCGACACCCTACGGCTCGAAGAGGCACGGCGGCGGTCCTTTATGGCACTCGACGAAGCGGAATGCGCGATTATCGACAGATACGACGATAAATGCCACTCGTAGAAAGACTGCGAGTCCGTTTTAGCCGGCCGACGATTTACCTTGTCAGACGGCGACGTCGTTCTTTCCCGTCGTTCGTCGATCCCCGACGTTCGCTAGCTGGGACGGTCCTAGTGTCTATGAAGAATGATCGTATAGGCATAGGCATAGACTATAGAGCATAGGCGGTGTATCTGTTTGCCATGCTTTTTCACGACCGTCCACTGTTTCCACGTACCCGTGGCAAACGTTGCAAATATTCTCGTACTGCTCGCGATATGCGGAGTTTCGTGCTGCGTGGGATTTAATGATGTGTGAAGTCTCGTATAAGCGCAACAAGTATCTAAATGTCCTCCGTTAATCGTATAGGGAAGTCGGAGTTATAAGAATTCGCGTCACGGTTCGTTGGTTCTAAATAGAAATCATGATTCTATACTTTCAAATTCGATACGTGAACCGACGTGCAATCTCTGTATACAGTAAACCGTAAAATTGGGCGTAGAAAGTCGAAGTTGAAGTGATTACATGTACGTACGGAGGTTCTGTCGGCTGGGAACTCTACTTTCCGTTTGAGATCCTTTCGCAATATCATCGACCCGATTCGTCCGTTGTCACGCGTGTCTCGTTTCTCGCGAGGACGCGAGGAATCTCGTGGACCAGCACTATCGACGATCGTCGATTTATAAGGACAAAAGCAGTTCATTCACTTCTTACTGTTAGTCTTCGAATTAACGACCTCCTTTCATCAGTTCGACCCACATGAAGAAAGTAACACGGTGCCCCACGCGTAACGGAGTGTGCACAGCTCAAACTGGCAGCAAACTGCCAACTAACAAATTCCGACTATTAAAAGCTCGTGCCTGAAGCGCGCTGCCGGTCAATTAATGAACCCTGTTTATTAACGAAAATGCCTTCAATGTTGTTTCACTGTGTCGTAAAGTAAATTGTGCTGAGTGTGCGCGGTGGGCCGTGGCGAAGAGATAATGGCCAATGAATTAGCATTGGTACTCTCTCCGCCAACTCACGTCACGCGTAAAACGTAAGATCCGTGTTAAGGCATCGCGTGTGGGGAAGGGAGAAAGAAAGGAAGAAAAAATGGCGGGACCGGGCACTTATTAAACGCGCGTCCTACAAAAAGTCGGGCCTACATCGATTTCGCGATCGCGTTACACGAATTACTGTCATGCTCATCTTATTATCGAGCCACGTCGCGGGGCAATTTGATGAGGAATTTTTTTCGTCCCCCTGTCTCTCTCTCTCCCCCCCTCTCTCTTTCTATCGATCTTACTGTCGAGTCAACTTGTACCCGCGGGACACTACAAAGTAACGTTGATTTATCTGCCACGTAGATCGGCGTGCGCTGAGATTCGATCGATTACGGATGAATAACCGCGTAAGGTGGATGAGTTGCACGAATTTTAGCCGTACAATGTGTGCCGTCGCCGATGTCAATCTCTCATCGCGCCAACGATTGTGCCTACCACGTGCTGAGCATCGTTTCTCATTGCCGACTCCGGAGAAGTTCAAATGATCGTGCGGTCGTAATAAGTTAATTTGCGGGTTAAACTTCGTAATTAAAAGAAACAATAGCGGTCGTTACCCGTTGCGTTGAAAGAATGCATCGTTTGGTACGATCTTCTATAAACTAATTACTAAACTATCATTTCGCCCTTTTACGCAATCGTTGCTTTTAAACGAAGCCATCGATCAAGAAATCTATCGAACCACGCATGCGACTTACAATGTAGAACTCCTCAATTTCCGAACCGTCTCAATAATGAAATGACGACGCTTGTTCAGCCGTTCGTAAACCGTAAAACCTCTTTTTCTCATTCATCAACGTGACACACTAAATGTAACAACGATGAGGCACGAGCCACGAGATAGGCGATCACTGCCGGACTGCCGGCTGAAGACGCGTGTCGTCATCGTTAGGAGCCGAAAGCTCTGCAGCTGCTGGCAGATGCGCGCTTGTTTCAAATTCGGCCTTCCCCGTAGGGGAGCGTCGAATTAGACGATCTTCACGAAAAACGTCTTTAACAGCATCTCGACGTGGGCGCCCCCCCGTTCGTTTCGTTCGTTTCGTCCGTTCGTCGCTTCATTCCATCTGCTCGTTGAACGGGCAAGCTGTGCAGGCTGCCTGTTGCACATTTCGGGTGGTATCGCCACTCACTGTGGCTGGGTCACTATCGGCACGGGGTCACTGGGAAACCGGCTATATTGGGTGACTCTAAATTTAACCTCGATGCCAACGCATTTTCTAATGGGGCATATGGATGAACGCGAAGAAAACGTATAGTCATGAGTGATTGTCATAGTACTGATTTTGATCTATGTTTTACGAAAAGGTGTTGGCATTCACAAATGTTGATGTCAACGATGAGAGTTGTGCCTAATGAAAAATTGGAAATAATTACAATGTACGGAGATTGTCGGGGGGAAATGATAATGATGCTGCGAATTTCGACTAATAAGACGAATTTGATATCGTTATGTTTAAGAATGCGCGAGAATGATCTGATATAGCCTGCTGATAGTATTTGCTGAATCTTTATTCTACTTAGTCAGTCTAGGCACCGGCGTCTCTTTAACGAAAATTTGATTATTCCTCCGCTTCCGCGCAAACACAGTTTCAGATTAATGTCGCTCGTTCAAACGCTAACTTGTTTGCACTTGGCTACTTCAATTAGACTTTGAAATAATAGTCGCGTTCTGTTTACAGAAGACAGCAGCTCGAGCAGTCTGTTTACTGCGAGTCTGAGTCACGGAGATCCACCGTGGAAGATGACAGACACGATGTTCACACGACTACTCCGGATAAAATAAAGGTAAAGTACATGCTCTTAACTATGCGCCGCATCGAATGGCATGATTATATATATTCCCTTATCGTTCAGATGAAAATGATCGAAACTTCATTCGTATTCTCTAACAAACATAAATCGCGGCGCGTTATTCCCACATTCCATTTCCTTTCTTACAATTTGGGACCTAATACAATTGCTACCTCAGCTCTTCTCGAGAACAGAACCAACCAGAAAATTTTACTTCACACTTCTTACTACTCTTCATTTCGCGACAATTTCGTTTTTTCACAACGCACCATATATTAAAGCTACTTCGTATCAAACAAGTAATTGCAACCAAAAAAAGACGTCCACACACCTACACGCATAATCTCTACAATATCGGTCCGCCATTACTCTCGTACCTCGAACATACAACCAAGCGTCCCGTCACCCTCGGTCATTAATTTAGGTTAACCGCGACCCGACGGCCAAACTTTCTTTCACGGAAAACGGATAAAATCTGTTACAGGGCACCACGCAGGACCTGTTCGAGCTACTGGAGAGAGTGCAAAGTTCACGGCTCGACGATCAGCGCTGCGTCCTACCACCCTACTTCTCTCAGGTGAGTTCGCTCGCGACGTTCTTGTGCCTCTTCCCCCGCAAGAAGGGGGAGGGAGGAAAAAAAAGTTCCCAGCCACTTTTACGGCGGCCGAACAGTAGTGAGAGCGGCGCAGGGTTTAGTCGGCGTGCGCGCTTTTTGTCGGGGATGAGAGAGAGGCGCAAAACAGGGTTAATACGATACCGGCGCCCGTATGTCTCGAGAATATACTCCCTCCACTCTTCAACCCCCTCGGCCTGTCGTTATCTAATTTCTGGTATTTACCGTGATGAACGGGCCGAGGTGGCTCGTAAAAAGGCTGGCGCTGAAAATTTACGACATTCCCGTCTCACTCCACCCGTTTCCAGCGACGGCGTGTCTCTCCGCTCCCGCTGGCGCGAGTTACTTTTGTCAGGCTCAATTTGCGTGGAAACGTCGCCGGTTTAATTGAGAATAACAGCGCGAGCGCGGATGTTAAGAATTTATATTCGCGAAAGTGCGGCTTGGACGAGTCCCGTCGTCTTCAACTGAGAAACGATGCATTTTGGTTCGCAGATGTGCATGTATGTGTGTGCGTAGAGTCGGATACGGAATGTAATCTACCTCGAGTGGGTACGTGGAATCCGAAGTACTATTGAAATTTAATGAAAATCCGGAACGATTGTGTTTTCAAGAAAATGGATCGATCGCGTACATTTCACATTGTCTATAATTACAGTAGCGATGTTTGTCTCAATGAACCTATACCAACTCCATTTCTCCAAGTTGTCAATACAATTCCGTGCATCTCGAATTAGCAACACCCTTCAAAGAGATAGTTACTAATCAATCTCTCGCGACCGACAATAGCTTAATTTTTCAATATCACTTCTTTATGATCGATCCTGACATCGTTGGTGATTAATATCGTCTGAATAAACGCGCGCGCAGCATCCGTAGATAACGACGCGAAGATGGATGAACTCGATCATTCGGCACGGGCGCAGTTAGACAGAACAGCCTCAGGTCGAATCGTTTGGTCACGCGTCGCTTGAATTCCAATTGGAGATTCTGCGAAGCGCGTACTCTCCACGTGCTCTTCATAAAATGTTCAGCTTGCCGCGACGGATGACCCAGCTACGAGCAGGGGGGTGAATAGTTGCCAGTCATGTGCTAAACTGTCCTGAAAAGGGTGACGAGCAGAGAATCGGGGGAAGGGGGATGGCCCACACACAAAGTCGCCCTCGGATAGTCGAAGAAATGAATTCGTACTTCCGTCACGCGCTCGTGTTTGCGGGGATCGATTAGATGCAACGACGTGTCTAATGACAGTGGCCTCGTTGATCGTTTGACACTCGGGGAGTTGTAAGCGTGAGTTGGCGAAAAATCTGGAAAGTCACTTGAAATCGTGACGGGGAGAGCGTTGTCGCGGTTAACAGGGTGTGAAGCCGACTAGGATGACGTTTTCGGTACTTTTGTGTGCGATCGATTCATGGATTGTTGAGAATGGATGAGTTCAAGTGGAGACGGTTTAAGAGAAAAATGAGAACCTGATTGGCGTGCTATGATTGATCGTAATACGGGATATTTCAATCATGGCACTCGAGAATGTGACAGTGTACTCATGTTCTAATAAGATGTAGTAATATTTAGCGTACGCATTCCAATGTTTTATGTGTTATATTCTGAGGAAGGTTTGAATCGCTTTCAACGCTCATTGACTTATTTAGGTAAAAATGCATTAGAGACGCGTCGCGGCCTTAAGTGCATCCATTAAAAAAACTTGCGTCGCAACGTATTATAGACATCAAACGGAATACGTTTACTGGAAATTTTGCGACTCGCGTACGCGAAAAAAGTGTCATTTACTCGCCCGCCGGATATTGCTTCTGACGAATGGGACGATAAAAAATGTTGCACATGTGACAGAGGCGTTCTTTCGCGCACTGGCAAAAATAACGCATCCTGTCCTGTCACTTTTTACCGACTCGCTCTCCCAGTCTACGAGTATAATGCCTCTGTTGCTCGTCATCTGGATAGCACATGGATCGTTTCCCACGGGAAAGGCCCCTGCTGACTTTTTTCTATCGTCTGTGATTGAGCAGAATTCTGCCTAACCGACGAGGGTGCCCAGTTGGTAAAGTCAAGTTCGTCTGCATCAACTGCTGTACACTTTAGCCTCGGTAAAGAAGAACGCTTCAATTCGGATTACCAACCGACGAAAAATATAAAAATAGGCTGCCGATAAAGCCATGATCTTTCTTAACTAACATTGATAATGAATTGGTTGATGTTCTCAGAAACTACGTTATCATGTGCACAAGTTAATCATTCAAATTCAACGCATCAGTCCTGATAAGACTAGGGACAATGAAAACTGTCATCCTGTACATAACGGACTCATATAATTACACGATGCGTAATGCTGCCATTATCTGAAACTCGATTACGATACAATGCTAGGAATAAGTTAATACGTCAATATCATGACTGCAACCATTATGCCAATCTTCTCAGAACAAAACGGATCAACTTCCGCCACGCCGCAATCGTATCATATCCGATACGTTATATTTAGGTATTAAACCATTCACACCCACACACGAACGCTCAACGGACAATGTTCACTAAAGCTTCACTAAATGCACACATCCCTAAATATATACCCGGCATCATCATTCGCAGCCATAATACCGATACACTTCCATCAACAAAAAATACCCGCAATCCTCCGACCGAATCAAGAGAACACAAAGAATCCGACGCACATCTCATCTGCAGGGTGCAAAGTGCGTTTCTAACGGTCGACCCATTTGAAAGCGTTCATCTAAAAATCTGACCCTCGACCGACTTCCGATACGCATCAATCTTTTTTTCCTCCTCTTCTCGCCAGAGAAGCAGCATCGTGCGCACGATCGAAACAAAGAGCGCGGAACGTCGGGCGCACAGGACGTCACTGCTGCGGTGGCAGTGCGGCGAATGCAGACGGCCAAATGATCCTCAGGATGTAAGGGGGAGGAGCGGGCTTCCGGTCGGGCAGGTAAGCGCGCCGGAAGTCTCGCTTGAACCGTCACGGCCAACCGTCATGGTGCGGCTTTGGCCAAACGGCCGGGAAGATTTTCAGATTTCAGCGCGCTGCCTGCTCCGCCGGCCGTGAAGAGATCGGGAGATTCGCCCTCGCCTCTGCCTCGACACAAAAGGTCGTTATACTCTTTCGCCGCCATGCCGTGGGAATGGCCCCAAATGTATCGCGGGCCGAGATCGAACTTGACATCGTTCCTGGCCGACGATTACGAGCGCGGTGACTTCGGTACGACGACTGGTAGAATAAGCGTCGACTCTCTTTCGCTGCAGAACTAATTTTGCATGGAGTAATGTAGCTGCCACGGCGTATATGTGAATGTAACTAAACCTGGGTCACCAAAGCCAAAGAGGCGGGAGTAAATAGAGCAGGAATGGTAGAAGTCGATTATTGGCTAATAGATTTTGATAAATGAAAACTATGCACGAAGTTACGGAGTACGTGGGAGTATGGTTGATGCAGCAGTACGCTGCTGCGTGGCGGCGAGTATGGGAGGCATGTGTGAGTTGTGGAGTTGTGGTAAAAAGTACGGTTGGTCACATATTCCTGAACTAGGATATTCGATTTGGATTTCTGAAAGGTAAGCGATATGGGCCGTTAAAATTGTAATTTGTCCACGAGACACACAATAACGTGTACACCGTCGGCAGCGTATGCGTGTTATCTACAGTGCAGTGTTAACGATATTGCGCCTCGCGGGGAAATTGTAATGTCATCGAATTACTGATAACGCGTACATACATAAACGGTCACTGAAATTTGGCTCCACGAATACGGACGGGCGTATACCGTTTTTCGTTTACGTAATGACGTTCGACGGGTTTCTCTGCTCGACGCACACGTTGTTTACACATCTGTAACAGCAGACAGGCTATACGATTCCGACGCTTAATAATACATTTGATCGATCTTCGACGTCGGTGATCCGACAAAGTTGTAATTTGATAATGAGATAGTCTTCTCTTTGTATCTCACACGTACAGTCCGCACTTCTATCAAATCCTTCATATCGCCCACACTCACTCGCCTCTATAAACATGCACACAAACCCTCGAAAATGTAGATCTCCAGGTCTCCGCATTGACGCGGAATTGACTTCAAAGTTACGTTCACCTCGAACGGACATCGCGTACTTATAACGGAAGGAACTATTTCTCGTCTGTCGTCAGACGAGGAATTATTTGTTCCGGTCCACTGACACATTCCGACCGTCAACGCCTCGCTGACCGCATCGATCCGCGGGGCCGATCAACGGTGACGAAAATCGAAACGCAAACGCCAGAGTGCAAAGGCCCTCCTCCCCTCTCGTTCCCAGCCGCCCGCGCCGTGAGAGATATCGATGCCCGCGATACGTGCGATACGTAACACACATACACAGAGAAGGCGCGGGTGTCGGCTTTTATGTACACGGCGCACGCTCATCGATAGTAATTTAAACTGGGTGCAGCTGCCTCTTGGCCGTTATCTCTGCCGGCCGAGTCTGTCGTGGAAAAATAGGAGAAAAAAAGAGCCGATATCGATATCTGTTCTCCCGACGCTCCCTAACGGCGGTAGACAAAATTTTCGGACTGGCGACCCATGCGCGCACGGGCCCCGTGTGACATTCTGTCCCGGTGCAATTTGCACTGGTCGTGCTCGCGCGATAAGTTCGACACGACTGCGACTGCGCGATTCGTATCGTAATCGAAAGTGATTATGATGTAAGCTAACGAGGCTGAGTTCTTATCGATTGTGACCTCTTGAAAAGAGCGAGATGGAACGTTTATTGGCATCGTGGAGGTGTGTCTTGTTTGCATCAGCCTCTGCTTTTTTGCACACGCAATTAGCATCTGGTTTTTGTGCGTAGCAAGACGCGCGTACGAGGAGAATGTTATTCAGAGGGCCGTTCGGAATGAAGATTTCCTTGACTGATGTAGAAAATATCGTTTCGACGTCTGAATGTGGTTATTTCTATATATGACGTCGTCACAAATAATTCTCTAATACACCGTCTCACGTTACTGCCCTTCTGAAATAATCCGCTGCTTTGACAATATTCAAATTTCTTACCGAGTAAACCGCAGGACTCTATTCCAGTTTTGCCGCATCGACTCTTTTCCCATACGCCTAATTCGCACTCGTCATATTCCGTGCAATAACACAGGCCCGATCACGCGATTGATGTCGTAATCGAACGCGGCATCTCATAGGATTATAGGATTGCTCGCAACTCCAATTTCCCTCGGAAAGAATCGTCGAATGCCTCGTCGAACGAACGTCGACGAAGGAAACGGCTTTCATTCTGCCCGTGCGCGCTCGTAGATAAAGATTTAGCTTCGTCGAGGCATGACCGAAGGCCTTGACTGCAAACATAGTCGTTAGGTTGGAACAAGGTTAGCATTTTCAAAGGGTTACATTGGACGTCGAGGTTACGCGAGGAGAGTCAGATGGAAGAACGAAGAAAGAGCGAGTGGGAGTGGTGAGGTCGGAGGAAGGCGGAAAACGCGTGTAGAAAGAGAAAGAAACGACGGCGGAACGTCACGGCAGTAAGACGTTTGTAGTTGGGGAATGTCGGCGTTTTCGGACGCAGGAAGTTGAGTGAAATAATGAAAGAGGTGGACACAAAGGAACGGGAAGCCTCGGTACCTGTGTGCCGACAACGAAACAAGTCCACCACGAAATGACATCCGCTGTCCTGCTGAACAGAGCCTTCCCTCTCGCTTTCTCTACCTTTTCACTGTCTTACTCGCCCTCGCACGTTACACTCCCTCCTTTCCTCTTTTTCCCCGTCCCGTGGCTTCGTCCTCTCTCGGTTTCACCTTCTGCCACCTGTCGTTAGCTTCGGACGAAAAGAATTTCCCTCTCGAAATAGAGTGCTCCGTGTGCCGTGTCGTTCTACGATGGAGCGCCTTTTCAAGGATGCGGGTCTTGAAAATTAGTCGTGTAGTCTGTTGCGCAGTTAAGAATGTTTCTGCGCTCGCAAGTAAGCCATTTCCGTCGAACTCTATTCTTCCTACCTCCGACTCTCGTCTCGTCGAATTCCTACCATCCCGATTCGAGCAACGTCATTCTGGTTTCTCACAATTTTCACGCGTCGCACCGTATGAACTTCGTCTCTGTATCGCTCTAATCGCTTCGTCCACTTTTACGAGTGCTACGCCCCCTTGAGCGGTGGCGTGGAAAAAAAAAGGTGCAATGACCTAATTGATCGGTAATTGCCGCGAGTAACGATGTGTACGCGCTCGAGGGCACCCATGGCAACGTTTGTCCGACGCGCGCCAGGGCGGGTGGGTGTTTTAAGAACCGCTGGGCAGCCGAGAAGCAAAGGGATGCTCCCGGCGAGTGGGATGTAAACGATGTGCGAGGGGCAGAAATGATGGCGAATCGACGCGAGCTTCGAACTCTACGGCAGTTGCGCTCGCGCTGTTCACCTGCTCTTTTCTTTTAACGTTCAGCCTCTGTTCATGCACACTTTGTAGGAGTCATTTCCTAGGATGCACACGTATGTGTCATCGCACCTCAAGTATTTTTGATGCATCTTAACAGTACAACTACCAAGGGGTTTGACATTTCAGTAAAACATGTAGTTACCAAATTTTGCTCAATGTAACATGTAACACTTGTTCGGTGCAAGTACCTGCTCCCGTTTTACCCTGCACTTCTAATTTCCCCAACTTCGAAATCCGACGTCACCGAACAAATAGAAGCAGCCGCAACACCCAGACAGTCCAAGGAAACTTCTAAAGATCTCTCCTGCCAACTCCCAAGAGAGAATTTCTGCTTGATGTCGACATGACGATCGATCCAGAAAGACGGGAAACAATCAAATTCAATCTAGCAACCGACACCGTCCTGCCAACTCCCAAGAGAGAATTTCTGCTTGATGTCAACATGACGACCGATCCAGAAAGACGGGAAACAATCGAATTCAATCTAGCAACTCACACAACACAAAAAGTTCGACTTCGCGTACAATCGAACGTACACAGAAATCGAGCGTGTCGAACGGGGGATGGTGCAAGGTCATAGCAATCCTTGTTCATTTGGTTCGATCGAAAGAATGTGACACATCGTGCAGAGCCGCGAGGTAATCGCGTAGCAGCGGCTTCAAGACTAAAATCGCACCGAAAGGAACGGTCTCGCGAGTCGAGGGTCGTCCGAAAACACCACCAGCAAAAGCAAACGTGCCAGTGGGCTATCGGAGTCCGCGCTGATAACTGCAACGAGGGAGTTCGCGCATAATCGAACGTGCAATCGAGTTTACGCGCGGCTCGATGGTCTCGAGACCATGGCAACGTTTGTTCACGATGGCGACGAGGGAACGAGAACGACGGTGGGAGTTTTAAGAACGCCGCACCGTGAGCCGTCGACGTCATTGCAGGACGTTCGAGGGGTCGCGGACGGAAAGGGGTGCGGATGTATGTGTACGGCGTACGGCGTACGGCATAGAGTAGAGTCGGAGTCCGAACCTCGACGTTTGGCGAAGGAAGGAGACGGGGCAGAAGGAGTAGGGCGGAAAGAGAGGGGGCACGGAGTGCCGGCAGACGAGTCTCGAACTCGACGCCAGTCGCGCTCCTGCTTCCTGCGTGCTCGTGTCTTCTGTCGAGCGTGTCCAAGTTCCGCTATTGAAAAACGCTCGCTCTCACGTCGACGCGCGCGTTCGACACGAGAAAGCGAAAACGTATACAGGCACCGCGTGTACCACCGCGTCCGCAGAGGACGCACGAAGAACACAGCAGCGAGGCTGGCCGCGTACCGTGCAACTCACGCCCGTGATCTCTCGAACGCGCCCACGGGTGTAAATACTTTCTATTCTGACCTCGGCGGCTCCGCGAGAACAGCGCGACGACCGAAACGTGGGCGACAGGCAGAAAGTCCTGTGAGGGAACGGGAGTAGAGTGCACGACCACCGTGTGTGTACTACTCTTACTGTGGCTTGGTCGCGGAGTGAAAAGTTCGCCGCGAGAATGACAGCGATCGCCAGTGAAGATACTCTTGTGCCCCGTCACGCGAGAAGCGGCCACGAAGCGGCTTCAGATCGGAGCCGATTTTGGTGAACTTTTGCGTTTAGTGACCTCACTCTCTGTCTCTCTCTCTATCTCGCGTACGGTTACATTGTCGACCGAGTAATACGGAACAAATGAGAGCGTAAAGTACAGCGAGCACACGCGTTACCTGGCACGAGTACGTACACATAACACGCAGCGTGCGTGCGACGTATAATCGCGCCGTGCGTAACGCTCGCGTTACAGGGAGGTGGATATCGTGAGAACGAGATTTTCGTGGAAGCGCGTGCACGCCGGTCTCACGTCAGTTCCCACGACCGTCTCCGTTCATATCTCGTCCCCTCTCGCTCGTGCCGGCCCGCCGAATTTCGGGTTCCTTTTTCGCGCGCACGCTCGTTCGCCCGCTCCTCCAAAGTCGTTAAGGACAAGTGCTTAAGACGGTGGTTCGTTCGGCGCCGGGTTGTTTGGGCTTTATCGCCCGCAAGAACGGCAGCCTTCTTCGTGCGGTCGTTCCGACTGCGGATTTTAGTGTCCCGAGGGAGAGGGAGTTAAGCGCGGCTGGTGAAAAGACAGAGAGGAGGGTAGAATTATCGAGAGTGGCCTCTTGAAAGTGCGGAGCGGAGAAAGAGGGCAGCCGGGCGAGACGGCGGATTTAGCGAGAGGATCGTACGGGGTTACACGGTATTACGGTTATGATGGGAGTATTGAGATGGAGGCACGATCTCAGATCGGAGGCCGGCCAGCAGCAACAGCAACAGCAACAGAGGCCGAACTCCGAACGGCCGACGATGGGACACAATAGTCAGGCGCATGCCCACACGCACACGCTGCCGAAACTCGTGTCACAGGTGAGTGTCTTTTTTCCCGCGCGATAAATAATGCGCTTACGCGGCCGCTCGCCGATCGTGCGCGGCCGCGCGTAAATATCGCCGGAGTCTCGCGGCCCGCTGCCAAAACCACATTGTTCGTCGCTGTTTTATTGAGAGTTTACGCAAACAACAGAACTTTTCGGTAAATAATGGACACCCCATCTCCGCTTTCTCTCGCCTCGCGATCTAGTTCTAATTATAGTGATATTTATACCGAAATTATACTCTATGACAGCATTCCCATCCGTCCATGTGACGTATCTTTCAAATTGTTGTCTACCGGCCTCTTGTCATAACATACGATAGGTGGACTGTGGTTGATGCTGTTATCGAAATAATTGTGATACACGTTAATGTCGCTCGCTTAACGAGGATTCACGCTTCGTAAATAATGCGCAATTGGCGAATAATACTGCAAGCTCAAATATGTCTGGAGTCGATGCAGCCAAGCGACGCTGCTTGGCACTGTTTCATTTGGAGTAATGTAAACAAAAGAATACCGCGACAGATAACATCTGCCCACTGCGCGTGATGCGACGAATCAGTGCCAGTATTACACTGTACCGCAGCAGGTAATACATTCACACCGGTTTAACGTGTCTAATGACAGTCGACATTGATCTCTATTGATGTTGACAATTTCGGTACCCTTGAACGTCAGATACATTACGGTAATCCTCGCAGCGCAATCCGCAGACCAGCGGTATCCGCAGAGGTTTACTGAAATTGGTCACACTTGAACGAACCGTTTAAGATTAAATAACGATGGCCTCGAATGCGACACGCGAGAATGGAGCCGTTAAGTATCTTCTCGTCCGATACATAACGAGTTCCAAAGTTTCACTCGGAACATCCAAGACTCGCCAGTTTCCTCTCGCTCGGCAAAGAACGAAACAATGGTCGCGCGGCGCACTTTCGACACGACAGACGACTGTGACTGTCTCCTCTCGACTGTCCCACTCGCAACTTGCACAATTCCAACCGGGCGACGGGTAATAGCAGACATCTCTCCGGCTCCGCGAAATGAAGAGAATCTCTTTAATGAGATCGGTTTGATTGCGTCGAAGATTTCGCCGAGATTGCGTCGGGAGAGTTCGTTGAGAATTCGTCAGGATCTCGTGTGACCGCGCCGCATGCACAGTCTGGCAGTCGGGATCATCCTTTCGGCGCTGACTGATGATTACCGTCGTTGTCTCGGCAGACCGGAACAGACTATGCCGCGGCTCGATCGCAAGCCTAATAGGATCGCGCGCATTCGCCATAAATGTTTTATTGACCACTTGTATCCGTACGACGCACTTGAGAGCTTTCACACCCCCCCTTCGCTCGTTCGCCGATTCTCTATCCGCCGTCTGATGCCGTCACGGCGCGCTCAAACGGTATTGCCTTCCCCCTTTTTCGCAGACTTTTTTTGCCCAGCGCCACTGACATGTTCCTGCATCGTCCTCGGCCCTCGGCAGCGAGAAAAAAGGGCACGCAGGAGAGCGCGGAAAGAAAGGAACAAACGGAGTACTGCGAAACAGAGAGCGCCCGCTAGTAACTGTAACCTCGACGGATCGACTTCGCGGTAATTTTCCTCAAGCGGACCCGTTAGTCCTTCGTTCTGCACCGCGGGACCGTTTAAAAAGCACCATTTTCCCATGACCGGCCGCGGTAGTTGTCGGTCGCGCTCGTATTCCCTGCCCGCGTACGCGTTTCTTTGCTGGAAATGTACACGCATGTGCGCTCTGCTGCGAGAGGCTACATAGGCGATGCACGCGAACGTACACGAGGGCATTTCGCATTGTACGCGCTCGCGAGCGCACGTTTGCACGCATTGTATGTACGGCGATGCACGTGAATGCGCGCAACATGCGTGAACGCTGCCTGGATATGATAATAGGCGCACGATGTCTCAGGAACCATAGATGCGGAGCTCAAATTGAGTAAGGGACTGCTGAAAAGAGACGAGAGTCTTAACACGGGTTTACAAACTAATCTCTGGCACAGTCGGCTAGCGCGTCTACGTTTGCTAAGAGTATTTTGTGCTTTCTTGTGGATTATGTACGGGTGCGTTATTTACGTTTGCACGTGTAAGTTCTGAAGATTTCTGCGTGAGAGCACATGTAGGGACACGTGTAATTATGTACATACATGCCCGCAATATGGAATACGCGATACACTCGTGCACGTATACGTAAACGAACGCATTATACATGGACGCGCCTTCGTTGTACACGTGGAACACATGTGCTTAGCGACCGACTTGCATACGTGTGCATGCATGTACACACATGGCTGTACACACTGGCGCTCGCGTAATTATTCGAAGGGCCCTGTTCCTCCAACGTTGTCCAGCAAATTTATATATATACAAATTCGAAATAAAATTTGTGAAAACGCCACCGCATCTCGAAATACAACGGCGCACATGCCAGGTTGATTTTTTAAAATCACGTGTTTATGAGATTTTTTATAGTCTCAACTTAAATGGGACGCCCTGTATCTAATCGTATATACATAATAAATATATATTTTTTATTTCGAAATTGTATATATATAATATATAAGGCCCGCTCTTAACGATCGGCCAGCACGTGCCTCCCGACGGCAGGCACTTTAATTCTTACTGAAGACGAAGCGAGCCTGATTGGCAAGGATTACACTCGTCGTCGGCCGACCATGCGACCGAGCGCAATTTAAAAGTTTTATCCCGACGACTACTTACGCCGCGTATGTTTATTATTGCCACGAGTATCCCTCTCTGATGCGTCGTTTGAACGGAAACAATTGGCTCACGTCTCCGCAGTTTTTCTTTGACAATGCCGTGTGGACGCCAATTGGCGATGTTCTTCGTATTCTTTGTATTCCTCTCTTGCGCTCGGCCTATTGTTCAATCCTACAAACGGATACGTGGGAGCGTTACGTTAACGTTAATGCATATTGCAAAGTGTCTCAGCATTTATGTGCCATCGTCTGATTATACATATTAAAAAATCATTAACCAGCTATCCGTATTGAATGGAATGTTACGACGTTTGCGGCAGATAGTATATTAATTGAAATGACCGATATGATCGGCGGTCTTTCCGTTTACAGAGTCAGTAGTCCTTAACGTGTCGCCTGACAAATAGTTCTGCAAAGCATATGAACGTGTAAAGAGCTCCTTTACGACGACAGGAAAATACGAGCCGTGACCTAATCGCGTGATCGTAAATTCCCTCGGGCGGGACAGAGAGGCCGTTGTAATAGTAGTTCAAAGTTCTTCGACACCGTGCCTGGCAATTGGATCATTTCGGCAACACAGGCGAGCCCGGGAACGTGTCGTTTTTAAATTTAAGACTGCCACCGAATGCGACCCAGACGCGCGTGAACGACATTCTAATTCCCCGTTGATTGGCAGAAATTGATTACGCACCCCGCGAGAAGGCGCGAACGGACAATTGCAGTATCGTGTGAAGGAGTTCGGAATGACGGCCAATTTAAATTTCATCCGACCGACGGTAATTACGATCGCCGTGCGCCACGCTCATTCGTCCTCCACACTCCCTCTGTCTCGGTACTTGGTTTAATCGCGTCGCAGACAGACAGGCCCGCAGTCCATTTACGTTGAAATTCTGAAATTATGATATTCGCTTCCGACGCGTCTTACCTCCAAAACGCGTACCCGCTTCGTATGCCTGACAGAGCCCCCCCGATTGGCGGAAGATTCGTCACTTTCTGCAAATAAGCCGTTTCTCTCGCGATGATTCATAGGTTCGGCCCATTCGGTAGTCCGCGTGACGTCGCGAGATCGATAATAATTCACCGGACGACCGACGGTTAAAATGGCGTGCGTCCTCTGCTCGAACGGACGATTTTACGTTCAACTTTTATGCCGGCCGATCGTCGATAGACAATCACGTTCGACGTCAGAGCCGAAGTCTCTTTCGGGTCGCGCGCTCAAAGGATGTCTCACTTAAAGTTACAAACGCGATTGAAGCCGGCCAGCGAAGTGGATGTAGTAGGTGCTTGCGAAACAATTCTCCTTGGTCCCGGCGACCGTAGAATATACCGGCTTCGGATGCAAATTCAAAGTGCAGTACTTTCACTCATATCGCATTCCCGCGATAACTCCTTCCGTGACAGCCGGCGTGAGGGTGCTTTGCATATAAACTCCGCAATTTATACGTTACCCGATACTGCACGGTTCTCGAGTGGCGAAACTTAATTTCCTTTACGCGACGCTGAGACACTTTTATTTGCCGGACTTCCCGCCTCGCCATTTCCGAATTTCATTTTGGAAAATTCGGCCGCTCGGCCGGCGGGTCTCGGTGTGCTTCACTTACGCTTACCGGCTTCCTTCATATTTCTCTACGTGAAAATCGCGAGAGGGATGCAGCGACGGGAATTATTGTGACACAGTAGAAAGTTCGAGGCCGCGCGGAAGAGATTTCCTTTTCTTCGCGGCAACGTTCAATTTTAAAGAAATCGCGGGCTCGCCTTCGGAATCATTGTTATGCGAGGCGTCTCTAACGTAACGTTAATAATCGGCCACGAGCCAGATTACCAGCTTACATGCACGCCGGAACGGCATCTCGTCGCTTTACTCAACCAGTTATCTGCTCACTACCTTGTCAGAACTTCTTTTCTTTCTCGACACGTCACTCGCTCCGCGACGATCCAGAACAGAAAACTAAGCCCACGAAATGGACTCCAGTGAAAAGGACTTGACATTTACCAGTGTACTAATTACGCACGCCGTGACACGAGAGACGATCGACGGAGCGTCGACAAGAATGGGTGACCGCGAGCCATGCCACTTGCCACTTCTCGAGCAAGTAAAAGGAGACGAAAAAAATCGGTGCGCACGTGCAGTGTACACAGTTAGCGCGCGTCAGTGAATTCTTTCAATTGGACCGATGAGAGATCGAGTTCCACGAAGAATCGGAGGAGGACAACCTCGATTCACTCAGAGAGGAGAACGTCTTTCGCGGCCTGCCGGCCGGGGAGCAGGCCAGATCGTACTTACAGTAGCATGGAGTCGTTTTAAAAGGCTCTCCGCAAAAGGGGCCGCACAGCTGTTCGCGTGCCTCTTTCTTTTTTTGACGTATAAGGCCCGAAGCCAAGGCAGGCAGAGATCTGGGCGACTCAGGAGTTCTCTCTCGCGTACAGGTCCTATCGCTCTTCTCATTCCTTCTCCCTCTCGCCGTCTTATACCCTCGCGAACGCACGCGCGCCCTCCCCTCCCTCGCCCTCCGTCTGTCTCATTCTTTCGTTGGGCCGTTAAAAAAAATTTACGATAAACTTCAGAGAAATCTCCACCTCCGATTGTATTCAAATTTCGTTGTCATTGTGCGCCGTGCACTTCGCATTCAACAAAGGGCACATATATCGTGCGTGGTGTCACTAAAGTACACATTTTATTGACGTTGTATGTCCGTCATATAAGTGAGGCGAAAATCATCATCATGGTTGGTGTCGCAAAGCGGCAGCATCATTTTCCAGACCGGTCGAATCGAGAAAAACGTCAACACAGAAGAAATTAAGATGCGACGCAACCCAGCGACTAGATCCAAGAATATTCGAGAAATGTAAACAAGTAAACATCGGGAAGCTGCGAGACATATTTTATCGTCATCAATCAAGTGACTCACTCAACGTCGCGATTCGGAAGTTCGTGAAAATAGCCACGTTAAAATGTCGACTCCTGCCAAGGCTCGTCTTCTCGGAAAGTTTTCCATAGAAAGCATGCCGAATTTTCGACGATAATATATAATCATACCGCGCGCGCGCGCCCAGTCCCGTCAGGAAAGCCACTCGAGATTTTCGACAGTTCGGTGACGCAGCGACACGTCGCTTCGCCGTTCGGTTTATGCTCGCCTTACAATCCCTAGACCCGTATAGGACAGGCAGCCAGCCAGGTGCAAGCGCGATGCAGCTGTCAGGCCGTCTGGTTTCCGGCTAACGAAACGACGAAAAATCGATCTGCCCGCCGGGCGGAATTGAGTTTCTGCCAGCGCGGGCCGCCACTTCTCCGCAGCTAGACAACAACGCCAGCATCATCCCCGTGCCTCTTTTCAGCCCTATTTGCACCCGCGCTCGATCGAGCAACAGTAACCGCGCGACTCGATCTGAGCGCGCGCTTAACTACTCGACCGTCTTTCGCTTTTATTACGATTCCGCCGGAGTACGCCGTATTTATCTATTTATCTCTCCGGCTGCGCGGACGGAACGCGACGGTCGGAAGAGTTTCATCCACCTCTTATTCATGAGCCGCGATCGTCAATTATTTCCCGTGCGACGGCTTTGCCTTCTCTGTGGAACGTCGTTGCTTCTGCAAGACCGAGTATATGCGTTTCACGAATTCTTTCGTTCCTGCGAAACCGAGAGACGACGACGCCTTTCAACGAATCAGGCGCATGGCTGGTCGAAAGATTTGGCCTGGAACATGAGAATCTTGCCGGTTGAAAAGTGCCGGGCTCGGGTCAACGTAACCCTGAGCGTCGCTCGCCGGGGAAAAAAGTATTAAGTAGCTAATTCTCCGCGCAGCGCGCGCAAAGCGTAACGTGTTATTACCGCGACGGCTAATGTCACGTTGGACACTGATAAAACATTCGCCATTCGCGATGTACGGTTCCGGCGGGCACGACAATCGTAGCGTGGCACGTTGAACGGACGTGGTGGCATTAAAGGGAGGCCTGGGGAAGAAAAATGCCCCCCGAGAGCCGTTCCTAATGCAAGCCTCAAATTTATCATCCTCCCGAATCCGAGAGCGATCCATGAGCCCGATCCGATAAAAACGCGCTTCCTCCGCGGCGTTGCGTGCAACGTTAAATCAGATGTTTACATTGTGACGCGAGGATAAATCGTTCCTCTTGCATGCCCAATCGCGCCCGACCACCGACGAAGAGTCGATTTTCTCGCTGTTCCAGGCGGGGGGAAGGATCGTCAGCGGTCGGCAGTTTCATGTTTCATGCTTCATGTTTCACGCGCTTGGCCTTAACCCCCTTTTTCCCGCGTCGGCGTACACGCACGGGAACCGAAACGATGATTGTACATCCAACGTTCAATAAAAGCGTCTATTCTATAGTGGGACAGGATTAATTGGGTTAGACCGCCCGCGGAGATTCAGCTAAGCGATTAGATTTACAAGTCCGATGATATTCTGCTTGAGAGCCGCAACGCGTCCGTGCGAGGAAGATATATCGGCTGTGTTGCGAGAAACTGTTCGAAACTGGCGTGCACGGAGTATTTCGGAGTCCGAGTAAAGTGGATTCTATGAGTAAGGGCAAACGAAAATGTTGATATAGGCGTACTGGGTGTTTTGTTTCTTAAGACTCGTTTTCTGATGGATGTACATCTTGTACGTGGCCGGACGCTTTATTTGATCAGCCCTCGTTTTCGTATCTTTTAATCCTCCCGATGATTTCATTGATCGTCAGTTCTACTTAGCGTTCCGTTAGAAGTGCAGGCTAATCAGTTGTCACGTCGATTTTCAAAACAGTTTGTAAATGAGAACGCACGCACGCAGACGTATCGTAATGATCTCAACGACAGACGATGTTACGTGGAACTAGTCATTACACGTCAGTCGTGTCTCCTTTTCCTCGTGCTAACCGTCAGAAACACAGGCACGGAAATCGTTGCATGTGAAGTTCATTGATTTTCACGCACGATCACTCAATGATTCAAGACTCAGCGCGTCTCATACCGACTAAGTACAGGAGCGTCGCGACGAAAACGAAGAAAGCCATTGCCTCAGTACGTTGATCGATACTGCGCGACGGCATCCAGCGATCTTCCGCGAATCGACGTTGTAGCGCACGCGATCCATCGATCCGAAATGCAACGGTCGCGATAGCATTCGTTCACTCGACGCCGGTGTGCACCGTTGACATTATAATGGCGAGCGTGCTGGCCAGAATTAATATACCTCGGCCATCCTGGAATTTCAATAATTATCGCACGCGAATCTGCTTAATAAACCTTCTCCTCCGCGACTTTTCGCCCGTCCTTCTCTCGTCAGCTGAAAGCGGCTCTCAGCGCTCATGTTAGTCCCAATTAATATCACACTGGAGAAGGGAAAAAAGTATCAGCGACCTTCGGCCGCCTCTTTATGCGCTACCTGTATAAAGGTGAACGAGGAAATGTCCAGTCTGTCCGCGGGGTAACCAGGCACTGTAACATTATCTATAATTAGTTACAACCACGCACCGCTAATAATACGATCTTTTGTTCTTAAAGACTGCTCCTTGCCGTCCGCGCGCGCTCGCTCGCTCTAATTGTACGCCCATTAATACGTTCGCTTCCGCGGAGTGTTAATCGCCGTTATTCACGCCCCATCGGCTTCTAATTAATTGCGTGCAAAGCCGAGCGTGGTCGAGTATCCTTTTTGTCGTGCGACGCCGCACGGCCATTGTCGTCGCGGGACATATTTATTCATTTCGCAGCCGCTTATTAGCGCCGTGTGCCGTTAATTTCGCGAATTTCGCCCGACGTGTGCGGAACGTCGAAACAATTCTCTCGCTCGCATTCCCACCGGGTCGACTCGGCGTAAAGCGCAATCGATAAAAGCGTTGTAATGTTGAAAGTTACGACGCTCATGAATGTGTCTCCGGAAACGTGTCCGACACGATATAACACGGAGTCGGACGGCTTCCAGGAAGTTCATTAATTCCGACGCAGGTTGTGAATCGACAATTGATCCGATCGCCGCATGCATCGACGGCGACGGTACTCGAAATGTAACTGCGTTTCTCGGTCGAATCTCTATTTCACGTGTACCGGCAATTTTTGTCGGCGTTCGTCGACATTCTTCTGTCTTATGGGATACCGTTGGTGGATGCGGAATTTGTGTAGTTGTATGGAGAGATGCCTCGATTGCTACCAGGAAATTGAATTAGCCGGCTATTATGAAGAGACATTCGTCTAGATTGCATATATAAGTTTGATTCAATCAGATTCTACCAGTCACTGACCTTTTCCAGTTTATGCTCCATTGCGAACCCCCTTATATAAATGTTATATAAAGTACGTACGTATTGTTTTCGAGAAGAATCGTTCTGCCGGTATACATACATTTGTCAGAATATGTAACCGATGTTACATAGACGGTTACACTCTACAGTCCCACTACGACCAATGCCTATTCCCGTTGTCAACTATTGTTCTTTCCGATTTCTGACGGAACATTCATAACGAGAAGCGTGATATAACTATAGAAAAATCTCCCGACAAGTCCGAAAGCGTTAATGCACCCCGATACAAATCCCGATTCCATTAACCATGACTAAACTCGATCTAAATGACATTCCACGTGCCCCTCAAGCCCACTTAATTACCAGCAATTTTCCGATTGACACACCGTCAATTCTCACAATTTTGCCGTAAAGCTTCGCGCATTTACGTACAACGAGAACGCGGCGCGTGATGTAATGAGGTAAACGCAATTAACGGCGAATGACAGTGGGCACGTCATCGGATCGCGTCGCGATGAATGCATCCCTGACCTGCTTTTTATTCCCCGGCAACTGAGTTAGGCAGGTGAGAGGTGGAGGCGCGGAGGGAGGGTGTCATAGCCCCCGCGGCATCCGGTCATACGTCATTCGTAGGACACAGCCGATCGTTTAGGGACAGCGTCGCACATAACGCTTACGAATGGCCGAAGTCGAAGACAATTTCATTCCCGGCACACCTCCGATTTTATGTATTATACGGAACTGTACATGGGCGCGTCCAACAATGCGCGCCCGTACTGAATTATTCATCCCCACGAGAGTCAGTGACAGTCTGTTGTTCCTCACGCTTTCTTTCTCTCCCTCCCTGCCTCTCTCTCTCTCCCCTTTTCTCTCGTCGTCCGTGTATACCAACCCTCCGTCTGTCTCTCGGCGTGCGTCTTCCTCTCGGTCCCCAGTCTCCTCCCTGCTTCCTTCTTCTCCGTCTGCTTTCCACAGTCTCGTACGGCTCGCCGTCCATCCTCGTCTCTCTTTCTTCCGCTCGCTCACCCTGTCCCTTTCGTACAGACGAGTGAATTCCTTCTTTTCTTCGCGGCGCGCGCGTCCCCCCTTTTCTTTTAATACCTTTCACTCGAAGGAAATAAGAAACGGTAGGTGCAGCGAGCAAAAAGAGGCCCGAACCATTCGCTCGCCTCACGATGAACGCTTGACGTGAGCGCTCGCGCATTCCGGGGGAATGATCTTTGGCAGTGCAATTCGAGCGAAATTTCGTTACTCGTCCCCGCGCTCGGCTCCATTTCTCTTGCAGCGACAGACGAGTTTCGGGTTACGGCTGGATGCACCTGTGGGAGAGCTACTTCCTGTTTCTGGTTCCGATCGTCGCCAGTATTCCCTGATGATACTTTGCTACGATGAGCGCGCGCTCGTTGTACGTTCGCCTATCGCGGCCGAACTGGTGCACGGGCTAAGCGTCTTGACAGAGTGTTATCATAACGTGATAAGCACCGCGAATCGAGTCTGAACGGTTCCGTCGGTTCATGCGACTCTTGTCGCGCGGCTTTCATGTATAATATTTGGCTTAGGCGAGGCGTGGGTCCCGATTACGGAAACAATCGGTTCCTCCGCGATTTTCTCTATCATTTTCTATTTCACCCTTATCTGATAATAGATGTGGCCGTCATAAATTCACCGTTTCTTCATACTCGGCGCTACAAAGGGCAAATATTATAGACGCTGAAAATTCGTTTCTTATCATCGATCATCTCGTCATAATGACAGAGACGCAACTCCGCAGCAAGTGAACACCTACTAATATTCCCAAGATTACATCTTCAGATCGCATCTCTCTCCATACACCAAAGAATCCGCAAATGATACACCGCATAAATTGTCCCGTCGTATAACCGCATAAGAAACCGTCCTCACTTCCATGCATCACATATGCATCGGATAATAGCGAGCATTTCGGAGCGCGAGGTCCCTGCCTATCTACCGTACTTACGTCACAGATCTGACACGTAATTACACGTTTCAAAACGAGCCGTCGCGGAGGCGTTAAAAGAGCTGTATCACCCCAACGGCATCGAGACTCGGCACTGTACATTGGGTCGTCGCGCGCGATAAGAGACCGTTCCGGATATGTCGAACGCCTAGTAAGCCGCTTAATGAAGCACTTCACGCATTCGCGTAACACAGCGCCCGCGATCGCCGCGACTTCACTAAGTCGCCCCCCCATCCCCGACTCAGTCGGCAGCCAAGGAATTCCGTTCGCTCGAACGCACACGATCCACGGAAACGTTTTTCCCCGCGATATCTCGCGTGGCGCGTGACAGCGCGCGCGGCGCGCATACTGTGTTGATCTAATAAATTCACACCGCAGGAAGCCCACGGAATCGGTCGGGCGTGCGATCCTTGCGTTTTCTTGATTACAGCGGAATCACGAGCCACATTGCCACTTCCACGGGGGAATTTCTTGCGCGCGTGCACAGTCGCCGGGAGCGAGAGGGTAGGGTTGACTGAGGGCGGGGAAGGAAAGCGGGAAGAAGGGACGAGCGAGAGGAGACACATGCACGAGAAGGGGAGCGGGGCGGTAAAGCGGGTGCGCGCTGTGTAATTGGATTCCCTCTTCCATGAACTTAGCCAATTCGTCCTTTTTTGCCGGCCCTAACTGTACAACGAAAGAAGTTGCGAGTCAACAAACTCGCCGGTGCTGCTTTAATCGCAGTTAAGGGCAGAACGGCTTCCGAGACGCTCGGAACGTGTGCCGCGGTCGAAGACGTGACAGCGTGCAAAAAAAAAAAAAAAAAAAAAAAAAATCTAAAAAGTCAAAGAAAAGAAAATCAGCGCAAAATTGTTTATCACGAGCCTCGGCCACCGTTGCCGAACGGAGAAATGACGCGATCGTGCGCGAGACGCGTCGGGGAAAATGGAAGAGTCGCGTGCGCGCGACGACGAAATTGAATCGCGGACGGAACGTGATGGGATTAAACGAAATCGCAGACGGTACGGTTTTTCTGTCGGTTGGAAGACGTTTCGGGCAATCGACGTTCGATCGGCGGGACGCTCTAATGAAGAGAACGGCTCCCTCGAGAAACGATTGCATTTCAGCGGACTTGAACATGATTAATATAACGCGTCCTGCGGCACGATCATAATTAAGGGAGGCCTCGACGGGCGAACGGTTTAGAGAGCAACGGCGACAAACGGAGTGGGCGAAAGAAACAGAAGTGCCGAGGGTGAACCGTTTCGTTCCTTTTTCTTTTCTTTCATTTTCGTAATAATTATTCCGGAGTATGTATTTTGAAGCCCCAGCGGGGTGATGCGTCCCACGCGAGCTTCGAGCGCGCACTGACTCATACGGGTGGGTAACACACGCGCGATATAATTGCTCCGCTTCCCTTCATTACATCATCGCTTACGTGATTTCGACGCGTGCATACTCGAGTGTGATACATAATATTTTCCATGGCTACGCCGGCGTCGGACACGTACGCGGACTCGTGCACGAACTCGGCCGATATACCGATGATCGCACACCACACTCGCGCGCACCTCCGGCGCGCCACATGCACAGGCCGGCCTCGCGATTCGCGCGATATCTGACCGGCCCGGCGAGCGTCGGCGAGAAAGATTTACACGCCCGTATCACGATTCCCTCATAGGCATAGTTCTACGTACGCGCGGCAGGTGCACGGCCTCTGGAATATTTATAAATATGCATTATTTGCAGCGCGGCGCACCGGGAGCGCGGGATGGGTACGCGTGGAGCGAGCACAATCCGTGCCCAGCGCGCAATAACGATTTTATGAGTTTTATGAGTTCCCAGCGGCGTGAGTGCATTAGTCGAGGAAACGGCGCGAGAACGGTATACGCGCGGCTTCCCGAGCCGCGGAAATATCGTTGCAGGATAATGGAGCCGCGCGCTCGCCGGTGGAAGTCGTCTTAACCGTTCTTTTACCTTCTCTTCGGCATCGCACCGCGCGGAGGACAAACGTACTCTCATTTCAATGCGACTTCTCGCTCGGTGCCAGGCAACGGGTAACCTGTGACACCACGGCGGCACGCTCAAAGAAGAGCGTGTATTTAGCGGCAAGCACGAGGTTAGAATGCGGAGAGCCGTGGATAAATGCGCTTAGTGGGGCTGCTGCCGTGCTGCCTGACGCTGGGACTTGAGAGCGAAGCGCTCTTCCGTCGCGGAAATTTAACAGAATCCCACTGCGTGCACCTGCATTCGGGGCAAGGCTAAAGGAGTGGAGGGCCTGGTGACGCAGAGCTCGTTTCGAATGTGGGAGTTTGTTGACATTTTCCGCCGGTACGTACTGTAATCGCGACGACGTTAACTACCTAATTGCAGGCGGATTGTTTTTTCTTTTCGCAAACAATGCGACATTTTTGCCGAGTGCGCGAGCTGGTACGTGCGACGCGCGCGACACAGTTAAGGAGAGTTTGAGAAATGTCTGCGGAATAAAATCGGTTGCGGGGGTGTCGGAGAAAATAAACGGAAGGCGTGCTACATATGCTGATAAACAAACTCTGATATCATCGAAACCGGTCGTTACACTTACGCGCTCGTACTTTTTTAATATCATGTTTTACACGTGTCACGTGCCGTGGCATGTGTGCGCGAACAGAGCACTCGCAAGATTTACGTTGTCGCGCCACAATTCTTGCAGGCAATCACATTCACGTACACCTACCCAGTTGTTAGCGCAATGCGCGTGTATGCACACTTATGCACATGGGTGCGCCTGTTTTCCATATGCACATACCAATCTCAACCTGCATCCGTACGTTGCGATACCTCTCGGCGCGTCTGCACGCACATATTTTTCTAGTAACGAGTTTGCGAATAACATTAAGCCAGTTATGTCTGAGTTAAGACGGAAAAATGGCCGTGACATAAAATATACGCGACATATCCTATTTATAAATCTACTAACTATTTATAACGCGAGTTGTAATGCCTGCTTATCGGTTGTGTAGATTGCTCGTGTGCGGTTAAAGAGACATCCGCGCGTGATGATTTTACTCCGAAAATACCGGCCAGTTACGTAACGTACTCTCCTCCACGCGAGCGCAGCAGCGATACTTAGCGCGGCTGGAAGAAAAATCTGCGCACGCAGGAATGTGGATAACATTTTCAGCTTTCCCTCTCGCTCCATTACGCTAATTCTTTGCCCGCACCGAGTTTGACGGCCGCGGCAGTCGAGGGGGCGGAGGGGGTCGTTTGCGTCCCTAAATATTTCGTCGCGAAATTAGACGGTCGCGATATGGCCGTGCCATTTTTTTTCCCCCGCCATTCACGGAGTGCACATTCGGTGCAACGCACTCGTCGCTCTCGTAATTTCAGCGTACGATAACGGCGCGCAGACTGGTGCGTTGCGGGTGCGAGGCACTCGGAGTTCGTATACAACGTTCGTATACAACGTTCGCAGAGAACGCGCGCGGAACGCAGAGACGCGGCATCGCGGCGTACGATAAAATGCGACGAGAGAAACGACGTCGGAGTGCGGGAGATGGGAGGCAGGGTTGAGAGTTGAGATGAAGTAGAGAGAGAGAGAGAGAGCGGGATGGGAGAAGGGTAGGCACGATGAATCTGCACCCACGCAGTTTGCTTAGGGTCGAGGGATAATGCAGCAAACTCCCCGGTTTGTCAAGGGTTAAAAAGAGAGCCCCTCCCTCAGCATTTTCCTTCCCGCACACTCACTCACAGCTTGCGTTATTAATACACGAGTTCCGTTCAGGTCTTTTCCTTTCCAACGTTCTGCCTCTTTTCCTCTTCCTTCTCTCTCGCTGCTCCTTGCCGACGTATGATTCTCACTCTCTCTCTCTCTCTCATTTGCTTTTTTTCCCCTTTTTCGTGTCCTCGTACACCGTACTCTCCCCTCGCGGCTTTCTCCTTTTTCGTTTTCACGTATGCCGTATGTCTTTCTATTTTTTCCATATCTCCTTTCCTCCTCCTTCGTCACCTCGCGCATTGAACGAACCACCGAGCAGCTCGTCGCACGAGCACTCGAAACTTATTCACTACCTACGTATTTGTTACGGGGATACGTACGTCGGGAGAAAATAGATGAGACTTTCGTTCCTTTCAGTGTGTATCTTTCTCTTCGAAGACGTTCTATCGGTGCCCGCTTCTCAAAAGGATATATCCCCGACGTCTTCGTTCGAAACTCTTACTAAGTAACACACCTTATTCACATTTTTCGATAGAACACGTAGAAAACACAGAGCGAACAAAGGTGCAGACGGTTCAATTAAGAGCTCTCCGTAAATGAATTCTGTGACGCAACGCTGAACCGCAATAAGTCGCAGTAATAACGGCAACAACAAAAAACAAGAAAAAAAAAGCAACGATGATAGCACGTCCAACGGTCGCGTCGCAAGAAATTATGCTATTAAGCTTCGTCCCGTCTTGCATTTACCTCATCTCACCGCTTAAAATATCCAGTTGCGGATGAAATGGGGGTGTTTGTCGTCCGCGGTAAAACGTCATTAACTCCATTACACACCTTGTGCTAGGCGACGGAGCGCACTTCGTAATTATGATTTAACGCGTCATGCTTCCTGCTTAAATGATTCCAGCGCGTGGCGTACAATTAACGAGGATATGACTAATAAGACCGGGGCAAAATCGAGGATACAACGCGATGAGCGAAGACACTTTCATTAGTCCCCCGTGGGAATCGCGAAACACCGATGGTATGCTCGCCAGGCGTGGCCAGAGAGTTTTTCTCCTCATCTAACGCGCCTCGCGCGCGCCTGTAAAGTAATTCCATTAAAGAAAGAAAATACACCGTCGACTATGTTATTAATATATTCCGGCTGCGCAACGTTTCGCCCCCATTTCTCTCCGCGAAGAATACGCTTATAAAATTGAACCACGAATATAAGAACCGAGCGAGAACAGACTTCTTGTATGCGTGTTTTCCGTTGCGAGAAGAATGCTCGGCGATAATTAACAACGGAATCACGAGCCGAGCAAAAACAGACGTTGAACGCACACTTATTCAAAATGTTCGGTAGTTTCGGGAGCGTACGAAGGCTTTTATCCCACGTAAATTAATGAACCAGCGCCTCTGTAATTTCCAGGTTGACATGTTGCCACCGACATGAGGCCGCGACTCGAAAGATCTGCTTGACGGTTGAAGGGGAAGCGGAATTATTAAAAGCATATTTCCCGATGTCCCGATCGCGTATTCGAGGGAAGATCGCGGAAGAAGTTTTCGCTCGTTTGGCGCGCGAGTGAAATTTCCACGCTTAAGAGCCTCGAGCGTCTCCCGATTTTAAGAATGTAAACGACCCCGCCGTCGCTATCGGAGCGAGTCATTACTTCCCTCCAATAAATTCGACATTGGCATTGCAAGCAATACATGACTCAGGTACGATATTGGCATCTTATCGTAACTACCCGCCGCCGGTTCGGAATCGATACCGCGGACCCCGAGGAAAGTCCTTCCTCCATTCTCTTTCGCACTCGCAGAGAGACAAACGTATACGGACCGCATGCAAACGCAAGCGAGCGAGCGCTAGAACTCCTCCTTTTTCCTTCTCTATCTCTCTCCTTATTGTCGGCCGTTATATGAGGAACGTATCGAAGGGTAGAGCATGCTATTACGGGGTTCGTCTATGAGCCTTTCCTTTTTCTTTCTCCCCTCGCGGTCGTTTGCATTCTCCCCTGAAATTCCGAGAAGAGAGATACCGCCAAGATATGGCGAAGGGTGTCCTTCCCTCCTCCATCTCTGCTTGCCTAACGACTCTTTTTCTTTCTCCCTGCGTATCTCTCTCTCTCCCTCGTTCAGTCTCCGCTTCCCTCTTCTATTCGGTCCCTACGGCTCTCTGTTACTCCATCCGTACGCAAAGCGGTGGCAGCATTAAACGTAGGCAGAGGCATGCGGCGCCCTCAACCACGAAATTCCGCCAAGTCGGATGTCAGGGTTATATTTTTGCAGGTGCACGTAATTAGCAGCGGCGTCTTCGGACTCGCGGCCGTGTTCCCAACTTCCATTGGGAATGGGCATAATTGCCGCGGCGCATTTCGGGAAGCGAGTCCGTTGCATTTTCGTGATTTTTGCACCTCTCGATGTGATGCACGCGCGCTGCTCTTAAGCCGCGAGAGCCGCGCACGTGCGGCTTGCCGGAAGAATACTCTCGCGGGCGCACGTAATTAGCGGCGACGTTTTTCGAGTCATGACTCGTGGACGGCGTAACTGCCGTTAGAGATTACGCTCACGTAGACAGACGTTTCTCAAAAGCGCTTCGTTATTTCTTCGCGCGACGTTGCACGTCGTCTTCCGAAAGATGGTGGGTCGACATTTTGAAAAATATTCTTTTGTCCCGATTAAAAGCGTCCGGCGTACGTAGCTGGCACGTTGCTACACCAACGTCTCGCACGGTTCCAAGAGAACCGATTCCTCAATGCGGAAAGTTCTTCCACAAATCGGGATGAGAAAATTGGGAAAATGAGCAATCGGTTTTACCGGGCTCGCTCCTCTAATCTAATTCAGACCGCGCGCGCTCTCTCCAAGAATTATTTTCCCCGAATTTACCGTAGACACTCCGGCCCGCGTGTCTACAATAAATTGCGCCGGCGGCGGCGGCGGCGGCGGCGCGATTGCCCGCTATCTCCGTTTATTCTCCCGACATCCGGAACACAGGCAACGTTTGACAACACCTTGGCACGTGTCCAACTTTGACCATTTGGAGTGGCGCGGCGGTGGGTAAACTTCATCTCGTAAAAATGAAGCGAAGCAGGAGTCCAAACGCTGTCTCTCCTCGCGAGACGAGAAGAAGGTTCGTGTTTGACTCGAGTTACACAGAATCTGACTCGTGCCACCTTGGCTTCTAAGGGCCGAGCGTGATTATCGCTAGAACGTTGGAAACCGTATCTCTCCGAGCGCGTCAGAAACGTCATTCGTCGGCGTGCACAGTTGCCTAATCGCGCGCTCCTCGAGCGACTCTCACCCACTGCCCGGTGCAAAGTCTCGTTCACGGCCTGACGGCTTGTTTCGGTAGAGGAATATGTCCGTCAGCGCGGCCGGGCGTGGGCGTCTTTCGACTTACGCCGTTGCGCGGCGTCGATCGAAATAACGAGCGTTCCGAAATTTCGGCAGGTCTATTAGCTAAATTGGGCACGGAGCCGTTACGGACGCCTGCTCAGTCGCTTGAAATCTCCATACGGAGGCGAGACGCCTCTCTGGCGCGACATTTCACGCTCGCGCTCACTTTCTCCGGAAAAAGAATAGACGGTCCCGTGACCGAAAAGGAAGGAATCGAAGGTCGAGAGTCAGTGTCCCGACGGAGCCCGCTGAGAATAGCCGCGGTTTCATACGAATCTGCATTATACAAACTGACGTTTTTCTTTATTTTTATTATTATTATTATTATTACTACCGATTTTCGTTTCCGGTAACTTCAAATGTCGACGTTTATAAAAGGCAGTGCACATGCACGGTACCCTTGGGTGTAAACGCGATCGACATTAGTTAAATGTCACTGCACATGCCCCTATATAACCGAACGTAACTGAGCCCGTGTCGGTGTATGATGCATGCATTGCTTTTACATTTTTTGTCTATCCCAAAAGCATCTCTGATATGAATTCGTTTGCGTGTAGAATTCTGTCAAAGGGCAGAACCCGTGCGCAGTGTCATGCGTGTCATGATTTATCACGTGCGTCATGTTACGGCAAGCGGCAATTCCTCTGCCGAAATGGTCGGGAGCAACCTTTACCTTGATCCGGAATACGTGGCAAACGGAGGCTCGAGCAAACAAGAGCGGATAACGTAAGCGAAATACGTACACAATGGAGTGTCTCGAAGGCAGTTGACATTCGTGGCGTGGTCATCGTTCACGAGCACTCGTATCATTTATGCCGCGTACGCTCCGCCGTATTCGACTCGTCGCACTCGTTGCTCAACGAGTCGTAGAAATGGGCACAGACCGAGGGCCAGAGAATTCCCGGCCTCGGCACTCGACGTTTGGACGTGACTCTTTTCTTTCCTCGACAGGCGATGCTCTTCAATTGCGCTCGTCTTCCTGGTCTACCGGATATTCTCGATGTCCGCGCAGCCATCTCTTCGCCCGGAGTACTTCCATCGTTCCTCTCTCATATTCCTTCTAGTTGATCCAATCGAGGGTTTCCTACGCCCACCACTCGATGAGTCACTTCGTATACACGGAGTCGTGCCCCTCGGCGAACTTTCCTCTTTCTCCGTCTTCCCATCTCTCGCTCTTCCATCATACCGCGCTCCTCTCTTCCTTCCACCCCCTCAAAGATCCCCCCCTTCTTTTTCTCTTTCTGGCGCAACCGCGTACAGTCTCCAAATTCGATGGCGCAGACTTTTCGTTTGAGCTTGACGTACTGGATACAGCGTGATTATCAAGACCCTAATATGCTTCAAGTGAGCATCGCATAGAAATTTGGTAACACTTCGATCGTGCGGAGCGTATAGTGAACATTCTGCCGTTTCCAATATACTTATGGGCCAGTATATTTGCAGCATCGAAGGTGTTCATTGTACTAGGTCTTTTTCTATTATTATCCCCCCATTTTGCTCCGTCTTTTGTTCCTTCCTCCCCTACTTACTCCTCTTCCCATCCTTCTCGATGACATTAGATCGTACGTGATATCTATCGCAATCTACCTCCCACCTATCCTCCACCTTCGACCTATTATCCCGATCGAATAATTTCCACGCTCACGTGTTAACGGCCCACTGTCGGCCATTGTTCGGATTAAGGCCGCTCTCGTTGCTTCGTTATAACCACGGCGCCACTGGACGAGGACAGTTCGCTGTGTTGGCGATCACATAAATACATTTACGAACATGCGTACGCGCCTATACACGATGATGTATCCCGTGTATTCTCTCCTCCCGCAGATGCCCATACTCGTGTATGCCCTCGGTAAGGAACGACGATCGTGACTTTATGAGCCGACAGACGCATGGAAGCGGGAGCGTCATCTTGTCCAGAATTTTCCGCACGATCGGATCTGTGTGCCATGGGGACCGAATCGACGATAAACGGGACTGACGTAGACAGGATTGAGCTGTAGTCGGCTGTTTCAGACTAGATAAACGTTTTTGTTCACCGCGAGATTGATTGTTCTGACGCGACGATGTCAGACGTTCAAAATTTGAAATACGACTGCGCGCGTGCGCCGCATGTGTAAGTTGAGTTTCGGCATTTGTCGGTCGTATTTATGAACGTCGACGACGGTGAAGATCGCCGGACTTCCCGCGCGGTCGGAGTTGGACTTTTCAGGAAATGGAAGTTGAGCGATCTTGACGAGGGTGAGATTAAGGCAATGCTTGGCAGTCGTCGAATAGGCACAGTCTAACAAGGAAACCGGTCAAAGAAAACACATTCGCTTACAATATGTACCGTCCGAATTTTCTGAAAGTTTGCTTCGTCCCAACTGCTACCGATATAATCGAATAACATAGACAATGTTATAGCACTTTAACCACGATTGAGAAACGCGTAAAAATTCTCATAACGAAACCGTCTGTCCGCCTTGAATAATAACATTACGATTTCACTGTCACCGTCCCTTATCAGCCGGCTCGATCGAATGGCAACGCACGCCGTCCGTTCGAAAGCCGCAGCCCGTTCCTTTGGAGACCGGCGTCTAGAGCCGCTTTACATTTTTCATCCCTCCTTACCCGATGCTCTCAAACGGAATTCCCTGTCGTCTCTGCGGTCTCGTGAATTATGTGAACGCGCCTGCATATCGCAGTGTACTAACGCCGGGAGACGGTGCGCACGTAGCGCCGGGAAATAAAGTAGCCATTGTCCGGGCGAGAATCTCTCGTCGTCGCGCCGGTTTGGCCCTACATTCGCCTAGGGTGACATCACGCTCCCGAAGTCGTGTTTGCAGCCCGTTATGTAGCCGACGTGCTCGCATCATGACCGTGTTCCAAATTGATTTCGCGATATTTCGCCCCGTCACGTTCGACGATTTTCCTGCACCATAGTCTGGGCGGGACATTTTTAAGACTGCCGTTTGCGACGAACGCGTCCCGAGGAGGATAAAGAAGTTCGTGAGACGTTTAAAGAATCGTCCAGCCGCTAAATGCATTTGTTATAGCGACGTCGATGTCTTGACAAATAGCGTTAAGTGGAGTTTTGGTAGGGTGACGTGAACGGGCGTTTGCGTTGAGAATGAAATTGTTTGTAAGTGCTGCGATGGAAGCTGCAAGGACAGGAATGCCGGCAGCAACGTTTACGAGGAGTTATATAAACAGGTGAAAAACTTCGCGTCTACCACTTTGAATGCAAAACAAGATTGACGAGGTTCTCTGCATTTACCAGCACTCGTTTTCTTACAACGTTATGACAGAAATGGTCTCGTACGATCCGATCGAATAAAAGCAGATTTTTCAATCAACGGTCGCATTTTCAGGTCTCGGAAGGGCGCTGTGAAGTCCCGAGGATGCAGAATCAAGGATCCGCCGACGAGTTTTAAAACAACAAAGCTGCCGTCCCGCTTTGATTGGATTGGTTTAGAGGCGGGTCATGTAATCAAAATATCGTCTCACTCCGCTTTGATTCGGTTCGATGAAGTGGGAGCAAACGTACTGAATCCAATGTGAAAAATAATACGGGCGTCTAATAAAAAGCGTGCACCCATCACATTCAGCACAAATATCTGAATTATCGTCCCTCAAGATCTATAGATCTCAATTTCAAACGTACAAATAGGATTCGTTACAGTTTAAGCACTTCAATCCGTGAAACGAAATCCGTAAAATGCATCTGATCTGAATAAAATTACGAAATAGAGCACTTTGCAATTAACAACAGAACTACCAAGAGATCAAACTGACATGTTTATCATTTTCTTATAATAATGATTCATTTTAATATAAACTTAACTTTCAAAATGTTATCTAACTTTCACTAAAATATATAAACCATTAATATGTAAAAGTCCAGCAAAATTTCAGGAAACGAGATGATTAAAAAATTAGCAATTATTATATCGATATTTCAAGCAAATCATTTTGACCCCTCGATAATTCTGGCGTTAACCACTAACGTTATGCCATTACATTGACAATGCGGAGACTGGGAGGCGTTGAAAGTCGCGCGGTAAAAGCCAATTTGTCAAGAGGAAAATTTAGCTCATCGATAGCGAAATTACATTGACCCAGGTTCCTGCGAGTTGGTCGTCAGCGACGGGACGACAACGTCGGTGATAAAAGGTTCTTACGCGAACGAGATTTACGTGCGTCTGCCGTTCAACGAGGAACAGTTACTTTGGCTGTCCGCGAACTATACGTTAAATTCGGCCCGAACGAGATTTATATGATTATTATCGGACGTCGGAGAGAAAATCGATGGTGCGCAAGTAGAAAATCGTGCGAACGACCCTTATAGCGCATCAGCTTTACAATTCTTTCGATGGCGAAGTCTCGTTGAGTCATTAGAACGTCGGTAAAAATCGATACGTCCGCGGCGTATATTAGCATTGCAAACGCTATCTGGTAATACATTCTACATGGTCGATATTGTATAACGATAAATCATACGTACGTTGTTCATTTCACGCGAATGGCTGACAATTCTATGTTTACATACTATCCACGGGTTACGCTGTGCCCGATTATCGTATCGTTAACACTGTCATAACTGACCAAATACGTGGCACCGAAAACATCCCCTGCTCACTATCGCATCTCTTGAAATAACTAAATGAATTATATGTGTATATAACCGTCAACAATCATGTTGACAGATTCACTCGTTCGCGTGGAGAATTGGAAATTGCTCTTCGTGCTTAAAAGTTCCAACATTAAGCATAAGACTACGGATATCATTGCAGTTTAAGCGGACCGTTTCGAAATCCACGCCGTATTAAATCTGCCTACCCAGCCAGCAATAAAAGACTTGAGGCCTTTAATCATCGAGTGTTGAAACGCGTCAACGATTAACCGCGGCCACGGAATACATGTTACAGAGTTTAATCGTTACAACGTTAGTCACGCGCGTTGCACAAACGGCATCGTCGGTGGAAAAACGCGCGGATGCCACGTGCACGGTGTTAACGTTGCCCGTCGACGTACGCTTACCCAGCCATTGTTCGTTTTTCAAGCTAACCGGTACGTAACCGGTGCGGCGGGCCAGGATTATGGTGCCCAGCTTTACGACCTGCTACAATGACGAAAGCCCTGCCATTTTACTCCCGGCTCTACCTGCGCACGAGGGTAAACGCCAGGTTTTCCACCGTTCTACCTGCCTGTTTCCTTTGGGGAAACCGGAAACGGCCAACGTTCTCAACGGAACATGATTCCCCTCGACGCTAGGCACTTGAGGTTTCTGGTAAAAATTGCGGTCGTTGCTGTAATGGATTGTTACGTAATATCTGTTGAAGTATTTCGTTCTTATGGTAATGACATCGTCACGCGGACAAACGATTATTCTACGTATGTACTGCGGTGCGGTGGATCTCTTTAAATCGGTACAATTAGTGAAGTAGAGGCTCGATAAATTGTGCGGGTTGTTGTCCGACAACAAATTTGCCGAAAGTATTCATTTTACCGGAGAAACATGGGGTCAACAGGCGATTCGAGCGGAGGGCAAGCTCAAAATGCAATTTATCGGCGGGCAGTCTGAACAGGGCTGATTTATGTTGCCAGCGGATGATTGTTCCATTTGACAAGCATTGAGCGTGCACGGTCAAACGAGTGTGTGTATCTGTGCACGGAAAAAGATGAGAGATGAAAATACGCGTTGCCACTACACGAACGCGCATTATAAGGCAGAATCGACCTCGACGCTCGACAATGATTGCCGCAAGTGCAATAATTAGTTGACGATATTTATAGGTTCGCCAATCGTCACGGGCAGCGAGGCGTATCCATAGATCATTGCTCGCCATTCCGGATATTTGCAAGTGCGTACCAAGATAAGGGTTATGTAAGTAACGTAATATACCGCACGTGCCTGGACAAATACGTGGCACGGAAAAATATTGACTGCAAACAGTTTTTCCCAGCGTGTACGCGTATCATTGAGCGATATGAGTGCCTCGATAGTCCATGGCAACGTTTCCTGTTTATGTACAGCAAAATAGAACTTGAGTGTACCGTGTCGAACAGTGCACAGAGCCGGTTTATTTTTATAGTTAAATAACCTTTTGAAAGAGGCACGTATACTCATGGGTCATTGGATGTGCCCCTTTTACTGGCTTCAATACACGTCTTCGATACGTGAGTTGCACGAAGTTCGTTTGTGCTTTGCGTGTTATAACGTCTGTATTACAAAAGGCCGAAATTAACGCTGATTGTGAGTCGCCGATCAGCCATCGGGAAACGGGGCTCGATGCAAAGGGTTGAATGGACAAGTGCGCCTGGCAAGTAGGATGCATAGACAAGACCTGCTGCGGTTCTGCGGCTGTGGTTTCGGAACGCTATACATACACGACTTGTCTCGGGTTCGATTTCCAGTACTGTCACCTCTGAATGTTTAATCTCGGTACTACTGCTACTTCGCTACGAAATTCGCATTAGCCTCGGTTGGTCGCTCGACTGAATAATCGTGACGTTGCAGTGGAAGGATGCGAATAATAAGCAATATCTCAGTACATTCACGATGACCTGCATAGTTTTTGGTCTCGTGACTTTTCTTTCCTTTCGCGTTTCTAAACCATATTCTTTCTCATTTAAAAACAGATTTCTGTTAAGCCTCAGGTGGGACTATACTCGTTAACCTTTTTTGGATGACACGTCTTTTAAAAGAGAACTAGATGCCGCTCTTTCAGCGTCGTGACATTCAACGTGTCAAGTAAAACTTTGCCGCCGCCGTTGGTAGTCACGAAAAGAATTGGTTTTAATGAAAGTTATTTATTACAGTTATCCGAGCCCGGAGGAGCTAAACGACACGTACATATATGCCGAAGAAGCTGTCGTCCTTTAACCGGAGCTTGTTTTGCCGAAGAAATTAACGTTATCTCATACTGTTGTGGAGCAGAACTTGCCGCGCGAAGTCTGCCACCGAATAGACTTCGCGTGACAATGAGAACTCCTCGAGGATCCTAAACACTGTGAGCACACACAGTCGTTAATTACCTTTCCCTGCATTACGGGGCATTGTCCTTTCGGGAAGCGTTAACGTGACGTGGCGCGATTCAATATTTGCCTCACGATTTAGACGCCCTCCCGCTCATTGCGTCATTGTGTCTCGACTGACATTTCAAGAAGATCGCGGAATTAGCGCGGCTCTATTATTTCGAGCATGTCCCAAGTATGTTCGTACAGGTACGCTTCTATTATCGCTCGAACGCTGATCCATCAGGGCTCCCTCTCTCTCTCTCTCTCTCACACACACACACACACACGATATCAAACACGTATATTCTATCGTCTTGCCGACTTACCTCACGGCCGAAGTGGTAACCTTTTACTAATCGAAGCCTAATATCGCGTGATCTCTCACTCCTTCTAGTTTCCCTCATTCTTAGAATGCTATCGCTCAAAATTGCCTCTTTCTGCTCGGATTTGCTTCACGGCTGTACACCGAATATAACCAGACTTTTCCGTTCGGAATACATTAACGCGCGCGAGTATATGATGTTCTTGACTGCTTCGAAAAATCGACCTTCGCGTAAGCGGATAACTTATACGTCACTGGAACGGCGGGTATCGATTGTTTCCCGAAGGTGTAACGTTGAAAGGCAAACATCGCGGGCAAAAGGTCGAGTGGGTTTTCTCGAGTGTGCCCCGTTCGACCCATGAATTCCGTCCAAACGTGAAATATCACCCTTCCGGGCGGTCGACAGAAACCGGGCCCCGAAAATCACTGCCTTACTCCCTCTCGTCGAGACGATCCCTCGAATTCGAAGGGTCCGGGAGGGGTAAGATTAAAACTTCGTTACGGTCTGTAACCCGTGCCATTTAGAACTGGCGCGCCCCGCTACTTTTCACTCAACAAGCCTCTTCGTTCACGCTCCATTCGAAGCTTCCATTGAGCTGAACGGGGAAAAAAAAAGGAACTCTCCCAGAGTGGTGACGCCGAACGTACGGGCCGCAGTTCCGACTCGACGGATTTTAAAGAATGAATAGGATTTTAACGAGGTTGCGGATGGCCGCAAGATTTGCAAAAAAAAAAAGAGGAAAAAGCGTCGACCCGCGACGGGAAGGAGAATAAAAGGGAAGCGCGAGAAGGGGAAATCGCGCGGTATAGTGTCCGGCTTAAATGATGTCAGACCATTTCCGGGTCGATCTTCATCGCGTATGCATCAGCCATTTCCTTCTCCCGGCACTTACAAACGTGTACATGAAATTTTCATCGTGTCACTCGCGCCTACCACGTCATCGACGAAGAACAAAACTCAACAAAAAAGAAAAAAAAAGAAACCGCGTAACGTATCTACCCATTATGAATTTATAATGAACAGTTTTTCAAACTTACTGAGCCTCGTATCAACTTTCCACGACTCACTTACTACGCTCGTGCCGTATGCACACATAGTGCATTCTACAGCGGCGAGTGCTGTAATTACGAGAAAATAAGCGAAAGGGAATACTAATTCCCGCGTGGTCGGGCTGACACTATCCAAGCCGGACAACGCCGCCTATTTCCCCCGACAATGAAAGCATCCCCCTCGAGAAGCAGTGTGGCGAGAGTTAAAAGTAATGCGGATGTGGGCTCTCGGATTACGTTTCAAAGTCTTCGCGTCGACGTCTGGCTTTAACTTCCTCGGGTGTCTCGAGACTTGTGCCGGTTTCGCTCGATTCTCCACCCCTCCCCTCGCCCCACGTCCTTCATCCTCTATTTCGCCCTTCCTTCGACTCCTTACGATCTTACGTGCACTAATTTAAGTGCCTCTAAATTCGAGAGCCGCGCCAAGGAGGGAAAAAGGGGGTCGCGGGATGGAAAAAGCTCGTGAGATGGAAGTGTGAAAAAAGGAAGGCAAGAGAGAGAGAGAGAGAGGGGGGGGGGGGGTGAGGATGGGAGTGAGGAGTAAGAAAGAGGACTCCGGTGTACCCGGCGCTCCTCCGCCAAATATAAACTCGAGCTTCGAGTTTGGGGACGACGCGGCCATGGCAGCCGGGGAAAAGGACTGGAGAACAACAAAAAGTCGAAAACCCGCCCGCCGCCTGGCGCAAGGCGAAGCTACGATGGCTTCGTACTCCATCGCCGTCGATCTATCTTTAGATCCCCGAATGGAAGACCGTCGATCTTGAATATATTCGGGTTGACATTGCTTCGTGGAAACGGCGGCCGACGTTACGCGGCTCGTCCCGTGTTACACGCGTACCGAACCCGTTACAGTGCCTTATTTATGGCCAGTGTCCTCTATTACGCACTGGGCTTTACGAGACGAAATTTCTGCGGGCCCCGACAAATTATTCAACGAATTTTACTCACGCCCCGCGTACCTCGCTTCTTTCACTCCGGAATTGCATTAGCAGGAGGTTCGGACGTGAAAAGCTCTTCGTTCTTGGCGGTGAGCTCTGGTGAAGTTATTTCAATAGCGCGTTCGATAGGGGCGGGTTTCGCATTTAAAAAGAGGCACTAGATAGTTTATGCACATTCGACTACGGTAGTAATCGTATATGTTGGAGGACACGAAAGGGAGCGTGTTTATATGCTGCAGTGCATTTGTATGTATGGTATGTATGAAATGTATAAATATGATCAGAGCATTTCGGTCACGCTATGCCGAATTTTTGTCACGTTTCGCGGTAACGATCAAACCACGTTACACCGTGATATCCCGAACTGTCAACCGTGCCAAAATATAATAATTTCCCGTGCCGGGCGTTTGTATCGCAACGTGTTATCTTGATGACCCGGCATACGGCCGATGCAAGCACCGAATTCACTGAGGGCGTGTTAACGAATATTTTTTTTTTCTTATCGGCACTATCAAAGAGGTTATTTCGGAAACATCTTAAATTCGTATTTTAAACAAACGCCCGGCGTGACTCACGTGTCGCAAATCATACCACGCTCCTCCCAAATACGCACTTTGTAACATCATATCAAAAATACCCATCTGCATATTCTACTTCTTCGATATAAATTGACTTAAACGTAATTTCTTTAATTGCTTCGCTAATTATTCTGCGACTAAAACGGTGGTGGCCGTGCCGCGGGCTATTGACACAAGGGCACGTTTCGTTGTCATCTTTATTCACCCAAACAGGATAATAGAGAGAAAAGCGGAGAAGCGTGCGGAAATTTCGTATAGGCAGTCCGCGGTAACGATAACTCGCGCCGAAACCGTCGATATTCGACGCCGGCCATCTGATATTTTAGTGCCACCTGCTGCAGCGCCATATGCTCGTATTATTAGCGTGCACGATGCCAGGCCACCATCCCCCTACACGCTCCCTTTTCCGTCTCATTCCCCCTTTCGTCCACTTTTCCCTTGCCGCCGTCGCTCCACGCTCTATTTCCATGGTGACCCGTGAACGTTATTCCATTCCGTTTCATTTTATCGCGCCGGTGCACGGCTACGAGCCACTGGTCATGACGACCGGTCGCGGGTGAATTTCAATTTTCTCCAACGGAGCACACACTGCGCACTACTTAATACGCGAAAAAGCGTGCGTGATTCGCGCTATTCTTTCCGCGACGTGGGCGTCGTCTTGAAAGTTCGAACCCCCATTGACGTCATGATTAATTAGCTTCTGCTTCGACGCGGAATTTTTCATTAGATCCGACGTCGGTACATGCCCCCCCCCTCCTCGCGCTGTGTTTGACTTCCACTCATTCTGCCTGCCTTCCCCTTTTTCTTGTCGTTGAAGGGTACGTCGAGCAAAAAGCGTGTCCCGCAGGCGAGACCTCGCGGAGAGAATATTACTGCGGATCGTTTCGCGAGCTCGATTAACGCTCGAGCGATTTCCTCGCCGCGAAAAAATCCTCACCCCGTCTTGCCGGCCTTAACGGGTTTTCTTTAGAGCGCCACGCGCGGAAAAGGGAGTCATTAACTCGTGAAAACCCCTTGAAAAACTCGCGCCTTCCCGGGTAATTAAGATCGACGCCGCGATATTAGTGGAAAGGATCCGAACGCGTAGTTCCCGATCGGGTGCGTACGAGCTGTCGAGTCGGCAACGTTTACAATATCCACTTATTATCGTCGCATCGATAATTATTACGTGGAAATCGCGTCGGGGGATGGTATACCATCGCCTGATATATATATGTATATATATAACCTCTGAACTCATTCCGTTAGACCGTCTATGAAGTAGTGGCTGCTGTTGCGTCGACGAGGTATACGTTCGCAGAACACGACCGGATTTCAATTTTCTCGGAACAGAACGCTCCGCGACTAACCTACGTGCGCTTAGCGCTCGCAATTTAATTCGCGAGAGGGAACGATTTTCGTCGGGCCGTCTCGAGGAAAAGTTCAACGTCCGAGTGGTAATCGATTAGAAGCGATCGTGACACCAGGATGTTCCGTGAGATCCACCGCGCTCACTTCTTTTTTTTTCTTCTTCCTCTTTAATTTAGCCCCTACCACCGCGACTTGGCCCGCTAATACTTTTCCAACGTCGGATGTCGTACTTTTCGCCTGGCGCAAAATTGCCTCTTCGCTCGTGACAGAGTCGGCGGACTTGGCACGAAGGCTGAATGATGGCACGGCGATCGTGACCAGATCAACGTTTTTCGTACGCGTCCTTAATTACTTCCTTCTCGGGGCGAAATTTCGAGTGACGAGTAACATTGAATTCAGTCGCGATCGATACTCCTTCCCCCGCTTCGATCTTAGCTCCTTTTTTCCGGTCGAAACGGTATCTTTAGAATAAATTACTGCGCTGGCGGGAAGCTGCTTTGCATGTACTCGCGAAGTAACGGCGACGGGGGCGGTAAAAAGAAGCACGACGATATCGGAATTTCGAGTAGGTCGATGTCGATACTTTTTCTATCTTCCTCGGATACTTCTTCCGTTACGCGCTGCCTTCCGAATATATTACGCGCCCCGATAGGGATCTGTACTTCGCGCATTCGTGAAGCTTCGTGGTTTCCTAACGAGATGCGCGCTTTTCTTGCTCACGTACCCAACTATGAATGCCGAAAAGGAAACTCGAGAGTATCTCGCATCATTAATTCTGCGACGTTTAATGTTAACGAGCCCGGTGATCGAACCGTGCGAATTTACCGAATTAGCAAGTTATAGATTCTAACCGGTGGTTGTCACCGTTGCAACGACATTTCATGGACCGTGCAGAGTACACAAAAATGGAAATACGAGAACGATATGGATTTAGATCGAGGCGCATCGTAATTGACGAATTAAACCGACCACCGTCAGATGCAATCCACCCACGCAATTTCGCAGGAATATAAAGCTGCCTTGCCTTTGTCATTCATTATTGCTTTACGCCAGACCGGTTCGCCGGCAGGTATACATTGGAATATCGGAGCCGATGGCAATCGGTGCAATAAAGTGCCCAATAAAAGCGGCATTAATATCACCCCTGAGGTAGGGGAATTCCAAAACGAGCGCGGCCAAGAATTATCACGCGTATTAGACGCGGTAATGCGCCGGATATTAATTTGCGATAGCCAACTATGCGTCGTGCCAAGAGCCGAGAGAAACGAGTTCATCCGCGCTGTTACATCGTTACGCGCGCTGACTCTCGTAATACTTGCTTATGTGGAAAGCAATCGAGTATTTACGTACCTTCATTTACGGAAAATGATATACGGATAGTCGATAAGATAACGTCTTACGCTTCGTTTGTAATATCAGTCAAACGTTTCATTAAAATGACGATACATTGCAGTTTATAGTAGCGAATAGCAATCAGTAATATTGACATGATTACTTCTGTCGGTCGGCGCATTGTTAGAGTGTATTGTGTTTTATTTTCCGAAGCGCGGTCAAAAATGATTTCTTCGAAACGCGACGCGTCGCGAGAGTTAAAAGAACGAAAACACATTGGAATTATTTCTGACGCCCGGTACGTTACCACTGAGTTACAGTGGCTGGCGGACGGTTAACATGCGTTTACGAGCAACGTAAATCGTTTGGTCGGCTGGGCTAACTGTTGTCGATGTTTGCATTGTTATCCAACCGCGCGACGAGTGGTCGACTCTCTAGTTCCCTTTTGTGCATGTTTCAACGGAAACGGAAAACGTCGATGAACGAGAGGTAGATAAGAAGGAAAGAGAAAGCGAGAGTACGGGAGAGACAAAAACAGCAGGCGAGTGAGAACGAGAGAAAGAGTCACGGACGAGAGAACATATGCCGCTTTTAGACAGGTGGTACACGTACGACGTGAGAAGTTTAGAAAACGTTAACGACAACGTGGATCAGTTAGCCTCCATTTTGCGTCCCGTTTATCAACGCACAATGACTTGATCGGGGACAGGCACCTCCGGCGACAGGTACGAAGCAAAATTACGCCGGAGTGTGAAGTGCATTAGCGAGCGTAAGTGCTCTTCCATCTTCTGCTTTCGCGGATTTTTGTACACGTCACTATGGCGTATAACCGAGCATCCCTAATGCTTGTGAAATTGATTTTCGGAGCCGTTTTATAATTATACTTTACTGTGGCTGGTTTGTTTAACCACACTTATTTACTTTTTCCGGCGAAGAGTTCCAAGAGTTGTTTTCTTTTAAGAAGACTTTACGACGATACCTTCGGAAACGAAATTAGGAATGAAGAAGAATTGCTCTACGCTTTTGATTAATTTACTCCAGAGGAATCACAGCCTTCCTCTTTGTACCGCGATTTATACCCAACCGTGTACGCGCCAGTCACGACAAGAAGGGTTAAAGCTTGAAATACGCCCTTTCGTTAGTTTCGCAGCGCTCGAGCGCTGTGACCGTATTTTCCTCTTAACTAAGAAAATACGCTCTTCGTAAAGATACGTTTTTACGCGTGACTAAGCCGAAAAGTTCATGATCGCAAAAATCGATCGGCCAAGCTTCTCAATAGTTGAATTTTCTGCCCGGGTTACCACAAATTTAATTATTAATTATATCGAATGATAAGTGAGCGGAAGCGTGAAGTTAACGTGCTTGTTGAATCGAAATTTGCATAGTTCACGGTTGCGCGGGGTGATATTAATGTAGAGATCCCTGAAAAATGTCGAAATTCACTAACGCGAAATACGTTCCACGTCTTGTTTGATTGTACATTGATGCGTTCCCGAACAAAGAACTCTTCACCGGCGAAGAGGCACTTCTACTTTCGACGAGCACGGTATAAGGAACATGTTCCGATTCAAGTATAATGAACGGTAATTAAACAGTTAGACGTTTAATACATTTTATCCGACTAATGGAAATTGGAGCCGCTAATCCGATATTACAATATTTGCACCAATATTACGGGTCTTATGGTGCTATAATCTAACGGGTAATCAATATTATAATGCGATCGAAATATGATTCTAATATTGGAATCGACTTTTTGTCACGTAATAAATTAGCATTGTGACTTAACGAGAAGCGGATAAAAATAGTGAACGACCGTAACCGGAACGATATTTCATTACATCACGATCGTAAATAAAAATCAAATTTCTCAAAAAAATTATGCTGTCACGGAAGTCTCATGCAGATTATATGGAAAAAAAAGAGACCACAAATTTAATATTCAGTCATCAGCAAAATTTCTCCATCTATCCTCTAACTTTATGCAATCGCGATTACAAACTAATGCAGTTCTCGTACTACGATAATCCTATCTTCCAAGACGTTTGCATTCAAACGTAACGGGAGTCTATTATAGTTCTAAGCAAACATCACAACCAAACTAGAACACGGTACATCGATCACACCAGACCACCAGACTCGTTAGCAGAACTTCGTTTATCCCCCTTCAGCACGCCGTTTGCCGTCGAATTCCAATTCTGTGTCTCGGGAACAAGAATCGGCATCCAACGAACTGGCGCATCAATTGAAGTCCAATGAAGTGTAATTGCCGATTGGGCGTTCCCGTTAAAGTTCCCGCCGATTAATCGAAATTTAATTTCCTGAACATCGCTGCTGCTGTATGCGAATGTCATTCAATTCCGCGACGTGAAAAAGAAGGCACCGGAGGAAGTTCTGCCGAAAGGACGAGATCGGGCCGAGGTCCTCGACAATCGATATTTTCGCGTGACACTCGATAACGTTGAGTCGGTCGGCGATATATTTTGGGAGCACGTGCCACCTGCTCGACTCGTGCCATATGCCGGCTGCACACTCACGTGTGCTCCTATATACGGTCAGTCAATCAATGTTTTTTCAAGCATTCGCGTTGCAGCGTTTTGGCACAATAAAATAAAAGCGCTGTACGTCTGGTTCAAAGTTCGGAATAAACGTGAATGGGTCGACAGCGCGAACGCTACGTGCATTTTACGATTGTCTGAGGCGAGTAAGTGTAGAATTTAGATGTCAAAAATGTTTACCGATATCTGTCGACGATTCGTTCAATTAACTGCGCACACTTGTTTCTCGGTTGATGCAATTTGCTCTTCCGTCTGTCAAAGCACCATTGAAATGGACTGTAAATTCGATGTGTTGGCGAGTATATGAGGGGAAAATTCGCTGAAGAAAGCGATGCCTATCTCGGCGTAGTTTTCGCGATCGATACGCCAAAGTGCCTTTCAGGAACGAACTTTCTGATATTTGAACGGCACGTTCCGCTTATGTGCACGATTATGCAACATATGAATGCACATATGAAACGCGATTAGAGTTACGTGCTAACTGGTATCGATCACTGGGTGCAAAATTAGTTCCAGCGTGGCCTTGGGATTGATTTCACGGTGTCATTCGAATCAGGCAACGACTTATTTGCCACCGACGCGCTTGTGTTCGAGAGATCGTGATAAACTGATTGACAGTCTCGAACCCACGCACGAAAACGTGCTGCACTTTGTACCGCGTTCAATATCGCTAGCGTCAGTTGCATGATGACCGATGATCATTACGTTAGGTGGAAACATTCCAATTTTTGTCGAAAATATGAAAACTGCATATCTGCAAATTATGCAGATTGGGAAATATCAAATGCGCGTAGCGTGTAGCACAAAACGTAAATATAGGATGAAAGCGAGTGGTCATTCATAACAGAACTGACGTCATGCAAAGTGGGCACCGTGCACGTGCATGTGAGCCACTTACGAAACACGTGCACATATCGAACTTTCCATCCGGTTTCCGTACCAGCTGCGACAAAAATTCTTTCCGTCTCCCGAAGATGTCCACTAGTTGCTCCGTTCACATTCGCGTTGCATTGAGATCTAACGCGACATACAATCCGATACCTCAAGCAAATCGATACGTTCGAGTTCTCGTCAGTTGAGCCCACACGCCTCGTTTTGATATCGAGCGGCGCCCATTCGCTGGAGAGTCTTCGTGATATCGGACGGTTATGCCCGACACGATTTTCGATCTCATATCGCGCGGGAACGTTTAACCCAGCCCTCAATCTCGCGCAAAATCCGAGAAAATCGAGGCTAGATCAGCGTCTGCCGCGTGCGCTCGTCCTATGTCTCCCGAGCATTTGCCTGATGCACATTTTGATATAATCTCTGTGAAAGCTCGAGCGCGCCGACACGTGACCGTGTTCTGTTTTCCGATGAGAGCACTTTTTCTCTGTGCGCGTCGTGTCGCTGTACAAATTCACCGGCGGCATGCATCAGCGTGTCTCCTATTTCTTTCCGTCTGCATCCAGACGGCAGCTGGTTAATGCGATAGTCGGCGCTGTTTGACAAAAGGATCGATATGTCTGAAATACAAGTCCGTTATGGCCACCAATTGGTTATAGTGAGTTCTTGTCGCAATAGCGATTCTAGTAGATTTGTATAGTACCCCGTATAAATTGGGAAATTTGGTGCAAATTGTGCTGTATCCGCAACACTTGCTCGGTTCACTATGGGACGGCAAACATAAGGGCTCGTGTACGGTGACACGCGGACGTATTCCGCTTCCGCTTACGGTACGCGAAGCCATTCGACGCGAAGAACCACCTCGGTCTCACGTAACACCAGGGCGCTCCTCCTTTTGCTCTCCTGCACGCTGATCGATCGCTCCTTTCAGGGCGCCCAGTAACGTCCCGCACGCGATCTGGAATCTTAAAAAAGCGACGCTCTGCCGAGGTCACCTTTCTCGGTGGATGGAGACACACCGCGTTTATATTTTAATTCTCACCTCCCGACGCTGCACAACAGTAGAGCACGGCTTGACTGTATATCGTTGACACGCGCTTTCGTAAATTCGCGAGTGACGAAATTGTATTCGTTCGCCCGACTGTGTCCTCACGCGCTCGTTGCGACAATTCGTGGCCTCTTTGATGGAAAAAATAAACAACGGAAAATTCGATGCGTGCATATAATGAGGATAAAGCGCGCTTTATGATTTTCGGTCATGGCTTTATGAGTTTCGCGCAGTCAGATTGTGAGTAATAATCGACTCAATATCCCATCCGTGAATTATTGCGGTTTGTAATTACATCTGGATTGTCTGCTGTGGTATTAGTACGAGCGTGTAATACGATCTTTCACATGTGCATTACACCCTTGCGCATGCCAATTATATTAGGCCGTAATGGCACATTTGTCTTCACGCGCTAATAAGAATCGCAGCGCGGCAGGCCGATGTGCGGATGACAATTAGAAATAACAATGGGAAACGGAAATTACGCAAAAGCGCTGACTGGAGAACGGGGAACGTGTGCCGACGGTCATTTGCTAAATATAACGTAGGAAGATAAAAGTAGTGTATAGTAATAACACACGTAATAGACGCGATGATAAATGATTTACCCGTTAGTCATTATACAGGATCACTCGTCATTGGTAGTACAATCAAGATTACTGCGACTCTCCGTGCAAGAATAAACGAGAAATACTGAATATAATTTGATCTATTAATATTGCTCGATCACGCTGTGGCCGTTAATCATTTTTGGCAATTGTCTTTCAAAGCAGAATCAGTGTCAGTCTGTTGTAGGTGACGCGGCATTTAATGTATTAGAACGTGTTCATGACAGCGTGTCGGTCGTGAAATATCTCCGATCTCGAAGAATTAAACCGTGACGCAGGGCAAACGAAAGGGGTGTTGTTAACAACGCTTGACCAAAACACGTGAAGGCACGTGGCTCGGCGATCGATGACCGAAATTTTCGTCCACCATCGTGAGGGTAGATTAAATTCGGTCGAGTGTACATCGCGCCGCGGTATATCTTCGGATTTCAACGCGGCGTAATTAAATTTTCACGTATGCCGTAACGCAATTTAAATGGAGCACTCGCTGCCGGAGTGGCAAGTCGCTCGTCGTATACGTTTCGACTAATTTTATTCAAGGAAATGCCTCAAAACCGCTGCCTATACCGGCTCAGCGGGTGTATTACGGGGGACGTACTAACAGTAAAAAATATAATGCAACCTAGAATCAACGATATACGCGGTGTAAAAAAGTCACAGATACAAATTTTAACAATTCCTTAGGTACTTATATCGGATAAATTTAGAGAATTCTTTGTTCATTTTCACGTAGATTCCGAAAAACACGTGCAATCATCATTTTAATAATGAATATTGCTTTTCATTACACGTTATCAACACTCTTTAATCAATGCACGGACACAGATCATAAGATGTCTATGCTGACACAACTAAATGACTGCAGCAGCTATTACACGCGTTTATTAAGACTTTTCTTTCTTCACTGATCTTTATCAACACCGTAAGGTTCGTATTTATAGTTCCCCTATACCTTGTATTATCGCGCGTTGAACAAAATGTCACCGGCATCGAGATAGTATGGAAATAAACAGGTTCGGTGCTCAAACTTAATGCCTGGGCCGGCATAAATTAACCTGCTCGTCGTATTAACAGTGTTGCGGGAATAAGAAGTTCTAGCCTCACTGCCGAACGTAATTAAGAGCATGAAGTTCCCGTGGCCAACATCGATTCTGTCCGGCATCCGTTGTCGGAGTTTCGGCGGACGGTGGCATTTAGCGCATACTGAAGTGTGTTGCAGAGCATATAAGCTGCACGTTTCTTGTAATTACGAACGAACTTGCGGCTGCTCGTTTTCGTTAACCCTCCTGACCCTATCAGCGCGTATTACGCTTCGAAGTAAAATCGTTGCAACTATACTGTTAATGCAAACGTATGCTAATTGTTTTTGTATGTGCTTTTACGTTGGTTTCTGAAAGAGTATTGGTTCTAACTCGACATTCACTTCGTTGTTCTCGTGATCACTCTTATGTCATTTAATTAGTGACAAACTGAGACTACTCTCGTCAATTGAATGTAATACTAATACGCTTGACGAAATGGAAACTAAACATAGGAACCAAATCAGGTTACGCGCTAAGAGTTGAATTTCCTCCGAAATGTACGCGATTTATGCTAAGACGGTCACGTTTACTTTTGGAGTTACACGGAATCCGGTCGGTTTATTCCGGCTCTTCGGCGGAATGTATGCCGTGCAGCGATGATCTCGATGCAGTTTTCTACAAATGATGCAGGACGAGAAAAGGAGTGGGTTGAATGAGGGAAAATTTTGCGCCGGTCCAATTTGTCCGGAGTATACTTTCGATATCATTGCACAACTGAATGTTGCCCCCACTTTTATAAAACTGGGAGAGACTAAACTAGCGCTCGATGTAAAAGTTAAATGAAATTCTTCGCAAAGTTTCAGCCGTTTGTTACTCGAGTGGTTCTCGCGGAGAAACACAGCGTTGAGAATCAGCTGATACAAGAGTCTATAATTGTGCAGCATTACGAACCTACGAAAAACTAAATTTATTTAAACGAAAATCTGCTATCTAGACGAAGCGATACGCGAATGTAGATCGCTGCTGTATTAAAACTTGTAATTTATCTTTAATTCAACTCTAATTACTTATCCTCGAACACACACCAACACCACTGTCGCCCGCAATTCCGGCATGCAAATGACACGTCGACACACTACACCACCGATCACCCCAACACACCCACTTACATCCAAACACTCCGCCGACCGAACGCCATCGCCGAAGCACCTTGATCCTGCCGCAAAAATCGCAGAACATCTCCCTCACCGTCCCACCCACTCCCATTTTCATTAACTTCCTCACCCCCAACACTGACTCCCACCCATCAATATTCCGTGCACAATCCTCCTGACCCACCCACCCTCCCGCTTCATCCAGAACCCAGCACTACGTCATACCTCACCTCAACCGTCTCACAGCTCCACAATCACACCCACCCCCGTCGCATTACTTTATCGCTCCCCTCCACCCACAGGCAATATTTTTCAGTCCCGACTCCTCGACTCTCGACCAAAGCTGTGAAAATCTGTCTTGCCCGCTCACGTTTTCGATCTCATTGCAGACCCCGAGGGATGACAGGGCGGCTTCGAGCCCTGGCGGGCAGAACAATCACACACCCACGCCGTCGCCATCCCCTGTCGGCGATGCGCCCCTCGGACGGGCCCTCATGGAAGCGGCACTGCAGCAGGCCGCATCCGGTACGCAACAGCCGCCCCTGGTCGTGACACCGCCTGGATACTGGGTCGACGGTACCGATCATCGACACGCCCTCGACTCCGCCGGCAGGGCGCTACTTCCGGCGCAACCGGCCTGGCAACCGAGGATTGACCAGGACGACACGGCCAAGTGCTATCGTCGCTTCTTCGTTGGCAGGGTAAGTCGTGTTTCGTATCAGTTATCGACTTTTCACGGCAGCCGAGTGTTCCTTGGGTTTAATTACGACGGCCGGAGGATATCGGGTGGGGGGTGGGAAACAACTTTGTGCATTCGGCTTTTTAGGAACTGGGTTTGTAGGTTTTTGTTTCTCGAAGTCAAGATTTTTTGGTTCTGTGGCGTGGGCGGTTTGCGGGATATTGTATTGTGGAACGTTGAATTGAGGGACTGGGAGGTATGTGGAAGTGTGGTTTGAGGAATGTGAAGTGATTGTTTGAGATGCTGTAATGAGTGCAGGGAATGTGTAATGTATTGACGGGGCACGTGATTATGTCAGAGTTCGCTAATTTGAGACTTTCAGATAACATCTGGAATTGACTAGTTTGCTGAAGTTATTTGTGTCTAACTCTGATATGCATCGTTCGCTTTTCTTTTTGCATTCGAATATGAAATAACCTGTTACCGGAGAGATAGTGGTAATTGGACGCGGTAATTGAGATGTTTCCACGTCGATGTACAACGAGGCGCACGTTTCGACGGTGATCGATCGCTCGATCATAACGTCGCGATAATTATACAACAAAGCGAGCGTTGCGCGATCCCGTGTGTATCTATACACGCAATAAAAGGGATATTGCGCAAACGCCCGCGTCCCGATTATGAATCGCCACATTTTTTGTCTCTCTCTCTCTCTCTCTCTCACCGTTAAACATCACTGCCAACATACACCTACTCTTTCCTCGGTTACCTTAAGCGTCGGGAATAATGTGAGAGATGCGCGCATTTAAACGGCCCCACTTTACCCAGGCGAGGTCCAACGACCGTGATGCGCGTAAAGTTCATGATTGTGGGTGTGCAGGAACACGCGTGATATACCGATTGTTACAAAAATACATGCCTACACGTGTGGACCTTATTTTGTATAATACAAATAACAAATGCGTGGTGGTAAGACCATTTTCGAAAAAGACCACATCGAAAACTGATAAATTCTTTCTTATGTCAGAATGTGAATCTAATTGCAAATGCTGTGCAAAACATATGAACGTACATTTCCGATTTATCATTTTTAGTACAAATGATAGCCTACATATTGATACGCATCTTTGAAACGCCCCGTATATATAACACTTTTAGAAATGAGTGAAGAAAGGCTAAGAACGACGAGAGAGAGAGAGGAGAGAAGAACGGAGAAGAAGCGGAGACCCGAGCGAAGGCTCAGGAAAGGGAAAAGAGTACTCTGGCCGTGGGAGTGGGAACGTTCTCATAGTCTACGAGCAATGTTCGCGTAAGGAAGGATCTCGTCTTCTTCCCTGGCCGGAACGGTCCCTGATTTTCATCCTTAGCCGCTTTTAAGATACCTCGGGCTTTTCTTCCGCCTCCAGTCAGCGGCAGAGCGCGCCCTCTTCGTTCTCCATTCCCTCGTCATCTCTGGTCTCTCCGCTACTTCCTAGTCTCGGAATCCAAGAAGAAACGGCTACCTCGACGTTGCGCGCGAATATTCTTTCTTTTAAGGAAGAAACAAAAAGAACGCTCTTACGTCTTCTCTCTTCACCTTTACCGCGGCTTCTGACATTCCACCTCTCTTCAACTCTCTCCGTCCTCTCTCTGACTCCGCACTCTTTCCGTGCCCCGCCGCGCCGCTCGACTTACCCTTTCGTCTTGTTCGACCCGACTAAACCGTAAACCGTCCAAGTGGATCTCGATCGCAAAGGCACAGTTCGCGGCTATCTGCCTCTCTCGGTTTCCCAGTTTCGCGATACTAATCGATAGTCGGTCCATAAAGCCGCGCGGGTTCATCGAGACGCTCCAGAGACGATGAAGACTACCGCCCGCCATGAGACATATAACTCTGTCCCCCGTTTCTTATAACAGCCCGGAATTGATCGCGAACCTCTCCACGGCGCACTGTCGGTGGTGAGTCGTACTTTCGGCCCGGTAATTGCCGCCGCGACGCGCGTTATCGTCGAAGAGTGGAAGAAAGAGAGAGAGAGAGAGAGCGAGAGAAAAAGTGGCGTATTGTTTGCTCGCTTCCGGTTTTACGTGCACCACCAGCATCGTCACTCGCCGCCGCGCCGGTAACGTCCGATGGCTTTGCGCGTTGCGCGGGTGTGCGTGCGCATACGTATGCAGGCACATATGCCGGGCGGAAGAAGCTAGAGTCCTTATTTAACGGCTCACCTCTGTTACCTTTTGTCTAGCGTGCACCTGGTATCGTCTATTTTTAAACGCGCTCTGAAAACCTGCTAAGTAACCGGCGATAATGTAGGTACAGGTGAACCTGCTTCGTTCGCGGGGGGGAAGTAGGGAAAACACGTGAGCGCATATTACTGTGTGCTGGGCGGATGAAAGGGGCGTGAATGATCGCGTATAGCCGGACTCCGGACGAATATCGGAAGAGTTTTTCTCATTTAAATAACGGAACGCTCGTATCGCGCCGTTGTATTGTCTCGAAACTGGTCGACGTTGTGTCTGCGTCTATAGGAATCAGAGCATATATTAGAAACGGCTTCGTTCGCAGCACGTGCACGCATCGAAGTCGACAAAAGTGGAATTTGAGAAATCTGGAAAGAATGAATCGTTCGTTAGAGGGCCATGAATATTGAAACGCGGCAGGACGTTCCGAACGGTGGTCTCATTTACATTTACAAAAGAAAGAAAACAATGTATACGAAAGTGTTATACCACATGCTCGATTGAAACCTTATTGACGATTGTGCCACGATTTTCGCCGCACCCTGTACATGTCGCTTCACGATTACCGCACCTTTAGCGCAAGCGAAGCTAGCGCATTATCTGCCGTTATGTATTGGCACGGATACCTTGGCGTTTAGACTACGTAAAATGTGTCTCCCGCCTGACGTTTCTTTCGCGCTCAACTATGCAGGCAGGCCGTTACCAAGCGAGTTACGTAGACGTCGAAAGTGTCTTTATTCCGCGACATAAAATTTGTGGAACGTGAAAGACGTTCGAAGAACAACGTCGACGGGGGCGAATCGAGGACAGTGTGCACAGTGTCTGCCAGAGAACACGTAATGGATGGCACTTAAACGCGTTTACACGTATTTCTCGACGCGATCGCGTCCTTATTAAGACTTTCTCCAATTACTTATCCCTCTTCTATTATCTCCCATGCCTCTCCGCGGGAATCGACGGAGCCGATAACCCACGAGACCTTCGAAGGGCCGCCATAAATATGTCAACCGCACGCGATAAGTTTACGGTCCATGGGTAGTTTTACCAAACTGAGGAACGACACGCGAGAGACGGGAAAACGTGCGCTGGGACGGGAAAGTCTCACTTTGCCGGCCTTCCGAATGACCGAGGAGAGGACCCTTATCGGCTGAAACAACGATACCTGAGCACCGATGCAGCGAAAAGCGATGGAGAGGGATGACGAGGCGCAATTTCGGGAAGTTAGAGGAACGATGTTATCGATTTTCGTTCGTTCGAGGGGAATAAGAGATGAGAAAGTTGCAAATTAGTTGTTTCTACCCGAGACCTCTGACATTCGACGGGGCGGCGGTTGCGTGGTTCGAAGCTTTAATTATTTCTGCGTACATCAGTGAACGATAATACTAACGATAAAACCTGTCAGCGATGCCAGGAGAATTGTTTGTATCAAAAGTTTCTCTCTGCCACCTCTCTAATTTAGCAGCATATTTCTTAGCATCAAATATGATCATTTAATCACGGAGCGTAGAATTTCATTTAGAAGCCGAACAGCCGCAACGACAAATTCGCTTATTCTCGGACAAAAAGAAGTTGAGAGTAGTACCGGTAAGACTCGAATTGAGAACGCAGGCCGCACGGGTCGCAATCACAGATCCCACAGTCGGAACGTTTTATTTCGCAAAGAGGAAGAGTCCGCGGCTCATTGCTCGGCTGGAAAAACTCAATCTTCGAACGGGTGACCGCAATGGGCCTTAATAATGAGAGAAAGAGACGGTGAAAGACTGCGATTTGTCCCCCGACTATTATTACGCTCGGACTTTCGACTATTATTACGCCGAGACGCGCTTCGTTGGCTGTATTAAATGCGTGGCCACGCTTGGCCGAGTACGGGGCACTTTAGCTGGGCCGAATTAGTTATAAGTCGCTTCGAAACCTCGATTTCCATTCGACCCCGTCGAGTTTTCGCGTTTCCAACAGCGAAAGCCAAATGAATCCCACACCGACGAAAAACGTTCACTTTGCTGGACGTGTGCGTGCAATGACAGGACTATTCCATTTCGAATTTTGACATTTTTGTTCAACACTAGCTTCCAGCAACGATTCGACAGCACACATACACGTAAGCCCGAAGTTTCGCGAAAAACCATTTTCAGTGGAAAACGAGTATATATTCAGTAATGAGAGTAGCAATGATGGCTGAGTACGTGTACTCGCCCAGCCATCACTAAAGCTATGATCGCGCTCGCTTTCTCGGAAAAGACGCCTCATCGCTCGGTGTCGTATCCTCCCACGCAAGCCACCTTTCCATTTTCTCGATGGCGCCCTTGTTAGTGCCCAACGGCGTGTAATTCATTGCCGCGAATTAAAGGCGTCATTATGAGGCGGACAACGAGCCGCGCGGGATTCATTTTGCTGGTTGGTTAGACGATAGCGGGAGCGCATTTTCGATATCATCATTACTCCCGATCACGCGGTCATTACTCGACATTATAATCAAAGTACCGTATCGATATCTCGCTTTTAGCGCTAAACTGCACTCCGGGCCCGGTTAAACGTTTATTGCTAACGGACCTGACGCGTGCGCGCGCGCTACTTGACGCTTAAAAGCAGGAGATATGAATATGAAGCGACCGAGAGCGCTGAAGTTTAACGCGCCCGTTAAATCGATAGTATCGCTCGAAACGTTTTCTCGATATCGCGCGGCCACACTTTTTTCCGCACGCTACGCGATCATTATCGTTCCATACTGAACTCGCCTAAGTTGCCGCTCTGCGCGTTCAGACGCTTTCGAACGTTTAACAAAAAAAAAGAATGTAGAAAAGTTCGTGAAGTCTTTTGATCGCACGAGAATTCTTGAAGTACGAAAGGTACGCGCGATTTAATACGGATCTGCGAGACTGACTTATGCGAAATTTTGGAAGCCAACGAGCCGGAGCGTCTGGCTCCGTGGCTGCTCCATTCCACGGAATATCTTTTCGACTGTGATATAGCTCCGTGCCGTTAACGTGAAAAGAGGAGAACTCGAGCTGGTCGCGTTTCCGAATTGATATAAAGCTGGAATTAATGGATTTGATCCAAGGTAGTCGAGCGCGCCTGCAACCAATTCGGAGCAATCTACGGAAAGAACGCGTAAAATGCGATTCATTATCTAATTTCATCAATTTTAACATCTTTTCTAAGAAGAAAATGGTTGGATCTGATTAAAATTTAATTGCTAAATACTAGGCACTATGACACACGCTGCGACCGTGGTTTAACAGCCTCAAACCAAAACATAGTACTTGTAAGTAATTGATCTATTTCGTGTGTTTGTATTTAGTTTAAATTTCATTAAATTCATATTCTCCCAAAGACGATAAAACAAATTACAGAGGGAAATTTAAAATTATATCGTTTTCCTAAGTAAGACCCTAATGAACGTACTGCCCAGAAATGAAGGAAATACGATTTAGGAAGTATGACCGTTTCCGGAGAGGACCAAATTAACAATTATTAATTGCTTTTTCGAGTGCGACTAGGAAGATTTGCAGCCTGCAGTCGTAACGCAATGTCGCGGTGAATTAGTACGTTCTCAAGTTACGACGTAGAACTAACTAGATTTAGAAGGCCAGTGAGACGTTAACTCCCCAGAACATGACAGAACATCGAATTATCGTATTGTCGCTTAAAAACGTTCCCTAATTACTCTAATCACCGTATATTGCCGATAGTGAAAATCGCAGAATGGATATGACCCCGGTCTTAAAAAATGGCAACGAAATAAGTTAAAAAAAGTTCCTTATCGAAATACGAGCGTTACGCAAGGCAGAATGGGCATTTGCATTTTATCGTTAACGTGAATTATCACGTTTTTGGTTTCAAGGCAAAGTAAATTAGACCTGAAAGGATACTGAAATATTACGCCAGAGCACCGTAAAGCAGTAAATTATCGGCGAGGTGGTTACAATCGTGTGCTCGCTGTCCAGACCTGGGTGTATAAATTCGCACATGGCATAGGAAGCAGAAGGAGATACAGAGTAGATCGTCATTAAACAGTTCTGATTGGCGTAACAAATTGGTCTGTTTCATATATGATGAACTGTTATAAATTGAGTATTTGAAAGGAACACCTAATATAGGCATTAACATTGAGAATGGTATTCACATCACACATATACCGGTAGCCCATTAAACTATGCTGTGACTGGAAAAAAGTCGATCTACTTAAAACGAATAAACGGAAAATATAGGCTGACTTTTTGACATGCAGAGTTTTGTTTTAAAGCTGTTTCCTTTAAACAAATGCATTCTACATTTTTAACTCGTCTACTAACGTAAAATGATTTCCATTCATGTTACACCCTGAATTACAAAAGAAAATGCTTTTTAGTCGTATATAAAGTAATTTACCTTTAAAAATTGCAAGACTCCCCACAGCAATTTTCATTAACCGTATAGTCTATGGACAATGTGAAATATTAAACGTTACTAAAATATCCCCTTTGCCGTGTTAAAGTATAAATATCTTATGACTTTTTCATAAAGCCCTTTCAAACATGGCTTTAACGTAACCTTTTTTTACTTACTCAGCTCCCTCACCATGCTGTACCAATTTAGCCGCATGGTATATGAACACCTATACTTGCTAGGGATAAAACAATTTAAGTATACACTATAATTCTGAGACGCATAACATATGTAGATCACATAATATTATGACACAAATATATATTTCAGTGTCAGGCAGCAGATATTACCAAATCAATAAAATGTCTTCTAAGTAACCACAAAATGTAGCGTTATAGAAATGCATAGTTTTAAAAACATGGGATAACTCACATACTTACAAATACCAACAGCATTATCAACTTCAGTTCCAGAGTCACCAGTTCCATCTTCCTAATCTTCTACAGTTTTCATGATTTTCACTTCACTTTCCGTCATTGAACAGGACATTAAAACTGAAATGTTCAAAGTTTCAACGAGTACGCGAATCGACATACAAAACGTACGTCGAAATAATTTCGGAGTAGACACTCAAGATGCTGTTTCAGTGTCGCCCAAAATGGGAAAATCCACGCGACAAAGGTTGAAATATAACAAAACAGAGAACAAAGTGGCAACACAACAATAGGGGGCCATAAGAGAAATAACTGTAAAGTGACGCAGGCTTACCCACAAAAAATGATGTTCAATGAAAGCACGACGTACGTGCATGACACCAGCGCTCACGGCAACGGGAAAAATTCCTGCAGGATTTTCATTTCAGCACTGCATTCAGCACCAGGCACAAGAATATACTCGTCAACGGCAGGAAACATTGTCATCGAAGAACAGGAACACTTTCGTAGCAGAGCCTATCCACGGAGCATGTAACATCGAAATATTAAACAAAAGACAACGGCCATATTATAACAATGCCACACAGAGCACTGACCAATCTTGTCACAGTCCACCCATACACACATACACAAAAAAACATTGCCAGAAAATAACACAGAGACAATTGAGCATAAAGAGCACATAAAAACACATATAAATGCAAAACATCGATCAAAACACAGACATAACCAAGAAATGAGACGAGAAATTAATTGGTATATGAGCACACATAAAATGCATATGCACTAGTAGCGGACAAATATTGGAGAAAAATAACCTCGGACATGTAGTCCGGATACCCAGTCAGACCGATGCCGAGAAAATCCCGGAAATCGGGCAAATCCTGACGAACTGCATCAAATCCTCGCCTATCGTACGCTGGATCGTCGAATACCTTCGAAACGGGGATGTGGAAAGAGGAAAGGTCTTACCAGCTGAAGATTGTTATCGGCCACGAGGGGGCACACGACATTACCGTAATGGCCGTAATGGCGGACATGGATCCCAAGTGCTGAGCAAAGGCGGGCGATCGACTACCGGCTCGATGCAAAGTAGGAGATGACGCCCGGGGTCGAAATACTGCAATGGTCGATGCCTCTTGTGCTCCTGCAGAGCTGCGACGCAAATTTGGACCTGGCACGGGGCTTTGGACGTGTGAAGATGGTGGGAAACGGAAGAGTGACGCAGATTCGTGTGTACGTCGGCCATGATGCCCCCACGAGAGACAGTTGACGATCGGTCAGTTCGAGTGCAGCGCCGCGTCGATATCGATACCTAGTGCAGTATCAATATTGAATGTCGGTACAAGCAGTTTGGCGGTATGGTGCAAAATTCAAATTCGTACATGAGGATCCGCTATGTTGCGTCATCCGCGTTACGTTATTATTAACGGATATATATTATAAACATATCATTAATGAATGTATGAAACTTAGGATTATTCGTTGTTTACACGGTAAATGAGTTGGATGGTTCTTCGAAATCCTATACAATGAGCAGGCGGGAAAATTTGAAATTTGCGACGTAATGGCGTTTATGTGCAGAGTTCAACGTTCAGAAGGTAATTACTAATTATTAGCGTCTTGGTATGCCAGTCACGTTATGTAATTTACAACGCGTACATTCGCATCGTATTGTCACGATGTATTCGCTTCTACATCAATATAGCACAAGGCAAATTAGAATGGACATATGCTAAGATATTATCAAGGAAATGGCATTGAACAGCGAGGTATCTCTTATATGTAACACGTCCCCTAAGCCAAACATTTAAATTCGCACGCACAACAGTCGCAGGAAGAGCGTAGAATTTGCGAAGAAATAAAATGAAGCTGAGCAATTTTAAGAGCGGCCACGTGTGTCGTCTTGGAGCTGTGCCAAGATAATTACGAATTCCTTATGAAAAAGTTAATTACCCGATGCGCCTTCTGCGTCACCGACACACCGATGTAGTGTACTTGAAACACTGAATTTAAGTAATGCACTAGCACATCGATGCACATTTTACCAAGCAACACACTGTGTACGTGCACAGTGTGGGTAAGTTTGGGACTCTAAAATATTGTTTCTAAACACTATCAAGAAATCCGGCAGATAATTATTGATAAGAAGGTTAAAACCATCCGGGAACAGTGTTGTGAAATCTATTTGTAACGAAGCCTATAAAGAAACTGAGCGAATAATATAAAGTTCCCGAGTGGAACGCATCGGTGGCGTCTTGTAAACTCGCGCGCCTTACGGTACGCTGTTTACCGTAGCAAATTGGATCTTGAAAATCTTGATATACCGCTTCTGTAAAACTATCAAGGTATCGCTGGCGGTAATTTATTGATAAGAGGATTTAGAACTATAATGTTGCCGCCGGGCAAATTTACGTCAACCGTTAAGAAATTGAGTAATTTGCATAAATTAGAGGATGGAAATGAGCGGGGATGCGTGATGAGTAATAAGAAATTATGAGAAAGTATGTTGTGCGATGCTTAATGAATACCCGCCGTGAATCAGTAGCAGCATTAAATTTACGTACCCTACAGTCGTTCAATAAAACAAGCGACACGTACGAAATCCGGAAACGTCATGCATACATTCATCACAACGCAGTACAGTAAAATGCCGATAAAAATGTTACGACGCTATAATGCCAACGTCAAGTAATTCATCATAACCCAATGTTAATAAAGCGTGAAGAAATTACGTAAATCGTACAAATCAGCGAATGCAAATGGGATAACGGCTGAAAGAAAGCGCGTTATGTTTTAATGTATTCACGCATCAAGGCTTAGACTCTCCGCGATTCCGATACGGTAATAAATGCCATGCGAGAAATTCCGAAACATTTCACAAAAAAGTCTTGTCGCGGAGAGGAAAGAGCAAAGCCCACGACACTGTTGTGAGGTGCGTTTGAGAAGTATAATTCGCGCAACCCTAAGCTATGGCAAAACGGCAAAAGGCGCGTGCGTGAAAAAGTCATTCTCCGCTAAAAGGGTCGGCGAGCGCTTTGATCAATTTTCTCGCCCGGCTCACTCGGAGTCAGGTGCGTCACATTCGACCCACGGTTCATTTTCGCGCTTCGTTCTCGTGCATCCGCTTCAAACGGCATCGAGTCCCTTCGATTTGACGACCGCAAGCGCTGTTAAATCGTCGCCAATATCAACGTCATGTTTTTTAGAGAGTAATATGCATGTCTAACTCCGAAAACAGCCCCATGGGAGCACTTTGATATGTCAATTTCGTGCGCAGACTACCGTTAGAATCGCAGTACGCGTAACTGGGGGCGCTGGAAATCGGACTACCGACGTGAAGTCAGCAACTGGCAGTCCATAGTTATACAGTCAAAGTGTCTAACGATATCGCCTTCCCTGTTTGTGCGCCCGTCGTTCTTCCAGCTCTTTTGCGTCGCGGAACTTCCTGCGTGGTTGCGTCAGCTAGTACATCATTGTGCGATCGGTGTGCATGCCTATCGTTATTGTCTGTCGAACGGAACACAATGCGTTGCCATCGACGTGCAACGCCTACCGGGTCTCTGCGAACCACGGGAATCAACCACGTCGGGTCCGCTGACATGCCGAACGACGTTCGACGCTCGCTTCGTAAGTTTACGGCGAAAAATCGAACAGATTTTAACCCTTGAAGTCCCGCTACGACGTATATGTATGCCCGCGTGCAATTACTTCGGAATTAATTGGTATTTTGTAGCTGACAGATAACGCGAAGCTCGTAATGCGCATATATCAAAGGCGGCAATGTATGTGAACTTGCGACAGCGTTGCCTACAACAATTGGTCCGGGTATGAAATAGGGTTAAGCAATTTGTACATTTTTAGCTCTGATCTCGGTAACTGTCGTTACAGTTTGCTATAAGGCAAGCCGTAATTAAGTTTCAAAACTTAATTTCATTGTTCAAAGAAATCCTCGGGACTGGAAACAATTAACGGTAGAAATTAGCGTCCAGTTCTTGTTTCTGTGCCTGGAATGAAAGCGTATCATTTCCGTGCAGTTGAATTCCTCTTTGCCGAACGGTCTTGACTTTCAAGTCGCCTCTTTTCACGTAATGAGTATTAAATCAGAATATCACATGTTTGTATGCCGTAAAAGTGCACATAAGGACTGCGAGTACCCAACGTTTAATTTTATTTGCGCAGCGAGCGTATATAAACGGCTAGATAAAACCGCTAATGCCATACTATAAATTCATATACGTATTTATTATTTGTCCTAAATTGATAGATTATACACTATTAATATTCATATCCCATCGTGTTAAGCTCATTGCTTTAAATAGACAAAATATTCGAAATCTTGTCACAGGGATCCTTCATTGGCGTAACGTATTTCAAAAGCGACGCGATTAAGTGCCACCTAGCATCCAATTTTGACAATCGATATATTACAATAGAGGAGATTCTCCCGACAGAAAGGCATTTCGCATGTCGACTGATGCGCGTAATACGAACGTTGATTGACTCGTGAATATTGAGAGATGTCCTGATGTGCGGTGGACGAGATTGGCATGGCGCCATGGGCACAACAGTGCAGGTCCTCGGATAAAAAAAAAAAAAATATGCGCCGCTGCAGAAAGTTTTGCCCTGCCTTTGACGTGAAAAATACGCATGCCGGCTTCGTTGGTGAAGTGTTTTTTACGAAAAAAATGCAATGCCTCTGGCGAAAATTACAACCAAAATGACCGGCGGTACCTGCGCGAAACTGATACCGACTTGGTGGTTATGTCGGGTGAAATTATATGAAATGTCGATTGTTTGCCGAATTTCACACGATTCCCTTTTTTTCTGTTATAGGAGCACGTCAATTTGGTGGGCCGTGATGGCGAAAACGGACCCGTTCTCGTGTCGGTTAAGGCCGAGACCGTGGCTGGGCAGGAACACTGGCGAGTACTCCTCCGATTGCGAGCTGGCTCGACGCACGAGTTGGTACCTGCGGTGAATCTTGGTCCGAATCCCTCCCCCGCGAAAATGGTCAAGGTACGGTACACTGTGTTCCACTTACCGGCCGTTCTTTCGCTCCTTTTTCGCCGCGCGAATCTTTCTTCACGCTCTTCTCTACGAACAGTTATGCACCCGTTAAATGTAAACCCGTCGCGCTCTTTAATCGTATCAAACTGGGAAGCGAATTATTCCAGTTGACGATCTGTGATATTCGGTACCGTTGGCAACGGTACGATCTATGCCCGTATTTAACGGACGCTAATGAAAACATTTGATGCTCGATAAGACTTGATTATCGCATCGCCGCTCTGATTTCGTGTATTATTTCATGGATTCGTTTCATTTGCCAATGTGCATCGCTGACAATGAGTGCTGACATACTGTATTGCCTCCGTAATTCGCTGAAAACCGCCGATTATCTCGAATACCTGAGCAGAACGTGGCGTAACTGATAAGTTTCGGTGAATGCGTACAGTAATTAAAATTTACAATAGCACGTTTTTCGATACCCACACTAACGGCACAAACTCGTTCCTATGCTATTATATATTTTATAACAGCCTAAAGTTTTGCCGTAATGGCACTAATGAAACGATTTACGGTCGCAGCTTAGTGCGAGCTTGCGATTCCGTTAGAATCGTGAAAACAACCGGTCGCGTTCTTCTAATTGGTATGTAATTGCCTTCATGACGAGCGGACGATTACGTTTCTCGCAAAACGGCACTGGACGCGAAGCCCTATGCCCGTATCGCGAGCCATGAGATAATCATTACTCGCGTAATACGGGGGCCAACAAAAAGATTACTACGACGCCGCGTGCCTGCCCGCGTTCCTAATAAGGTGATATGAACTAAAACGCGAAGCAGGAAGGAAACGTCGAGGTTACCGAGGTACATACTCGCTCGTTACTGTTTCTATTGTTATTCAACATCCGCTCAGCTATTCGCGCACGAATGTAATGCGCGCGGAGACGCGGCAAGGAAGGAAAGAGCATTAGAACAATCGCACTTTCACGAAGATGCTTGACGCGAGATTCATAGACGTGCGGTAATCGAAACTTATGACACACTTTGCGCGGCCCTGACAGTTGTGCGCGCTTGACGCAAAAGTGAGTTTCTCGAGCAACGTCACAAAGAGCAAGAGTTCGAGTAGAGAGGAGCGTATATTATGAACGAATCCGACAGCTCTTGAAGGGTGGCAGAAAGTCGAGATGTACATTGCAAATGCAGCACAACGCGAATCTTGTTTTTGAACACGTAATATCCACGCGAGCGCATGGCGCAGATTTGAGCCGGGCAAACTGACGCATATAATCAGACGCACGGCGTTATCATTTTTGCAGGCGATCAACGAGTCCTTGAGCGTGAGCACCCTGACGCCGGTCGTGTGTTCCGGTGCCGGCACATTGATAGCGCGATACGACGAGCACGCACTCGTGTCAAGGTTCAAATTCGGCGTTCTCCATCAGCGCGCCGGCCAAGTCACCGAGGAACAATTGTTCGGCAATCGGCAGATGACGCCAGCGTTCCAGGAGTTCCTTGATCTGCTCGGCCAGAAGATCGACTTGAAGGATCACAAAGGGTACGTTCTCGATCGGTGCTTACGATCCGTGGAAAACTTGACTACAGGATACGCTCGGTCCGACGTTGATACGATTGTGATAAGCAACGACCTTGCGATATGAGTAAAATAACAAACAACGATCTGCTTAGCAATATGCAGGAAGTGCAGATCTGAACTAGGAATACCACCATCGCCAGACAGTGTACTACTAAAATGACATTATAATAATCTTGGACTCTCTGTTTCTCTAGTTATCGCGGCGGTTTGGACACGAGACACGGACAAACAGGAGATTCCGCAGTGTATGAAGTGTTCCGCGGACGGGAGGTTCTGTTTCACGTCGCCTCCCTTCTTCCGTTCAGTCCCGGCGATTCGCAGCAGCTGCAGCGCAAGAGGCACATCGGCAATGACATCGTCGCCATTATATTCCAAGAGGAGCCCACTCCCTTCAGTCCAGACATGATCGCGAGCCACTTCTTACATGCTTTCATCGTCGTCCAAGTCGTCGACCCCTGCACTCCTAATACGAGGTATATTCTTAGATTTATGTGCACGCTGTGTTTATGTGACGCACGCGCGGGCGAGCGGGCGTAAGGTCAGAGAGAAACCTCGAACGACCGGTTGTCAGCGCGAGGAGACAGATGATTCTGAAAGAGCTCGTCGAATTTCATGGCCGTATTAATTTTGTCGCTTGACCCGAATAATTTCGTATCTCGTGCACTCTCGCTTGCGCGCGATTTAGATTCCGGGATCGTAGAGTTGAATTTCCAATTCTCTTAGACTACCCGAGAGCGAGGCTGTGTGACGTTGCGCATTGAATTCTTGAGGGATCCTTTGAAACGTATAGGGGAGTATTCTTTAAACAAAATCAATCCTCGTTGCGCAGGTATAAGGTGAGCGTGACTGCGAGGGACGATGTACCCTGGTTCGGTCCTACTTTGCCAACGCCCGCCGTCTTCCTGAGGGGTGTCGAGTTCAAGGAGTTCCTTCTGACGAAACTGGTCAACGCCGAAAATGCGGCCTATAAGGCTGAGAAGTTTTCCAAGCTTGAGGTATGTTACCGTTGGTTTCCGATTCATCTCCGTGACATTTCTTCAACAATATTTCGGATAGTTCATTCGTCTCAAAACGAAGCTTCCCATGTTCATGCCTATCTATTCGTATCCCGTAGAGTATGTACTTGAGGCTTTAACAGTACCTAACAAATCAAATGAAAGCCCGCGGTCCTCTAAACTTGGCACGCGTCCTAACGCTCTCTCGAAATTCCAGCTGCGAACCAGGTCAGCCCTATTGGAGTCCTTAATGGAGGAGCTGCAAGCAAAGACAGCTGATTTCCTTGGCGGAGCGATCGGCCTAGGTGGCATAGGATTCGGCAGTAACTGTCCAGTGAGTCCTACCGCCAGCGACGCTTCCGCATCCGGTGGCGGTGGCAGTGGATCAAGGTTCATTGACACCGTGCGAAAAGCTCTAATATCGCGAGTTCGAAACGCGTCGACCGAAAGTGTCCCGCAACAATTGGCGAAGAAAGGACAGTCCACCGAGCCTAGTCCTCCGAGTAATCGTCAATCGACGACGAAAGTCAGCGGGAAACGATCGGTGGAACCTTCGAGTCCTCTGGGTTCGCCAGATCTGACACTGCGAAGGGACTCCGAACGAGGCAGTCCGAGTTTGGGCAGCCAGGACAGTAGCCTGTCGAATACGGACAATCAGGACAGCAGTCTAGCGACACTTCAGCAAGACGAAGTTGATCGTCGGGAATCGTCGTTGGGTAATTGCAGTGTCAATAATGACGCTACGATTGTCGAGAAACCTTCCACGGTGTCCGCTGTTCAGCGGTTAACGCATGAGAATCTTCGCAAGCAAGATAGGACCGAGAAGACTGAGATCACGCAACGCGTTGTGTCTGAGAGCGATGATAGCTCGTTGAACAGCGAACTTGAACTAGATCAGGCTGTCTATCCAGATAGTGATACCGGACTTGAGTCGATGAGCTCTGCCGAGACTCATGATACCGCCAGGTGCACTGCTAAGGATGGAGTCACGGAGAATGAGACACTTAGGATGGAAGTTACGCGACTCAAGTGCGATAAGCTGGACTTATTGAGACAGAATGTGGTGAGTTTGACAGATATGTCCGGACAGTTTACGAAATCGTTTAGGTTTGTTACGTGACGGAGCGGATTTGAACAGAGTTTAGGTATTACGGTTGCCCCGATTATTTAATAAGGTTGACATTAGTAGAATTTGCTGTAATAATCATTGTTTCGAGCGAACACTGGATACTAGTCCAAGTAAGGCTTCGTCAAGTTACGTAACAGAATTTAACAATCCTAACGCAGCTATAATCTGCTTTGTGAACTAATAGTTCCTCGGGTGCTCCAATTCATATACATATGTGACATTTTAAGCATGTAAACGATCATTACTGAAGAAGTCATAGTATTTTTCACAATATGACAAATATGCATCGCTCTTTCAGACTTGTCAGCGTGACATCAAGCGCCTTCGAGAGAAGGAACTACAGTTGCAGTCCGACCTCGCAGCCGCATCGAAGGAGATCCTTCGGTTACGAGCGATGTTAAAGGAGTGCTCAACGAGCATTCCCCTGGACAACAACAACCAGCAGACGTCGACCGTGTGAAGATGTCACAAAGAGATTCGTTCGGCGCCGTCGTGAACGGTGCATAGTTTTTTCCCGCTGCAGTTATTAGACTTTAGTCGCTGGTCGGACAGGCCGCACGGAAAATTCTGCATAACTTTCGTTCTTCCGGGATCGTCTCGCCTCACCTGGCACGTGAACGTATCCAAAATCTTTCCCACTGAATTACGTAAGATTCGCGGCTAAAAAAGAAGGCTTTCTTTGTGTATTCGATGTGCGTACGGTTGGGCGTTCTTAGATAGAGGTTGGTACAAATTCGATAACTCGTAAGTGATCCGCACGGTTATGAGAGTCAGTATAACGGACCGTGTTAGACGAAATTGTTTCAAATGACGCGTCACAGAGGACACTTCGCAGATGTAGTCTCTGGTTGTTAAAAAGTACTTGTTCGACTTATATCCGAGATATTTATCAATTAATTTATTAGTAGCTATAAGATATTCCCCTTTGTAGTCAATATAATTGTAAAGTACATAGACAGGTAGACGTGTATATGTATGCGTATGATGTACGTATGTGCGTGTACAAATATGTACGTGTATATTTAGACAGCGCGGACAGTAGAAGTATCTTGTCATTAACGATGTTAGTCACTTTAAATTTGAAAGAAATTCGAATGGCCTTTAGAACTAGTGATTCCGGCGCTAACAAAAAAAAACATGTAAAACACGCAGAGATTAACGCACCAATACACGTTTGTTCGTGTAACTATTTAAGTGTAACTATCTAGAAAACAAAAAGGTACCGAAAAAAATTAGAGATCACACTGTACGGGCTATAATCTTCCACACCGCGTACACCACAGATAAATTGTTGTCTTCGTCGTCGGATATAAGTAATATAACAGTCGTTGCATTTATCAGAGAATATAAATTTGACCCGGAACTTCTGGGCGACGACTATGGCGCGCGAATATATCGTCGAAATACTTCTTCCTCATCCGAGAAATCACAAAGGTATATATCGATAATTACAGTATTTTCACGGTAAAACCTTACCGGGACCCATTACTAGTTCGTTAGTATTAGATGAAGAGAGTTTAGTGAACACGAATGCCTCATCGATTAATCTCCCCATAACTGTAACTAGTTTGAACTAATGTTAGGTTGTTCGACAGTTATAACAGTTCTTAGGGTTAGCTGCACCAAATTGTTTAAATATGCGTAACGTACAAATGTGTTAGCAACACATCTAGACGAGATGCGTGTTATCGTTCATTGTTCACCAATACAAAAAGTAAGTTAAGTATACATAGTTATGCACTTCATCCCCATTATTTCGTATTTTCTAGTGTTAATGTGACTTTTATTATTATTATTATTTTATTATTAATCACGTTATATTTTATATAGTTTCTGTAAATAATTGGCTGTCTATGTAGACGCGAAGATCGAACGAGTTAAAATGGAAGGAGGAATAGAGGGACAAGAAAGTTCACTCACAAACGTAATACCAAAGTTTAATGTAGTAAAAGCCATTTCTTTTCTTACTTTTCCTACATTCCTTTCGTACAGTATGTAAGAGCTATGTTTCGACATTTCGAATACGACATAGACACTTTCTTTTCCCGATTCAATGATCTTTGCTGTACTAGTACAACTTTTCCGTCAGACTACTTCGGAACGAAACTTTTAACGCCCTTACGAATACTTTGCTGATACACAATAATTATCACTGCCTATACAATATCGCTTGGAAGTGCACCGCGTCTCTCCTATGTACATAGAAACCGCGATCTACCAGTTTACGTCACTTTCTCAATGCAATATACATTTTATTGGCCCCTCAAGTAACTTCAAAATTCTAGATGCTACTCTTAAATGCATATTATGCGGTGCACCGTGACTTGAACACAAGATGCAAGCGCAATCAAAGATTCTAATCGACACTAAATGACTACCGTACATCAAGTTCTATTCAGTACCGTTCCTCTAAAGCAGAACAAACTTTTATAAACATATTTCAACGAGGGCTACAAAGTAACTGGCAAGTAACACAAAAAGAACTACAAGGTTTATAATAAAAATTACTTCCCAATAGGCTCTCAAAGGTCAGAAATTAAGGGCGCTTTTTATAATAAGTGAAACTTTCGTAAATTCGCATGCTTTTCGTTGAATGAAAAAGAGGAAGATTGTTATGACATTACGTTTGAGCGTCATGTATAATAAATACGTTATTAGTCGTGATACGAATAAAGCGAAGTGTCTATAATATATTTGCAATATGGTCTTGCCACAGTATTTAAAATTAACGACCTAAAGAAGTATGTTTCCAAATGGCCGATAAGCGCAAATGTAATTAAAGTTTCAGAGGTGCTAGAAGACGTGTATTATAATAACCGCGTTTAGCGTACCGCGACATGTGGTATGCACAAGAAAACTATGATAATTTGAATAAAGCACGCACATTTATATTACCGAGAAGGCATTGATGAAGTTGTATAATACGTGATTTTACTATTTTCAGAAGCATCATGAACTGCTGCTAGGTATAAATACCTATGAAATTTACAATGTCGCGAATTATATTCCATGACCGTAAGGAATCCGATCATTATTGTACTGGCATTATTTTTTAATAATGTACATAACGGCTATTGCGTTCAGCTAAATGGCCGTCTCCCTATCTAAACCATTGTCCAAACTCTAAAAAAAAAACTAAGTTTACCATTCTCTAGTGTGATTTCTATGCTGGCCTTGCAAAATCAAAGAAAGATTATCTATATTACAAAGAGATATGCGTTATTATATTAAGAAAAGAGAGAAGAAGGGGAGAGAGAGAAAGAGAGGGTAAGCGAGAGAGTACTACGGCTATAAATATATATATTTTGTATTTAATATTAATCGCCCAAATCTAACTAACCGAACTGCGAATACTAATATTCCCTAATATTAAAGTAGGATAATATATATTTCTTATGACTGGTATAAGTATTCGCATTCTTATTTTTTTTTTCTGTGCACGACTGTCGACTTGAAGATTGGTGGTAATAATGTTCCCCAATAAATAAAATTATTCAAATCAAAACAAAACGTGCCCAGTGTTCGTTCTTTGCCATATCAAATCTGCGATCCATTCCGTGTCTGTACACCGCTCATATTAGCGTACGTAAAAATGCGAATCGATCTAACTGTACGGCAGATAAATCGCACAAATCCATATCCTCAACAATTAACAACGTTATAACAAAGACGATATGAAAATTGCATGCTGATGGCCATCGCGATAGCGGTAAAAAATCATAATTATCATATAGTATAGCATCTTATTTTACGATGCATTGTCGTGTCAGGGTCGAACGTCCTCGTGTAATAAAAACAGAACTTTACGTCTGCGGCCTGTACAGATGATCGAGGCCTCCCTTGAGCGATGTCAAAGTGTAACCCTGCGCTCTTTGTTTGCCTGCAGCAGCCTTGTTGCGACATGCAGCCAGGGCTTCTCACAGCCTTTGAAAGGACGCAATTTCCCATTTTATACACAAACGCAGAGACGCGTGTGCGCACGTACGCGCGCAGGGTCGCCCATTAGCCAGCATTACCCCGGAAACGAACCAAGGCACGAACGACTTTACCGTCTCAGTCGTAAAGTTCGAGCGCGTCCTGGTACCTGCGCAAAATGTAAGTTGACGGGTGGTGGAGGTATACGCACCCCGCTTCGTCCCGCGCGTCCACTGCGAGAATGAGCGCTTGTTGAAGCGTTCGCATTGTCATGCGAATTGACGCGGGTGGTGGGTACCGAGCTCCTCAGTTTCGATCGCGAGCATCGCCATCGCTCGCTGGCGAGGTTTCATCGGACGATTGAGTGCGCGACCCGCGAGTGAGATCAGTCGCCCTTCTCCGCGTCTCTCCTCAATTCCGTGCAATTCCGTGCAATTCCGTGGCGACGACGACGCCGCAAGCTCGACGATGCGGTTGTCCGAGTTGATTAACCGACCGTTCATCGGTTCCATCAGCGCCGCGACACGAAACGGTGCCACACTAACCGTCCGGCCAGTATTTATATTACCGACAATGCAAAACGGGCTGTAGTGGCGGAATGAAAATGGCTAATTGTCAGGCTCGTTGGTGCAGCAGGTGAGCGACCAATTATTGCCAGAATCGCGATGATAGTTGCCTCGGGATGTGCAGTATGCGCGAACGGCCGCGGCGTTCTACCTAGGCTAGCGGTAAACGAAGTCGTTCGCGCGTCGTGCGACGCTTTAATCGTTCGCTCACGAGGCCCGATCCAGGATCGCCTTTTCGAGTGTGTCGCAGGTTCGTTTTTGTCGATCGCGATAAGGAATTCTCGGCGACGGGCGAGGTGTCACGCGCGACGCCCGTTAATTCGCGCTCGGCGAACGGGCGCGTTCGCGGCGCGTTACGCCAAGCGGATAACCTCGTGCCGATGACAATCCGGGCGGAACGAGAATATTCGCGACGGGCCCGCTGCCTTCTTCCCCCTTGTTGTACGCGCGCTCGGGAGACACATCAGCAGCTATGCGCGGATTAATTTATCACGTCCATTCAGAAAACATACGTCCACCCCGTCGTCTACGTAATTCTCGCCTCCCCGCGCGCGCCACTCTCTGTTTGTGCGCAAGCCGCACGGCACGACGACGACGCAACGAAAAAGTGAGATGCGGGGAAAATCTCTGCGACGCTACTACGTTGCGACGCGCCGCGTCTGTGTTGGAGCGCGAACGGCCGTGGGTGTGTGGCAGGTGCAACGTTGCATCCCTCTGATGCGCGGCACACCGTTTAGATCGTGAGCCGTAATGTCATCCCGAAGGCTGCTCCTTAGTAATTCACAAAGGGTTCACTCTTCCGTGAAGTACAGCGTATGGGTACTTTCCAGGCGATACCTAGCACGTACCTTGCTAGAAAAGTATTTGTGGTAGAGTCTTGGTTCATCGAGAGCATGGCTTCTGGCGCATCTTCCCTGGATAGTGCTGGAAGTAGTGGTAAGGACATCTTTTTTTTAATATATATATCTATATATGTATGTGTATATATGCAATTTTAAGTTTGTAGCATTTCTCATGAATTAGATGTGCTCGGGATACCGCTGCTAGGATTGGTTTTGTATCATGTCACTTCACTAACACTTCATTTATATGATAATTTCTGTACTCTACTGCTTCTTCAGATAAGACAAATATGTTTATTGTTTCTTTTGTGAAATATGTTGTTACTCTTATTTTGAACACCAGTATTGCTCATCTTTTATGCCAGACAATAATGATGTGTTAGATAATCAAGACATCGCTTCTAATTTCACCAGTGAGGAAAAAAGCAGTGAATCATGATGCTTGCATGCGTGACCCAGAGTTTCTTTTCTGGTGAAAGCTAGTGAGACCCCTGATTATATTGTTCTACCTACTGGAACAACCAGTCTTTCCTCCAAATTACTTCAATAACTTGTACAAATAGGCTTTTCAAATTATATCAATCCATTGTTCTTTCAATATCTTTCCATTTGTTTCTTACATTAATGTTTTTATGTATCAAATGAATGGAAGCAATGGTGATTAATTGTGATTTCAATATTTCCTTTTTCCAGATGGAGCGCTCAATATGGGTAAGAAAACATATACTTAATACAAACATTTTTACACATATAATTATTATTTTTCCACATCATTGCATATTTTGTTGATTGTGTCCAAATACCTGGGCAAGCATGCCTTTTATATTTGTTACTTTCTTTCATTGTTTTGTGATGTGTGCATTGAAACCAACATGTGTGCGGCATGCAGAAAGGGATAATGGCGGCTACAGCAGTGTTGGGAGTCCTGTTGGCGGACCAGAGTGTCGTAGTGACTATGACGGATTACAAGCTCAGTGTGATCAAGCCATGCATCAGCTTCAGATACTTAGGCATAAACACTCCGATACTATAAGACGGTTTGTTTTTCTTTTTTTTTTTGTTTTGTTTTTTGTTTTAGTTGTTCTGCTTTTGCATTAGTATTCCTGATCATTATTGTTCATTGTCATTGTATGCTTTACAAAATAAACCTTGCATTTAAGTGTGCCATTATTTTGGGTACAAACAGTCATGTAAAACCTCTGATACAGATGTGAGCACACTATGAAGGAATTGGAATACTATCGGGGACAACACATAGCAGTGATGAATCAATTAGAAGCAACATCACAGGAGAGCTCCGCACTGCGGGGAAAGTACGGAGACCTAGTGAACGACAAGCAGCGGCTTGATCGCGAGGTTCAAGCATTGCAGAAGGAAGTATCCGAGCTGCGATGCCAGAATCAAGAAGTTCTTGTTTCCGATACTAACAACAGTGACACTATGAATCAGCACTATCTATCCGCACTACGAAAATACGAGGCCGTCAAAGACGAGTACGACGCACTAAGGAAGCGGTATGATGATCTGATATCATCCCACTCATCTGCTGTCAATAAGGTGAGTGAAGTCGTTAACTTCTTGTTTACTGATTCATGCGGACCTAATACTGATATTTATTACGTTTCTGTACCCAGCTGGAATTGTCACAAGAAGAAGCAGCCAGGCTAAAGAAACAGTATGAAGAAGTTGCACAAGAACGTAATAGCGCTGTTCGCGAACGTAATGGGTTGAAGCAACAGTGTACTGCCGCGATTAGACAATGGGACATCGCGCTAAGAGAAAGAAATGAATACAGAGAAGCTTTGTCCAAAGTGCAACAGCAGCATGAAGAGGCGGTGAAAGAAATTAATCAGGCGATGGTACTGCGCATGAAAGCCAGTAAAGATATGAAGCGATTGACAGAGGAAAGAAATGCCGCGCTGCAGGAATATAGTCTGATTATGGGGGAAAGGGATACGGTGCATAAAGAAATGGAAAAGCTCGGTGATGATCTGACGCAGGCATATACAAAAATCACACATCTAGAAAATCAGAATAAGCAACTTTGTGAAGAGGTAGATTTGTTTTTAATTTATGCACTTTTCATATTGCCTCAGATTCCTTTGTTCTAATGTTTCACATTTATCTAATATTAATTTACGCACTTAATAACAAAATAAAATGTAAGAAATTACATTAAATTTGTTGAGATAATGCATGAGTAACATGCCAATCTCATTCAATGCATCTATATTTAGATGCAACCATTTTTATGCATATATATATGTTTGTTCGTAGAAGAAAACCCTATCCTATCAAATAGAAACTTTGAGACGGGAGATCTCGTCGGCACTTCAGGACAGAGACGAGGCCCTAAAGCAGTGCAATGAGTTGCGACAGAAGTTTGGTGATTATTCGGAAGGTTCGAGCAGGGATTACAAGAATCGTTTGGAGCTGCACTCGTACAATCGCGAGCGAGATAACTCTAGCAAAGAAGCAGAAAGGGAGACAAATACGAGGGATTACGCGAAGAGAGACAAAGAGCGCATGGATAATCTGGATCAAGCCAATTTGGAATTGGATAAGCTTCGCAAGTCTGTGGACACTCTACAAGTAGAGCTAGAGGAGGCGATACAAGAAGCAGAAGTATCGAAGCGAAGAAGAGACTGGGCGTTCAGTGAAAGGGATAAAATAGTGTTAGAACGAGAAAGTATTAGAACTTTATGTGACAGACTGAGAAAGGAACGTGATCGTGCGGTTTCCGAGTTAGCTGGTGCTTTACGTGACTCTGACGACATAAAGAAACAACGAAACGAAGCGTCGAAAGAACTGAAGGATCTCAAGGAAAAGATGGAGTCGAGTGATCACGCTTTGAGACTCTCTCATGGTCACGACTCGACAATAGAAACGGAAGTTAATGAATGGGAGGTTGTGTCGGTTCACTTGGATCTTGGGCGTCTTTGTATCGATTCAGATCGTGATCTTGGTTTGATACTGGTGGGAGGGCGTGATAATCCATATTATCCCAATGACACGGGCATTTACGTTGCTCAGGTAACGCAAGGCGCAATCGTTGATGGGAAATTGAAGGTGAATGATTGTATTCTTCGGGTGAACAATGTTGATTGCACGTCTGTTTCAACGCGCATTATTTTGGAAACATTACGTTCTTGCACTGTGGGACCAGCAACGGTGGCTGTAAGAAGACGGCGGCTGGGCAGAAGATCATTAAGAACGACGCAGCTACCTGTGGGTACTATTCCTCACGGTATTGCACTTGAACTGGGGATTTATATATCAAAGATATCTCCTGGTAGTGTAGCTGCCAAAGATGGAAATCTTGCTGTAGGCGACAGGGTATTAAATGTAAGTTACATGGCTTGCTTTGTTACTCTAAGAACATTTTCATAGAGCAGATGATTCGTTACATCACTTTATGTAATATGTTTTATTCAAACCGGCACAATGTGTTTCCTTTCAGATCAATAGCAAACCGATGGATGGTATAAGTTCTGCGCACGAGGCCATGGCAATTTTGAACGATAATAGCTCTGACGTATTAACAATTACGACTCTGAAGGGGATTCCGCTTCCTTCGGCGACGAGTTCGGAAACTATGACAATGGATAGTAATTTTGCATCGGAGAAGCAAAAAATGGTTAACAGCTGCTCACAGACCGAGCAGGAAAGGTTGATGCTGAAGACTACGTCCGATGACTACGATAGAAGGTACATCGCATCAAACTTTGGTGACAGAAGCGTGTACAAAGTGTCTAAATCTGTCAGCGGGGAAAAACCTAGTGGTATTAGTAACGCATGGGACAATATTAGAGAGAAGATCGATATAGTGAGAGGCCGTAAGCACAGCAAGGATCGCGAGGAGAAGAAAAAGAGACATCGTAATTCAAGTCCAAATACTTTCGAGCAAGAGCAAGATGCGATAGCGGAACTTGACTCGGTGATTGAGAGCTATCACAAGAAAGCTAATAACGGTGTACTGAAAAGGAGCAAACGGCGTGGTACTGAGAAAGTTGAGAAAAACGGTGGCACATGGCCGAAGGCCAGAGGTGGCCCATTAATACAAAATGGCACGGGTACTATCTTGCATCCGCGCAAAACGAAAGAACGACTACCGCTCAGCGTTCTTCTCAATCAACCGCCAAAGTATGAAAGTTATAACTACAATCGTATATCTAATCCCATTCCTCTAGCTAATTTCTCCAATGTCAGCAACAGACATACGGTTTACAAGGCGGTGGAAACGCCACCGTTACCGAACTTCAGCAAGTCCGGACAGCTCTTTACTCAGAAGTCTTTCACGCCAGCCGTACAATTTAAGGACATCCCGATAGACAAGAAGCCGGTGAGCGAGTTCGACAACAGCGACAATCGGCTCAGTTCCACGTTGGCCCCGTCTGAGACAAGCATCGACTTCTCCGTCAAGTCCGGTAATGTCGGCAAAGATCTCGATTATTATACGAAGAAAAGGGCGCAGAAGTACGGCGCCAGTAATGAGAGTCAGGTAGACACGTTACAACATAATAGAGCTCACTCGCAGCTCTATTCAGGAATCGGCTCGTCAGCCTCGTCCACAAGCGGCCCAAGGCAACAGCTAGCCGGTAATTTCTCATTTCCCCCGTACACACACTCGCATCCGCATCCCCATCAACAGAACTCTTTGCCCTCAAGGTATCCCTCCCCACCGTCTTTGCCGTCTGCACAGTCCGGGGAGTCGATAGGACTTCCCGACACACGATCGTATTGTTTCGAACCTCCATATAGTCCCGGCCCGCAGACGGGCTTTGGACACTTGCACACACCCTCTGTAGACTTGCATTATCACAAAACGCGCGCTCCCCCGATCGGCACGGCTGCATACGAGGTGCCCTCGTACACGCACGGCTACGAGGGTGGAACATTCCCGAGGAAGAAAGAGAATCAGCGCTTTCGTATTCCTTCGAATCCGAGTGTCACATCCAAGAGTAGCGTCGGAAAATTGTCAACCGGGAGTATAGAACGCACTTCTGAAAGAGGCAGTCCAATGCCAACATTCCACGTGGAGGTACTCAGTCCTGGAACGGGCGGCAGTAGCGGTACTGGGAATACAACGAGGGGCAGCAGTAGCAATAAACGATCCAGCATGCCTGATTATTGTTACTCTCAGCCGAGACCCGCACCCGGAGAGCTGCGCAGAGTGCATATAGACAAGTCAGTTGAGCCTCTAGGCATTCAAATATCTTGCCTGGAAAGTGGTGGTGTCTTCGTATCGACGGTCAGCGAGCACAGTTTGGCGTCCCAAGTTGGTCTCCAAATTGGAGATCAGCTGTTGGAGGTGTGTGGCATCAACATGAGGAGCGCAACTTACCAGTTAGCCGCCAATGTCTTACGACAGTGCGGTAATTCCATAACGATGCTGGTGCAGTACAGTCCGGACAGTGAGTACAGTATTTTAACTGTGAATGCGTAGCATCATTTTGACATACACTCTATTTTTGCACGTTTCTTAATGTTTATCAGTCACATATACGTCTCCTGCTTGATTTCGCACCTCGACTACATCAACATGTCAATTTCACATACGTTTCCAACATTTTTTTTTCGTAAGAGTACAACGAGCTCGAAGGCTCAGCGTCGTCTAGTTCTTCAGAGGCAGGTGGTGCGGAAGGCGGAAGTCGAAGCGGTTCCCCAACACCGTGCAACAGTCCGGAGACTCCAAGAAAAACGACCGTTGACCCGCTGGAGAGTTCTGAGCCAGAACGTGACACAACGACGACTCTGAGTACGCTGCGTGCTGAACGAGACATCAGGAACTCGGCTTCCATGGAAGTTCGAAGCACGCAGGAACGAGAACGCGATCTCCGGAACTCAGCGTCGTTGGACATCAACATCAGGAAACCGGAACTACGAAATTCAGCGACGTTGGACAACATGCGGAACTCAGCTACTTTGGACACTCTGCGTGCCACGAGCAACAATCTAACGCGAGCTCAGATTAATAATGCAGCCACGACGTTACAACGTCAGAATGCTACTGTAAGGAGCCCAACTCAGGAGGAGCAGAATCGAAAGAGTCCGCCACCGGGCGAACCGCGGTACCTTTTTATCGAGACAAGAAAGTGTTCAAACTTAGGAATTTCGTTAGTGGGTGGCAATGGCGTCGGCATATTCGTTCATTCGGTACAGCCGGGTTGTCTGGCAGAAGAAGCTGGCTTGCGGACGGGTGATCGCATTCTGGAGTACAATGGTGTTGATCTGAGACAAGCAACTGCTGAGCAAGCTGCTTTAGAACTTGCCAGACCAGCTGACAAGGTCACTTTAATCGCACAGTTTATACCGGAAAGGTATAATGAAGTTAAGGATAAGCCGGGAGATAGTTTCTACGTGAAGGCAATGTTCGATCGAGTTGGCGAAGTAGGAGACAGTCTACAGCTTAGGTTCAATAAAGATGACATCCTGTATGTCGATAATACCATGTTCAATGGTACTCCCGGACATTGGCGAGCTTGGTTGGTGGATCAGACTGGTAGACGACAGACATGTGGCATAATACCCAGTAAATTCAAGTGAGTGTACCAAAGTGAAACGATCGGTAGAAGATTGTCGGTACGATTCTACAATGATTAATATTTTATTCAGAATCGAAGAAGAACTGCTATTGAGAAGGTCTCTTGGAGATTTAGAAACGGATGCTGGTAGACGCGGTACGACGAGTGCAAGGAGAAGCTTCTTCCGAAGGAAAAAGCATCAACGATCGTCCAGCAGAGATAGCAAAGAACTTTCGCAACTTACTGGGGTTAATCTGGGCTGGTATAGTGACAGTGGAACTTTGAACGAAGAAAGTTTACCGGCCAGTTATCAGCGAGTGGAGAGGCTTGATTGTACGAACTTCTTTACTTCCTTGGCTTTCTCATCATTGGACGTTCGAGTTTTATTGACTTTTCTACAAATCTTATTCCAGATCCAGCGCTCAGACCTGTATTAATCATTGGACCTCTCAGCGAATGTGTCGCGACAAAACTTTTGCAGGAATTCCCAGGACAGTTCACCAGGTGCCTTGCGGAAGCAATGCACTGTTCTCAAGCAACACTTGAACAGGGTTTACGAGATTCGCTTTATGTGGATTACAGAAAAAAAGGCAGCTACTTCGAGTGCACTACTGTCCAAGCTGTTAAAGATATCTGCGAAAAAGTACGTTACCAAAACATGGATCGATGATAAATTACGTCCACATCACTATTATAATGAGTATAACCATTATTCATCTTTTACAGAATACTCATTGTATTTTGGATGTATCTATCGCTTCTATCGAGCGATTGCACCGACATCAAATCTACCCTATTGTGCTGTTGATCAAGTTCAAGAGCACGAAGCAGATAAAGGAAGTGAAAGATTCAAGATATCCAAGTGATAAAGTTAGTGCCAAAGCTGCCAAAGAAATGTACGAACATGCTCTCAAATTGGAAGCGGAGTATAGGCATTACATTTCTAGTAAGTATCTGGTCATAACCGTTTGCGTATTGGCCGTATTGTATTATATCCATAGTGCATTATGTAATGTAATGTGTAACGTTTGTTTGTAGCTGTGATCCCGGCAGGAGTGAACGTGGCGTATATTTGCACGCAAGTCAAAGCCTCCGTTGACGACGAGCAGAGCAAAGCATTGTGGGTTCCTCGAGCGGCTCCCTGACATCAAAGGGGGGGTCCCCACAAACCACAGTGGAAGTCAATCTAATTCCACCAGGGGGCCCTTACGTCGTGATACACGTAAATCGTTTCCAAATCTTTTTATTTATGGTCTCTAATTTTTGCAATTTAAGCATACGTGTGGACTAAGTCCGTTTTTTTTATGCTGTTTATTTCTAACAGCCTACAGCTTTTGTTTTTTGTTTTTCATTAATTTTGGCAATAGCGCATTTTTGCGCAGAGGTAATTTTATACCTCTATCCTTTAGCTCGTTGAAGTCTCCCATCATGAGTATATGTTTATCGCTTATATCTTTTTGGAAGACAGTGTGCGGATTTGTTACATTATTCCAAACTTTTACGTTCATTTCGGTCGTTTTTTTTTCGTGTTGTACAAAACTGGTAGTTATTCAAAATGTTCTATAAATATTGCTGTCGATTCGTCGAATACTTATACGTATATCGTTTTCATAACCATTGAGAGTCATCATACAGATAATTCATCTATACTCACGTGTTCCCGAAAAGCAATGTGTCTTCGCACATTGGTAATAAGCTCATAGGAGTTATCGACGCATCAGAGACAATCAAAACTTTAATTATAGCCATATCACGTTGTTCAGAGAAAAAAAAGTAGTATAATCCAGTAACTTGACATTTTGCTTCGAATCTCGATCGACCGAGATCGTGACTATAATAATGGGACTAATGCTTAATGACGGAGAATGCAACGTAGCAAAAGCATGTGGTGCTCCCAAATCACGAGACCATAAGTTGATTGACAGGCACATATTGGATGAAATTCAATACTCGTCGTATCGCGGCCCGTTATAGCATTTGGTGGATGAACATTGACAGACCGTGATGTTTGTTAGATAGCTATTAAATAAGCTTGCAGCGAAATTGGGCGGATAGAGATTGTTAACTCCTCGGACTAACTCGGTGTACAGAATGAAACTGACATATTATTGAAAGAACAATCACTCGAGGCAGGTAGTTAAATTGTACAAAAGAATGTAATGTTATACTTTCAGAAAGTTACTTATTTGTATATAATTTATTTACGCGATCCTATTGAATATAAATGCTTAATTATTGATTAGTTGATACGAAAGGTTTTAGAATTAGGCTATAATTTAGCAAATAATTTACACATTATACATATATATATATATATTTTTTAATCAGCTTATCGCACATGTTGTGGCTCGTTAGTTCGAGGGGTTAACAAAAATTGATTGAACCCGCCAAATTATAAAGTTGCTACTGTATAGGAGAAACGGAATTGACATGTGACATTCGGTTCCTGCGGTCAAAATGTAAATACCTGATAGGGGCAGTAAGCGCCAAGAAGGAAGAAAATTATTGTATTAATCGTTTATAGCGACCCAATCAGGTGTAATTGGCGCGATTGCTCTTTTTCTTTTTAACGAGAGTTCACGAGTTTTTCGAACTACGAATTTACACTGTGGTGTTTTTTAACGAGCTTAAGACGTCGACTCATAAGGTGCAAGAGAAGTAGTGTAAATGTGATTAATAAGGGTTTTTGAGAAGCACGTTTTAAGAATACAGGTACGTAAACACTAAGGCATCTAAATCCAGAATAATAACCGATGTATTTCATATACGTCGTCGGGTACGCATTTTTCAATCGTTCTTTTATGTATCAAATTTGCGACAGATTTCGTCGAGCAGTTTGGTGATCTTATTTCAGACGGAGAGTTCAAAATTCCTGAGCAGATTTCGTTGTATATTTACGCGCGCCGCGTCTCGTCAAAAATATTTGGATATTTGTACCTGAATATTTTTTTACTATCTGGATATAGATAACGAGTATTAAGGATTTTATCGGATTTGCGCTGTGGATACATGAAATGTGTGCACGGCACGTTTGTAAGTGACTCCATACGATACACATAATACTTAATGAAACAAAATTCTTTACATCAGCCTCTTCCTGCTTGACATGGAGGTTTTAACGCTTGTAAGAGAATCACTACCATTTCGTTATTGTACTAATGACTGGCTGCGATAACTTCGATAACCGAATCGTGGTTGATGTATTCTTTTCTCACGGGACATTTCAAGCAGCTTCAGTATTTGCTACAATTCTCGCAACCTCCTATCAAAAGGGTTATGGTATAGAGGAACATTGTCGGATATAACAGAGAGCGAGAGAGAATGAGAAAGACACGAAGAAAGCATTGCTTTTCGTAAAATTTAGTTTTCTAACGTGACAATATTTAGGCGTAAGTTAACAAGCGAGACCAAAAATTAAAGGAATATTAACGTAAGGGTTACAAGTAAATTTATTCGTATCAGTAGTGTCAGCGAGCTTAACAGAGAAGATAGAAAATATACTTTTTCATATTCAGCGGAAGCTATCAATGTGAGTTTTGCTTAAAACAGGCTTGGATGAACGATTTCTATGAGACAGACACGAATTGGTATCTTTGTAAAGTATTACTACCCGTTATTGTCAACGAGCCCATATTCGAAAAGCATCGTGGCAGTTCGCTAACCTAATTAACTGTATAGTTAATGAATAATAACATAATTGAATAATAGGCGAAATCAAATCTGCGAATGTCACAATAATATGGAAACATAAGCTCTCTGAGGAAATAGGGAATCGTCATTTGGTATAACTGAATTGGCTGGTGACAGTAGTACAAATTCGTAAATTGGACAATGTATATCAGAAAACAAAAATCCATTGGATTTTTAATCATATCCACCGCCCAGATGCCTAATCATTATCTTCAGGTGGCGAGATCCAACAATCCAAGAGATCTACGGCATCAAGAGAGACTAACATGAGGTATAAGAGAAAGAGCGAAGTTCTAAAAAGAAAAGCATAATTTGTCTGGTCTCTTACTACTCGTTACTGTTAAGAATGAACTAACCGTTATACTTTGCAACCTACGGCAAAATATTGTTGTCCGACAGATGTGCTATTAAAATGTGCAGAGAATTGCTACAATGTCGCTGTTTTATGTAACATATTTAACAATTTCTACAGTTATTGTTCCGATGCAGTTGATTGAACGATGGAATGTTAAACTATAACAATTTCTTTAAATTAGATTTTGACAAAACAGATTGAAGCAATAATAAATTCTATACAATAACGACTAGTTGAACATTCGAATACCAATTTGTCAGGAAATGTGTAAACAAGGGGAGATGGAAGTATTGGTCAATAATTCTACAGAAAACTTGTAGCACTTTTATGAATTCTTCAAAGAGGTGTCCCGCGACATTCATCAACCCTCATTTCCCAGCCTGCTTTGGGTAGATTCACTATCTAACGGAAACGACAGTTTACCAACATCTCGACATTTTTCTCGAGATTTAACCGGATGAAATGATTCACAATTTGTACGAATTAGAAAGAAATAAACAGTATATGAAAGGGGGGATAGGTCGAGGGCGAAGCGAAACGCCAAAACGAGGATTGTTCTAAGGTGAACGAAAATATTAGGAAGAGGTGAAAAACGTGATTACAATTATTCTCAATCACAGCACTGTGATACATTATAATATATTACTGCTTCGATGACATATCAACTTAACAATCCTACATACATATATACATACATATTATATATATATATAATATCAAACACATATTTTGGGCAATACTTACATACATATGACATATATAAATGTTATATATATATGTATATATATATATATATATTTAACGACGCACTTTTGATATTTCGCAATTACAAGCACGTGGTTTAAGGCCGTTCAATAACAAAATAACGGGGCGCGTGTAAACGTCGTCTCCCGTCTTTTATGCACGATTAATCGCGAATGAACGAGCGGACGAGGAATTTTATAGACCGCTAACCGACCAGTCGCATCGTACCAGCGAACCCACGTATTTTTTATATACTTTTGTAACACATAACAGGCATCGATATCAGCGCACCGATATATGTATCGCTTCCGCGGGGCTCATCGACAACCAACAATTACTACGTATCTTCGTCCGCTCGTCGTTATTATTCACCAGGTATATAATTCAAGGATTTAATGGTATAATTGGCACACATACACGTAACACATGGGCGTCAGTCTGCCGTCAGTAAGACGGCCGCTAACTATTAATCGATCATTGAAGCGTTGATGGTGATATATTACGTAGCTAAGAAGCAACAAACGGAGATCACGCTCGGATAATCAGGCATTTCGGATGTTCTCGACTGAGAACGACTGAGGATTATCTGAGCGCGGATCACGACTAGTCTTCAATAGTATTCCTTTACTTTTCTGTGGGAAATTCTTTGCAATCACGTACACTCTATCCCGTCTGCTCAGTCTGATCTCGGACGAAATCTTATGCGGTGTCAGAAAAAAGGGGACCAAAGCAACTTTGGAACAATGATGTCAGTAGTAATAATAAAGGTTTTATGAAACTGTTCTGAGAGATTATCGGAGTATCAACGGTTAAAGATGAATGTTGACGTATCGACGTTTGTTAAAGTTATCGCCCGATTTTTGATATATGGGGCAATGTGGAACACGTTTTACTCGATTCTTTCGTCTTTCTACCCTTTCTATCGTGGCAACGTGGCAAAACATAGAAATACATAATATATTTTGGATAAACCTTTGTCTTCTGCTCAAACATAAGCTATACGATATCGTTCAACTGTAGCTTTTGTCCTCTTACGTTCGACACTCTATTTTTACAAAAATCTTGCAGTTCGTATCTACGTGACATGATTGACTGAAGAGAGGCTTCAACTTGGACATAATCGTATTTTTACTTATAACCATCGCCACGTACACATATAATATTGCATTTTTTGTCGTCCGCATATCCTAGAGTTCGATTCCGCCAATCCCATCTCTGTTCTTAACGGAACATCTCGCCAAGCATAACGTATTTATATGACGTGCAACATCTCCAGACTTATTCGCCATAAGGATATACTGAAGACCACTCTCTTCAGTCAACTGTACATCATACTTAATATGAGAAGAAAAGTTCGAAACACTCGCGTTTTAATGTTAACCGCGAAATTTGTTGAGTCGTAACCGCGTCTCGACTTAAACGCTTCCGCAATTAGGTGGGAGCCATGTCTACTTTATCGTATCAGTGTCTCGCGCATAAACATCGACTTTTTCCTCGCGGTAGAATTATCCCGTGCAGAATCCTCGGCGAAGCGTCGGACGAGCTGAATTTCTGTTGCGAACTTAAGTTGTTTAACGATCGAGAACTCTCTCCCTTCGCTCGTCTCAAGCCATCTCATCGATTCTCTCACCCTTCAATACGCTTCGTACGCAGCTACTTTGCCGCTAAGTGTTGATTCACTGTAAAAAGCAATCAGCAAGCTGTATCTGCGTAGCTAGAATGATGCTGCATTAAAAGCGAACACAAACTCGTTATCATGTTTGCAATTAATAGTAACGGGTAAACACGAAATCCTTGTCAGGGTACACTGGAATTGATAGGTACTTAGGAAGTGTGAAGCAGCTGTCATATATTTCGTGTCAAACTTTTTTATGAGCTTGTGTCAATATTTTAATTCGGTATAGAAATATCATTTTCCGTTGCTGCAACGGTTTTTCTTCGAATTTCCTGCGAATTCTGATGTAGGGCGTGCTGTTATTGTTACAGATTTGTTTAGACTAAAGCGTGAGATACGTCGAATGCAAACGACTCACGTACTATTGCGACAACCGTTCGTCAAATAAGTGACATGAAAATCAACCTCGTTCGCTTGTTACTTTAATAAAACAGTTTTTCTATTAGTATTACCGTACACGGTACGATTCTAAACGGACGAATTGTAAATTTTCTACGTTAACGTAGTGCAAATAATTCAATGCTGACAGAGTGCTGTGCTCTATTATTGCTCGAGGAGTCTCGTCGTTCCTAATGTATAGCCGTAAATTGTTATTCGACGATCGATGCTCGATGTTCGTACGAGTAGGAGAAGGCTGCTTTCGTCTTATATTATTCCGTATTATAAAATAAATAATCACGAATTAATCTAAATATAAAGCAATCGGCAATTATTTTCAAGAACTACAACCTTTTGCAAAATGTTAGAAACGAACAGCCTTCCATATTCGTTCGTAATCGATCTATCGTTTGTACGCGATCGCTCAAAATATGGAAAGGGGTTAAGAATAATGTTAAAATAACGCCGAGCTTTATGCGCTATATTGCACGTAACTTCATCCGAGAATATCTGCCAAGTAATTTTATATACCTAGCAAAATCATACGAGAGCGGCTATTTTCTATGAGATCAACTGAATCGCCTTGTCGCTTCCTTTTAGCCGTTGTCCAGCGACTTTGACGAGTAGGAAATTATGAAAGTAAATCGTAATCCATACGTTAGTGTTAACGCACCACGAGTAATTGTCGCGCATTTGAAAAGAAAAAGTATTTTTTATATGAATCGAAACTAACCGAGGGACGGAATTAGCCGTAGAATTAGACTGCTCGAATGTTTTTCAAACACTGCGTCCTTACTTTAGATATAAATGGGAAGTGCAAAATTGTTAACGTATTTGTCGTGAACTGATTGATATGCCCAGATTCTTCGTCGTGTGGTACTCCCACGACGACTAGAACAGCAGTATTACCGAAACACAAATTGCACCCTACGCGTTTTCCGCTTTGCCATAAACAAACTTGTTGAACATTAGTTTTGCGCGAAAGGAAATGTAAGAGCGTTTCTATGAATAGCGATAATGACGTCGAGGTGGTCTCGAAACGAGGACACGTCTTGCGTACCTTGGTAGGCAACAAATTTAGTTATTTTTTTAAAGTCGTTTAACAATTCGTTTTGAATGTACCGAAGAGAATCGCACGTGTCAAAGTCATTTGTCTTCCCATATCAAAATAATGACTTTTGTAGACGTACCCCGTAAACTGCCCACTTTAGATTCAGCAAAACTATTTTCGGCACGACTTTTAGCTCGAACGCGTAACGTATTTGGACGAAAATAATAATGCGACCTGCGTTTAATTAATGCAATGTTACACTTTGTAGAATTAGTGGACAAACTGATAAGCAATGGCTTCTGATAAATCGAACGATCGTATTACGAGTATTAACGAAGTGTAATTAAACATCACAGAGGATGATAGACGGAGTATAAGAAGAAATTATGTAAGGCGTAAGGTATATATCGAAGCTTTTACGTTGAGTGCACGATTTCCCCTCTTTTAACCGATCTGACTTTCAAGCAGTAGTCAAAGCTCTTAGCAAACCCTCATCACTTACTTATGCCCGTACTTTCCGCTCAGTATTTCTCGTCAAAAGCATATATGTATATGCATATATCAGTGTAGGTGTTGTACCTAAGTATCGCACACCGTGTTTCGGTGCAATTATAAGATGCATTAAAACGCGAACCGACATTATGCCGTCTAATTAACTTCATCTTATTCCAATGTATCGCGAAAGAGGACGAGTCCGTGAGACGCAATGCAATGGAATACACAAGCAATCGGTCGTAAGCAATCTTCATTCGTCGTTAAGTCCATTGGTGTTTAAGTATAAGGAGTGAACTCGCGAATGTAATTACGGGAGCGCGGGAATAGTAACATTGTTTCTCTTTCTGTATAACTTTTTACGTGTAAAATTGTTTCTCTTACGCTGTTGTACCATAATGCGCTACTGTTGTGTTGTTAACGCAATCGATATGACGTTCTCTTTTTTCCAAGGTCTCTTCTTCTTCCTACGATGGTTTTGATACCAAATGTTCTAGGTGGTATTTATAAATATGCTTCTATTTATACACAGTTTTTCTTTATACATGCATACGTATATTGGTGTGTGTGTGTATATATATATAGTATATATATATATATACATACTTTATGATATGTACATACATATATTGCGACGCTACATGGATAACATGACGTTTTTAATGTTATACCACATGTACATATACACCCGGTCGTGTATAAGCGTATATGCGCGCGTGTATGTGTATATGTGATATCGAGTAATGTACGATAGGCAATCGCTATTATTATTATTTCGGCGCCACGGGAAATGCCCAAGGAAGAACAAGTATTAACGTTAAGGTTCGTTGTTTGTAAGCCATTTATCCGCCGAAAGCATGCAAGTTCATTGTTACTTAATTATGTTGGAACTATAGCAAATTACAGGGATTTCATAAGAGCTATGTATAACCACATTTTTCAAGTTAATCAGTCGATAAGCTAAATATGCTGCGCAACTTCGTTCATAATTCCGTAAAACGTTTCTTAACACGTATAATCCAGTTTAATAAATCGGCATCGAGCGCAGTTTTAGAAACTAGACTGCGACACTTGCACGCTATGTTCTTCTTTCTGTATGGTCGCTAATAGTTTGAGTGTGTCTCTCCAAGATTACAGATTACTTTATCGTTGTTATCATTACACTATAGCGATCAAAGGCGTCGACCCACGTGTAAACATTAAACACCCGCGCACGTGATAGGTGTATCTATATATGTATATAAGTCCTTCAAATGCAATTAATTAATAATAAATGAAAGTAACAAGCAGAAAAAGGAAGAATGGCGTACGTTCTTTTATTCACGAGCCTTATCTGATTGCTTCACGACAATTCAAACAGGGAGAAATCCAATCAAGGCAACGTTGATGTGCAGAATGTACTGTAAAACGTGGTACAATCAGGAGGATACTTAACACTAAAAAAAAATTACACATTAGAGTGTTACATCATTGCTTTTTTTTTTTTAAACGATGCGTCGACGAAAACATTTTTTTACATTTTCATTCTTTTGTGAATAATCACTTTCTTCCTAGTTGTACCATGAATCACAGAGCTTCTTACAATTATACACGTACGTACCTTTTAAGGGATCAACGTGACAGCATTAAAGTCATTGCATAGTTTAGCCTTGCTGATCATTTTCAAGTGTATAAATTATGTATAAATAATTGTAAACTTATCTATTGTTAACTCAACTGCCATTAACCCCGTGAGCCGATTATGTAAAACGATCCACAGGCTTACACAAAAATGTTTTGCTTTGTACAATACTCAGCCGTAATGAGCTACAACATGATTACCTAGATCATGAAACATTTGAAATTAAATCAACTTTTGTCCCACGGACGAAAATCTCGTTTTCAAACCACCATGTAAAGCCGGCTGTAAGCAAAATTCTGTTTTCGTGTGTCTCTCTGTTAGTTAAAGTATAGCAATTCCAAGTTGAATCCGAAATTAGATTTAGCTGCTACCTCAATGTTTACGGCAAAAATAAGTTAAAAAACATTTTACTACGTCATGGGCTTTGAGGGTTAATGTGAAGTTAAATGTGTATCGTAAACTATACAGGGTTAATTGTAAATGTATACATACGTCTCACAGACAATTTAGTTTCTGTGACGTTACAAAGCTTTATACAGGTTGTTTCAGGCACCCAAAAGTTTGAACATCACACACAAGGACGATTACCAGGGGGTTTCCGGAAAACCCTCGTTACCCAACTATTCCGAGCACCTTGTTCTCCTAAACTCCATCGGACAGTGTTCAAACTCCTTGATCCCCAGTCGTTTACCTTCAAACGTTGATGCGCACACGACGCTATGGCAGATAGAATTGTAAGTACCTTGCCATAATTCGTTTTATTACTTAAACTTGAGACGTAGATAAACTAAGGATGTAAGTCATAGTTTATTATATCATATACTATCACCATACTCTACGTCGTTTCACGGTCAGAAAGGAAAGAATCCGTAGTCTGTCAATCGTCTCAATGAGTATCATTGGCGCAGAACTTCGTTCGTATGTCAATCAATATGCTGGTACTTAAATTATATCAGTCCATGCTGTTTCACTGTACACGAGTCTATCTTCGTTTGAGCTGGCAAGCAAATTCTCCGACAGCCGCATTAATAGAAACTTATCGAATTATTTATCATCCCTCAAACATGTTGCTCTCGACGATCATTTTCACGGATTCGCAAAATTTCCCGTTGAGCAGAGACTTCGCAGCAAATTAATGCGGCTGTCTGTAGTTTGTTATTGTCGATCTCACGAATAACGCGACCGTGGACGTTGCACCTTTATTCGTTGCTTTTGCGTCCGCGGTGAACGAGACGTGACGCGAAATTCAACAGGTAAGTCGTAGCAACGGCATACGCAGCAACTGGGGAACTTAAACCAGTCGCTAAAGATACCACGGCACTCGTTGTTGGGATCGTATGCCAAGAGCCTGTGCAATCTGTATTGCTGCTCGCATCTGCATCCGTCTCTGCAGTACATTTGCTTGTTTTCGTGTCTGCGAAAATAAGAACGTCAACGGTAACGAATTAATCTTCATTCTGTGAAATATATTGGTTACAATGTCCATAGAATAGAACACGGTTAATGTACATCACATAATTGTGCACTATATAAGTCAGTTATATAACTAAGCATGTGACAATTACTTACGTGCACTTTTCCCAATGTACGTACTGTTCAAAGGGATACAGATTTAGCAATGCCAAAACCTCGCCCCTCGTGTTATTGGCCCAGAACGGCGCGACTACTTCTTCTTTTACTGGACAGGCATTTCTGAAGAAATTACAAAAAAAAAAACGAAAAATATAAATTCATGAAACTCCCGCTTTGTTCATCCCGAGATCATCACAGCAGATGTAGTTTAGGGAAAGAACTTACACTCCTCTAAGTTTCAAGATAGGTTGCTCGTGCTGGTCCTTCGCGGCCACGTCCTGATAAAGCTGTCCTTCCATATTCGACGTGTCCGGTTTGTGGCTTCCAGGTCGATACTCGGGCCGTGGCCTAAATTGCTGAGGCTGTTGTTGCTGCTGTTGTTCGCTGGATACAAAAGTTTCGTGAACTATCGTTTCCTTTGCGGTGCCAAGTAATTCATCGTCCTCGTCTTCTACCTCCTCGTCGGCATCTTCTATTTCAATCGATACAAACGGTGCGCCTGTTGTACCCAATGGTTCTAACGTCGTTTCATCTTCGATTGACTCGACGGGAACTCGTAGAAGTTCGGCAGGTTCTTCTATATTTTCGTCGATCCTGTCTATTTGCCCGGAAATTTCGTTAATGCTGAAGTTCTGCTCTTTGAATACTTGCGCGACTGTCATTGTCGACGAAACATCTTCACCGACGAAACTAGCATTCTGGCTGGAATGTGTGTCGTTCAGAACGTTATGTTTCGTGTTAGTTGCTGCTGTAAACGTTGGCGGTGTAGAAAGTGGCAATTTGGTGGAGTGGTTTTCTGAGACGTCTTCCTGACGAGAAGTTGTGCTGCTTGACGAGGACGTTGCTGTGATTGGGGATGACGTTGTCGTAGGTTTTGATGCCGTAGTAGTCGTCGATGTTGGGGTGGAACTTTCCGTCGGTCGAAAGTGAGGTCTGGTGTATTCGCTTAATTTCGGGAATTTGTTTAGCCTCTTCGTCGTTGGGTCGTGGAACGATCTGCTCGTGAATCCACGACCTTCGTATTCTTCACCGGTTGGCACTTTTGTATCAAGCTGATCGTCATCGGTAAATTCGTAGTCGTCGTCATATTGAAAGCGTCTAACGGTAGTAAAATGATTGGTATTGATAAACGTCTCATCTCAATCATATTCGTTTTGTTAGTCTCATTAATCTCAACTTGTATTCTGTAATTGCACTATTCTGTTCTACAATTCTATAATTTTCCCCAATAATTGAACGTTCCCAGTAATCGTCTCACGAATGAAAGCTTGTTTAAGCTTGCAACTCACCTATGATCGTCTGCAAAGTGAGGGTAATAATCGTCGTACTTCAACTCGATGTCATTTTTCTCAAACTCCGCTCGAAGGACGTTGATATGTCGTTCATCGCCGTACATGCGTCTCATTAACCCCTGATTTTCCTGTACAAATCTGCGTACCGCATGCCTAGAAAAGAATACACCAAAAAATCGCTACATTCTATAAAGAACAACGTTACATCGATGCGCCGATTATGCTTTACAGCAGACTAACGAAACCAAAAGCTTAAGGACCGTCATAGGGATTGACACTTTCGTCACGATTGATTTTAATAATTGAAAGCGAACGTTGACCATTTGAAATTGAACACGCGTGGTGCATATTTGAATAGCGAAACTTTCACATAGTACGGCAGCAATACATTTTGTCGATCGGCTTTCCATCTTTCGACGCACATGAATATGTATGCCATAACTACTACGCCTCATATTCTTTTCAATGATCGTTCATTTACGGATAACGTTTAGGCATACTTTTCACCGCGCACACATTGACTGGAGGGAATATTAAAATCGACGATAAAGCGACTTATGAAACAGAGCCTTTGAAGGGTAAAGTACCAGGGATATGAGCTACCGGCGATCGTGCACCAATTCTGTCGGCGAAAGTCACATGGAAGGTTCATCAGTCGTGCACGCCCGGCACGGGAATACGGCTTGCTACATGCCGACGATGCGTCGTATCCGAAAGTGCTCGGGCCACCTCCTTGACATCTCGCGAGCTGCAGTCTGATCACCTAGGAAATCAACCCTTACAATTTCTTTCTCCCAATAAAATGATACACGAATGCGAAAAAATCGAAACATATTAATCAGCCAACATAGCGTCAACAGATAATTATTCCATTACTCATACGCATGCGACAGCATAGTTTCATTAAACTTCCCACATCAGATGTTTAAGTAAAATTTGACTCTGAAACTAATGTACAGCGCGTAGAAAGCTAGACGTTAAGTACAGAAGTGCTAGGAATACATGAAAATTCAGTGCTCCTCGTTGTTGACATTATTCGCGTGCAACGCCACAATAGCGTGACAGTAGTAAAGCGACATATATGGTCAGACGTGTTTCCGCGGTACTCCTCCAATGCGCTACTTACACGCGCGAGAGCTCGCAGGGCGGCGATGAGCAGTGCATCGGAATTTTGCAATTTTCCAAAGTGACGTTCAACGCAGCCGTGTGCAATCGACCAATTCGAGGAAGACTGAATTTACTTACTGGTCTAGGCTTTGAGATACCGTTAACGCCTGTTACAACCAATCTGATCGGGCAGTGCAAACGGGATCGCGCTTGATCGTACGTTTATGTACCGGCGCGGCGCCGCGGGCCCGAAATCTCTCGTTCAATCCGAGAGAGCGAGCATCAAAACTACTCGACATACGTCCCACCCGGTACAATCCGGTTTTATGCTCGGGTTCCTTGGCATGACGGCTCTCACTACCGATCTTCCGCGTTTTCAATGCAATATTACGTATGCGATAACGTGCGATATAATTCGTATCATTATACGTCTGACAGTGCACGAGCAAGAATATATTTTCCAGCACAAAACAGTAGCAGTTTTGGTGTAACAACAATAAGCGAACGATACCACAAATACGTCTGGTTTGTCTCAAAGTTCTAGCTTAGACGAGCGTTAAAGTCACTGCAGATCGACAATGCGCGCGAGAACGATAAATCCCAACTACTGCACGAAATCTTTGTTACGTCAAAACAAGAAAGGAATACAACGCGACGCACGGTACGTACGCCGAAATCGGCCGCCTTTGATGAACCGAGAGTTCGGAAAAATGAGCATAATACAGCTTGACAACGTCCGATCAAGACGTTGCAAGACGGAACAATCACTCCGTCATCGATCGAACACGACAATTTAACCCGGCATCTCGTGTTAAACCACAACAATCGCAATCGCAACGCTCCCTTCGAGCGCACTCACCTGGAGAACGAGGAACACGATAACTTTCATAACTCGCGGTTAACGTAAAGGCGCGCACAGTTTGGACCGCTGGTCCGGGACGGTCGACGAGGTGCGATCTCACTTATCCGCCGATTGGCTCGCTATCGATTTCACTGCGACAGACCGATCGCTTCCGTAAAAAGGACGACGGCAGGGGGCCGTGTCTACATGACAGCACCTCCGCGAGCGAGGAGGGCGCTTTCATTACTGCCTTTAATCGGCACGCTCACCCATGCGAGCTAAGGTTCACGTGGAAAAAGTGTACTCCGGTCGGGAGAGAACCTCTGAACGGAGTGGACTTGACCGTGGCGAGAGGAGGATGGAGGAAGAGTAAAAGAAATGAGAGAGGAGCGAGGAGAGGGCAATGGATCAGAGCGAGAGACAGAGACAGGCTTGGGGTGGAAGCGAGAGGAAACTGTGACGAGAGTGGGTCACGCTGTTCGGTACCGTTAGAGTTGCTACCGTGATGTGTGTCACGGGGCCCCGCAGTGACGTAGCGCAGAGTCTGATGCCCGATTGCAGAGCGTGCGGCCGTACGTTTATCCCTCGGCCTTTTCAAAATCGTCAGGGTCGAAATCGACGGGCTACTTTCGCTGCCGGCCGTGGGATGAAAAGACGCGCGGTCGCGCAGGGTGTGGTCGGGGCCGTGTGAATGACGGCATTAGCTTAATATTAGGTACACGCTGCGGCCTATTAGTCTTTTTCAACGTTTTCCAAATGGCTGGCCTTAAACGAGTTCTGATCGAAAGTTCGACGCAGAGATAGCGTGACGTGTAGGGTAGAATCTTTGGACTTCGATTGGACTCGTAGAGGTGCTTACTTTGTGCTTCGCGGCTTTATAGGTATATTTTGCGGTTCGTCAGCTCGACATGCTTGAGAGCGAACTTTTTTCGTTTGATCAAATTTAGATAATTGGAAAACGGGATAAGATTGACTGAAACTGCTGTGCATATAGGTCCATGTTGCGAACGATACGTACACATGATGAACGCGTTTTAAAAGAGGTTTCCGTGACGAGTACTTCAGAGGCGAAGCGAATGGAAGTAGAGTACACGTCAATGGACTACAAAGGCGTACAGTCACTCCTTAATCAAATATCTCTGTATACGATAAGTATAGAGCTCGGTCTACACCGCTGGTTACATGTCTCATCCGAGTATTTACAAAAAGATAGCTCGGTTCGTTCGTAAACGAACGACTTAACACATAACGAGCCTTCCCGTGTGTTCCACTAACCCCGAAACCACTGTCACTCGAGACTCTTTCACTGAATTTCCTTAATGTCGTGAGGCGCGTCGTCTCTGATTAAACGACCACGACGTCCCTTCCGCGTTTACATCGACCGCGGCAAATTAGGAAAATGAGCCGTAGACGAAAGGAAATCGATCCCAAACAAAGCCTCAGAACTGTTCCAACGTCGTTTGCATAAGAAAGCGATGAACTGACGCAAGAACATTTCTCTACAATGACGAACAGAATAAAAAGTACGTACACCATTGAGAAAAAATGGTGATGATGTTTTGTAACCATATTAAATTGGCATGCAACGCTAGTATACAAATGGTCACGTTAAAGTACCATCGGCATCATGCCGCGCTTTCTGATGCGACACCTGATCTTCATTTTTCCTCATTAACGATGCGCACACTTTGATGCGCCTAAAGGTTTATCATGAAGTTACACGCATACGATTATTCCGTTAGGCGCGTATAGCATCGAATTATCGGAACATCGTTTTGCCCGATTACACACTGGCAAAATACCAGTTTGCCGCAGTAGGTGGTGGATGTACTGGTTCTTGCGTCTTCCTCCAGAAGTAGAAAAGAGACCTACTCAGTCGGCCGACGCGAACGTTACCATTACCTTAGGAATTAATCTGGCCTTCTCGTTAACGACATTATATATGTCAATACGAGATAAATATCGTTGATGAGTGGCTCTAATTGTCGGTTACCCTTGGCATTAAAGGGTAATGAGATAGGTATACGCGGTACTACATGAATGATCATGCACACTACGTGTTACGTTCACGCTATAACGGGTGATGCATTACGTTCATTAATTGCAAGCACCGTGAAACTCTATAAGTCTATATGTACGTTCATGTAACAGGTTCCAATTGATGCAGAGTAGACGTACGCGAATAGACGCACATTACATAACGTTGTTTCGCTTGCCATAAATATTTAGATGCCGTTCGAGGGATTGGAACATCGCGTGTATTGAAATTATGCAAATAAATTCTGTCGATTGATTTTCTGTTGGATGAGATTTGAATGAATAATTCTGTTCTATTCTTTTACTGGACTTGGGCACGTTACGCTCGGTTAACAAGCGTTTAGTTTAATCAAGCAAACGTCCTTCGACACGGCATGGTCAGCAGAAATGCTTCGAAGTAAATGCATTCCATGTAGTTTGACACATTGTGTCGGCTGCTACAGAACACAGCTTTGTGCGAGAACCGTTTCAAGTTTATATTCAACTAATATGAGCGACTAACAACTGTAGACAGTGCGTTATAAAAATACTATTTAATAATATCTATGCGAACAAATTGATATCATGAGATGCAAAAATCTTGAATGTGCCTTCATTCATAAAACAAGTTTTAGTCGTCCGATAAATGAATCCACACGACGCATGAACTGTTTATAGAGTAAGAGGTGAAGCCGTATATTTCATGACAGTATGACGGAATACGAGGCAAATCATCGATATTATCATATTCCGAAGAATAATGTGTAATAGAGAGGAAGTATCATACATACAAAAGTTGCTTTACTATTGAAGTTAACCTTAAAGGTTACGACTGTTACTGCACATGTGCATGGAGTAAACTACTTTAATTCAAATTTAATTAATCAACGCCGCTCCGATAATTTCGCCGTCTTGTGAACTGACAGTACTTTGCATAATGGCTAAAGAAAAAGGAGCATCAAAAGACATTGTATTAAGTTACTATGATTGTCTTCTCCGTAATGCGGATGTCGACCTGTTGAGAGGACCACACTGGCTGAATGACGTTGTAATAGGATTCTATTTTGAATATCTGGACGAGAAAATCAACAAGCCCGGCAAAAAGAAATTGCTCTTCGTCAGTCCAGAGTTGACTCAGCTGCTGAAGATGACAGATCCGTCACAGTACGAAGTATTTCTGGGTCCAATCAGTGCGAAGACCAGTGATGTTATATTCTTCCCACTGAACAACTGTGATAGGAAGGATGCAGCTGGTGGATCACACTGGAGCTTATTGATTTACTCCCAAGTGGAAAAAACCTGCTATCATTTTGATTCGTCTAGAGGCTCCAACAGCTCTGTCGCCACAGAGTTTGTAAGGAATATCAGTAATTATTTCCCTAGCGGAAAGGATACCAAACTGGTAGAAGCAGATTGCCCACAACAAGATAACGGATATGATTGTGGACTATTTGTTTTGTGTCTGGCAGATGTAATTTCTGAATATTCTATAAGGTCTTCCAAGATATCAGGGTGTGAATGTTACGGTGTTAAAAAACTAGTGAAGATCAAACGTTCACAGATGCTAGATTTGATAGATATATTGAAAAGACGATCTGAGAATGCCAAATAACATGAAAGATAAAGTATATATATACGTATATGCATCATGTTTGTGCCAATCTATTGCTCCATTGCTACCTGATTATTTAATTGCTGAATTATATGTTTATGAACTGTTTTTTACATACATTAAAAGTAATGTTTGGAATAATCAGCTATATCAAAAATACTCTAGCGGCTGCAAGGGACTGCAGTGTTGTTCATTGTAGTACAGTCTACTTGCCTCTGCGCCAAAACATGTAAGAACCTTTCTGGAAACTCCCTCTTTAAAATTCTCACTGCAATGTTCAGTTATTTTTAACTTGTACAAATATAATTGTCATCATAAGTTCATGCTTTCTATTTCATCTTATCTGTAAAGTGTGTGATATATTTAATTTATAATTCCGGTTATTTAAACACAGATTTACTATATCAGTTGAATCAGTTTATTAATCTTAAGTTAAAGTTAAGAAAAAATCAGATCTGCTTTTCTTTATGCTTACATATATTAGCATAACGATTGTATCACGATACGCTTAATTTTAATTATATACTTAAAATGAGTATAATTCTTCAATTTTTAAATAAAATACTTTTAAACCAAAATCTACTTTTCGATTACATTAATCATCCCATCAAGTTTTTTGGAACTGATTTTGATACAAGCTTTTTCTCTTGGTACATTTTTTATCGTCTTTTTTACGTCCAGTACGCTCCTATTTTTGGTCCTGAACAGTAGTTTTGCGTCTAATATTTTAAGACACCATTTTTTCGAAAACTTATGTAAAAAGGGCTTGACTCGATCGGGCATGTGCGACATCTCATGATAATGGCTCGGTCGCAGACGAGGTGCTGCTATGCCTCGTCGGTGGCAGTGCGGTACAATGATCGGCACCTATCGCTTACTCCGGCCGCATTATATACTAGAAGGTGCTAGAGAACACATTTTCCAGGGGCACAATGTCCCGTAAGGCTGGCAGCATCGACGAGACGTTATTATTAATCATATTTTTAATAACATCTTTTCGGCGAATCGGTACACTCCCCTTACCTACAGATGTCACTCGCGCGTCCGATCATCCGAAGTTCACGATTCCATCCCCAGAGACCGCTGACGGCATGTGTATCGGACAGTTGCCAACGATTGGTGCTCTGCACACGACGTCTCTGCAAGCTTTTGCCTGTCGCTAACGTAACGCCGTGCTCGTCTCCGCGAGTCGCGTCGCGAATTTCGTCGTTGACGTCTGTGCCGCGATCGCGTTTTCCGTCGTCCGACGAGCGTAGGAGCGTCTGTCATCGGTCCGTAGAAAAGTGAATATCGCGTAAAGTGCCGTGACTCGCGTGACGACGATCGTCGGCGTCGTCAGAGGCATAAAATAGACGAGAAGCCGATTGGGAGTCCGACACGCTTTCTCTCTCTCTCTTTCCCTCTGCCTTCAGTTCGTTTCGTATATTCGCTCGCGTACTCTCTCTTAGCGCGAACGGTGCGGACACTCGAGAGCATTAGATCGTCGTCGGTGGCGAGTTTCGATCTCGATACGCGCTCAAGACCGCGTGGCGTGAATTGACAGCGGGGAAACATTGAACCCTCGTGCCTGTGCCACGTTCACCCCTTGCACAGCGAAATCCACACGAAGACTCGATGCTACGATTGTGTTCCCTCCCCCTCGCTCGTGATATAGGTTCTGTCAAGTTCGTGCGTGACATGTGCGTGCGAGTTTAGGGGAGGGCGACTGACATTTATTTTGACGAGCCGCGCCACGGCCGACAGAATAGGGGCCCAGCTATCGGTCATAGATGTGAATTATAGAGGTAAGCTGGCGTGTTACGTAAAAGTAGATTTTTCCCGAAATGCACTTTTCGACTGAACAAGTACGATCGTGCGTCTCTTGGAGACAGGGTAGAGTCATGTGATGCGAAGTGCACGGAAAACGTTCACGCACGTGTGCGTGAGAAGTTTGAATTATTCGATTGGGTATGGAGTGCAGTTAATCCTGTTTCGACGTTCGCCAGGCTGTTATAACAACGCCGAGGTTACGTGCGCGTGTAAAAGCTAACAATATGGTACGATACGGTTTACTGTCGCGCAAACAACAAACTCGCGATCTGCAATGCGCGTGTACAGAGCCGCGATCGAGGGTAAGAAATGTGACGCGCGTCGCTTCACTCATCCGTCTTTTTTTCCGTCGTTTCCCGGCGAACAATGTAGACGCTGCATAATGCCGCAGCGTATTCTTGAAATAGAACATTAAATGATCGATTGCCTTATTCCGATAGACCCTCCTCTGCTCTAATTCGACGGCGAGCTAGGTAAAACGGAACATTTTATACGTCGACCGTGCATGATCACGCGCCTGTGAAGCAGCATTAACGGGAAATCGATTTTCATTCCCGTGCGTCTCCGACCTCGTGCATTGACGCATGAATTCGATTCGCAACTGCCGAATGTCACGCGTACCTCGTGCTCTCGTAAGAACTATGTAACTATCGCGACGGTTTCTTACGTGAAAGTGTTGACTACCGAAACGCTTACTTTCTCTCGTATCTCGTACCGCTCGCGTCTTAATCTAAAGCCGGTTCCTTGTAATTAATCCCCGATAGATACGAAGCGGCATATTTCAACGAATTGAGGAAATTTTGATTTCCACCAAATTTGGACTATATGTATTCGTTAACTGGGATATATTCAATATGGGTATATTCAACGCATTTTTAGATATTGTACAATTGAAGATACGTACGAATCGTTAGTTGCATTTTATCCTTATTTTGATGACGAATATAACGAATATTAAACAACAAAGTATGTGTGAGTGGTCTTGCACACTGATCGCATATCGCGATTTATGGCACAGCGAAACAAATTGCAGGTTAAGCACGAACGAGTTAAAGAAAAACAGGAATCAGTGTCATAGGTAAAGCAAGGTATTTTTTGGCTCTTGCCTCTTGCAGAAAACGTCTAATTATGCGTCAGACGTCAGGAAGCAAACTCCAGAAGTTCTCTCAACAAAGACTTCTGTTTTGCGGCACGTTACCGTGCACATTACGGCGAATGTACGTTGGGCCATTGTGCCTAGCAGAATGATGTGAATCTTGTTTCTCAAGTGCCCCGTTCGCGAAACCTTCGGCAGTATGTATATTGAATGCTGGGCATGGGAACAGATTAAATTGCAAATTGTGCCGTGGAACTTTGTTCCGCCCGACATGCTCTTCGTTAATGTTAACGACTCGTTCGCTAAATCGGCACTCGATCGCGTCGATCATATTATGTATCGTTTAATCGGCCTCGGATCGCATGAGAAAAGATCTCGCAACAGTTTCGCACCGTGCTACGAGTTGCGTGAAATATAAGATATACGTACATATGTAACGGAAAGCATCGTTTACAGATATCAGATTTGAGGTACTTCTGCTCACGTGGTCTGTTGACGCTCAATTCGATCCTGTCTAACGCTAAAAATGATTCTCGCAGCACATCCCCTACGTTAATAAACTCCTCCTTTTTTGAAGTCGATTAAAAAAATGGTTACACGCCCTTTACCGCGATGCAATTTTATTGACGTATTTCGGAGGTATTTATCGCGCATATTTCACACGGCAGATAAATAAGCGATAAGGCAGCTGGCATAGATAGTACTTTCATGGTTTCACTGTGAAGCAATTTTTAACCGGAGGACTTACGTAATTGAGGACATCGGCCGACGCTCGACTACGGGTTTCGAATCCAACACAATTGTAGAATAGAGTAATAAGTGAATTATAGATTTTCTCAGTCGATGATAAAAAAAAAAACTGAACAAAATGGAATAAAAGGTTAATTGTTCTTTGTGAGGGACACTTTCTATTAATGCGGTTCACGAAATAGTATTCGTGGTAGCCAAGGTCTGCTATATTGATGTTATTTATAGTGTGTATCTGTTAGCTCAATTATGGAAAAACGGATCTTGCAATTTTCTACCTCGCAAGTACAGATCTCACTCTACCAGCCTTATACACTTCTAATGCCAAGCGCGCTAACAGGCCTAATAATAATCGAATGAATTACCACTTACCTTTAACTTCGCAATTACATAACGGGAGTCGCTGGCAGGAGCAGAAAGTCAAATCCAATCATTTATAGTGTAGTACACAATATTTGCAGATCAATAATGTCCCCATTTTCTTGGGATTTCATCTTTGTATAACGTATTTCACTGCCCAACAATATAACACTATTAATAAAAACTACGATGTAACATAGATCCAACACTATTTTTTCCGCTATATCGGTTCGCAAGAGCAACTCTTGCAATTTGCTACCAACCAACCACAATCCGGCATTATTCCGACAAACGACGGAACGCAATAAGCCCCTCATCATCATCGTGTCAATTGTATCTCAAGGACCGGCTAAGTGTGTACATGCATACATAGTCACACTTCCGAGCATTAAATACCAGCTGACGAGCAGCCTCGCTATATATATAATATATATCAGCACCAATATATTTTCCAATGTTGGACAAAGTAAAGAGGATAGGATGATTTCTATGTATAATATACAGAAATTACATAGAAAATCATACTATCCCCTTTACTTTGTCCAACATCGGAAATTGATTTTTGCTGCACAAAAGGTCTAAGGGTAGTACAATGCCAACCAGTCCAGCAAAATGCTGTACGCATGATGAACTGAAACACCTTCGATCCCATCACTACCCTCGATCCGTCGTCGTCGACGCTACCAAGTCACCTGATTGCCATTAAGTTTTCCATGAGGGGAACTCAGGTTAATCGAGGTCAACGAATCGTTCGCAAAATTAGCAGCATTTACCGAATTACGGTGTTGCGTGTCGTCGGATGGTTATTAGGCGCGTCGTATATTCCGCGGCCTCCAACGCGGAAGCCGGAAATTCCCTCCGTAATCTTACCTCGCTCGCGCATTCGGCTGCACTAGTCTCTCTCTCTCTCTCCAGAACCAACGGTCCGTGAAGATTGAAGAAGAACGGAGCGGAGAGGAGAGCCCGAAGTAAAAGACGTACTTTCCCGATGTTAATTGCGTTAAGGAGCGGGCCCGCGTGCCGTTTCCGTACAAAAGAAATTCAGCGGGGCCTATCGGGGGCCCTGACATTTTGCGGTCGGCGAATCTTTCTCTCGCCCGTCACGTCGACGTTCCTCATCCTGCTCGCGGCGTTTAATTGCCGAAGAGGCGCAAAGCCCGCTTCGAGGAAGCGCGTTAGACGTCGCTTTCGAGTGAAAATCTAATGATCGCATTACCGGCGACAGACGCTGAATAGAAATTTGCGCATGAATTATGTTAGCCGGGTGATTATTTGCGATCGCGAGGCCTGCTCGTCAAACATTGTTACGGGAAAGAAAGTGTATATGCCGTGGTGCAGGTTTGCTCCGGGAAAATAGAGTTACGGACTAATTCAATTCCGTACATGGGATCAGTGACCGGTGTCGTCGATAATGACATTATTATCCGCAGATCTGTGGTCTAGAGTCTAGACTGCAAAAATGTTATCGTTCTCTCGAGCCGTACCGTTACGACCGGACGTCGTCGTAAAAATTGACGAGGGAAACAGTAGAAATTGCAATTGTCGGCGAACTAATACACAGGGAGGAAAAAAGAGAAAGGATGTTGGCAGGGAACTGACCCAGGCTGAGCGCACGCCAGCCGCCAGTGTAATCAATATCGTCTATTCGCGAATCAATGTACTGCGATATCTCACTTTCGTATCTTTATTACCCGCGCGTGCACTAGGGATCGGCGCGAGTAATTGTCGGACCGATCGGAGAGTGATTGACTTTGGATTTAGTTCGTCGTACAGAGCGTTAGTTTATACCGGCTTTGTTAGAATAATATCGTGGGCACATATTGATTATTATGGCTGACTGAATAGTTCGCCTCATGAATGGCACTATGATTCACGAAATATTCATAAAATTACGTACTGAAGGTTCGGAAGAACAACAATTCTAGAAAAAGGGAGAACGCGATGGTTGTGTAATTGTGCCTACTTACGCAAAAACATACAGATTTTGCAACTTGAGTCGTGCATGGCCGTCAGCGGATTGGGGAAAAGCCTCGCGCGCATAAGAGCGTAAATTAGTGCAACGCGTTCCGCGCGAACGGCCATAAAAATTGGTCCTACGTTAACAACCTGTCCAACGAAAATCGTTAGAACTCACGACGATTCTACATTTCGCTGGAAGCCGATACGCTAATTAGAGACGCTCTGCGACATTCGAGACGGGCTGTTAATTAACGAGTCTCACCGAACACACTGTCCGAAATCCATGCTCCGTATCTAATAAATAGCACGAGGGAAACGAGTCCAGCTGGGTTTTGACGATGATACGACCGGCCTGTAAAACGCGTCGTGCGCTCTTCTTTAATTGCAATTTATACGGCGTTGGTTACGGAATCATTTGCGTTAATGCATGGCAATTATCGTCTCGGTGATCGTGACGATGCGCACCCAACTTTACCGTTACATATATACCATTTGGTCTGCCCCGCAATTGCCGCGAGAGACAAAATAGAGGGACGATGTTTTACGCTCGTTAGCGCGTCTGATGTGTCTATATAGATTACAATTAGGTGTATCGTGCGCATACAGGGTGGGCCAGCCACTGACTTACGAGCTATTCCCCTGCAATCGAGTTAGAGTAATGATTACGCGCATCAAGATACGCGTTGTCATGCTTTATGGAACAACAGAATTACGCATTTCCTGGTACAAAGATGACCCTCGAAAATTTCAACACTTTTCCTGGGAAGATAAGAGAATTAACCGCCGCCGTAAAGATTACCCGGTCGAAGCAGTTTGCGTGTTCCACGACTCATAAACGATGTCGATTTATGCAAGGGGCACATTCAATACTGTTCGCTGTGAAATGTGAAATGCTGCGGCAAGAACGCGAGGATTCCACGTGAAGTACGTGAAGTAGGTAGATACAGTGGGGTCCTCGAAACAATGAAAATGTAAATATCGCCGTTGGTCCTTCGAAGAACGTACCAATATTACTACCTGCTCTAAGTACATGACACCGTTACGCTAGATCAGGCCTGGCCAACACGCGGCCCGCCACGTCAAATTGTGCGGCCCGCCGGCGATTTTATATTTCTATTGAAACTTTCGTTTCTCGTTGTCTAGTCGCCGAGATGTAGTCGGTCATGTGCACTGGCGGCACTGGTATTGTTTCATGTTGTGCCGGTTTCATTTTCTATTTGTATTCCATTTTTTAAACGCATGTTTACCAAAGTGCGGCCCGCTGTAACGTTACGTGTCATCAAAGTGGCCCGTCAAACCATTTGGGTTGGCCAGACCTGCGCTAGATCGCTTTTACGTGAAGTATGTACATCAATGGCTAATAATTACGAAGAAGGCAGCCCGTAGCACCGTACTGGGAACGCCGTGTACGTGCGAAGCCCCTCTTCTCTCCTCTTGTAACAGAATTAGCCCCAGCGCCAGTTTAATAAGGCAGACGCGTCCCGAGCGATGAATTTTCATCCGATTTGTGAAAGGACGCGCGTGTGGCCTCGTTGAAGGAGCACGTATTAGATCATGACTGCATTACTTGTTCGGCGAGTGCGAAGCTCATTCCGCGTTAGGATGGCGTTGAACAGTCCGCGAAATTACGTTTATCGCGAACTTTGTCCTCGCTCCATCTTTGCGCCTTTAACACTAGAGCTACCGAGCGGTCAAAATGACGGGTTGACATTTTACTATAATGAAGAAGGCTCATTCATAAGTCACCTTACTTTCTCAAATTTTGCTTTACTTTCACTTATCAATGATTTACATATTTCAATCAAAGTCAGGAAAAATTCTCGGAAATAAGATGTCTTGAACATTAGCCTTCATTACAGCAAAATGTCACACCAGTCATTTTGACTGTTCGGTAGTTCTAATGTTGAATCGTATTCGGCGTGTAATTTCAAAGGGTCATTTTCAGCTGGCCGGAAAGCAGAGTTTTCTGCTCGCGCGTCTCGTTCGCCGCCGTCTCCTCGCTCTGCTGCCGAGCACGTTCGCGAAAATGGCAACTAGTTTCGATTCGGAATGAAAGCGGGGAAACTGCTTTTACATCGGTCGCAGTAGAATGCCCCAACATTTCCGAGGTGGATCGAGCTGTGAGGTTTCGCCGACGAATTAAAATGTTTTTATCCGCGAGTGCGTTACATGCCGTACTCGATACGACAATCTACTTGGGCGTGTAATTTTGAAGGCGTTGCGCTTCTTCGAATGCTGTTTTCGATACAGCAACCTCACTGCCAAGGCACTCTTTCACAATTTACCGATACGCGTTCGATTGGAAGGAATGGTATTGGGAAGGATAGCGTAGGAAATTCTGCGTTTCTGCAAGCGAACGGTAATCCGCAAAGTGACCTCGTTTTTGAAAATGCATTCTCGCTCGAGCCGTTACGTCGCGAATCGTAATCTAGACACCGGACGACGCTCGTTACACAGCTGTTCGTTGCGTAACGTTGCAATGTCGACCGACGACGCCGTACGTCTCTTTTAACGAATCACGCGTCCGCTCATTTTTTCAGATTTCGAATTGCAGCCGCATGCTCTGATTCCTCCCGCTTTTTCCCATTTCTGCTGACGTATTGCACAATCGGAACAATGCACCGTAAATCACGAAAAAAGCCGAACTGCATACAGAGGCAATTGGTGTGAAACGAATGAAGGTTAGAATTGAACGATACCGATCGAGATGATCTAAGAAAGGAATGCAAAGAGAATGTAGTTACACCACCTATCGACTGTGTGTTCTTCCTTTCAGGTACTTTCAATGCCGTTGAACATTAGCAAATGGTTTGACTAACACGAAAGATAACGAGTTGAAACGTCGTCACCAGTACGTCGATATTCCTTTTTGTAATGAGCTTATCGCTGTATCTTAAATAGGCCGCGACGTCGCGTCGGGGCCATTGTTAATGAGACCTTTCGGAAAATTTCGAGAACTTATTTGCAAAGGATTTTGAATTTATGCTTCGCTGACTGTCCGCGAGTGACCTGATTCGTTTAGTTTGCTTCCCAAGTTGTTCTGTCAATAACACGTGACTCATTCAGTCGCGTGTAAATACATTTTACACTTTCGCGACTCCTTTCACTGAACGAGGAACACGGTGTCCAATTCATACCGATACAATGCCGACTGTATAACGATTATGTCATTGTTTTCGTACTTCTGAATTAGCCTGTCATAAACAAACTGGTCTTTACAATTTTACGATAACTTACGTAACGATAAGAACTGCATTTTTCTTTCTTTTCGATAATAATGTATATTCGTATGTTTGTCAACTGAACTTCATGCTATATTATCATATTATATATATATTTTCATACTTAACATTTTATATAGGGTGTTAGTCAAATCGTATTACCCGTATAAAAAAAAAAGATGGCAATCGATGAGCATTTATCGTTTCGATGAAAAATATGCTGAGCCGATCGAACGGGCATGGGAAAAACCTGGATTATTAAGATATTTGATAGTTGGCCAGACGCCAAAGGTCAGTGTTACGAGTGCGTCTTCGCCGTTTGGCCGAATGCCATGCGCACGAGAGTTATTCCTATGCACATCGGCGCTTCAGTAATTTATTAACGACTAATACGAGTTCAATTGCTTGTGCTCCTTATAGTTTTCCGGAAAATTAGAAAAGGCCTCTGTATCTGCCAAACGCACGGGAATATCTTGATCCTGCATTGAACCGGCAATAAGATACAAAGAATGGCAATGATCATGGGGGACAAATCGAATTAAAAATGACGTCATCCAAATTGGAAAATTGTAGTTAACCCTCGTTCAACAAGTGAACCAATTCGTTTGTGCATGCCGACGGTCTAGGATTCGTTCAACAAACGAGGGAATGCTTTGTGCTGATGCTGCAAACTGTCTGCCGCGATAATTGAACATTAATTGTTTGTAATGAAAAGCCTTGCTACTGTACAGATGGTTACTGTAAGTTTGCCACCAGACAAACGCAAATGATAGCCGTTGTTTCTGTACACGATGTAGTTAAATATTCTTCGAACAAAGTTATAACATGCAAGTACATAGTATTACAACGTTGTTGACCTGGATCTAACTATGAATCTACATTTTGATACCACCGTAATCCTTCCACAAATCCTTTCGGTGCGAGGGATTTCTTAGAGCCGGAAAACAATTCAATAAAAGAAAAAAAACCTCCTTTTTTTAAATCGGTTAATGAATAATCCTTCGCACGGACCTTTTCTCACATGGGCAAACAAACCACACCACCGCTAACCAGAGCCTGCCGAACAGTAGAATCCCACTTCTTTAAAAATAGATAAAGTATTACTGCTACCGTAACTCGTCAAAGGACACGTTAATGCCAGCTCCACCTCTTTCTAAATTCAGCCAATAGCAATTCATACTTCTCCTTCTACCGTGGAGCTAAGGGCGGGCTACGATTTTTACAAATTTTACGAAAACTGTCAACACATCAGTGTAGTTACATCTCGTGATCGAACAAGTCCCTCTATCATTAGCAAATATGTTAGTCGAACATAATATAAACTTTTGAGTCCAAATGCACCCTTCAGAATACAGATTTAATTTCAGTGTGTGCTTTTTATTAAATATATTTACCGTTTATTAAAAAGTGCTTTTTTCTACGAGGAAAAGAGTCATGTGCCTCACTCTAGCAGGGCATCATCGATAAACAAATGCACACAGTAATCGATGCTAACCGCGTAAAATTGAAATCATTACTTTCGAGTTGCAGATCAAACGCGTTCGTAACGTGCAATAAATATTTGTCAAAAAGAGATGCGAGTGTACGGCACTAGTCGGAAAGGGATTAATACATAATAATGAGTGAAGTGAAGCAACAGGATGATCGATAATGGTTAACCTTACGCCTTACGGCATGTCAGTTTGCATGCTTGATCGAGGCCATGACACGTTGTCTTCGACGTGGAAAGAGTTGATTGAATCTGAGCACAATGAATGAACATAACGCATTAGAATCTTCTTATAACAAATTCCGTGGCAGTCAGAAATAAATAAAAAAATCAAGGTTTGCGGAATAACCGAGAGAACAATATAGCATTAAACCCAATAATTCAAAGCATTCCTACCTATTTGTCTCTTATTTTCAAAACTGATGCATGTTCCATGTTTAAATGGAATAATAAATGATACCATCCCGTATATCGCTGCATACGATTCAGTGCAGCGGCACATTAACTATTCACGCGTAGCAACGTGCAGCCCGCCACGGAAATAAAATCCGCGTTAAAACCAAACATAGCAAATTGTATCTGGCCATTCAAGCTGCCCGCCGAGCTTCGCGGTCCATTAAACGCGCAACGCACTTAACATAACACCCCTTTACCTACGTCCATCCGCGAACGGCAGCTTTCAATGGGCCGATAACACAAAGGCGAACTGTATCTGTCGCCCGTGGCCATGAATAATTCATTGACTAACGATGAGCCCGTCTCTCCCTAGAACACTGCCTGGACCAGATGAGCTGGATGAACAGGATGGCTCGTCACGGTAGCGAGCGGTCCTTTCAGTCATTACAGTCGATCCACCCGGGTCACTCACCCCGTGCCACCGGGGGTGCTCTAGCAGCTAACGCTGTCATGTCATCCTCGACGCCGACGACGACGCCGTGTCCCGTCACGTCGTCCAAGGTCAGTTCCAGCACCGGTGTCCACGCGGCGAACAGTGGATCGGATTCGCTCGACACCACCACCACCTTCACCGTCGACACCACCACTACTACCACCTCGACGAGCACCACCACCCCCGCAACGACGACGCCGCCGTCGTCGACGTGGGACTCCTCTCGCATACCGAGGCCATCGCCGACGGCTCTGCGCCGTTCGTCGAGCATGCGCGTGCGTGGCGAGAGGGTCCCTCCACATCTTCCGCGAGCCACTACCGCGGCCACCTCGGCCCTCGTCGGCCACCAACACCATTACCGTCGTCACAACCACCTCCTGCAGCACCAGCAGCAACAGCACCAATATTCCGATCATCATACATTCCCAGTCATCACGGAGAATGGAACCGACTCGCCGCGACAACGATCCTTCGTAAGTAACTCCTTCGGCAGAATGTCAATGCTTCCTTCGGTCGGTTGGTGTCATGCTGACAATGAGACGCAGAATCAGAGACACTTCCGTGTAAGACTCGCGGCGAGGGTTCGCTATGGGGCGATTCGGGTGTAGGGTATGGGAGAGACACCTTGACCTGGATAGAGCGGCGTACGGTGGAGTAGTATGTATTGTAAGAATTTCGACTTGGTGGTCATGGTTGTGTAGGGATGGTAGAGATGTTTTCGTGGCCTTTTTTTGATGACGGAGTTTGGGAGAATGGATTGAGCGGCGGGCTTGGTTCGGTTGAACGTGTTCTTCTTTGCTTGCTACGGTAAATTGTGCTGGAACTTTGGCGGAGGAATGGGAATGCGTTGTTCGGTGGAAACCGGGTCTCAAATAATGGTGGCGTCCTTGTGATTCCTTGCGGTAGTAGTGCGAGGGTATGCGTTGTCTTACATTGAAGCGGAGCATAGTGATCAGAGGGAACGAGAGCATTTCAGCGTCTCCCTCAAAGATGTTTGCATACAGAGTAGAAATAGCAACACTCGATAACGAACAAATGCTTTTGGCAGAACGTTCTTCTTTTACGCATTTATTTAAAGAAACGTGTTATTAAGTTTAATAATATTCTTTTAATATAGCCGATACTGGCAGTCTTTTATACCACAACTATCTTATATCAGTTCGTTGGAGAAGGACAGTAATTTCTCATTTCGGCGATGACTCAGGGAAACTTCTATCGACGTTCTTTCTTATCCTGGCCACCGCCGCGCGCGTAATATCGTTTCTTCTTGTGAAAGGAAGCGGCGTCTGACTGCATTGTACCTCGTCTTCGGCGATTGTCATCAGACAGGGATGACGATTGTTGTTCGGTCCCTCTGGTCGTGGTTACAAAACATCTTGATATTTGTTTGCGGTCGAAGAAGCGTGCAATGTACCGCCTCGCAGTTCATTCTTTTAGTACACTGCAAAAGCGTCGTTTGTTTTCTGCGTTACTTCTTTCCGTCGAACTTTCGAAGTTTCTGTTGAACGTTACCTCGTATTGTTATAATGGACACTGGCCGTTCAACTATGAATGTCGCGGGACCGAATTTGTCAGTAAGTTTTGTACCACGCTCGCGTAAATGTTCCACGGTGTTACTCTAGTCACGCGACATTAAACTTCTGCTTTACGATTCAAGTTTTGTTTGTTAGAACACATGTTTCGGGCTTGGTACGTTCGCGACGTATGTGAAAGTTTCTTTTGTAATGTAATTTGCACAGTTTGCAAAAACTGACAGAAGTACCAGACTCCAAAACAGTTACGCGGTTCACTGGTTGATATGTAACATATGGTTACTCATTTATGTTTTTATACTTACAACACGTGGTCGATAGGGATTACATGACCTGGCTCAAAACAACGAATGGCTAGCAACCTCGGACACAGAATAGTATCGCAACGTTCAATATTAGCCCCGACACGAAAAGGTCAAGGCTAATCTTTCATTCTTTGAACCTGACGTTAATTGTTCCGTTCAACTGTCTACCACGTCAACACTATGTTTGGCTGATCCCTAACTCATAGATCACATGAACGATGCGATCAAATTGGCGAAGCATTTGATATACTCAAAAACTTATGACCCTGCACAATATTACAGAGCTCACTCTTCTTTGACCGAGCTGTACGACAGAAAGACGTCGTTGTTATTTTACTAACGCCAAAAATGGAAACACCAAAATGCAAGACACATTGAAGCACATTCTTCGCAAACTTTTAAGCTTAAATTGTGCGGTTTACGGCGAATAGCATCCAGTCATTTTACAAGCCGATTTTCGAACGTCATCCGAAGAATAGATAGGCCGGAAGTTCAAAGCCTTCGCAGAACCACGGGAGCGTGCTAGAGTCCCGTTGATTAACGAGCGTCTTACGTTATAAGTTAGCAGGTTGTCCTTGCGTGACTAGATGCAATGCAGACGAATGTCATTATCCCGAGTACACCTCTCAAATACGAGTCCGCCTCGCTGTGTACATACACCAACCCACACGCAATGTCCACATCCAAGTCCGAGCTCGCATTTGCTCAGTCTAACTTAGCGACAAATCGTCCAACAGGTAGTAGGCAATACGGCATACACAATATCCCCCTGTAGAGCATCGATACGTTTCTTTCCATTCAAACAATCCCATCGTGTCGCCACGGCCGACCGCGCACGCATGTCACGCGAGCGACGATTCATCATCGTGCGGCGTGTGAATGTTCGCCGGCGTGCATCTACGAAATGACCTGCGAATATATAGCACTACTTTCGAGCGTCCGAAAAAGCGATGAAGAAGATAAAGGCGGGATATGTCGTTGGATTTTTTTTTTTTTTTTATTCCTCTCGAAAGTGACACCATCGTTACCCGTGAAGAGTCAATATGTGAACACACGCGTCTGTCGAGTGGGACGCGTAAAATGCCGATACCGTGAGTGTGTCTTATCGTTATACTATCGAGACGTGTTTACGTTTCTTGATATCGGAGATCCATTTGATTGGAGGGATGTGCGATTTATATTCTGTGTACATCCTCTTTGCGTGTATGTAATGTGCCAAGTGCATTGAGAATAATCTGGGCAGGCCAACTATGGAGACTGATGAATCTTTGTTACGATAATAGTTTGCGACAACTCCGAGGCACCGGTGAAATACGTTGGCAGATACCATTTTTTCTCGGCGGGGGGTCCATAAGGTTAGCGTGAGCTTCGTAAAAGAGACCTCAGGCGCCTTTTTACTTCATTCAATAATTTATCTAGCCTATCCTTTCAGAAACTCCCCCGTCGGACACGTTCCATACGAATATATATGGATATTCAGTGCTTCCGTTCTGAAAAGTGCCGTTTCGCGTTGGGTTACGAACCGTTTCATATTTAATTTATAATTGACATTTATTCGGAAGCAGTTTAATTTCATCTGGGAGGGTCTTATATTTCTGCTGGCCTCCTTCTCGTAATACCTTCCGCTCTGTGGCTTACAATTAGTCACTGTTTACTATTTCTGCAGTGTTTACCACCAACTACACTCGTATTCCTTACATTTTCAACTTAGTGAAACGCAATTCATTGAACATTACGCTTTTCACGAAACGATCGCATTCTCTCAACGTTTATTCAATTTTCGTCGTCTTAAATTCAGCTTGTCGTCGCGTTCAACTCAACAATTCCAATTTGCCTTCCTCTTCGCATGTCAAACTGCGCACGCCTGGAGGGCCGCTTTCGAATAAACAGGAGCGCTTTTTCATAAGTGAGACTTTGTGAAAGCGCGCAAACGGGTGAGGAGGGTCGAAAGGGCAAGGGGTGAAGTTTTAATCTTCCTCTTCCGTTTCATTCTCCGGCCACAAGCCGCATCCGTGCCAAATACTCGTCGACGTGGCGAGCGACGGCCATTGAATTTCTTCAAAAGATTACAGGCTTCGTCTTCAATGCAACTTCTACTTCAGACTTGCACCCCTCTTGACGTTCTCAAAGACCACCGTTGCGTACGCGTAACTACTTTGGCATCGCGCAGTTGAAAGCGACAGAGAGGCGGACCTGTCGGAAACGAATGAATAGCAAGGAATCGAAGAGACCAGAAGGATTATGCCTGAACGTGTTAAGACACGACTGATAGACTTCCGGATAAAGTTACTTGGCAGTCGGCGAAGTTTCCGCTCCAATCACAAAGCCAAAAGTTTCACGAATCAATTCGGGTATTCGTCTCCCGGTGAGGTGCCACTGTCTCGGAGAATTACCCAGTCAAATTTATTGGCACGCCAAGCAAATGCCCTTAAACCGGTAATGGCAGACTGCTGGGCGAAGGGGGCATAACGTCGAATGTTGCGTCTCGTCGCAGACGTGGCAGTAAACTTCTTTCTGTGTCTCTGTTTAAACTGTCGTGCTGGCTACACGTGTGTTTTTATTGTCGCGAGAGTAAATATCTGTGACGTGCATAACGTCGCAGGAATGAAGCCGTGAACGTTGGTAATGGTGCTCGTATAAACGTTACCTGAGGCGGCATTACAGTGGAAAACAGAACGCCTGTGGTTCTGGTATTGTACTTCCAATGAAAAATCACGAAATTTCATGTAATCGGATGAACGGATAAAGAGTAATCCGCGAACGGTATGAAAGTTTTACGCGGCATAACGCACGATTGCATATGTATGACTCTACAAGCGCACACGAGTAACGTACTGAATAGTCTTCGTGGGAGAGAAAAACATAGATTACTGCTAAAAGTGCACTTTCACTTACGTTCCAAGAGCAACCTAAAAAACTTCGTGAACCCGAGGACCAGAAGACTTCACTGAGAGCGGTGCGTGCACTTTTTCGGCGAGTGAACATATCCGATCTTCCAATAGATGTCTAAGCTTCTGCCGATGGGACAGTCTCACATCGATCCATTATTTGACTCTGTCGTACGAGCCGATTTTTCCGGAAACAGTGACACATAAGAACTACTCATTGTACACTCACTTAATTTTCGCACAGCGTCCCCTTTCACGATTACACCACCGCCCACGGAACTACTTACTCACACAGATTAGTGATTAACGACATCTCTCCTGACAAACATCACCCTCGACTCGCCCCATTGTTCTACTTCAAGCGGATCGTGACGAAGTACGAGCGAGTAGAAGACGCTGCAAGTGAGGCGTCGAATAAGCCCATCCAAAGAAAGAGAGGCTGACACGGCTTTTTGAATTATCTAACACGTACAGTAGCGGGCCTCGAACGCCAGGCAAGGGAAAGAGAGACGATCGGCGGGGCAGTTTGACCTTTTGCAGAATCGCGCGTCGGCGCACAGCAGACTTCACCCTTGCCACACGGCTAGTCCCAACTTCCGACTTCGTGCCGCGAGGCTGCCTTTCTGGCCGATCAGTGTTTATTCGGCATTTACGCCGCGTACAATGCCATACTGGTTCTTTCTTCCGCCCCGTTCACATTAAGCGCTCGCTGGCGCAACAGGGTGGCGAAGGTCAGCAAGGGTTGCTCGTCCGCGCGGGTTAACGGGAAACGTGCGTGGGCAAATCCGTTCAGAGATCCTTACCTTCATGGGAATTTCTGCAACAGGAGGCATCCGCCTCAAGTGGCCGGCGCATGGAACTGCAGGACGTGAGAAACTCGCGTAGTTGCCCGTCGGTGAGTCCGAAGAATGTAGCGAGTGTCGGATGTTGAGGATTATGCGATTTCTTCGCACGGAATGGTTTTATCGTGCTGGACGTGGAAAGAGAGAGTGAGAGAGAGAGAGAGAGAGGGTTTGGTTCGATAGCGATTGAGTGTATGCGATCGATAGGTTATTCTTCTCTCGTGTTGCGAATTGGGGTTTGTAGTGGATGTTTGTGATGTGTGTTAAGCTGTACACGTTGGAAGGCAGCGTTTCGTGTGATATGGTTCGGGTGATTAATACGGGCGATTAGTAGGGGCGATTGATTCCTGCATTACGATGTATGGACAGTGGACGCGCGATTAGTGTTTCATTAAAGAAACAGCAATTTACGATGAATATTTGATATCGGTCGGTTGGCGAGTGTGTTAGATATCAGGGCAGGAAGAGGTCTGTAAATTGATAAAGGAGCTTGAAATCTTTAAAGCAGTTGCGAACACAGAATTTCCTTAAATAGACTCGCCACTTTAATATCACAACTTCCCGGCTATTAGCTGGTCTTTCGTACCTCGCCGTATTCATGCTTTATGAAAAAACGCGGAAGAATCGTGTGTGGGAGTCTTTTGTTCACCAGATGTCATTGTTCCCGCTTAAGAGCTTTTTAGGAAAGCTGGCTCAGAATGTGCGTTTTATGTACATTCATGAATAGAATTATTTGCTTCCACACGACCCCGAACAGAACGTGTAATTCTTAAACATCAGTGTACGTATACTGAAAGAATACTTCTACAATGTTCTAGAAATATTTCCATCAAGCCGTATACACTACCAATTAAAATATAAAGTTTGAAAAGTTAATTACAATAATTACATTATGTAAGATTGTTGCGTATAAGTTTCGATCGAGCTTGTACATTCCTGTTCTTGCATTTGTGCGCCGGTCTTGATAATGTTCCGCATAGATAACGACCCAAACACGGCGTCTTTACGACGTCGCGTCGTTTACTCATATAGATAATATTTTCCTCTCCCACAGTGACGTAAAGAGTATCGGAGTTGAACGGCTTCAACGGCTGAGAGAGAAGAACAACCTTGATACGCCTCCCTCGAGGGGGGATAGTCTATCGTTCGAGTCTGTATGCGGTAAAAAGGATTTTAAACTCAGCGGATTTATCGACGTCTATTAACCCATTTTATTATTTGTTCGCGAAACGTTCTTCAAACATGCGGTTCAGTGGGAGTGTTGTCGTGCCATATTTGCTTGAAATTCGCTTCTTCCAAGCCTGAATTTAACGCTGTTTACCTACCAATTTGTGGCTCGATCAGTGTTGTAGCGACATGCATTTTTTTAAACGCGATAACGTGCAACGATAACACGATTAATCGTTAATATAAACGAATGCATATTTTGAATAGAACGCTGAGTTAGACTCCGACCGCTTCTTCATCTCAATCTTCAAGCGTGAATTAACAGATCAGCCACCGTTCCACTTACAAGGGATTGCATGTACTCAGGAGAAAGGGTTTATGAAGTGCTCTAAGCCAGCGACAGTTGCGTGACTTGCAACAACTCTGTATATACTGTTAACTTTTCGAATCACGATCCTCCATAGTATCCGAGATATCCCATAATTCGTTGTACAATTCAAAAGCAACATCTACATTTACCCTCAATTTGTCATGTTTACGGATTACGTCGATGGTGCATTTAGCTAATACATTAGCATATATGTTCGAATGTACTCTTCTTTGGCTATTTCAGTTACTAGGCCGACTGAGCCAAGCATTTACACGAAAGAATTCAGAAATTCGAAAGTGACTGACTGCGGATTAACGGAGCGTTGATTTGACTCGCAGAGCCTCTCACTGACCCCGGCGAGGCCGCGGCCAGGACTCGCGGCCTCAGGAGGAACGCGAACGCCAACGGTTTGCGCCGACGACAGCGATGCCGACAGTGTGAAGAGCTACGGGAGTGCATGCAGCACAGCGAGCGCCTGTGATCATGCCTCCTTCGCCCTAAATGGCACCACCTGGTCCGGCCGATCGCGGAAGTACGTCGTCCACTGCTCGAACCACAACGGCGACAACGATCAGTACCTCACGCCCACGCAGAGGGCGGCGAGACAAGTGAGGAAATTCCAGGTGAGCGTCACGACGTTTCAACGACGTCCAAGGACCATGCTAATCTGACCTTGTCGGTTTGCTGGTGTACGAGCGATAATCAGATGGTTGCTTGGCGGTTGTTGGATTTTTATGTATTTTTTTCTCAAGTCCGCATATACGTACGCCGAGTGTGTAGAAAGCACCGCCTCACGCGTTTATTGGATATGGGGTTGCGGTGAAAAGCAAGGTATCATTGCGTGTAAGACGAGTGCAGCGAGCCTTTTACGTGTCGGCAAGAAAGTAAAAGCATAACTAACTTTCGATTGTCACAAATGGAGGATAAATGTGTCATGTGAAAGATAATCGTTTTTACGTGTACGATCGCTTCATATAGGCTAGTTTTATTGGTCGAAGAAATCTAAGTGGCTTTCGGTATCTCACTGAGGTGAATGTTTTCTACTGACCACCGTCTGGCGTTTCAAAAAACGTTCAAGGAAAAAGAATCTAATTACTGCAGATCCGGTACGGATCCGTGAGTCAGTCCAATCAATGCCAGAAACCTGGCTTTCACCAAAACAATCGTAGTTAGCCGGAATGCCAGCTGACTTCAGACTTCAGACTGGTATCAGGTTTTTATATTGAGCGTAACACGTGATTGCCCCGTCCCGCAGGTGTTTTGCATAATTATGCGTTCTACGCATGCAATTAGGGAGAAAATTTCATTTGCATCCTGTCTGATGCGCGAGATAATTGAGTAGAAAACGCCGATAAGCCTCACCGTGATGATGCCCGTTACTAAAAAGAAGCGTTATATGCACACTGCGCGGGAGTAATACGGTTCGGTGAACTCCGACGTTCGCAAACCAATAAACGACTGTCATCGTTAATTATTACGAAGCACGCACAGACGCGTTTCATTTTCCATCCACCGACATTAATTAAGGTCGAAAGAAACTCCTGTCACACTACGGAAAAATCAATAGTACGGGACCAGTTGAGAAAGTAGTGTCGACATTGTGACATAGTTTTCATGATTCACGGCTTCTTAAGGTCCCCACTACCTACTGAGGCGTGTAATTGCAATTATTATAACATAATTAACTGAAGACAACAATCTGCATAAATTTTAATCTCCCCGCACTAACGACGCCACGTTACATTTCCTTTCATAATAATTAGAACGTGTAATTAAGTGTTCACCGGAACGTTGAAGAAATTCTAATAAAAACGTTCCGTCTGCTCAGAAACTTTACCGAACGAACCGCACGTATCGTACGATGAAACGTTACCAAGCATAACCATGAAGTCAGAATGGCGAAAGTTGATAGCTTATATGCGTTAACTAATACTCACAATTTATTCGCAGACCCTACTGAAAGAAGCGCGCAAGGAGATCGAAGATAAGGACCGCGAGATCTTTCGGCTGACGAAAGAAGTCGTGGAACTGCGATTGTACAAGGCCTCCTTAAACAGTCCCGACGAGCGAACGGACAGCAGTGATGCGCTTACGGTGCGTGAAAACAATCCGTTCTCGCCTGAATCGCCGTGCAAGGACCTTCCGGATGAGGGCTCGTTCGATAAAGCCGCAAGTCCCGGAACACCGGAAAAGCGAGCGCACTCGGACGTTCCCTCCTCGTTGGCAGATTCGGGACACTTTGAAGACGGTTCCGTCCATTCGAAGGATTCTGTGTGCTTGCCGGAATCCGCGCCAGAAGCCTCGAACAGCGTCACATCACCTGACAAACTTCTTCAGCCGCCCAGCGAGACCGATTCTGCGACATACGTGGTTCAGACTCCGGAGAGAGATGAAGAGAGGCGTAGACTGGTCGATCATTATGAGAGCAGGATCGAGGAGATGCATCGACGTCACGTCGACGAGACGCAGGAGCTCAAGCAGAAGCACAACGATAAGGTCATACAGTTGCTCTGTGTAGAGAGAGTAGTTTCTCAGGTTACGCTTCGCAAATATCGAGCATGCTTGAAGCTTCAAACCGCACTCGCGGTTTTAACTGGACAGCACGGTGACCCCGATAAATGTTGTAGTCGAACGAAACTTTAGATCGTGTCTGATCCTGATTACGGTCTGATCGGTAGAAGAGATCGTTCCGAATGATGGATTTCGGGTTTAGGGTACGCAGGAATATTGCACTGCTACAAGTTAATAGGGCGTGTTAGGTACACAGCTAGCTAACATTAGGAGATCAGTCATGCATTATTGCTTTAGAGTTGAAGGGTTTTGGAAATATAGGTGTGACTTTGCAAATTTTAGGTGGAGAGCCTGTTACATCAATTGGCCGAAGTGAATACTCGCTATTGCGAGGTGAGACCGTCCCTGGATACGGCGGAAGCTCGAATACGAGAGCTGGAAGCCGAGTTAGAGGCTGTGAAAACTGAGTATGCTGAGCAAAAGACTTTGTTGGACGAGCAGGAAGAAAGAAATAAGCAAATGTACCTGAAGATGTATGCCAAGGGCCAGGAAGCTGCGCGCATTGAACAAGCTGATCAGGTAATAAAACATTGATTTCGTTGATCAGTACGTTTCATCCATACTGCGTTGTACGCTATACATTGTCAGTTATATTTTCATATTACAGATACTCGAGCAGGCGCATCATACACCACCGAAAGTTACCGTAGCAGAACTTCTGCAGCAACTAACCGTTACACAAGCTGAACTAGAAAACGTTAAGGTAATAATAATTTTCCTGCAACTTCCAGTTGAAAGGAATAACTTAACAATATTCAAACTATATAGGGTCAATACGCTGACTTGCGTTGACTGTGTGATTTCTAGACGATGATTCTTAAAGTAATGCGTACTATGTAACTTTTACGTAAGTGTAGAAACAAGTTACGATTGCGTTTGAACATGATCATTAAAATTTCAAAATATTTCAAAATTATACAAAGACGTTATGTTAGACGTATCATGAATCTTCAAATGCATATATTTAAGGGGATTAGAGATGTTTCCTTTTTACATAATTTCGTCACGTTGGGCACATTTTCATTTCACACATTCCATGCGTATCCCATCTGTTATCACCATCGAATTTATCGTCCGTCGCTCCTACGCACGTATTCTCACGAGGATTACTTACTGTTTCTTCTATAATAATAACGCTACGAGCTCAAAGCAACGAGTACGTCGATAACTAGCATCGTCGGCGTAAAGTGTATTAACGCAAGCAACATGGCTGGTATCATAAGGAAATCACAAGTCTTTCTCTATGCAACGACGCTTTTACGTTTGTCTTTCATCCATTATATCTGTTTTCCCACATTTGCCCTGCTAAGCTCTTATCAACCGCGCGCATCACCGCTAGCATCCCCGTAGTTCACAGTTCTTCTTGTACTAACGATGTGCCACTTTTTTTGGTCGCCGCTCACACTCCAGGACACAAGCTACTCGCCTGAACCTCACATTTCAGCCGATCGTAGCCAATGTTTATTAAGCGCTCAGGAGGCTGTTTCTCTCTGGGTCCTTGGCACACGTAAGGTCTGTATTTTTATTCGACTGCCACGTGATAAAAAATGTTTTTTCATCCACTCTCTTTGTCGCGCATCTACGTTGCCTCTCGCCCGCATTATAGAGCACAAATGTTTCTCTCATTTTACTCGCTGATTATTCATTTTGACCTCTGAGCTGACTCAAGAACTGACGGCAGACTTTCGACGAGCGAAGAAGGTACTTTTCTGAAAATTCTCATCCCTTTGTGTGTGTGTATCTCATTTGTACGAGTATTAGACTCAATCATACTGTGCCAACAGCCCGCGAGATCGGAAATGTTGTGTTTTTGTAGTTAGTGGAACACCGCGTATCAGATCCTTGTCAGTCCTTGAGCACGAAGAAGGGAGTGTAAAATGGAATATGATTTCACTCAAAATTTCTTTATGGACGTACACTTCTAGCGAAAGCTTCTGCCGCAATGATTGCATGTTCATTATTAAGCACAAACGTAGGTGGTTTATATTGTTATACGTTGCTCTTAGATCGGACGATACTATCCTGTGCACTCGGAAGAAACAGCCTCTTATATCTGCAGTCGATGTAAGTTTGCACGTGCTTAGAGCGACGCACGCTTTCACCGTTGCATTAAAAATGTGCATATCTATATTGCCGTAAATGAATCCAGAGTTACAACCAGCGCAAAATTGTTCAAACTGCGGAGGAATGTCGATTGCGCTAAATGTTTGGACAGCTGTTTAACACCGAAATATTGACGAATCCTATTTTCAGTCTGAGAGAACAATCGTTACATGCGCGGCACACTGGATTCAATTACAATCGAAACTTTACGATTTACGATTGTATCTATGTATATATACAGTTCATATTGATGGTGCGCACGTTACGCACCAGATCTTCAGTTCACCAATTGCTAACAGACGACATGGTATTCTTGTTATAATTAGGCAATGTATCGGCGCATCGTGGAGGCGAGAAGCAACCAGGGTGTACTCGATCCGGAAATCACTCTGCAGTTCCTAAAATCGGCAATCTACTATTTCCTGACTGACAAAGAGAATCACCAGGGCCACTTGAATGCAATTGAAAGCATCCTCGGCTTTTCCGACGCTGAGAAGCACAACATTGACAAACTGTACCGATCAGCAAGAAAGTAACACTTTGTAATGCCTTTTACACAGGATATTGTATCATTGTTGGACGTGCGGTGCTGAGTGGGCATGTATGACACTTCTTTTGATCCAGGATCAAACGCGAGCATTTCTAGAGTAATTGTTTTACTATCTCCAGAGCACGTTCTCAAGGTTTTTGTACCGGTATACCTCGAAATCCAAATATTCGCATTAACGCAATCTTCCATGCACACCGGATACATGTAAAAACGGGATCTTTTCTACCGAATAATTCAACATTTATTTGTGCATTTAAATTGAATATCTACCTCGCACGATCGAAACTGTTCTATATTAAAATATTTCATCGTGCTGTAGATAATCCACTCTGTCACTATACATTGGTGCAGTGCTGGTAGTAGTTGTCAAGAGAAAATCTTCCCTTCAAGATATCATCTGAGATATAACAGTCCATGTGTGTGTTGAATGAAGGAAATACTTTTGGTAAATACCTCGGTGAAAATAATCTGCTTAAATCTTTACAGACTTAGCACCTTACGTCATACCTTTATCATGCTGCTATGGGCTAGTTAGCAGTTTTAGTGGTATTTAGGTAGCCTTTACGATATATGTATATCCAATGTTCTGGAATTTAATAGTACGTTTTGAGATTGGAGATGCGGCTCTGCCAGACTGACTGCCTTTCTATTTTTACAGTTTCATGGCACTAAGTTCTAAAGAAGACATTGTTTCAAACACATTTACACTGCTCAGTGAGTTGCTACACTTTATCTTTGATATTAGGATTCACTATCTTGTTTTCATTCGAGTAGACAGTGCAGACTATGCAGCCTCATGTACAGTACACTTTAAGAAGATTGGACTCGATTCGAGTTCGAGAAATTAGGATATTTAAATGTGTATCAATGTAAATGTTTTGAAACATGCACTTATTCTTCTGTAAGTATAATTATATGATTTTTCCAAAAGTGTACAATGAAACAAAATTAATCAGTAAAATTATGAAGAAAAACAACATTGCGATAGCGACTTTACAAGATATATATCTAGGGGAATATTATTTCTGACACTTTTCGATTCTATTATTCGAGAATGCGTTTAAACCTATTTCATTAAAATTGCGAAGACTACTTTTTGTTTGGAGAATATACAGAATGTGAATTTATTTATATATCAACCTGTTGTAAGAAAAGTATATATGTACACAACATTATATCAAAGTCTGGTGACATCACGTCCAGATAAGATAACAATGAGGAGACTGAAGGAAATATCTTGCCTTTTTATCTGCTTGTTATATGAAGTTAGATAGAACTCGTCGATGAATGTTCTATTATAATTGCAACTATTAGAGAGTATCAGGAAGGAAGCAGTAAGCGCACCTCCCTATGTATTTCATATAAGCGTACTTCGTCTTATTGCCGAAATGATTTAATCTATTTAGATTAAAGCCAAAGATAATCTAAGCCGTCAACTGTACTATGGACAATTATGCTTCGCCTCATACGGCCGCTTCAAAATTGTCTTATTCACCGACAGAAATTCAAGGTGTAATGACTTGAACTAATGGCATGAGCCTTCGCGCTAGCGTCCTGTTAAATTTTTCGCGTAACATACCTCTTCGCATGAAAACGTGAAAGGGGCTATGCGAGAGAAACGAAACATAAAGAGATCCTCATTAGCAGTGAAGCCAAGTATATGAAAATATCAGATTCCCTTTATCATATGGGTTTTCGTCATGGATGCCAATATTAAGCGAACGTTTCAACGCCACGACGAATGCTGTGCTTGATATATTTATATTTGTTGGAAGGTAAATACACCTACGGATGAGTTAAATTTTAAGGATAATAAAACATACACGTGTAACACGCGTTCGCCCGTCAGCGTGAAAGTTTCTATTATAAATGTTTTTAATTTCCATGACGATATCTTGTTCGTATGCGTGGAAATTGAGGCCTATGCGTGAAAAAAAAACCGAATTATAAGAGAGAACGGATTATATAGGTAATACATTGTTACTTTTTATGGATAGTGAATATAGTATATGGAATAAGAGTGAATATTGGCAAGGTTCGAGTATCAAACAAGAATACGAGTCTGTCAGTTTTTTTTTGTTTTCTCGTAATAAATGTTTCCTTTGTTTAAACGAGCCTTATTATATTATTTGGGAACAGTTTCAATGGTATTCACAGTATGTAGTGCAATAATTTCTGATTTCATACGTATACTAAAGAATGGTTTTATCTGATCACGTTCACTGCAACGGTTAATGCACTTTGTCCTTAAGTTCTTGTATTTCTTGCATATCGATGATTGTAAAACATGTGAAATGTTAAAATAAATATCTCCTATAAGATACTACAAAATTTAAATTGTTTTAATCGAATATGTCTCTGCTCCGGAGCGCCTTCAGAAATTCCTTTGTTTACTTCCGCGGAACATTTATTATGCCCGGGTATAATATCGATCAAGAGAATACTTTATGGGCCAACAAGTGAATTAACCTTTATAATAGATAATGGCATAGTGCATTTGCTTCGGAATAATTAGACACAATCAGATCCACTGAGCGTTTACGTGTAGTATTTTATTTTAAGATGTTTTTGAAATTCCCGCGTCGCCTTAATATCTTTGTGGCGGCAGTCCCAAGATGGCGGTCGTCCCGCAGGGCGTACCGTTACCGACGGCACGGGTTCCGAGAGGAGCCGCCAGAGGCGTAGAGGACGATCGTCAGTCGTTACACAGATAGCTAGCAAGAGAGTCGTATTGTATTGTAGAAAGTTTTCTGAATAAAGAGTTTTGTATTGAAGATCAGCAGAGTTCGGTAAATCTGTCTATTAACGCCGCCTTGAGCGCGCTGTATTTGCCCGACGGTGGCGGGTTTTCGACCACGTCCGCCACAGTATCGATCGTGGATTCGTCCAAATGCCGGACCACACTATGAAATTTTGTATTTTCCGATCGGATGTTGTACAACGCGAACTCGCTTTCGAGCTGCGTAAACCACAGCCATGGAGGCTTCGACCAGAAGTTCGAGAGTTTTATCCTCGCAAAATTTGTGCCGCATATTTCGCGTCTCACCCCTGGTGCGCCAGGTCCCGGGTTCGCCCCGGCTTCATCGTCCGTGTCGGCGTCGTACGTTGGTCGCCCGGCTGGAGTTTGGTCGGCCATGTTGGCCTCTCTTGCCGGCCTCGTGGGCGACACTTGTTGCTGCGCCATTACCAGTACGTGTTTTAGGTTTTATTCAAATCAGCTCGCTCTGATCACGTCGGGGTCACCAATGTGGGGTTTCCTCCAACCGCGGTTCCGGGTGGAGCTTACTCTCCAGTACTCGTGATTTACCGAACTTTGCTGATCTTCAATACAAAACTCTTTATTCACAAAACTCTACAATACAATACAATACGACTCTCTTGCCAGCTATCTGTGTAACGACCAGTAACGACTGACGATCGTCCTCTACGCCTCTGGCGGCTCCTCTCGGTAACGGGACGACGCTCAAACTCATCATTAAACAGCAGTCGGTAACGTTGCTGACTGCATCCACGGACGAGATATTCTGTAGCTAATTCTTCCGAATCGGAATGACCAATACCGCCGTAATCGACGTATCCGCGGTGCTTGTCATTTTTTTTATCGAAAACAATTTCGCTGCGAATACTCATTGAATCAAAAATCAACGCAACGTTTTTTAAATGAATATTTGTTTTAACTTCTTTAAGGAACGATAATACCTCGCTTATGAAACCAGGTTCACAATTGTATCGGCTCAGCAATTTTCGTAACATGCTAGGGTGGGGTAAATTTAACGCGGTTCTCATGAATTTATATGCTTTCGGTGAATAAAAATATAAAGTCAGCGCGAAACTTTTTACGTCATCAGTGTACCGTTTTTGAGTAGAACATGCAGAGGAATTTTTTAACTCATTTGTCAATATATCTAAAGATAACCCGGTAAAGCGACTCTTTAATGCGTCTTCCATCGCGTCTTAACAAATATCTTTATTTTTCAAATGGCGAATCAAGTTGCTCATTGTTTTTAAGCGTATATCACGCCGCTGCAACTGCCTTTGAAGATTTTTTATTTTCTTCCTCATTTGAACTAGTTGAGCCGTAGGGGGCAAGTCCTGTTCCGAAATTTGTGTGCCCACTTCCTGTGTATTGCTTACAGTGGCAATTGGTCTTGGCTGTAAAAATAAAGTCTAACATGAGTGTGCTTGACATATTATTACCATTTTTTCAGAATGTGAATAAAAGATCAAAGCATCCATATGAAAATGACAGGAATATTGATCTCAGTTTGCACAAAAATATGGTTGACATAAAAAGATAATACGTGATGTAGGTATGAGTTTTGGCTTAATGAGCAACGTAATCAATTTTCATGGAAGGTTTTAATTCGCCAACGTTTCAGTCACCATCCGTGACTCTCATCAGGGCTAATACAAAACAACGGGTGATTGGTTCAATCTATGTGAGGAACAATTACCCATTGTTTTGTAATAGCTCTGATGAGAGTCACGGATGGTAACTGAAACGTTGGCGAATTAAAACCTTCCATGAAAATTAATTACGTTGCTCATTGAGCCAAAACTCATACCTACATCACGTACTAATTGAAGAGCAAACACAGATTACAACATAAAAACATAATGATTTACTTGTAATGTTTCAGCATGTGACAAGTCATTTGGTGCAGTTTCCTGGGAAAGCGCCACATGAGCAGTAGAAGTAGATGGTGTAGGTTCTACTATCTGCAAGATAATATAAAAAAATAGTTTCTGAACTGAAAAAAATTGATACCCACATAGTTGCAGTAAATAGTCTGTACAACTCACCATTACACTATGTGTGTTGTCAGTACAACTTGTGGAAGGTTTTTCCTAAAGAGATCATTATATATTGTGATTATATGTATTTTACAAAATTTATATTAGCGTCTCAAAGGAAACAAGAACAAAACCAAAACAGACAAATAGTAAATGACAATAAGATATAAAGCACAATACGTATATGAATGAACCAGTGGTTTACAGCAAACTGTAGACAAAGTCCATTCCAAGGTTCTGAAGTTATACAGTTAACAAAGTTTATATATTTTAAATTAAAATTGAGAAAATACCCAATAGATGCACATACCACAATCGTTGGAATACTTATCATAGAAGCATCAAACTTGTAGTCGAACAACGTGGGCACTGCATTCTTTTTCAAACGGTTTATATTACTCGTAGTTGGAGTTGAGCTAAAGGAATCTGCTGTAAAATGTTTTGAACAAATGGAACTGTATTTTCCAATCCTCCCTGTTAAGCCTGGGGGTATCGCAGACACAAAAACTCTAAATGCTTCTGTATCTGCTGGGAACCTGTAAAAAATAAAGTGTTTTATACCAAGCAATAAAAAATACTATTTGTCAAGGGAAATACACAGTTTCAGTTTCAATTACCTGTGAAAAGAAATACTTCCATTTTTCGACCACTCGCTTTTACATTTTTTTATGCAGCACGATAAAACCATCTTGGTATCTTTTCAAAGGGCTTCTTGTCTTTGGAATTCTGTCTTACAAAAGGCTTTCTTCTTTGACGCTTCACCTCCTATGGTAGTTTAAATTTGATAAAATTACTATATATATATATATATACCTTGGTGCGTCCAGTTCCAGTTGACTCTGTTGGAAATATAAAAATATAATCAGTAATTTAAAGAACTAATTTAAATAATAAATGCAAGCAAATACTGTACCCATTGTAGTCACGATGCCACAATGCAGATTAAACTGGATTAAACAAGATTAAACAATTGAAGTAACAACCTTAAATTTACAAAAGGATAGTACAGCAAAGATAGTTCAGTTTCGTATATTTTCACGGCGTACAGCATTTTTGAAAGGGTAGTACAGGTAACAAAGGACAGAATACCAAAATATCTTCTTTCTCTCTCGGCGCGGCTCGACTGCAGCTCCACATACAACAACAACTTGATGAAACAACAAATATTTATAAAATAACTGTGTTAAAAGTGGGAGCACACCTTTTCCAACGTCACTTTTGCCACTGTCCGGTCTGAACAAACTACCGAAGTGAAGCAGCAACTTTACAGTAGCGAATCACGACCACGACGAACTACGCATGCGCCATGTTGAAACTGTTGAAATTGCGATTGCTTTCCGACCCATTCTTTCCCGCGATATCGAAAAAAGCAATAATTGCTTTTCTAGCACGAAACATGTCATAGTATGAACTAACAATTCAAGTGCAAGAGAATGAGTTCTGATACTTGAATTGTTAGTTCACACTGTGACTTCTGATACTGTATAGTGTGTAGCTATAAGCGCCTCCGTGAGTAATTGGTGAACGAACGACAATTTGTCATTAATTATTTGCTAACTAAACTTTGCTAGAGTAATTTATTATTAATCTTGGTGAATCTGACATTATTTAACATTTGATTTGTACGTTACTGGTTCGTATCAGCGCTTTGCGCATAATGAATCCGAAATGAATGCGCACGAGTCAGCGCTTTGCGCGCAGCGAGCCAGAATGAATGCGCGCTGAGAGTCAGTTTTGCTTCAAAGATGATAACTTCTTTTGCTAATATAGCATTGGATTTATGGATTACTACAGTGCAAATGTGCTAGTGATGTGGATATTAATAGTGAACACTGACAGTTCATTGTACATTAGATTTTTGTAAATTCAAGTGTGCAGACGTAGATAATAGGAAATGTAAAATTTTGTAATACTAACCGGTACATTATCATCATTATTGCCATTATCAACATCATTATAATTTGTACAAGGTAGGCTTCTCCTGCCCACGGGCAAACAAAATCAAGCGATTGCAGTATATCATTTGTGAATTACTAGAAAAAAATATCAAAACGTTTCAAAAAGTAGAAAAATGTTCCTTTATTAAAAGTATCATAAACAATTCGGGCATGGGGATTACGTTTACAAGAAGGTAATTTTTCTTCTAGTCTGATTGACCTGCCAAACATTAAGCGCTTCGTATTCCTCTATGCATTCGTCCACTTGATTGGGCTTAAATCCTTTGCTCGTGCACCTTTCCAAAATATCCGACACTTTCACGCTTTTATCATCACCAGCCAATTCCCTTATTATATGGAATATTCTGTTGATGGGATTTTGCCGTGCAGTGCCCTGCTTCGTGTCGGAGTAATTAATCGAATACTTCGACATTTCGATCAATCTATTCGCTTCCGCCACATCGTCTTTCTCCACTACGTTCGATAACCGAAGTCGGGCAAGTGCAGTCGCTAATCGAAGTACTGCTAGCAAATTTCGAGCAGAAGTGAACGTTTTGTCATGGCTGTTACGGGATTCTTCTCGCATTTCCACATATGAATCTGAATGAATGATTTAATACAAATGATAATGCTACGAATGCGATACGTTGGATATTCAAATAATTAGCTTAGCTTTGATACTTACCGACAATATACTCGGTCAAATCTTCCGGTACGGTAGGTTCCTTCGTTTTACACAAACCGATATATTTTCTCATTAAGTTCATATCCAAGGGGTCTGTTTGCATTGGTGGTTGGGCGCCGTGTTGATGAACATAAGTTATGTGCTGCGCCATTCTATATGTAAAAAAAAAAGACAGTATTACGTATTCGTCAACATTTGTATCTATAAATAAACACTGCGTCGAATTTATATTTACTTAAGATCATTATCACGATCGGCACGGTCCTGAATAAGCCACAAGACATCGAAACGCGACAGCAAAGCGGCAGGCAACTGAACGTTCTGTTCAATTGTCCGTTTGGGATTGTAACGACCATATGCCGGATTTGCGGCTGCGAGTATAGAAACTCGTGCGTTCAAACGGGTCATGATACCAGCTTTCGCAATCGAAATAGTCTGTTGTTCCATCACTTCGTGAATTGCCGTTCTGTCAGAGTCGTCCATTTTATCGAATTCGTCGATACAGCAGACCCCTTGATCCGCTAGTACCAAGGCACCTCCTTCCAACATCATTTGACCCGTCAGAGGATCTTTCATGACTGCGGCAGTTAAGCCCACACCGGATGACCCCCTGCCCGTTGTGTACTGTGATCTTGGAGCCAATCGAGTTATGAATGACAGCAGCTGAGATTTGGCTACTCCAGGATCGCCCATTAAACAAACATTGATATTTCCTAAGAAGAAGAAATGAATCACTACAAATGGTTGCTCAGTGCCATTCCACCTAATTTTGTGAAAACGTGAAGATCGCCCTTACCTCTGATTTTAATGTCACCCTTCTTTTTATTGGTACCGCCAACAAGGAGCAGCAACAGAGCTTTTTTTACATCTTCGAGACCGTAAATTTCTGGAGCTATAGATTGAGCCAATTTGGTGTAAAAATCGTCTTCTTGCAGCATAGCGAGTTCTGCGTCAGTTAGTTCAGCACTTGCATCATCGGCCGTTTGCATGTTCGTAAGGCATATTATCTTCTATTGAGTGACAAATGCAAGTTAAAAGTTAAATGTTGTTTCGGAGTAGTGCTTGACGATACATGAATCTCACTTATGTAGATAATTTTTCTGCTTACGTGCGCATCTAGAAAAGTTTCGCTCAAAAGCGCTGAACCCGGTCTAAGATTGAAACCTGTTTTCGCTAGCAGCGGCAAAAATATGCCTGTGACAACGACATGATCTCCCGGCAAACACTGTCGCGTTGTTTCACCTCTGCAAAAGATAGTTAATGATCTCGGGATATGACCTACAGGAACTTGATCGCTCTAAAAACAAAAACGAAAGAGCGTTTCATGGATGCCATTCGTACGTTTTACATTGATTTAAACATGTACAGTGCTTACATGTTCTTGTAACTTCACTTCCTGAAACTTAACAAACTTTGAACCCTTTGTTTGCATGTATAATCTACCACCAGCTTTGTTTACACGACAGTCGTCACTAGGACAAGTACGCAATGGCATGAAAGACATAGACTGTACCTGCAATAATGAATTCAAAATAGATATTACTTTGCAAAGGTCTTTTCTATGCAAAACACTATCTGTTAACAATGTTACCGGTTGATATGTTTCAGCGCCACACTGATCACATGTGTAAGTGGCAACAACAATCATTGGCTTTACTTCTGTACATCTTGTCACAATTCCTCTAACTGAAACCAATTTTCCAATTCGGTCTGCCTTAACATCTCTCACTGAATATGCTTTCGAATTGTCAAAGTCCTTAAAGTACACCTCACTAAAAGATTTTATACACTATACATGCTTCATAAATTATACAATTAGTACACAAAGCATCAATTGAACAAAATACTTACAAGCGACGCATGAGTTCAGGAGCATATTTATTCCGTGGATCTCTCTGATCACCTGGATGCCTGTTACGAGATTCCATCAACAATCTGTGTTCAATATAAATGTCCAATGCATCCCTAGGTGGTACATTTCTCTCCTTGAAGTCTGGGAGAATCTCCTGAATCAACTGCACCCACAAAATACTTCAGTGAACAAACCTCTTTCCTTCAGTCTCATCTACCCGAACAAATTGAGTATATACAAACCTCATAAATAAGATTTGTGTATCTTCGCGTATTAGTCGAAATAGCTGCTGCAAGATCATCATCAAATTCATGTAAGTCATCCAATTCAATAACAAAAGCAACTTGCTCGCGATGCGCGATCTTAGTAAGTTGAGCTCTGTATTTAAAGACTTTGTCGCCAGACTTGTCATCCATCTGCATAAACTCCGTAAAGAACGTCTTTAGTTGTTCTATAAAAAAGAGGCATTTTACCAAACGTTAACGATTCGAAGGTACTGCTAGAAAGCTTCTATGGTTAGAAAACCGACGTTAATCCAATGACACAGTAGATAATCCGTTATGCGTACCTGTGTCCTTCGTGTAGTCCCTGGCGAGTTTCGGTGCCATGATTTATATATTTTTTAAGATAGAACACGCCAAAATGCAAATGTTCGCTCAGGAGTTGAGAGTAAAATTGATGCACGGCTTCGTGCGTTTGTTGTCCTCGACGGGTAACGGATCTCGTTCCCGCCTAAACCCGGCTCCCGGATATTACCAGGCAACCATTTCCGGTCACATGATCGCGCCCTGACAGGTTAGGGAAATATTTTCCCGTAAGGCGAGGTTAGGTACACTTACACGTGCGTCCCGAAATCAGTTCAGCGAGTCAAAAATCGCACGATGGGCAAGGCAAAGAAGATTAAGGTGTCAAAAAATGCCACCGACGGACCCAAAGTTGGTTTGGCGGAGCAAATTGAAGGGGACAAAGTTGTGACTGTTAAGAACAGACAAAAAGTTCGACTTCGGACAGACGACGATGAAGAGGTTAGAGACTTATTTGTTTTCACGCTATTTCAGACGAATCAAGAAACGCAGATAATTCAATGTCAATTTATTTCTGTTTCCTCGTTCATTCCTTGTCGATGTTTCGTAAACTCATAATGGATACTTTCATGCAATTGTGTTCTCTCTTTTTTTTTAATCATTTAATGTACTCTTAATTGCTTCGTGTATTAGTCGGTTTCTGTATAACTTATTCGTATATTTATATATCTAGATACGTCTACAACAATTATTCGTCAGTAGATATTGGAATAGTAGCAGATTGTACAGTCGATTGTATAAGCTGTCCTATATATTGGAGCAATAAATGACATTTGACAGTATGTCGCCACACTGTTGTTACATGACAATACAATTACACTTACTGTGACAAATATATATTCTAAATGTCGTATAAGATTATGTTAATCTATGTCAGATATAAGAGTAAAATTGATAATCATTCCATGAAACATAGCGTATGAAAAACACAATACGTAATATTATACCAGTAAACATATATTAATTGTAAGAAAACATTGTTGTTATTAAGTATGTAACGATAATTTCAGTATGTGGATCCCACCTTGACAAAAAGGATTCTGTCTCAAGCCAGAAGGCAGCAAATGGAAATGGAGGAAGAAAATGAATTTGGAGAAAGTTCAAAGACGTCAAGGAAGCCTCTGACAAAACTCGGCGTACAGTTTAGCGACGACGAGGATCAAGAGAGCGAGGTCGAGCAGGATGCGCAGCAATATTATGACAACATCGAAGTCAGCGAAGAAGATGAACTTGCCTTGCTAAGGTTTATGTCGAAAGATCCCGCGCCCATGAGGACGTTGGCCGACATAATATTGGACAAATTGACGGAGAAAAAGACGGAGATAGAGACACAATTTTCGGATGCCGGCACGGTGCAAATGCAAGACCTCGATCCGCGAGTTAAGACGATGTATGAGGGCGTTCGAGATGTGTTGGCGAAGTATCGTAGCGGCAAACTACCGAAGGCCTTCAAAATCATACCCAGTCTAAGGAACTGGGAGCAGATATTGTATATAACCGATCCTCCGCGATGGTCGGCCGCGGCGATGTACCAAGCGACGAGAATATTCGCCTCGAATCTCAAGGACAAGATGGCGCAGAGATTTTACAATCTAGTACTGTTGCCGCGCATCAGAGACGATCTGGCCGAATACAAGAGACTGAACTTTCATCTTTATCAAGCGCTGAGGAAGGCGCTGTTCAAGCCGGCCGGTTTCATGAAGGGAATTCTACTTCCCCTTTTGGAATCCGGCACGTGCACGCTGAGGGAGGCCGTTATTGTTGGCTCGGTGATCGCAAAAAATTCGATACCGATCCTGCATTCATCCGCGGCGATATTGAAGATCGCAGAAATGGAGTATACGGGAGCGAATAGTATCTTCCTAAGGATATTTTTGGATAAAAAATATGCGCTTCCGTACAGAGTGGTAGACGGTGTCGTATTTCACTTTCTTAGGTACGGCGTTGTGAGTCGAGTAGCGATGTATACAGTATTGCTCTACCCTTTGGACTCGCCAATCGTTTCGATAATGTGAAAATACTCTTTTCAGGTTCGAGAGAGATCCCAGAGAATTACCTGTGCTATGGCATCAGGCGCTTCTAACTTTTGTACAACGATACAAGTGTGACATTAGCTCGGAACAAAAAGAAGCCTTGCTGGGTTTATTGAGGAAACAGTCGCATCATTCGATCAGTCCCGAGATACGAAGAGAATTACAGCATGCAAAGTGCAGAGACGTTGAAGTATCGGAACCTCAACCGGAACCAATGGCAATTTAAATCAAACAAAGATTGACTGATTAACTCGATGTATATAAAGTGATTTTTTCTTGCGCTGAGGGGTATTTATAAAGCAAAACAAACGTAGCTCTTTTTATTCGAACACATTGTATATTAAGTTTTGTACTGTATGAAGTCTGTTTATTTGTTTTTCCTTTTTTTTTTTTTATCACGAATCGTTTGAGCAACTATAGAATCGTATAAACAAGTTCAACTTGCATTTTAAAAAACATGAAATATCTTTTTTATCAGTTCGTTCGTCCATAACTTGTCAATCATACTTCAACATTAACAGTATAACAATTTACAGTACATAACTGCATTCAATGCAACGTGTTTGACTGAAACATTTATGCTCTGCGAACATGCAGTCTTTTACACAATAAAGGCAATAAAAAGAATTATATTTCATTATTAAGTGCATATCCTGCAATTAAGTACAGCGATGTACCATTAGGTCATAATTCATATATTAATAATAGAAATGTTCATGCGTTAAAAAACAGGTAAATTATACTTGTATATATGTAATATATGTACAAAAAAGATTTTGATATTAACTAAAACGAGATGGAGAAAGAAAGTACAGTAAATTCTCTCACATTGTCGCGGATCTGGGAATCGTTTTGGACAACGTGGAGATAGTAGGCACGGTTTTCGAGCCTCGCGACTCGCTTTGTAGTTTGCCGAACGAAGAAAAGGACAGCGAATGAAAGAGCTGCCTTTGTAATTTGCCCAACGAAGACACAAGGCTCGAAAACCGTGTCCACTCTTTCCAAGTTGCGGCAAACGATAGACAGGTGCACGACAATGTGAGAGGGTATGCTACGAATTTTTACTAATCGTAGCATACCCTCTCACGTTGTCGTGCACCTGTCAATCGTTCTGCGACAACTTGGAGAGAGTGGATACGGTTTTCGAGCCTCGCGTCGTTGCAGTTTGCCGAACGACACGAAAACGACAGTCGAGGCAACTGACACAGTTGAAACTCAGCGTGCGAAATGCTGCAACACAGACGATTCTTAACCATTTTTATTAACTTTTTCTGTATGATAAAGTTTATAACATATTGATGAGATTGTTTGCATAAAAATAAGACCAAACATGATGCAATTTAGACCATATTTACTAATTAATTCGTCAAGTGTAATGACATACAATAAGTATAAAATAAATAAATGTTGTTCAAATTATGTCATGTTTGATATCATTTTAAGCGGAAAAATCTCAGCAATATATAAATCACAATTTCGAACAAATAAAAGTAAAATTGAAAGAGTCATATTATTGTATTATAAACAGTTGAACCGTCAACTCTCATCAAAGAAGCCGCACCGCGCCTCGCATCACACGCCTCACTGACTCGGCTTAAGATTACATAGGCGTAGAAATGACGCGTGCCTGGGCGTAGGCACAACTCGCTGCGACAGTGTGGCAGGGAGCCTTAACGACAATGTGAGAGAATTTACTGTATATCGTGACTGTACACGTAATGAGCATTAAACGAAATTAACATGGACTTGACGTTTATTCAGTTGAATGCATGTTAATCGATCGCTATTCCCAAGTAAATTAAAATCTGTATAAATGTTTTTCCTTTTCTTTTTAATAAAACGCATCAATTCGTCAGGAAGCACCGCTTTTTGGGAGAATTGCATAAAAATTGTAGCTCGCAAGTAATATGCCTAATGTCACAGACAAATATATCCCATCAGTAATGATTTTTCACAACTGTTCGCGTCTATCAGACTCGTAAATTCGATCAGCACAGTGTTTACAACCTGTTCAGTGTTTCAAAGAAAACTCTTTTGCAAAGTGACATATCAGTAGAAGTGATTTCTTTAGTTCAGGTTTTGCTCATCAAGTAGAAGTGAAATTCTTCGATATTTGTGTTTTTTTTTAAGTGTCACTGTTTTGTGCCTAAGATTAATATTGATAGGAACACGGAGGCTCATTCGAAAGTTTTAGTATAAATGCCCAAAACTCGGAGATCCGCATCTTCTCACTACACAACTCACTTCTTTTTGAAAAAGCTGGTAATGCTCTTAGATCCGGCTGCTGCTTTTTGCCTGGCTAATTCCTTTTTACTTACAGTGGCGGGCTTTTGCACCTGAAATTAGGGAACACAGTAACAAAACATAAACACTACTGTCTTAAATCTACGGATGCACGAAATTACCTTTTCCGACTTCGTCAGATTAAGAGCTTTGTTCTGTGATGCGGAAATCGAATCGTCCTCGAGCAATTCCTTCTTAGCCTTCTTCTCATCAATGTTATCTTTAGGACTGCTTAATTTCCGTTTTTTTATGTCAGTCTCATCGGGTATATTCAAATGCTGTGCTAACTTTTTAGCTAAGTCTTCAGCAAGATACTCAGACACTATGCCATGCGCATACTTGGAGTATTCTGTAAGTGTCAAAATGGTGACGATTAGGTAGACGTAGATCCATTTTTATAAATGGCACAATATGCAATGTAGTATATGGAACGTACCAAGGTCTGTGCCAGTCTCGTATTTGGTACTTCTAACATAAGTGGCACTAACTGCACCTGCCGATACGTGTATACCCTTTTGCTTCAAAACCTCTGCCACTCTTTCAACTTTCTTTTGTAACCAACTTAACGTTTTCTCCTCATTATATTTATAGGCCTGCAGTGATTCATCCCCCTTACGGTCAGCAACTAGTGAAAGTTTCAGATTCTGACACTGGGCCAACCTTGCAGTTTCTGGATATTCTTCATCCCATAAACACTGATCCAATGGTTGTGCATGTTGTGACTGCAATCAAAGCACCGTTAGCATGACATATAAAAACACAACTGTCCACGAAACACACATAAACATTGACTCAGCCTAAGTTTTGACATACCTTTCTTAAATACGGTAATACTAAAAAGATTGGGTCAATAGGTGTTGACAAATGCATTTTGCCATCAGACTTAACATTATCATCGATGAACCACGATCTCTTATTCTCATCAAATGTCATAACTTCTTGCACTGTGAGATTCCCAGGACTAAATAGAAACAAAGCTGTGAGATTTGTGGCTGGATGCCTGAGTTTCACCACGTCTGGCAAATTACCGTTTGAGTTCTCTAGACCGTCTCCTGGGAAAAAGGAAACTGTTATGAAAAAAGCAGCAAACTTACATAAACTCGTCGTCACCGTTACACGGTACTGACAAGTGGACGTTACGCGGAAACGCATAGAAAATGGATATGCCCGAAATAAACACACACTGGGCAGCAACGCATAGGTAAATACGTGAGTGCGTCGTTTCGCTGCGTATCTACCTTTCACAAGGAAAACCCACGAATTCGTGTCTGAGTTCGTTTTCACGCACTTCTTCGGCGACGCCTTGACGCGCGGCATATTATCGCGCCGTTCTGCCCTCGTCAGTGCGTTTTAGGTTAAACTGTTATCCCTCCTCACACAGGCCGCGAGACGCACGTTCACAAATTCATAAATGCATTTGCGAGCGTAGAAAACGTTCAAAGGTCAGCCATTTTTGGACTATCGCGTTTCACGTTAATCTTCGCCAGCCAGGGGCCTTTAGTATTTTCAGTTGTAAACTCGTTGTGGCGCGAGAGCACGTTGGGCGCATCATGCCGGTAAGACTCTTGTAAGCGACATTTGTAACCGCGCGAAACACACAACACACGCAATCAACGATTAAGGATCGCGATACGCTAACGAGACATACTTAAAATCGGCTCCCGACGATCTCTGGCGAGCGGTACACCAACTAACGTCGTTTCGGCCGTTGAATTAAGTGTCGATAAAAAGAGCGCGAAGATACGTCGCGGACGACGGGGTCCTCGCCAGTCCTCGCACTTACATTGTCACGTGTGAGAATATGTAAGAGCGGCAGGAACAACGGCGGCACTCTGATCAACTCTGATGCTCTCTTCCAGCCGACGCTGCGCTAATCACGATAGCGTGCCGTATATCGAATAACGACGAACGGCAAAGCAAACAAAGCTTTGTTTCTCATCCAAAACATGATAGGCTGACGGATACTACGATTCAATTGCGACGCAGCGTCATTCGCGATGGGGGCAATATCAACATTTGAATATTCCTCGACCCCGACGCACGATGTCGGCTTTTTTTTCCTCTTAGGCACGAATCGTGTTCGATATAAATGGAATTAAATGGCTGCTGTGAGACGTATTAACGTTAAACGGCGAGGCAACAGAACGTAAAACTGCTTCGGTGCTTGCGGCTGCTTGCAGCCGGCGGGAACGGCCTCGAACGAGTTTGCTGTCGTTCGACTGTGGAGCTTTGTTTTGCGTCGTTGTTGACGTACGCGCGTCCTTGCGGGACGCAATGTCATCGAGTTAGAAATTCTAACGGCTGGCTGGGTCGAAGGAAACTAATCCAAAATGCCGGAGGCAACGGACTACTCGAGTTCGGAAAGCAGTAGTAATGAATTTATGATTTTACCGAATAAAATCAATTTCAACTCTAGCTTCTTCTCGCAAAGTGCTACCAAGTCTAACCTAACGTCCTCGAAAACCGAGACTGACGATGAGCCGGAAAGCGAGGAAGATTTCAAGGATGTCACCGACGAGGCATCGACGCAAATCTTTACGGAGGTACTGAAGAATTTGGAGAACTCGCAAAAGTATGAACGGAATAATGAGGAGCCTGTGGAATATGAGCCTGCGGCTGGAGATCTTCCTGCGAAGCAAGAGAAAGGGAAGGTGATACAGTCAAAATATCACGTCAGACAAAGCAACGTTCTTTCTAAAGAGATTAGTGATCTGTTGCTTCAAGGAGAAGCTGCTACTTTAGCAGCGCAAGCTGACAATGAGGAGAGTGAAGAGGAATATAAGGAAGAAGAGGGTACCTCTTCGGGTTACACAATTCCAAAGGAAGGTGTTAAGATCACGTTGCCTGGTGCCAGTTTCATGATAAAGAAGAAAAAGAACGGACGGACTGTAGATACGTTTGTAAGGGAAATTATTAATCGGATAAGAGCTCATCAGGTCGTCATACATAAAGTAGGCTTACTTTGTTGGCTCGGCCATGGTTTTCACTTGAATCGACTGATTAACGAAGGAGAAGTCATGTTGGCAGTACAAAAGTTGGTGTCGAAAACGCAGTATCCTAAGGATCAGCTCAGTCTGTCATACCTTGAAAAGTTTACAAAATGGTTCAAAGGTCTTTTTACTATTGAAGGCGATGCGACAGAAGAAACAATAAATAAAAGTAACCTGATAAAGAGAGTGAAAGAGAAGAAGTTGTTAAATTATAAGGAACTTGTACTACTTTATATAGCGACCATACGAACAATGGGTATAAATTGTAGATTAATTGTCTCACTTTATCCACCAGATTTGAAGCTTCATAAAGACCAGCTACCTAAAACAAAAGCAGAAATAGATAGGGAGAAAGAGAGAAAAGAGAAGGGAAAGATAGAAAAGGAACCATCGAGTAATGAAAAGGAAAAATTAAAAGCAAAATCAACCAAAGGTACGAAGGTACAGAAAAGTAGACAGAAGAAACCTGAAGATAAAGACAGTTCAAAGACAGAGGATAATGCGAGTAAAGTTGTGCCAGAAAATAGCCCAGAAGGGGAAAAGAATGCTAAATTGGAAGCCAAAAAGAAAGCTGCAGCTATTCTTCAAGCAAAACTATCAAATAAACAGAGCTCTAACATTAAAACCAATGTTACACCAGAGCCAACACCTGTCTCTCACAGAACCAGACATTGCACTGAAAAGAAGCAAAGTGATAAGGTAGCTGCAAATAATCTGGATAATGGGAAACAAATTACAATAGCCAGAAAATTAAGATTAAGAACTACCCAAAATTTACCAAACCCAGGAAGTTCATCCCCAGAAGAGGTTTTTGAAGTAAAAGAGACCAAACGAAAAATTTCAAAGCAAGCAAAAGTAAAGGCATCGACCAGTAAGGCAAAGGATATTGATTCAGAGGATGAATTTATGCCACAGGATACTGATTCAGAGGCTGAATTTATGCCAAAGAAGTCGGTAAAAAGACAAGCTACTAATTTAAAATCAGCTGCAAATACCAAGAGGAGAAAAGACAAAGATAAACTGTTTGGACCAGAAGACACAGATAACGATCTAGAAACGCCTAAAAAGCGAGAAGATTTGTGGGCCGAAATATACGTGGAATCTGAAAGAAGCTGGATTTGCATAAGTGTGATGAATGAAAAGATAAACTGTCTAGCTGATGTATATGTAAGTATATTGTTGCACAGGTAATGTTTATAACATAACATAAGCGAGCATTGTAAAATTATAAAATGTCAATATAGAAAAATAATCATTAACGTATTCTATAATTTTGATCATTTTAGAGGAAGGCTACAAAACCAGTATTATACGTTGTTGCATGGAATGCAGAAGGATCAATAAAGGATGTCACAAGAAGGTATTGTCCACATTGGCTCACAGTCACGCGAAAGCAACGAGTTGAGGAAAAATGGTGGATGGAGAGTATGTCGTCCTTCCAGGAGAAAGACACATCTATATCTAAGGCCGAGGATGAGATGTTACTGCAAAGGTGCGTAAATCTTAAATATTACGTGACATTATTCAATAACTCAAATATATTGTATCTTATCATAAAAGTTATTTTCACTGTGTTTAATATTTCAATTCTTGTACAACAATCCTCAGACTTTTATAATACTTATAAATCAAAATCTTTGTATTGTAGAGAGTTGGAAAAGCCATTGCCTAAAACAATAGGCGAATGCAAAGGTCATCCATTGTACGCACTTCCAAGGCATTTATTGAAATATGAAGCACTATATCCTCCAGATTGTGTGCCTCTTGGTCACTTACCTACTGGCGATGCAATATATTCTCGTTTCTGTGTACATACTCTCTATTCCCGGGAAACGTGGATAAAAAAGGCACGCGTTGTAAAAGAAGCCCAAGAACCTTACAAAATAGTCAAAGCCCACCTAAGATACGATAAGGTAAGGATAGGACGACCGCGTACTACGATGCTATTTTTACCTGCAACTTACTATTTGAACTTTGTATAAAATGTCAAAGCACGAGTCACGTGCATATAGTACACTGAACAGCGTTTCCGCATTGCAACCATAATAAAGTCTCAAAAGATAAATTTTCCTATCAATATCCGTCCAACAAAGTGGCAGGTGTATAAGATATCACACGCATTCCATGTCTGCAAATAGCTCTCCGGGATGAAATTGAAGGATGAGAAATTGGAGTTGTTCGGTCAATGGCAAACGACCGAGTATGTTCCTCCGGTAGCGAAAGACGGCATCGTCCCACGGAATGAATACGGAAACGTAGATCTATTCAAGCAATGCATGCTTCCAAAAGGAACGGTCCATATTGATCGTAAGCCAAAGCGTTTAAAAATAATCGTGACACTGTACGTGTCTAATTGCGGGAATATCAAAATACTCAATATTTGCGTGCGCAAATTTAGTTCCAGCATTGAATCGGGTCGCGCGAAAGTTGAACATCGATTGCGCACCTGCCGTTGTCGGATTCAAATTTGGATGTATGGGAGCAGTTCCGGCTTTTGAGGGTTTCGTCGTTTGCGAAGAATATGAAGACACTTTGCGCGAGGCATGGGAAGCTGAACAGATTGAAGCGGCTAAGCGCGCCAAAGAGAAACGGGAGAAACGAGTTTACGGAAACTGGAAGAAGCTGATTAGAGGTTTGCTGGTTCGAGAAAAACTAGCCGCAAAGTATGAGTTCGAAACTAAGCAAAATGCCAGTCATTCGGGCAAACGGCCGAAACAGAAGAACACCGATACGAAGAAAATGAAAACCCACTGAGAGAATGTTTGTATTTTAATCTCTTTTGATACGCTAACTGTTAAGTACTTGTTTATATGAGTATTTGCCTCGCCTAGTAGTCTATCATTTTTCATAAAATAATACATAATTCGCGCGTGTACGGTGATGTTATTTATTTATGTATAAAGAACGAACTTTTGTTAACGAGAATTCTGGTAGGTTGTTCGTTACGTACCTTATATCGTGTAACATTTTGGTATTTACTGATCATCGTACTATCATATTACCAGCGCCGTTATATTCATAATGAAACGCTAGCCGTTGAATGAATATAGAACTTAAATGTAATTAGAACGTAATAAGTAAAAATTATTTGTAATAAATAAACGTGTTCTTTTGTTCTTTTGATAAACTTGTTTGATACAACACCGTCGAGATTTGTGTCTTCTCGAAGTTTCTCTTCTAGCATCGGGTTTTTGGCGCGGCGCAAAATTGTTGGCAACCGGTAAGACCGCAGCATCCATGCCCATCCAACCATGAACGCGGAGCGTCTACGTTAATAATAAATTTAGTATCACGGCGAGAGATCGATGCCGTTGCGCTTCTAACAAGTATGGCTACGTCCAATTTCGTAAAACCATTCTAAATATATGGTGCAAAAGCTGGTATGTCCAGCAGCCTCATTCGAACGAACTAAAGTACATCTTTTTGCAGACAGCGGCATGACTCAACCGTTTCGGTTGGCACATGCAAAATTCGTTCGCATGGGTGTAAGAAAGAAAAATAAAAAAAATGCAAGAAAGTATGCAACAAAACCATCGCATCGGCTATTCTCGGATGACAGCGGGTCGATTATCTAAATACGCGGGAAAGCCGACCGTGTAGTGCGGATGATCGACCACGCAGTGTGCACGCAGAAGGTCAGAGTGTCAAGGAAAACGGACGACTTCCATTGAAATGACTTTCCGCCACTTCAAGCGCTTCTCCCGTTTTACCCTAGACGAGATGAGCTGCTCTCCATTCATAACGGCGCATCGTCGTTGTCCGTCGGAGCGAAAGGCTCGTAGCGATTTAATATAAGAGGCACAACGTCACGTCACTGATGACATTTTCCTTTACGAGGCGCCCGCGGAAATCCAATATCGAGAGTAATCACGTGCAATCGAGCGGGGTCGACCTAAATACCACGACGTCATTTGGATTAGAATAGATGGTGCGGTATATGTCGATCGTATACGGGGGTCCACGCAAGAACGACTCTCACAACTCGAAGTTTATCAAACGTATAATATATATATATATATACATATATATTTTTTGTTTTTTTATTAAACACAGAATCACAGAGCAAACTGGACATGTCGGAGGGGCGGGAGATGTTACAATATTCTAGCTGATTATGCCGTCACGATTCACGGGGCCCCCCACAATTCGTTATTATATCTCTCCTCTTTACTCGAACGCCTGTCCTTATAATATATCGCTTCCACCTTCTTCCCGGGACATTTTGCTCGCCCTCGCACAACCCGGCCCATACAAAATTGTTCGATGTTAAAAAAGTTAACGTCGCATCAGTAAAAAATGTATGAAATTGGGCCGGGGCCCCGTGAACTATGTACAGCCCGCTCGGCATCCGCAGAGAAGGTTTCATTAGTGGAAGTAATTAAGTTTTTTATTTACAAATCAAGGCATTATCGTTAATTATGTTTACATGCATACTCGAACCTCTCCTTCGTTCGCTTTCTTTCTCTCTTTATACAGATATATCTCACTCTTTCTGTGTCCTTACAACACTCTGATTCCTTGTTTAAAAATTCCTTATTTCCTCTTTTTTTCTTGTGACAAATTTTTGTACAATATATAATATATATAATAGCGCGATAATTATAATTTTATTCCAAAGCGCGCATGAGGCATGTCCGACGCGGAATGCACGCCCACGCATTGTTATTCCATTTTTTTTTCGTTTTCTTATGAAACTGGCTGCATATAAAAAGTGTTCGACTCCTCGGCATTTGGGCCGTCGCTCGGCGATCGGCCTGACCGCTATTTTTTTTATTTCCATGTACTTCTTTTTGTCTTTGTACTACGCACGCACACACGCGTAACACCATCCACAGCACACTCGCACACATTCTCTCTCTCTCTCTCTCTCTCTCTCTCTCTCTCTCTCTCTCTCTCACTCTCTTTCTCCACCTCTCCCTTAATTATTATATCCTTTACACGTTATTTGGGTCGCGGAACAGGCACCTCGCGACTGTTCCGGCACAATAATTCTTATTCTTTTTCTGTTTCTTTCGCACGGAGAAAAGCATTAGCCAACATCATTATTCGCATCTTATTGCTGTTAGATTATCTTCCGTTCTAGGGTAGGTGGGTGGTTTGGGGCGGGAGGGGGGTGTATCAAATACAACGTAAAACATGGCTACTCTAAAAAAATAATCTTTCGCCTCGCGGCCAGTGTTAGACAGCTGTTTATATAACTCTATTTATAATTAATACGGCTTAAGACAGAATATTCGTACGATCTACGTCCGCGTGTTTAATTAATCCTCGCAAATACTCCCCGCGCGGGTACAAACGCGAGACGCGACATTGTCGTTCGTTCTTCGATAAGCAAGAGAAGCGACTTCGAAAAGGCGTGCTACGGCGTGTATATACAAGTTGCGCGTTGCGATTCTTGCTCGCAAGAGTCTACTCTTTGCGCGCGGGTACTCGATAAACTCGTTCTGCCTCTCTTTCTCTCTCTCTATCTCTCTGTTTTCCTCTCTTCCTTTCCTTCCTCACCTCCTTCTCCTCCGATGAAACGCAAAATGCAACCGTCGATCTATCTAACAGTTTGTAATTATGTAACAATATATCACGTCGTTCGCGACCGCGCTTGCGCTAATAATCTTCTCCGTGCAACGCGCGACACATAATAAAAGGTTCGCAGTACACGCTCGTCTCGTTTTGAGCATTTACGGGCGCGGGTCCAATCAATCTCGCGCAAGCATATCCTCATGGCTTGACGTCCGCATCCTTTATGTTACGCAATCGCGTCGCAGTTATGTGGACATTCACATAGTAAAAGGAAAAAAAAAAAAATGCTTCGGAAGTTTCTGCCGCGCCCTGCGTATACATGCGCCGCATGCGCGTATGTACAAGTGCATACTCATATATCTATATAACGTGTAGATGCGTTATATATGCGCATTTATAAACACAGGCGGGCGGTTGCGGATCTTTCCTGTGTGTATAGTAATAATAAATCGCAAAAACGCCGACGATTAGAAAAGAAGCCGGCGGCGATCGAGTGTTCGATGGAAGTCATACGATCATTGTTGATCGTCATTGAATTACGGAAGCACAGGCTGCAATTTGAATGGCCCCCACCTCCTTAAGCGAACGATCTTTTTCTCGCGCCTTTAATAGACTGTCTACCACCGTGAAAAGTCGCAAAACATTGTATAACGTTCTCCGGAAATACACATGTATATAAACAGCGGAAATTGACTTTGTGTGAAATTGGCTTGACGGGGAATGGACTGCCAGGAGAGCGTGGCAGTTTGAAAAAAAAATTAATTGTTCATCGGTCGCACGAGATAATTTTATCGAGCACAACGGATCTTTGTAGGTACGACACCGTAACGAGGAGAGTGATCGATCGCTCAGGGGCCTTTTTAATATGCTTACGATCTATATTTGCTGTGCGAAGCTGGGTACAGAAAGAGACGTATTTTGCACTCAATATGGAAATCGAGTATCGCACCGACTTCGGCGGGAATCGAGGCGCGTCTCCCGAAAATTTCAACTGTAGGCGACGATGGTTAATGGTGTCCGTTCATTCTCTTCTTTTCTTTTTAAACCAACAATACGAAATCACGACTGCGAGCGACGCCCATTAACCCGACCCAAACAGAGTAAAATGTTCGTGATCTCGCTAAATATGTGCCGTCTCACTTATCGCACAATAATCGCTTGACTTCTATCTCTCGTCGAATTTTGGCATACGGCAGATATACTTTACAATAAAGAACGAGGAAAAACTATATGTTAAAATGCTTTTGTTTTGGCGGCTACGTATGTACGTCGGGTTATGCCCCTTCTCTTCCGTGATTAAACGTTGCAAAAAGGTTCAATATGTTGCCTCGTCATGTACGTATTTCCGATGCAGGTGCATCGAGGGCTTGGATAGAGTCGTTTCGATAGGCGTCACACAATGAAAAACGTCGATGTACAACGAGTTACGTGGGCGTGATAAACGAAAGATCAATTTTACAGCGGAGATAGGACGCGGATGTTATCGTACGAAAACGATACTTTTGCGAGTAGAATCGCCGTTATGAGAACATAGAAACTCGGCTAACACGTTGCTGGTTCGTTTAGTTTCTTTCATTGCTGTTCTTGGATCGGTAGTATGCGTTACACACAGTCGCGAGGGGAGACCTATCGACTTTCGCTACGAAATTACTTAAGTTTCTTGACATCCTCAGATCCAAAGCGGAGAAAAGAAAATGTACATGGAAAAATATATTTCTGGCACTGCGCACACGTGTCACACACTTCTCGGGCGTGGTGGTGACTGTCCATTATTTGTTTCAGGACATCGCGGAACGTTTTTAACATTCGATCGTCAAAACGATTCGTTATCCCACACGAAGAAGCAGTGATTAATACATGAGCAAGGTACGTTCAGTAAGTACAAACGTTTCGTCGCATAAAAACTGCCGCCGAGAGAACGTGCATCATAAACGACACAACAAGTGTGGTAATACTGACACAGCAGAAAAATGTTTAATTGTAACCCAGACGGGTTGACTTGTTTTTCATGTCCTAAGTTATGTACATGCCCCGATATTTACTAGAACGCAAAAAGAGGAACTTCTTGACTTCCTTCGTACTTTCTTGACTGATTTAGTCGTATACGTACACGTATTGAGAGAGAGAGGATATTTTTCCCCGTGATCCATATTACCACGAGATATAAGCAACTTATGCCTCTGATTTTCGATTGTCGGACTATGCCGGTTTGTTCTCGAATTATGCAATTTATTATGCACCTAATTATGCATTCTCGATTGTGTCCGTTGAAACTAGCGGCTGTTACTTTGTTATTGCGAAAATTCGTAGTGGCACGGACAAGGTAGTAGCCGTTTGAAATTATGTAACGTTTGTAAGACTCACTGTTATGTAATACGCTTATCGCTATGCATCCGAACCCTTTGTTTTTCATGTCAAAATTCACGTCATTCAGGTGTTTCGCCAGTTTCTACACCTTGTCGACTCTCGTCGGTCGATAATTGTATAAAAAGTAAAAAGTTTGCGCTCTCATAGGTTGCACTCGTCCGAAGCAATACGAAAATACAAACAAGTTTCGAGTATCCTCGATTTCTATCTGATAATTTTAATCGAACGTACCAAATTCTATGGCAGTAAAGCGATAATAGCTTTTGAAGATTTCCAATTCGGTACAACGTTATAAAATCATTACAAATTTATCGTAAGACTCGATAGCGCACAAGTGTAGAAATAGAGTTCATTCTATTTCTAGATAAGCTCGATTTGACTCCCTAGATCGTTTTTTTTACGCGCGGAAACCATCAGGTGGATTATTCGCAACTACAGAGACTTGAAGTAAAATTGAATTTACTTTGGATACCGACACTGTGGAAGTGTCTGTACTTTCGAAGACGTCGTTTCGAAATGATAAAATCAGGAACGGTATCAAAAGTATGATTTCGGTTATCATGTAGATATCTCACCAATACAACCGACAATTGTTAAAATATATGAGATATGCAGAAACTGTCATTGATTTTCAACTGACCCTTTAACACGATTCTATGACAAACAGATAGATATGAGAGTGCAAAAGCAACAGCGTGTCTTGCGTTGGAAAATGTTCTTATTTATTCACCTTCGATTTCAAAACTAAACTTGTGATCACTCTTGGGTGCATGATACATGAGTAATAAATCGTACTTGATCGTGGTCTCGATTGACTATGATAAAGATGACGCGAATTATGGCGACGATGACAACGATAATAGTAATAATGACAATGATAATACGAACAACGTTAAAATAATGAGTCCTAACGATGAGAATAATAAAAGTAATAATAAATGTAATAGTAATAATAGTAAAAGCACAAATAACGATGGTTTCCTCAGCTGTAATATCATACAGCGCGATCTGTACATGTTATGTTGTCGTTTAAGCGTGCAAGATGGATAGCTATTCATTAGTAAATATTGTATACGCGTACGGAGGTACACTGCAGCTTACCTACCCCTCATACGGGGTACACCTAAATAATTCTAAATTTGTTAATGATATTGTTATAATTATTGATTTAAACATAAGATCTCGTTATTCGTAAGGTTGCCTGGAGGGAGAGAATGATATGCATTGGCTCGGTTTTTAAATTTCTATCACTTTCACGTATATTACAGTAAATTCGTGCGATCGTTAATGTGACATTTTTCATACAAAGCCAATTGTCCTGGCGGATTGTGAGAGAGCAATTATGCTCGTTTCAAAAAGATCATGTTAAGTTGCGCATCGTATTTTTTCAGCATAAAATGCACTTAACGTTTGGAATTGTAAAAATTGCGCTAAAATAAGGTGACATTACGTTAGTCAATGATGCCGATGTTTGTAATATTGGTCACGCCGGAGAAATGCTGCTGTTACTAGACAGATTGTAATGTATATATACATATAATGCCAGTAGAAAAAATGCAAATTTGCATTGATTGGTCCAGAGAATAAAAAGGAAGAAGCAGAACGTCCCATCAAACGACTCGAAATCAATTGCAACCGTACAATATTGTTGCCACACTTTGGCGAAACATACTCCGATTTAAAAGTGCTACTACTCTCTACGTTCTTGCATTCGAACTGCGCGCGCGCGCACGTTAAAATACCTCTGAATGATGACGATCGTATACAAGCATCAGTTCGTACATATACCTTGTATAAAGCATATGTTCGCATCATTGCCATCTGTTCTCTTTGCTCGAATACACCAGGCACGGAAACACGCACTCTGGCCTATCGTTTTATCCGATACGACTCTCATCAAAGCCAATGTCTAACTCTCGTTTTCGTTTCAAGTGAAAGCGGAAGAGTCTCATTCGACTTTCTCGATCGAGATATTTCATATTGAACATCTTTCAACAAACTATGTACGAACGATTGGATTCGGGTTCATCGTACTCCGTCACATTATACCTAGTTCGTACTATACTATGTTGCTGCTTACCAGGAAGAAGAATTCAAGGCAACAATGAAGCAGCAGCAACAGCAGCAGCAGCAGCAGCAGCAGCAGCAGCAGTAGCGGCGACAGCAGCGATAGTTGATGTTCCATCGAAATAATCGGATGACAACGCAGGAGGTCAAAAAACATTTTGCCCTCCGTTAACAAATTGTCAATATAGGTACACTTTCGCCTATTGACCCAACGTCTTAACTGGGCATACCTAATTGTCCATTGTAGCACAGTAGGTGAGTGATATGAAATAGCCCAGTGAGAATCCTCCTCAGAGTGCATCGAAAGATGATAATACTGGCTATGAGGCCAGAATTTAGGTGGGGCTAGGAAGCACCAAGTGAGTCTGATCCACGGCGGTGATTGTTTTGCACCGGTGTAGGTACTTGGTTGTATGGATGATTACTATTACATAAGACTGTATAAATGTTCTCCACGTTATTGAGTTTCTCAAAGAATGGAATTAAGTCTAAAAGTTCTGAATCCGTCATGTCATCAAACCAGGATGCCACTGGAACCTAAAGATAAAATGATCATATTATATCCTATTGAATGATATGTGTCACTACTACTTATCAATAACGTGAAAAATGTTGCCACTGTAATTTGTTTGTAATGTATGTGCATGTATCATTTCAAATGTCATTAACACATTTACAACTTATACAGTACAAATCTTGTGTCTAGTATTATTACATGGAAACAGTAGTTCTGAATAACTTACCGCATTGTCTGGATGAAAAATATAACTCGCTGGACTATTGTCAACAATAATAATTTGCTGTAGATCCCGACCTAACTTGTTTAAATCTTTAACATAATTTCCTCTATGAAAAACACATGACTCTCTGAACAACCTTGTTCTAAAGACCCCCCATCTGTCAAGTAGATCTGCAACTGGATCAGCATACTGTAATTATAAGCAGGTTTACAAGTCATTCAAAGATGCAATTTATGCTATATAAATGAAAAGAAAAGCTTTAATCCTCCATTATCACTGCCTCCCTTGTAATAATGACATACCTTTGCCAAACTTGCTGTGAACAATACACACTCGTATAGTTCACCCATTCTCTGCAAAAACTCATCCACGTAAGGCCTCTTTAAAACATACACTTGATGTACGGTTCCATCAATCTCTACAGGAACAACAAAGTCTGCGTTGTTGATCGGTTTGAAAGAACTGTGCACTAGTGTTTCATCCAAATCGATCACCATACACTTCTTGTGCATATCCTGATGCCTGACAGGTGGGAGAAGAAAGCGTGGGGATCCGGTGCCCGGCGGCGGTGATCCCCGTCCATCTCCCTGGAGGGAACTTGCTTTGGAGCTTTTTGAACTGCTCCCACGTCCTCTACCTAGGCAGCATAGTAGAGAACGCAACAGTCCACGCCCTCTTGGCTTCTTGCCACCCGTTTGCCCATTGCTGGCTGCTTCATTCTCTCGTGGTGGAGGTAACTGAGCTATGTTGAATAAGAAACATCATATTGTTATCTCAAACTGACCATAACCATAATAATAACAATTACATGACAGATTTTGTTAACAGCACTGTTTATGTAGAATTGTTGCTCATAGATACTAAGTAACATATAAAATGAAATAGATGTGACATGGAGAAATATACATTTCTAAATTAATTGTACACATTGATAAAGTTGTTTACTAACGAAAGAACGTGTTGCACTGTGCTACATAAATTCATTCATTTTTCGCTCGCTCGAAAGCAAAATAGAGCGCATCCTTGATTTCGTAAGCGTGAGTTATTTCATAATATTCATTAGGTTAAAGCCGAGGAGGACAAGGTAAGGCGAGTGAATTAAAAGAGCGGTAAGGTAAGGTATGGTACGATACGGAATAGTGAAAAGAGCTGCATTCGAAAGGGGAGGAAGGGGTTGAGAGGAAGGTACGATTTGTGAGGCGAGGCCAAGAAAGACGGAGAACGCGAGAAAAAGAGAGAGAGAGAGAGAGAGAGAGGAAGAGAGTGTATATATGTCGTGTGTACGTACGGAAAGGAAAGAGAGAGGAAGAAGGAGAGCGCCAGCGAAGAAAGAGGAGTGGAGAGCAAATACAATGAGCGACGGAGACAAAACGAGAAGATGGGAGTACGAGAGGCGACGGAGGGTCAGGGAACGAACGGAGACGTAAGGGGAGAGCGAGAGGTGAAGGCAGGCGAGGTAAGGTGAGGAGAAGCGCGGTGCAGTCCCGTAACAGGTGCAGATTCCATCCAGCATCTGGAAGAAAAACGTAAGAGGAAAAAAACAAGCGCGGCTCGACGGAGCTGCGAACAGGCGACTTGGACATACCTTTCCCCCTAGTTATCCGTCCTAGCTCGCCATCCCGCGACACTTGGGTGATAATGGACGATGCGTCCATTTAAACATTTGTTGGAAGTCCCTGCGTGCCCGAGTCGTGAATTCCGCGGATGCGCGCGCGCGCGATGGATATATACACGAGGACCGACAGCACGGTCACAGAGAGAGAGAGAGAGAGAGAGAGAGAGAGAGAGAAGGCGCGCGACACAGAGCACACGGTCACACACACGCACGCACGCGACGGAGGCGCGGGCGCGCGCGCGCGCACGAACCGCACGAGCCGAAGCTCACAGAGAATGGGAGAGCGTACGCGCGACTACACGCACACGCACCATAGACACGCTCTTTCTCTCTGTCTCGATCTGGCTCACGCTCCCCTTCTCGCGCACTTGATCTCCTTCTAGCTCGTTCGCTTCGTACTGCTCCGTACACACTCTTTCGCTCACTCACTCACTCACTCACTCACGACGCCGACGACGTACAAAATTTCCCTCTCCAAGCGTCGCCGCCGACGGCCGCCTCCCCCTCCTCCTCCGCCGTCGTCCCCTCCCCCACCGTAACCGCCGCCGCCACTGCGAAGATCACCACGGCTCGGTGGACGGAGACGCATAGGCGCAGGCACGAGCGACAGCCACTCTCACGCACACGCACACGCACGCACCTACACACTATGTGCAACGCGACGTTGCGTTGTGTGGTGTTGTCGTCGTCGTCCCCGTCGCCGTCTCACTGTCGCTTCTGTCCTCGAAAACCGAAAATGGACTCCACCTGCACCTGCGAGACGAGCGGCCACTGGAGGCGTGCAGACGGCACGCTGCCGCAGTCGACTACTCTTGTCACTGGGAAAGTATGAGCGACAGCAGCTCGCCGTGACGGGAGGAACGCGATCGGGGAAAGTTGGTCCGGTACTGTCTCGCCGTCTTCATTCCAGCCAATTCCGTTCTATGGGTGCATACGCACGTCGTCCAGCCAGCCAACACTCCCGTCCTCGCGAACTGCTCGCAGCACAACACGTACCTCTCCTCTTTTCACGCGCCACACCTATATCGTCGCGGAGTCATTGCGATTCGATTCGTGTCGCGCGGCGATTTTCGAACGTGTCGGAGCACGACACGGGGCCTCGAACCCGATACGCGACAAGGCGGAGTTCCTTCGTGCACAGAGGCGGCACATCAAAATTCCTGACGTCGCGCGGCGAGCGAGCGAGAGCGAACGACAACACGTCGTAACGTACGAGGTCGGCACTGTGATTCTATCGATGCCGCCCGCGATGTCGGCTTTCGAACGAGAGCCGCTGCTGCTGCCCTGCTGCCTGTCCTACGCTGCTCCTTTCTATTTGAGATCCGCTCGACTAGGTGCAACTAGGTGCGACCGATATAATGCGTCGTTAAAAACTCGCCGCGAGACACACCGCGGGGACGTCGAGTGTGTTGCCTGTCGTATATCACAAACAACGTGAACAGTGTGAACACCGTACGAGCCTGTGTACGCCTGAGTCCTTCGTGTTGCGGTATTTCCATGGACTCTGACACTGCGAGGCGACGCTCACTCCTCGTTGCGGCGATCAGCGGAACACGCACCTTCTCTTCGACCGTTGCGCAGAGACTCGTTCGAACTCAAAAATCAGGGCCATAAAAGCATTGCTTTCGCTCCATTCCTTTCGCGGTGCAGGACAGAATTGATCGCTGCCCGCGCGCGATCGCTCATTTCTTTGATGTCTAGCGGCGTGCCAAGGTGGACGCTTAGAAAGTTCGATCGCGCGGACCCGAGCTTCGCAAATTGGGAACTATCAGAAGTATGTATTGCAAGGCGCATGACGAAAATGGACCCGTAACTTCGCAGCGGGTGCATGAGAATTATCGTTTAGACTCGTCGCTTTCTTGTTTTTTTTCTCTTCTTTCAGCTGCATTGCAATTCTTATCGACGTCGCTGATAAGGGATTAAGCACTGTATTCGTCTGCACTTGAGTCAGACTAGTGTCATTCGCGGCACCGTTCGTAATCCGAAGTTATTCAACGTTGCGCAGTGACGTAACTTTACTGCAACATCCTTTATTATCTATGAAATTATACCAGTGGTGTGGCTACAATACTTGGTTACCCTAATGGCTAATCGTCGCTACACTTTTTACCACTACCTTCTCTAAAATCGGAACTCTCGTTCGGCATAATCTAGTATGTACAATCAATCATGCTCACCTTCTATAAATATTGCTCTAAGGTTGCACACTGATACAGAATGAGCTATATATATAATTCTGTATTCGTGTAAATTGAGTCTGTTTGATTGAGAATAATAGAGCACCGCAGTCTCGAATAAATATATACCGATTTACATATCGTGTGTGCACAAAAAGAACCGATCTTTGCATATTATGGAATGTTTGTGCAAGCTGTGCTTGGCAAAATTTTCACAGATTGAAACTGAAGAAAATGTGGACAGTACTATTTCAACAATACAAAGGTATGGTTAATATTACTTTTGTAAATCATACAGCTCCGTATGTCTGTTTTAACGAAATATAATCTCATGTTTACATATCAATGTTATTTATAATACAAACGTAGTGAGCAAACTACATGTATAGCGATACAAACTCGTACTTCGTGATGAATGAGTGCAGGTATATAAGTTCTATGAACAATTAAATTAATATATTCTAATTATTCAAACAAACAAGTGATCTTGTATATTTTTGTGGTTCAATATGTGTCTCCGATTTGTCGAATGATTTCTGCGTGCGCTGTTATTGTAAACGATGTCTCGCATAGAACAATGTGCGCGCATTTGGATGCATCAAAATGGAAGACAAGGATAATTTGTGCCCGGTGATGTTCGAATGTAAATGAAATTTAGATGTCACGAATCGTGCCGTCTGGGTCATCTAACACATCACGCATATGTAGAAAATTGACATAAGGACTGAGTTTTGAATTTGTTTCGATTTTCCATGTTCTTTTTCTGACAAATATTCTTTATTAAAATCTAATCTAATGTAAGTCATAGGAGATTTCGCACACTTTTCATTCATTCCTCTGCACTTTCGGATCTATATGACAATGTTTAACACGAGTGCCACATAATAAGGTCAGCCACTCAGTTCGTTAACGGAATGACAGCATTATCATTTATGTTTCAAGAATTTTCTTGTGACAAAATAAAGTAGAAAAGGATTGATATTTACGCTTTCAACAGCATTTCACATTACTCAACGGGTTTTTCTCTCTCGCGAAATAAAATTGTATGACGCAAAAGGATTACTTAAACGTACGGTACCATCGCGGATGGTTTTCTTGTGGCTTGGAATTAAATTAATAAGTTTCGGTGGACGGATAGCCTCCACAACGATTTATCACTTATTCTTCATTATCATCGTTCGCCTCGTTACTCTTCCGCAGAACAGACCAATGATGAAAATAACACCGATCATTGTTAATGCAATGATCATGAAATATCTTCTGGCTGGTGAGCGACTTACGGAAGAATATAGTTCCTCGATGGTCTTTGGCGCTCTCATCTGCAAAAACCATTGTCCCATTAATATGGATTCGTAGGCATCCATACAAAACTCGTATATAAGTAAATTCACGTTACCTTGGCAGCGTGTCTGAACATTTCGATCCTGGTCGTTAACATTTTGTGGCAGTCAAGTTGTAGCGCTTTATTATTATCTTCGAGAACGTTTTGTAAGCATGTTATATCTGAAATCAATATTACAGATTACGGATACAGTTATTGATGTAAATTGTCGTTTATAATGTCGGATTATTATGTGCTTACGCCTGCCTGCTCCTTGAGGTACATCGCTGCAATATTTACTGACATCAACGGCACATGCCTTTTGTAAAATTGGGTCGACATTAATATCTGCTCGTGTTTGTTCTATCAAGTCAGCTACTTCCAAGCGGCACTCTTCCTTCATCTCTCTATTCCCAGCGTTAAATTCCAGTTTGAGACACTCTTCCACTGCTCCGGGATCACTTTCGTCAGCCCGACATATGGTATCGATCTAATCACGAGAACGATTTAATATTTTATTTGACAAATATGCAAAAAAATGTTTGTTAATGATAATATAAAGGTACAATACCTCGTGTGCACACATAGTTGCAAGCAGTGGGTTAAGATGATAATTTAATGCCGCGTCTCTCAATATAGTAGTCATCTCATGTTCGCATTTTCCGCTAAGTTTCGACTCCCGGAATTTAATCTTCAAGCATCTTATGACTTTTCCCTCGAGTTCTTTATCAGTGGGTTCGTTTATGAGAACCTGCGAAATGATATGAGATATATTGTGGTATGGAATAATTATATAATTATAATGCATTAAGTAAAATTTCACGACAGTACCTCTTTGCAATATCTGTCAATGTCATTGAAACATGCAGTCTGTAACGCTGTATTAAATCGATAGTCGGTGTTCTGTTCGATCATCCTCTTTATAACAACGTTTTTGCACTTGTCGTCAAAGGTAGGATCATTTTTATACCTTTTTAGACAATCCAGTGCCTGCGACTGACTCGAGTCGTGGCAAAACTGTCTTACCATTGCACGACAGCTATTTAATAAAAGAAAGTCACTCGAACTGTCCTGAAATTCTTGCTTCCGTACTTTAAACAACTGCTTGTGGCATAAATCGGTGAGTTTCGATTTTTGTGAAGCCAGACATTCGAGTACCTGAAATAATCTGCCTTTCATTATTATTGTCTGTAACTTTGACACAGATAAAAAACATGCAAGTAACGTAAATTTAAAGTGTGCATTAGATTCACTTATTTTGTTTGTAAATGGAAACGGTTGGGTAATACCTGTGAGTTTCCCTCTTCAATATTAAAACAGAGTTGCCTTATATCAGTCGAACACCGCGATTGTAAAACAGGATCAAAATGTATGTTCTCTCTCTGTTGATATAATTGAGCTCTTAACTGTTGTCTACAGTCCCTTGGTATCCGATGTTGCGTTTCCTTCATCACATCTTCCTGCACAATGGTACTGAGACATTCGATAACGTCGGCTTTCGTTTTCGATCTGAAATCGTATATTACGGATAAATACAAATCCATACGATTAAAGTATTAAGAAGAACTGACGCTTACTTTGGACACCATCGTTTAACGTATGTTCTACAAGCTTCTTTAAACTTATATGTAAAGTGATAATTTTTCAAAGATATCAACTGGAAGTGTTCCACAGCCGCTTTACATTTATTATCAGATCTAACATCCATGTCGTTTTTATGTTGTATTAAACATTCCATCATATCACCTTCATCCTTACCATATTTCAGGACCTCCTACAATTTGATGGTTAAAATAAACGAAAACATTAAACCTAGTCGGATTTATGTACTCATACTAATATTCAATGTTTGAAATAATGTATCGAGAAAAATAAGGAAGAAATACCTCACAATGATGATCCATGACACGTTGACAGGCAGCAGAAATGATAGGATTAAGTTCTATACGTTCAGCCTGTTCTTCGGTAAAATTGCCAACTGCAAGTTTACACGGTTTATCTAAACTGCAAACAAGAAGATAGAACGTTATGTTTGTTAACAACCGGTTTACAAGCAATAGCGTATTCGAGAGTATTTTCAAATCGACACCTGTCCAAATTATCTTGAAGACACAGGATTTCCTCTCCTCTCGCTGTTTTATCATAACAAAACGATGCCAACTCGTTAAGGCAGACTTCTTCAATTTCAGGTTGTAAGTCCACATTTACAGCCCTTTGTCGCATCACTCGTCGAATTTCTTCTAGACATTCATTTTTTAACTGAAACAAGTATATCAAGTATATATACATGACGAGTCGAACAATATCGAAGAGTGTTGACAACAGAAACACATCTTACAGTCATATTTTTCTGAGGATGATATGCATGTCTATATAAACAAGTTAATATTAAGGGTCCCCTTTCAGGATCCATTTGTATTCCATTGTTAAACCAAGCATTTTTTGCATGGCACAATCTCACTGCATCAAATTTACATGCTTTGTATAATTGTGGATCTAATTTATAATCTCGGACTATGAAATATTGAAGTTGAACCAGCGCCGCTTCGCAGGGTTCTCTCATTCTCTCTGTTCTTAATTGTTCCAACAGGCATGAAATAACTCTAGCATCGCCGCCGCGCACCTAAACATCGAAGCGTAAACTTCTTAGTTTGCATTGCAATCTGCAAGGCTGATCAGTAACAAGGGCCAGATATGCAGTTACTAAGCATTAGTGCTGCTTACATTTGTACATGCTTCTTTAACTACCGGTTCACACTGTTCTCGTAAAACTGGATCAATTCGCCAATCCTCCCCGGCATCAGCTTCCTTAATCAATTCTTCTAACTAAAATGGCATAAAAACATAATTTGTGCATTTGAATAGTTCTCATACAGCTACACTTCTATTTATGATCAGAATGCATGCATACAACGTTTATTAATTACCGCTCTTTGACACTTGCTAGAGACTCTTGATCTCTTTCTCTTTGGTCTAGTGTGCTCCATCAAACAGTGAATAGTGACACCACCTTCCTCAAGACTATTACAGAATTTAGTTATATCTTCAGCACAGCCGTCAACTATTTCAGGGGATAATCTATAGTCTTCCATTAAAAGTTTCCTATGATCAAACATTTCTGCTTGACAATTGCCATCTATTTTGCTGCCATTCTTTACTGCTGATTCTAGACACAGAAGAATCTGTGCTAATCTTATCACCTTATCCTCTGACACTGCTCTCTTACAATGATTATTCCTGATGTCCTCTTTGCAAGCCTTAACCAAGCCCTTGCTAGCCTTATAGTCAGATGCAATGATCTTTTCTCTTCTGGTCAGTTGCTCTTGGCACTGAGCACTCATTGATTTATCTGTCTTATGCTGCATTAAGCATTTGTAAACTTGCCCACTGCCTGGTCGAATGTTGGGACAAAACTTGATGTGATCGTTTGCACAGGCTATGAACAGCTGGCGGTCGTATCTTACATTATCTGCCTGTAATTCTGAGACACGAAATATATGTTGCCTACACTTAGGCTTCAGATTGTTGACATGCTCCTGTAAACAGGCCAAAACCTGTCCCTGGGATATATCTATATGTGGTTGTATCTTGTCACACTTTAGCCTGGTGATATCGCTTTCACAGTCTGTATTAAATGTTGTGATAATTCTGAAGTTGCTAAAAGCGATCCACTCTAATCTCTGAATAAAAGCAATGCATCTTGGTATTTTCACTTCGCGCCTGTTATCAATCAGACATAGCAAGTAGGTGCCATGCTGATCCTCGTTATCCGAACAATTCAACGCATCGATATCTTTGCCACAGGCATTCTTCGCTAGCCTGCATATGTTGTGATTATTGGTGATGTTTATTATGTAATTCCAGATGGCATTGTGGCAATCACTGTCAATGCTGGCAGCTTCATTTGGCTGTAACGTACAAATTAAACAACACCATTATCCATGCAACACGAATAATCGTACCGATTGTTGATTCCAGACAATGTTACATACCTTCAACGTTTGGACACACTCCAACAGTTGCAATTCATCGTTTTGGTATATGTCACCGCACAAGTGGTGCAAGTTCGTAGAACACTTCAATTTCACATCACTGAGCAAACCTCCTTCCTGTATACTGCGAGTGTCTCTCTTAACCCTCGTCGTATCGTCAATCCGATTGCTAAATACCCAAGGGATTGATGGTGCATTCTCGATCTCGTTCGTTGACACATCGTCAGAATGAGCCCTCGAGGTTTGAGCACAATTCAGCACCAACAAATGAATAAAAGCCGCAAACAAAACAGTGCTCGAACTTTTAAATTCCATCGTCGCGAGACTCTGGACCACCTTTTTCGTTCAGAACTTACGTTTTACGGAGCACATCACACCGTCACCGTGCTCGCCCGTATCTGCCCCTTTTTTTTCACCTCTTTCTTTAATTGCTTTTATCCGTCATGCAATGTCAACGTCATAAGTATAAACGTATAACCGAACTTTGCGCGAAAAGAGAACACTGGAAAGATACTACTGGATAGTACGAGATCAGTTGGGCTGTTTCCAAGCGTCAAACTCATGGCGCGGACCGCGCGGACTCACGACTCACGAGGAGATCGATAGCTAGTGGCTATCGAAGTTTGTCCACGGTCAAAGAGCTCTGTCAAGTTAGTCCACGGTTATCATAGATTTAATTCGTTTTAGTCTCAATCGTTTGATGGTCGTTCGATAGTGATTGATAGTTCGAGGTAAACGTTTGATAGTAATTAGTTTACGTGTAATTAAGTAAACAAGTATCTGGGGGAAATTTTTGTATAGTTAGCCCGCGACAGCAATGTATTTCATTACTAATTACATAACCTGATGTTTGATGATGAATCTTTTGATAGTGTTTGACAATCCAAAATGCACCTTTGATAGTAATTACTGTAATTGTAATCGAAGAAATAAATTCCTATGGGGACTTTCTCTCAAAGCTACAACTTTCCCTAGGAATGTATTTCATTAATTATACATTATAGAAGACAAAATTCAGCCTGTTCTATTACACGGATTGATCCAGAATCGTTTGACGACGATTGACAACACATTTATCGGAATTGACATATATCCTTCGAAATCCGTCGTCCGATGCGGACGCAGCGAAACGGGACGCTAGTTACCCTGTCCCGTTGGCAGGCCTGCGCCAGTCGCTTATGTATATTTCTGTTCCCGTCGTCTGCATTAAAGGGCAAGTGACAGCTCGGACTATATTGTTGACATTTGCGTGCAAAACCGTGTACGGCCGCGTCGCGCTTTGTAAAAAGACGTCCGACGAGCGGGCCGAAAGCGAAGCGTACGGTGCGTTTTCGTCGCGAGCACGCATCACGAACAGTCCATGGGGTGTCGCGCGGCGAGCGTGCACGAGGAAACAATTAAAGCCGAATAATCGCGGTGCCCGTGAGGCGGACAGTCGCAGACGTTTTTCGTTCTCCATGTAGACGGTCGAGGAACGTTCGTTTGGTCGTACGATCGGCGAACCATTATCCTTTCCGCCGCTCTTCCACCCCGGCAGTCCCATTCTGATCAATATCGGCTCATCGGTTTAACGATGATTGGTCATTGGAAAACTTCGTTCAAGCACCGCCGTAAACGTAACTCTCGGCAGGTAGTGCGCTGACGGACGGTGAGCGCGATAAAGGTACGCGCGTTGCGTGAACGTCAAGCGGTCCGTATGGCATTCCTTTTTTTGCCCCTTTCCTCCGCATCGGCGAGCGTCGCTTTCTAAACAAAGAGCAATCAAGTTTCGTGGATAGATCGCCGACTTTGCGGCCCGCACTCCGACGACAAGCTGGGACGTGTGTGTGCGCGTGTGTGCTTGCGTGGATACGTCGGTGAGGCGGAGCTAATTTCCACTGCGCTTTAAGCCGCTTCGAACATTTTCGCACGCGACGCTCCCGAATGCTCATTTTGAAATTTCCACCACAGCCAAACTCTCTCTCTCTCTCTCTCTCTCTCTCTCGTTCTCTCTTTCTCTGTCAAACGTTGCCAACTTTCTTCAGGCAGTCCCGCGAGGATAATATCTGACGGTGTCGCAAAGAACAATTACGCGCATTGCAAAGTTCTGCCGTTCGACGCGGCATTTAATGATTCAAATGACGATAATAGACGATTCAAAATGTGCGCGCGGGTGTGACGATTGTTCTCAAAGCAGTGTACTCCCGACGTCGCCCGAATGACCGGTAACGAGAGCCCGGTGTTTAGAAGTTGAGCCGAAAATCGACGGAAGACTCCGCGAGTATTGGATACGACGCTGAGAACATGACACCTGTTTACAAGCCACGTTTTTCGTTAAACGTTCTATCTGCCCTACGGGTCACGGGAGTGATCAATGTGCAGCACGATCGTCCCGCTTCCGCATAATTATCTTCGTGACGCAAGGGAGTGCGTTTGAGCGAGCGTCGAGTATCGACGATTTAGTGAAACGCAATCGCACCACCGCACTCGACGTCTGTCAGAGTATATTTTCTGCGAAGATCGACTTAAGAGCGAGAGGGAGGACGAGCTACGACACACAGAAGTGGGAAGAGACGCATCGAGAGGGAGAGCACACACGGAAAGGCAGAGAGGGACAGAGAAAGAAAGAGAGAGAGAGAGAGAGAGAGAGAGACAAAATTGCGCATCCAAGTAGAGTGTCCTACGCGCCACGGTATCGATGATATCGTTCAAACCTCTCCGACATGAGAGACCGTCAGCAGTAACGTTTGACACATTGACATCGGACGATTTCAGTCGATCGAACGAGCGCTGAAGAACGTGCCCAGAGAAATTCGGCGGCCGACATTGCACACTGTCGACGATAACATACGGACCGACATCATCCCCCGCTCTTCGTACGTGCAACTCCGATTCATCGCGACCGACAATGTGTCGAAGGATGATGCATGAATTATACGCCCGTCGACAGCGGTAAGCCACAAACGCAGAATCTCGTGTCGCAGCTCGCACCCACGCACGTCGTTGCGGCACGCGAGCAAAATTCGCCTCGTCGCTCGAAGTGTCAAGCTCCAGCAGGCCGCACCGTTGATATCGAACAATTACCGCGTGCATATATCGAGAGGAACGACGTGCGGCCGGTCTGTTATGGGTCGCCACCGTCATTCGCCAGAATAAACCCTCGCGATCGAGGCGGCACTCGATGATCGATCGATCGCGCGCGTGCGATCGACGTTTTTGAATCCGACGCGCGACGGGGAGGGGACGGATTTGAATATCGAAGGATCGATCGTTCGTCGACTGTCGACACGCCTGCGAGCGAGGGAACGTCAATTAAGGCACGCTCGCCGAGTGGAAGAACGCAGTTAGCCGGGGCAGAAAAAAGAGGATTCGGCATGATACGCGGCGACGGGAAAAGTTCGCTGGAATCATTGGGCGGGGAGGAGGAGGAGGCATGGAAGCCGAAGCTGGCCGGCTGTCTCATCATCAGAGGCTGGAGCTCACCACCCTGCCATCCCCGGGAATCCCTGGATTGGACGTCGTGAGAGCGTTGCATCAGGTGAGTCCGCAGTACGGTGTCTGAGACCTTACGATTAGATCAATCACCAGATTCCTTGTTTTTGTCTCCTGTCGTTTGGGTATTATGTTTTCTAACGCGGGTTGCTCAAAATGCATGTATATATACGTTCCGACAATAATGTAAATGGTGTACGGGAGAACCTAGGGAAGCGGCTGGAATCGATTTGGTTCTCCGTGAAATGTGGTTTTAACCACCGAAATTTCAAAGGGGCGAATAACTCTTCCCATGTCGGAACTTCGTAGTGTCAAAGCTGCTTTGTCGTTTTTAATGTTTACTCATTTTACGATTGTCGTGGATTTTAGTAGAAACATATATGGCACCATCTATGTGTGAATTGTTTATAAAATTAATTTCCGTGACAAAGTACCACAAAACTCCCAATTATCGCCACTTAGCACCGATTCTGGCTAATAAGCGGTCTTCATTAATAAATAAAAAATACGAGATTCTCGTCGTCGGGCTCTAATGGTGAAACACGAAACGCGACATATCTCGTCATCCGTTCGCAATGTATTAAGCGTGCTAGAAACGTTATTCCACGTAAATTGTCGGGAATTACTTACTTACGTAAATGCTCGATCGGACACAACGTCTCAGGTCACACGCATCTCCGTTATATGCAAAGATGTGAATGGACTTAATGATTTGAAAATTAATATGTTTGTACGGTCGACAGATGCTAACAAAATAATCGGAGTGTGGCGTGAATATGACTTTTATTTACTTATGGTTTGTCGCTAGCGAATAATAGCAAAAGCAGTGTTTACTGTGTGACATGAGAATCCATGAGAAATCCTCGCAGTCGTTCTTCTGTATAATTTCAGCTTTATTCATGTTATTATACTCATCTACAAGATACCGAGGATGATTCAAAGAACGCAAGTATAGCTTCAAACATTTAACGACATTTTCATTAAAAACTCTACTGTGTTTGAAGGTATCAACATAACGACGTTTCACAAACATGCAATTACTTCCAAAGGGCAGTCGGAACAATGATGCAGCAACAATAGAGCAGTTTTCCTTGCTGAGAATTCGCGTCTCACGTCGAGCACATTTTCACAATTCTTCGCGTAGCCGTGAAGGACCAACCGTGCACCGTCGTCCGAACGTTTCCACGCGAATAAATAACAAGTTGGTGGGGCAGGACCAGGTAGAGTGGCAGACTCGCTTGTCGTACAAACTGTCGTCACGTCTCCGCTCGAACTCTCCACTCTCATTCCTTTTACTCGTTCTCCGATGGGAAAAAGTATGCGTCGCGTTTCTTCAATCGACTTCTTCCCGAAATACACACATCGTCACGATCGTACGGACAGTCACTTCACTTCTATGCTCGATAAAATAAGCTTTCGATCGGATGCATCCCTCTTCGGCTACGAACGATTTAATCCCACTTAGCCACCGCGTCGCCGTAAAATATGAGCTCGCGCGAATGCGCCCTTTTTCGTAGGATCGATCTCACCCTTTCCAGCTCGCTGCAGCCAGTTCGAACGGCGCATTACAAACGACGTTACTTCACCGAGTTTACTCGACTCACCTCTGTTATTATTCAACGTTCGGCGCATCGTTCTCTCCGTCATCGCGTCTCGGAGAACGGGCTTCAAAATTCTGAAAGGCAGACAGTAAATTGCTGCCTCGAGTAGTTACGGCGATGAATGTCCAAGTCTCGCGTTCTATAACATTCAAACGCACTGTCCTTTTTCGAAAGAATTTATACAAGACTGTGTATCCGTGCTATGCACTGCGTGTAACACTGATTATTACGATTGACGCTGATGCCTAAGCAGGGACATTCTACTCCGGCAGCGAATTAAATTAGACAAGCTCAGACGTGAGCAAGGAAAATTGTCCAGATGCGATTCCGTGTTATCGAGACTCACTTTTGTCCTCCTTTCACGCTGGGAACACTGGCTCGACGTACCTTCGTCCGTTCGGAGGAAAAGATGAATTTTCGAAGAAAGCCCCCGTGAGAAACGGCAATTGGAAAGCGTGCGCGCGCGCGCGCGCCGGATCTGTTCTCGATGGAGAGAACCATTACTGATCCGCGTCTGCTAGTGGCTACCAGTGGTACTGTGGGATCTCCGCGGATCTAATAGCAGTCGAAGAAGAGAAGCACGCTTTTAGCGTAGAACCCGGCTAATATTCAGCGGCGATGCCGACTGCGTAATCACAAAGGAGCATCGGCCCGTTTAGAGAAACTTTCGCGGTTTCCCAGCGTCGGCTTAATGGAGACGGATAATGACGCGGTTCGACATTGCGTTTACATATAAATATGAAAGTGCCAAGATCACGTCATTAAGGACATGCCTCGTATGTGCGGAGGGATTGAGTCGAAAGGATAATCGACGTCTGGCACTGCACGTTGACGAGGAGCAAGAGTCAAACGCCAGCTCGCGCCACGGTACTGTTGACTCGTTCGTTAATTAACTCTCCGCTAACCGCGAGACGTGCACGCGCCAAATCTTTTTTCTCCGGTTTCGCGGGCGTTCCGGGGCAAGCGTGGAAAATTCGTGTGGAAAGCCTCAAAACGTCCTGTAACGGTGCTGACAAGTCGGTCGTACTGGATTTTTGTCTTCTTGAGTCCTTGCCGTTTCGGTTGTCTTTTTCATCTTGATGATGTTTCTTTGATTAATACGAATCGTGGGAACCGCGTGGTATGGAACACTCCGTCGTGTAGTATCATCTTACGATTGTTCTTCTGCGACCTCCGCTCCAATATGGAAGACGTAACGTTACGTCGCGAGTCTGCGTCAGATCTGTTGTCGAAGGCCTGGCGCGACATGGAATACTTTTTGTCGCGGGATATTAAGGGTCGTTTTTTTTAATATTCTGTGATCGGCAACTGAAGAGACTGTCATCGCACGTCTGGTAAACATCACGAAGCCGTCGCGTCGGACGGATTATGGATCGTGTTGCAAGTGGAGCACGTTCGTACGATCGTTGCAATTGAAAATACGAACAATCATTAGGATACGTCACTTTACATCGGCCGCTGTTTAACTCTGACCGACCTCAGGAAAGTGGCTGTAATGTTGGCATCGGCTAAGCACGGAATACATTTATCGTCGTGCCAGAACGAAGTACCCTTGAAATCTCTCGAGATTCGATTGCCCTCAATTGGGCTTAAAGTAACCGCACTGAAACGTAGCCGGGGGAGCTGCGGACCTCGGGCTTCGCGTGGAATAATCGAAAGTATAGGATTTCCGTTTTCGTATACATTGGCTAAATCGCTCGACGAATCTTCATTACGTGCCATTAAAGTTTACGATTTCATTGTTACCCGTATTGTCTTCTTCGCACGTGACGGAAGTACGGGCAGATGTTTAGCAGCGATGACAGCGTTACGTGATTCCAATGCTAGTGAAGGTGACCACGATTATTTTGACTACAGCTTTGCAACGGCGGAAAATTAGAAGCAGAAAAAACAACCAGTTACCTACGTGAAAACTGAAATCCTCGTACATTCGAGTACATTCAGCGAATGCTCAAAGTCCATCATTATCAACTGACTGCAAACGTCGCCCGACGTCGGCGTGAATGCGTTAAATGACGTGCAGAATACCCTTGATTAACAATCGCAGGTAGAACGCACGTTGTGACATTCAGTCCACCCTCAACCCTTTCCACTTGTCAAGTGTTAGTAATCTCTCCCTTTCCCATTGAACTTCCCGCTTTGATAACTCGAATCCAGCAGGATCGGGGTGGAGTGCCTACTGCATTGAGAGGGTAGACAGAGAGAGAAAGAGAGAGAAAGAGAGCAAGACAAAATAAACAAGTGGGTGAGTCCTGGTAGGGGATGGAAGTTGGTGCGCGTTTTGTAGGGCGAGCCGTCGTAAGCGCCCTTTCTTTTTTCATCACGTATCACCTCTCCTTTTTCTCGCCCTTGTCACACAGACGGTGATATCGTTGCGCACAGCCCTGGACTCGTCGCGAGAGGAGGTCCGTCGCCTTAAAGAGAGCTTCGGCGATTTTTCGAGCGAGAGCTACGTCGACGCCGTTGAGAGGCTTGCGCTCGAGAACCACGTGCTCAGACGGAGGATTCTCAGCAAGAGCAGCGAGTTCTCCAGTGATGCTGCCACCAGTCCGCCGCCAGAGCTTCGTCCTCTTCCGTCTACAATAGAGGGTCATAAAGAGTGAGTTTTATACCCGGCTTTAATACTCGAGTCTTTACGATTTTCCGAGGTAGGACGGTGTCGGCGGTGTTCCGAAATACTTTTCGGTGCCGTGTGGCGTCCGCGTCAATACTGTCGCTGTTCACTGTCTGCGTCTCATCTCGTTTTTATTAGACATCTTCGATGTCTGGTGGGATTTCGCGACGGTGCGGCAACAAGATGAGTGCGTGCGTTGAGTACATGAAACGGGAAAGTGTCGTGAAGAATTGACGGACGTGGTTGCAATTTTGTTGACTCTCCGCGACGAATCGTTAACTTGAAGCATATTCTGGGAAATGGTCGCTCGTTACACGAGCGTCGCGTGGAGATCACTCGATCCGTCCGTCTCGCGAGGCAGCATCGTACACGCGCCGACTAAAAGATTCGGGTTTACATAACAGGCCTACGATGGACTCGCCGGGGGATAAGGTTGTCGCCGACGACGCGTCCGACGCGATTAAGCAGACCACGAGCGGGCGAAGCAGTAGCAGCGACAGCAGCATCGTCAGCACTACCGGGAACAACAATAACAGTAACAATGACGATGGCGCGCCCGTCGAGAGTCCCGATTCTCAGTCCCGAGTGTCTACACGACGTCGGCGCGAAGTGACGGGTGCGAAGAGCTCGCCCGATCAATCAAGGGTACCCTCGATCGAGACCACGACCCTGCTGGCTCCCAAGGTCACCGACAAGTCGTCCGACGATCAGGAGCGGCAGGACGACGCTCAGGATGAGGGAGTCACCTTGGACCGGCTCGATGTGCCGGATAAGGATCTGGAGGACCTTAGCTTGAAGTCCACGTCCGACGGCGATAATTCCGTGTTCAGCGACAATCCCGATCAGCCGTCGAGTCAGTCGCATCATCATCAGCAACAGCAGAGATCCGGTCAGGGCGATTCGACCAAGGCAAACGATCAGTCGGAGAACGACTCCGAGGAGCTGGACGATATCGAGCTGATATTCACGACGGATGAGACCTGTCGGGATTTGGGCCTTCAGGAGGATCTCGTCTCGATCACGGAAACGGAGTCCTGGCAGCAGGCCGGCCCGACGGGACAGCCCGTGTTGTTGAAGTACACCAAGAGTGCTGAAGGAGAGTCGCTCGTTTGCAACGGGGACAAAACGAGTTCTGTGGAGGAGGCGGTGTCCTCGCAGAGTTCCAGCATCGATCGCGAGGAGAGTGTCGATAGGTTTGACGAGAGCTCGAACACGAGACTGAACAAAATGTGGTCCCAGTGCTCCGTCCTGGTGGAGACGGACATCAGCAAGTGCGGAATCGTTGAGGAGCCGGACCACACGGCCAGACATGCTGCCAGGAGGAATACACTTGCTGCGCCGCCAACTGCGTACAGGTCAGTTTCCATTTTCTATTTGCGAAATCAATTTTAATACGGCTGATGACCTGCTCTGTCAGTTGACGGCACGGCGGATTTGCTTTGAGCCAGCTATTATTAAACGCTGTCGAAGTATATTTATATTTCGAAACTGAACCGAACTACAATTTGGATAGCTTAAAGGAGAGACCTGCCGCAGGCCGGATTTTATCGGAGTATCGGACGGACGTATAGCGGGTGATATTTTTAACTCTCGGCCATTGGTCATCGAACAATCTGAAAGTATACCGTTCGGCTTTTCGTGCTTTCAACGACAGGAAAAACGTTTTTGATATCGCGCGACCTTCAACCATATTCACTGTCTCCGCGGAATTTGGATTTCTGCATTCCGTATGGTAGACATGCTCCTACCAGCGTGACCGGCCTATATTGATTATTTGTTCAGCAGAAATAATAGAGTACGTCGAAAGTCCGAGGCGCGCACGATTCTGCAACAGTCCGGAAAGCGTTCTCATGTTAGACAGAAGCCAGAGGTGTTGCGCAAAGCCTTAGTCCTATTCGTGCTCGATGTGGAACGTTCCGTCCTTGCAGTTGATTGCGCAGGAAAAGTCCGATAGCCTAAATTTCCGACGTTGCCGAGATGCAGTTCTCGCAGGCCGGAGAGAACCGTCATTCCGTCGTTACTTCACATCGTCGAAGCTGCTCTCCCACGGCAATAAGGTCGTTCATATGCGCACATACTGGTGCTACTCAGATATTTACTGCGCCATAGATCATAATTAGTCATAGCCGCTACCAGACGAACGTGAAATTGTGCTCGCTTATTTTCAAGGCTTTCGTTGTTTTTTTTTTTCTTCTCTGCAACGCGACCTCCAGATGCGCCAGCACTCCCGGCGGGTAATGCAATAACGAGCGAATTGAGATTATGACACTAACTCATTGTTACCTCCCCTTGCTCGCGTGTACGCAGCGAGCGCGAGCGGACGTCTGGTCATGTGTGTAAATGGAATCGTTCGTGCAACGCATCGTCAAACTAGATACGTCTCTCATCTTCAGGAAGTAATAGGAGCGCATTTTCACGCGCACAGCTCGTGCGCACGCTTGATTAGGCATAAACGAGCGTAACCGATGTTATCTTGCGCGACGGGTGTACTTTTATTTCATGGAAGGATGCATAATGTTGCAGGAGTCATCAGTCTACATACAACGTATAGCTGATGTGCATTCTTTTTATCAGTCTCATTTCTACGTTGTAATGAAGGTTTATGCCATAAAAAGCGTATCTTCGAAGAGGGTACGGAAAGGGTTATTCGAAATGTCAGATTTTTTGTTCTTTGTTCTGCTTCGTGATCTGTTAACTGGATCGAATTATGTATCGTTTAACGTTTGGAGTGCCGATAATATTTTTAAACTCGCGAGCTGATGTATGTGGACTATGCACGCTATTCGATTTTTTTAACGAGCAGCCATTCGTACACGGTTGGAACAAGTTTGCATTACCGTAGGGCAAAAGTATCGTGTGCCGTCATCGCGCAACAGTGTACGCGAGCGTTATCTGTCGCAGGGTACTCCGATACAGCATTAGTACCTATCTATCGATTTTACTGCTGGATATCAACGTCGTATCTCGTCCCTGTCACCGCGCCTATGCAACTTCGCGCTCTGTACATCGAGCACATGTTTGGTTTCTGCTACTTTCGAAACGCAATTCTATTCAAAATCGCATCATTTTAGTTATACACGTCGTCCCAATGAAATACCATTAAACCTTCGAATTTCTATAACTCGCTACAGTGAATAAATTCAAAACAAGTCTTCTCCCAAGACTATAAATAACGCTTCACACTCGTCTACATGCTCCAAACGTAACGAATATCAATTCTCCGCCGTTAAGAACAATATTCGCATCGAACAGAGCGTGTACCTTTTACTACACTCGCTTGAAATTTTTTTCAACACACTAACGCTCCCAACTCTCAACCAGCGAGAAAAGATCCGCCAAGCCGCAGACGTTGGAAGGCAGCTTTACGTTAATCCAAAGTAATCTCTGCCCTCCAGACCGATTATTCATCGGGAGGCATTGGCGGGTGGGCGCAGAAAAAGCTCGACTCCTCTGAGGCCTGTGATGGACCGAAGCAGCGGCGCGAGACGGGAGTCTGGTGCCCAAACTGACATCTCTGCACTTCCGGCGCAATGGCGTTCCGAGAGTTACCTGGCGCACAAGGTGGCCCACACGTTCACCACCCTGCCAAGCAAGTTTGCGCTACCCGCAGGCGTTCCGGGCAGGCTAAGGCTGTCGGACAAGACGCGAGAGGCGAGAAGAGTGATGCTGTCCGACATCAGCTTCACCAGCATGGTACCGGAACTGTCCAGGAGTGCCGATCACCTATGCCACGATCCACACTCACAGGTGAGCTGATTCTCGAGTGCATCATGTTTGATATTTTATTAATAACGAGACAGTCTCATTCGATCAGTATGCGAGTACAATTAGAATAAACACGATATAAGCTGTTTTCAGAACTAATATCGTGGCTGTAGAGGTAAATATAAAACGTGGTTGTAATATATTATGATCCGTTAATTTTGCCGTCCATAAATTTGGTGCCAGGTGTCGATAAATTTGTCATTCGCAATAATGTGACATCGAATACGGTGATATTTAATTTAAAACGCGTGAATAACGCATGAACGCCGTGACGTGTTAAATTGCCGTGGACGACTTGTCAGCTTCCTAGAACTGAATGTCGGTCGTTATGAGTACTCGTTTTGTTACTCTATCTGAGGAACATATGTGGGAGCTAATGTAAACTTTTACATATCGAGCTATCAGGGGTAATTTGTAATTGCCTGGAAGTGCGATTGAACGCGCTACTAGGTTCAGGTATTTCAGCAAAGGAACAAAGCGGTCTGTTAATTGACCCGCAGACAAGCGTTATGACTGACAACGCGGAATATTCGGGAGCCCACCGATAAGGTATTACCCGTCCGTATTTTCCGCCGGCAACCACGGCGTGTGCACGAATGTGTCTGCGCTAGTTACTCTTGTATCGATTATATCACGGCACGCGGATAGTCGAGAATAGTTCGCCGAGTGGGTTAGATTGTTTCAGCGTTCCCCGGGAGTACGTGACTCGCGAAAGAATCGCGGCAGGAGGAAAATATTCCTTCCCGCAGCACCGTTACGGCCGCGATGAAAATCGTACGCCAGTTTCCCCCAGAGGGAAGCCACGCGCACGGCCTGCCTCGTTTTTCATCGCGCGCGAACGAGAGTCTAAATTGTCGGCCGGCGAATGATTAAATCGTAAGCGTCGTTAGGACGGTAAGACGATCCAGTCCGACGACGGTCAGAGTAATTTTCCGCCAGCGTATCCTCCCGCGGAAGGCAGTTTGCACGACTCGCGCGTGCGTGTTACGCAAAAGGCAAGCGGGCAAGCGACTAACGGCTGTTTGCGATCGTCTCCGCGCGTCACGATAACGCTAATAGCATCGATACCTCCGTTGCAACATCCTACTCAAGCCCGTAGAACGCGCCTTTAGACAGAGTCTGAGTCTCAGCATTCTCATTTTAACTCTCCCCGCTTCCGAAAAGACGCGTTCTTTGAGAGCGAGCCTTACGCCGCTCGCCGAATGAAAATTGCCTTTATCCGAGTGGAATCAATTGTGAAGAACGAGCTCTCTTATTGCCGTAGTTTCCGATCAATGGACATCGTTAAAGCGTAGGCGTAGCCAGGACATTAGAGTCGGGTCGACCGGAAGGTCGCGGCAATTTGTCGACAGGACGGGACGGGTGTCGCTCGCAGAGACACTTTTACGCGATCGGCGTTGAGTATGAGCGGGCGTCGCGCAAAGGATGAACCCGACTCGACTCGTTTACGGTTTACTGAGGCCACTGGCTCGGGTGTGCTCTTCGTGACACGAGACAGTAGAGACGCGCGCGGCGATGGAGTGCGCTCGCCGTACAACGTACAACAGTCACCGTAATAGCGGGCTTGATTAATTCAGCATGTGCGGTTACATGCACGCACGGAAACACAACGCTCACGGCTTGCTGGTGCGAACGACGAGGAAGGTCGAACGAATGGAGCTAATGCAATTCGCTTGGTATCCTCCTCCTTCTGCTCCTCGAACGGCAATTTATTCCTCCTCTATCCTCCCGTTTCCTTCTCTATTTCCTCGCTGTCTCTTTCCCACCTTCTTCCACAGGCTCTTTCCTTCTTAGACCGTCTCTTGGCCGTGGCGGACTTCAGATACCTAATTGTCGGGGCTCGCCTTATTTTTCCTCGCGATCTCTCGCCTCTCAATGGCGTGCGTTACGTCAGCGGACGAGTACACGCTCGGTAACTGCTGGATAAATTCGCTGACGGTACTAGTTTCGCGCGCAGCTAGTACGCCTCGTACAACTGCGTACGCCGACCTGTTTGCGTACATACCTGGGGATACCATTCAGATATTGTGTGCAGCCGTGCAGCGCGTATTGCGATGCGTGCACACTGCGAGACTACCCGTAGAACCTGTCGGACGTTTCATGCGGGAACTCTGATTTAAGTAAACATTTCGCGCTGCCCACGTGGCCGCGTCGTGCCCTGCGAGCGGACTTTCTTTTTCTAACGATACCCAACGAGTGTGTCGAAGCAAAATTTCACTCCATTTCTGGCGCGCTTTCCTCTTACGTCCTTGCCGAACGCGCCCGGTTACGGTTGGTTCGTAATGTTCAACGGATTGGATTGTCAGGCAGTAGCGTCTGCAAAACTAGACTTTCCTTTTCAGGGTACGGGTCTTCTATCGTCCGGGTCTTAAGAAACTGACATGGTCCATCGGAGAATAGAAAATGTATTTTTAGAATTAACACGATACGCTTATCTAATTAGTATACTTACCGTTCCTCTACCGCAAAACATGGTTTCCGGTCGCACGAACTCTTAATCTGCTCATACGCTCGGCAACTTTCATACAATTTCATCTCAATAATCTCTAAGCCCTCAACAAACACCACCGACCAAGTACTTGTTACGTATACATACAGTGGCCAAAGAAAATGTTATCCCATAACGAAGCGTCGAGCATAAGTCTCTGTTCTACTTTAAATCTACACCCCCAACCCGTCCCAACGAAATAATATAAATCGTCCAACAAAAATCACAACACATATTACAGAGAAAATATTTGCCAACCGTGCTTGCAGAGCTATGCCCCAGTCTATTACACGTTCCCCTATATATTCGATAGCAGACTTGCTTCAGTTCGCGCGGTTGCGGTCTTCGCACGCCGGAAGTCCATCGTCGCGAGTCGCTGGGGTCCCCGGCAGGATACTGGCCCCGTTGCAATCCTGGCACAGGCCTGCCCAGCCCGTGCGATTGCCGCTTGTCGACGGACTTGTATTCATCGCGGTATCGCGGTTCCTTGACCTCGATCCCGTCGCCTGGCTTGGAGGTGGTCAGCGGTCCGCCGAGAAGGCACTCTTGGAGATCGACCGCAGCGTCCTTCGACACCTGGAGGGTACCTGTCGCAACATCCACCCCCAGACCGACATGGTCGTCGATGCCATCTTCGCCCACGCACGTGCATCCGCCCTCCGCGTCCTCGAAGGCGTCCAAAAACTTACCAAAGAGAACACGCTCGAAGGTCACATTCCAAGGTGAGTGTGCAGACGCGTCGGATGCATGTATGATGGGAAAGGAAAGGTGGCGGTTTGGTGGTTGCAGGCACTCTCGGACTTACGGAAGTATCTTAAGTGGAAAATGTCTGCTACTTTGTTTAGTGAATGTCGTAACTCAGATTAGCTTACCTTAAATCTGATGAGAATAGTTACATGAGCGAAGTGTTCGGGAAAATTATGTATATGGTGCAGCGTGTATTTTATGATAAATTGTATAATTATGGTTAAAAAAAAAAGTTCGCTTCTCAGCTTTCGAAGATCAATGTCATAAGTGGAGCCTATTATACGTTGGTGATAACTTGTATAGGATTATTGGATCACTTTACTGCAGGCTGTTTATTTCATTTGTTTCCGATGTTTTCAATGGTATCGATAAATGCCATTATTTAATGCCGCGATTGACTATCAGCTGCCTGCCGTACTTGAAAAGTGAACAGTTGGGGTTCCGTTGAAAATTTCACGCGAGTTCCTAAGTACGAGTTCCCTGACGGGCAATCATGCGCGACCTCATCTCGCGGAGTGTATAATTCGTGTGCGCTGTTATAGGCACGATCTACATTTTGACTCGTCTAACGTCAATATTACATTCATGAGATTCATACGTAACGTTACCGACTAAGGGTCATTGAAATGGATACGAGCAATCTGCGTTGATATGACTCGAACTGTGCAAAACACGCATCAGCAGTGTCATACGTCGCTCTCTTGTTTTCCATCTACCATTAATCTTGCGTTAAACGGGTCTGTTGTGCAGAGTGTCCGATGACACGCGGCAGTCTGCCAAATTTGCGCTCGGACCTGGTCGGCGGTGATAATAGTGGTGATTCTACGGAGTCGCTGATCGACGAGGCCGAGGACTATCTTCGACGGAGTATCGATTCGATGCTGACGATATCCAGTGCCAGTGCCAGTACCGATTACTGGAGCAGACAAACTGCTGCGAGACGAAGGAGAACGCGGCGTCACTCGGAGCCCGATCTCGTTCGAGAATGGAATCCACCTCAGGATGCCAGACCGTACCTGCCAAAGGTAATTTGCATTTTCCGCAAACATATAATGCGTCAGGTACCGCTATGGCGGACCTTTTTAGCGTATGCCGATATTGTCTTTTCACATTCTTACGTTTGTTCATTTATAACAATGCAATCTGGTCTTCACTTTTTATTATGTGTAAGTTCGCTGTTCTGCGTCGAATGCTAATGCTTTCCTGATAGTATTTCTGTTCGTCGTCGGTGTTGCACTAACACACTGTTTCGCAACGTTACTCGTCTATACCATCGTAAAAAGGTCGTAGACCGTTGTTCTCTCTATTGTTACGTCAATACTTCGGTGCTCTTTAGACACACGTAAGACGTGAGATTTTTGGTTGCTACAAAATGTACGGCGTGACGTGTGATCTTAAAACGCACATTTACTTGTCGTACAAACATCAATGTACCGCAAGAATGCGAAACTGTGGCACTTAGGGCCTGGTTGAATATTAAAGTTTACAATAGAGTTACGGGTGGTCTACTATGTAGTCTTACATTTCAGTCGACCTAAGTTGTTATATTAGTCTTTTCTTTGATCCGTTCATGCGGCTTTAACAATATAGAAAGTAAATAAGACGTAGTACTATCCGATTGTAGTTTTACTCGTAATTTGAAAGTTATTTTTTTCATTGACCGATATTTTGCTACGAATTATCTTACAGATACCGAGAGATCTCAAGGTCGATCACCTTGTGAAGGTAATATCGCCGGAGGGGCGTGTCCTGCAAGGCCGAGTCAGATACGTGGGTCCTGTCCCAGGACGAGAAGATGCTCACGTGGGGGTGGAGTTGCCGTACTTGAACGGTTCCTCTGACGGCACCTTTCACGGCAGAAGATTTTTCGACTGGTATGTTTATATCATTCAGAAATAAGTCATCACTCATATCACTTCAATCATCACTCATAAAATAACAATGCATGAAATACGATAGTCTCTATTACATTTACGAAAATGGTAGCCGTGTAAAATTCAGCCTTCACAAGAAAATCAAATTAATGTTATGTCTCATTTACCGTTCGAATCGACTTAATGCCAAATTATTCTAATTCGTTAATAACCCCGATTAGAAACCGCTTCTTCCGAAATTCTTTTCACAAAACGCTATCCCTACTCGTGAACCCGCCCTGACAATCACACTTTGCACGCGGACACTTGTCTCCGTCCGCTGCTGAAACAGCGGCCCGACGAATTCCGAGAGTTCAAAAACTCGCCGTTCGGGCATCGTGCTCACGTTTAATCAAGTTGAAAAGCGAGGAGACAGCGTTTCGCACGGTTCCTCACGTTAAATTATATGTACGCCAGGCTATATCGGGTAGCGCGCGTTTTCTTCCCTGCCCCGACATTTCTCGCGATCAGGTAAATGCATCCGACACGGAAGACGTGTAGAGCACGCATTTCAAGCCGCTCGATCAGGCGGAGCGACATAAGTCAGGCCGGCGTGCATAATTTCCCCTTTTGATTCCTTGACATACGAGCCGTGCATCCTCGACGGGAGTCTCGAGTTCCTGCCGTTCTCTTAGTTCGCGGATAATAACGATCATTTTGCCCTCCTACCCCCGTACAAGATACGTTTTGTGTTCTCTTTCCGTAAATGCACTCCTCTCTTGACCGCCCTTAGGGAAGTTGCCTTAACACACGCTCTGGCAAACCTTCGCACGTCGAGCCGCACGAAACACACACACACATACACACGAGTACGTGTATGCAGGTACGACGTTCGTTGATCGAATTCCACGCTTCGCGAAAACTGCGCGCGCGCGCTCGGAACGGAACGGCACTACGACTCTTCGGCGGAGTTCTCAATTAGACCGGCACAGTCCCGGTGTAAAAAAGAAACCTTTTCCGAATCGACTCCGGCGTATTTAATTTCGTAATTGCATCGTGTTTTCGAAGTAATGGGCCGCGGGTTCGAGCTGCGTGACAAAAGCAATTCTGCCCGCGATAAACCCTCCTTGCGGTCCGTCTTTCGCCGAGGGCCTCGCCTGGTCGACGCTTTGCTTCGTTGCAAGAGGATGAAGGGGGGAGAGAGAGATTTTGCGATGCACATGCAGGTGAACGTGCAAATGCACACGCAGTGGCGTAAGCGGAATAAGTGCAATGTTCTCTGTTTCGTAGGTGCTATCTCGACTTTCGACTTGCTTCGCGTCGCAGCGAAAACTGGAAATGTGGCTTGGATTTTATTTCCGCGGCCTCGTATGCGTCACGAGTCACAGGTGACGCGAACTTTGTCGTGCAAACTTGCCATCGGATTATGCGTTGAGCGCTTTCGTTACTTTTCTTATATTTTTTTCGTCATTTTTCTCGGCTCGCCTCATCGCGTCATTTTGACTCAGCATTTTCGAAAGTGCCTCACAAAGTCCACGTAACGTCGGAGTCTGTACAGTACGGATTTCGTACATATTTGCACACAACTACACCTGCTGCGGGGCAGTGCTTCGCAGACAAACCTTAGGGAACGGTAGAGAATGCAAATAAGCTGCAGTGCTCGCCGAAAAGTAGTAATGCGGCAGCGCATTGCCATTCTTGTTGGGGTAGAAGAGCGTTAACTTTTCATGCCTCGACGAGCCAGTGAAATATTCCCGCCAGAAAGAAGCGATATACACACGACCAAGAAATCGGAGCTACAGGCTTTTTATTAATGCGAGATGTAAGATTGCACGAACGAACGTCCCTGCGAGAGTGTAGTTGCTGCGTATGCGATGACGCAGACACAATGCGAGTCACGGGTTAATTAATCAAGCGGGTCTTTTTTCTTTTTTTTTCTTCTTTTATTCTGCAGCCAGAAAGAAAATACGTGCGACACGTCGTTTAGAACACGAGCGTAGCGCGTTACGCGGCTCATCGTAAATATTCCGCGAAACAGCCCTCGTCACGTGTCGCCTGGGACGCATGCGAGTGACGTATTTTTGATTAATGGAAATTGATATGGGAATGATATCTTTTCTGGTGCGCCACTTCGTCATGATGAATTGTCGCTTGTATCTTTAGTCTTATCTCGTTGAATCTTCTACTATACGGGCAGGTGATATTTTATTTCTTGTACCTACAACAGTTCATAGTAACGCTTGAATGTGTTTTTGTTCGTGATTCAGGATATACTTTCTTTGATTTGTTACGATTTGTAACGTTTCTATTGGTCAGTGCGTAAGTATGTCATCGCGAGCAGGAAATAGGTAGTGATTCCAGCGAACCTCATTCACAGTTTCGTTCTCTTATTAATCCAATATCCTCGATGGAACTTTGATAATTAGTTTGACACCAGAGCACTGCCATTATGTTCATCCTGCCCATACAAACATGTCGTCAGTATTCCGTGACAAACGAGCAAATGTCGTACGACGAGTCTTTCGACGCAAATACCCCAAACAATTTTAAAATAGCAAAGTCCATCTTTAATCACATTCCCACGATCAACCGTGCATTATGAAGACCCTGCTCATCGATCGCAACGCGTTCTCTGTCGCGTGAACTGTCGCACCGCGATCGCCAGCCGTTTTCGTGCTACGAACTCCTGAAAATCACTTTCAACTTCGTACCGTCTCTACTCTCGCGTGACCCATCACCGTCCCTGAACCGGCAACGTCCAAAGATTTTGATCTCATAGTCAAGTCGGTCGGCCGTGCACGTACCGCGCCATGCCCCGCGCTCCTTCCATCTCCATCGGCGGAAATTCTGCATACCGGAGCGCATAGGGGAACGCATTGGCGCGGAATGCCCGGCATTCCCTTAAATTAGCCCCTCGGAATACGTGCGCGAGGTCTCTCGCGCTTACGTAACGACGCGCGATTACGCGATTAACGTCCGTCGGACGAGAATCGATTCGCCGCCGCCGCCGCCGCGGCGAACGTTCTCGGCCCGTGCCGGAACTGGCGCGGCCGATTGAATAAATAAAGGCGTGCGCGCTCCTAGGGAACATACGTAATCGCGCACGGCCCATACGCCCGACGATTGTGGATTGTCCTCCACTCGGTCGGACGATGCACGCTTCTATCGAGCCGACTTAACGAGGCGTCGTTACGCGATTCGTTCGATTTTCTCACCCGACCCGACTCGCACGCCGCCGCGAAGAGAGGTTTCTCGGAAAAGTCTCGCTTCGACGAAAATTGCACCGGGATTGCAGGCGCGCTTGCCTATCGACGAGAGCGGCTCGATATCGGTTACCGGCCCGATTGCCAATTCGCAGTCGACGTGATCGACAAAAAAGTGCCTCCTTTTCCTTTCTCCGTCTGCCGGATTCGATTAGGGAGTCGCGTGCTTTTCGCCGTTGCCTGCCGGCAAAGTGGTCGCGGCGGAACGGACCTCGTCCAACTTTAACTTCGAAGAGGCGGAAAGGAAAAGAAGTTTCGTACGTGCATTATCGCGCGCGTTCATCGTCTTTACCGGCGCAAGTCTACGGTTGAAATGGGTCTCCTAATGCGTCCGCTGTCATGGACGTATTGACCAGGCTTCTTCGGCAAGGCTGCAGAAAGTTCTGAACAACGCTCGTTTGACGCGTATCGCCTCTACATCGAATTACGGCCATCGTTAGTGTGCGACAGTGCTGATGGAATGTGCGAGTCGAAGAGTCGCGCCGTAGATGTTGGAAATAGGGCGCCGACTGGTAACGGGGACGATTATTGTCTGATTACAGCGAACCAGATCGAGCGATCTTCGTGCCGTTCAAGAAAGTAGTGCTGGCTTGGTGCACCACTTGATCCGAAGTGCCGGTCGGCTTCGCGACTCCCAGGATTCTGCTGTCCCAGCACACCACGTAAGTCGAGCCTCGTCTTGCCCGTGTCTGTGGGCAACGAGAGGATTTCGTGCAGGACAAAAGTGATCGCCGAATTGTCATCCCAGTTATGGGCAACGGGTAAGGGTCTCACTGTTCATAAAGTCTGGAGGAGGATCAGCGGCGTGAGCGAAGAAGTGCGAAGTGTCGAAGTGTCGTTCGATCGAGCACGAATGTATCCGGGGACACTTTTATTCTCTGTCACGCCGACGACGTCGCCGTGCGAATCCAGGCATCACTGGAAGGCGAGATCGTTGGTTCGAATAATTCACTATGGCGCTCGAAAGTGGAAAGAGGAAGCGAGCGCGGACGTTGCGTCGCTCGGAACAGTGATAAGAGATAATCGTTCGATGAACGGACATTTTTGTCTCTTGTCCGATGATCGGGAAAAGAGTCCGGCTGATTCGTTGGAGAAATTGCTCGGACGAGAGAAACGCGTTGTCTCGTGTCATTTTCTCCCCCGCCGTTTTCCACGGTCCGATGGTTTTTAGTACTGCAAAAGACAGCTCGGCGAGCGCAGTTTGTCGCGCGAATTTTATTTCTCTTGGGCGACAGCGAACAGTGAGCAAGCAGCGACGGCACGTGTCTTTTCCCGTCGCGATCAAGGAACGACGCCGTGGCGTTAGATCTCTCGTGGTCAGTGAAATCGGGGGCAACGACATCATCGTTTCAATTACTTGTAATTACAGTCGAACGGTGCACGCGAAACATCGTCGCCGGCCTCAACTTCTGCGTCGCCCATTAACTTTTACTCGAAATTTCTACACCTCGCCCAGACTGTACGGTGCACTACGCTCGCGTTCTGACGCGAGCCATTGCTAAAACTGCCGCATAAAATTGAGTACGACTTGCGACACATTCAAAATTTCTATCGCGAAAAACGATGGGAGAGCGATCTTTCTCCGACACTTCTCCATCCAATTTCGTCTCACTGTTTCCGAACGTAAGGAGGTCGAAATTAATATATGTATAATACGGTCCGTTTGCCCTACATTCGAGCGAATCACTTGAACGATCCGAATACACGAGACACGAGACCAGTACCACGTCGGCGGTACCGATTCTGATTGCTCCGGTCACGCCGTTCTGCGCTCCAAAGGAAAGAATCTTCTTTTCACGCGCACACGGTCGAGCGCGACTATAAAGTATTATTATGCGGACCCGAGACCCGAGCGACGAGCTTTGTCGTCCCGACAAAAGAACGACACAGCGCCGCGATGCCGATCTCCCGCGAGGGTTTAGTGAACTCTCGTAGATCGACGATTTGCAACTCGCAGTGAAAAACGAGAGGGTACGGTCGTTGCGTTTCAATTGCTTCAGCGCTGCGCAAACTCCACCTTTCGGTAAGAGACGAGGCCGGAGAGAAAAGATAGGGACGTTTCGCGTCTCTTTGACATCTCGTCGGCGGCTGACCCAAATTCGACCCCGCGAAATAATGCTTTATTTTTCACAAGCGGTGCACAGAATGTGGAGACGGCTGCGTCGCTCTTGCAAACGTTCGAAACGGTCGAGTGGCAATTATGGAGGAGGAGCGGCGACCGCGGGAGAATGAAAACGTACTGCGAGCGGCACTAGGTTCCGAAACGTGGAATAACAGTTCGTCGGAGCTGTTAAAGGAGAGCGCTGAGAGGAATTCGACGTGTGTGAGAACGTTTCTCGCCTTCGGGGTGTCTTCGAGTTTGACGAAGCGCTGAAACAGTTTCGAATTACAGAATGTACGGACCATGTGTGAGAATCAAAATATTTCTAGCATTGTGACGCGTTCCATGTTCGGCACAGTCTTTTCCATTACGTGCCCAGAATGAATATTGTCGGCATTGCGACGTTATCGTCGCTACCAGTGATAATCAAAATTAAGAAGTAGCCGCCCGACACACGAGCGTCGTTTGATAAACTGTGACGATCGACGAAGGTGCACAATGGAACTCTCGTATGCAGACGTGTCAAATCGCGGGGAAGTAAGAATGTCGCATCGCAATCAGTGTAACACCTTTCTCGCTAAGCACAACTACCTACGTATGTACATACCTAGAGAATGGTTTACCCTATATATTTGTAACGAGAAAGGGCCGTAGCTATGGACAGACACGGAGAAATGATTTTTCCTATACGAAAAGAGAAAAACACGAGTCGTATCGGGAGGCTTCGGCAAGGAGCCGATAAGAGACACGATTTAACGGGCCATGCGCAAATCTTATGTTTCCTCCCCGGATCACGTTCGGACGAAAATACCTTTATTCTTCTCCGCGAGGGAAAATTGCGATGCGGGAGGAAGGATATTTTTATCCGCCCTAGTTCCTGCTGGGGAAAAATCAGCGTGTACCGCGGCCTGAGCGACTACCTAAGAGGCTAATAGAGGAAAAGCGCGCGTACAATTGAAATCTGCGTATTTCTTCCACGCTTATCGTGGCCGTATCTGGCGAGGATCGTCTTGACGCGCGTGAGCTGGCGCGTTCAGGAGATGCCAAAACGATATAACGGCGCGTTACGTACACGCAAATGGCAGATTTAATCGTCTTGCGTCGATAATCGCGGCAAGCCAATCGAGGTTTCGCATCTGTCGGCTAATGAGAAAAAGAGAGAGATAGGGATATAGTTTTTTGTGCCGCGGACAGGATCGAATGACTTAAGAAGATTATAGGCGACTCGATAGCACAGGAGACCTTACCCCACTTTGGACATTTTAGGTCGTCTTTACAGTATGTTATATACGAGTAATTTCCTACCGCCGACGGTGTATAACCTTTTACGTTCGATATAAAGTAGCGTAATCGAGTATCGAAGAACTTTGTTGCTCATGAGTTACGACGGTTCAAACATTTTGTCTCGCACTTTCTTGTTAGCAATGAGACGTCGACCATGCGCTTCGATTTGTTTCAATTCGTCATAGTCTCATTGTGAATCTTCTGAAAAAAGACATGTCCGATCGATCCGACGAAAGGACAGTGCTTTCAACATAAATGTAGTTTATCGTCCCGCATACGTGACGCAGGGAAAGGGAATATTCCGTAATATACGAATACGCAATGAGACCAATGGCGTGGAATACTGAGTGCACGCAGTTAATATGTTAATGCATACGTGTCTAATTACGCGCGCACTCGTTCAATCTCGTCAGTCGACAGACGCGAAACTCATTTCTCGTTTTCAAACGAGATAGTATTAACGATTTATGGGTAACCCTCTATAACCCAAATTTTTGCTCTGTCCGACCATAAATTTGATAACAGCACCCAGGTAAACATTAAAAATCGTATATACCTATACTCTTACTTTGAATGCACAATGGTTACGTAAAGTGATGCATAATTCATATATACGTACACAATGGCATCGTATCGTTACTTCGAAGTCACATAAGTATATGGAGAATAAAACACATGTCTTTCATTTGTTACGTCAGAGTCACAACTTACAACGGGTTATGGAGGATTAACGATAATTCCACACAATCCCTACCCATCGTGAATGAATGTGAGAGATGCGTACGATCACAGAGAAAGGAGATCGACGTCATTTTATAAGAGTCGTAATTGGCGCGCGAGGCCGAATATCGTCCGTAATCCGACGTCGGAGTGTGTATCTCGATCGACGTCGACGGGGGGAGGGGGGACACGCGCAGTCAATCAGCGAGAATCATTTTATTGTCGTGACAATCTGACACGACGGCGTCACTGTTTAACCCCTTTGCGGTCCAAATTTATCTTTGCGCTGCCACGATACAGCTCATGGAAGTTGCTTCAACATCAGATTAGACGTTTTGTTGTGCTCCATCTATTTCCTCGAGTATCGGTGTCTATCTAGTCAACAGATAATAGTATTGACTGTCCAAATTTGTACCGAGCGTAACTTCGATATCGTGTATTGTCTTGGTTCAATGATTCTTTAGCCGAAACAGAGGTACATGCATTTGAAGCGGTTTATAATTCCATTGATCTTCTACAAATTTTCTTTTGTGTGCTGTATATTTGCGATGAAGTATCCGAAAGTGATGCTGATGTCCATGAACGTAAAACGATCACTAGTCAATTAATAATTCGGTTTAAAGAACCAATTTTGCTATATGTATGTGTCTCAAAACTAACAAAGCGGTGAACATAGAAGACGTGTACGGCACGTAAGTATGACAGAAATATTTTCAAGCGCCAAACCCTTTGTACACGCGAAACGCCCGTGTAAACGTGGGATTGGCTGTAGCGAAATACGATATTCCGCAGAATTGGACACAGGACCGCAAAGGGCGTTAAGCTCACCGCGTACGTACGACTTTTTCCACAGTTCTATTCTTGAACGTGTCCGTGACTGACTCGGAACAAACCGTCCAGGTGAACGCACACCTGGGATTTTCCTCGCGAACTCGAATCTACGAACGAGTCCGCGCTGGTTCGCGGTCAAAATAACCACAAACCGTGCCGGACTTCGTACGCTAACAACGGGACATTTGCCTAAAGACTGCTGCTAACAAAATTCTCTAAAACACGCGAGGTAAAAGAAAAACACGTTATTCCATCTCCCTACTGTACATTCATTTTTAAGGCAACGCAGGAAGAGGCATTCAACACTGCAATATAGATTCTATATATTACAAAGTTTGTATATTTTAAATTATATGCATTACAGAGCCTATGGGTATGTATGCTCGTACGCGACATAGAATGATCCGAAAGAGAAAGCAGACGGAAGGCGCTCGGAGCCTCGAGACACATAACAGCAGAAACAATAAAAGCATGGACATGTGCGCGTCCAGATAAAACTGTGGATTAAGTCCGAAGTATCCGATTCGCGAGGTTTGATCGGGCTCAAGTTTCGAATTTCACATTCGCTCAGAAGTCGCACATTGCGCAGGGACGATTAATGGCCGCGACGATCGGTTGATGCATAATGCCGTCAGGTAGCTGTGCATCGAACCCTCTATCGTTAATCGTTATTTTATTCATTACAGTTCGTTCATCACTCTCCGCTTTATCTATTACCATAATGTATTTATGTATTACCACGATGTATTATCAAATTGACTTCTTCTTCCAGCAGCGAACGATGATAGTCGCGCCCGGGTTAACGTTTTACACGCGTGGGAATTGACGCCGTCGCGCTGGGTGTGTCGATAGTTTTAAGCTTGCGCTTACTGTTAGACTCTCGGGCCGATTCCCGTGCAGGCCGATTATGCGGACTGCAGCTGGGAATTAGGCGGAACTTCGCGCTGCCTCCCGCTGCAACATATTGATTCACGTTTATTACCCGAGCAACTTAACGTCGACGGATTGTTTATCGTAGCGCTGCCACAGCTTTGTACGCTTAAATGGCACCCGCAACGCGCGCCGATCCTGGATCCAGAGCCGGATCTAGGGCCTTTTAAACCCTTGAGGCAAAAAGCCAAATATGCGCGCCCATTAGCTAAATGTGTCCCTATAACTAAGCAAATAGAACAATTTAAAAAAGAATAATATTAAAATTGATTAAATTTAGAAACACAACATTAACTTCATCATTTTTCATTCTAACAGGTCCATTATTTAAAAATGCACTTTCCTTGCTTTAACTGAAGCAAATTCATCAATTACTGAATCATAATTGATAGTTTGACATAAATTGATAATATTGCTATATTTCTTTCGTTTTGTTAAGGGCTTACGCAACTCTATACTTAAGAGAACGACATTTTTGCGCCCCTCGTATTTTAAACTTGAGGCAACAGTCACATTCGCCTCGCCCTTAATCCGGCTCTGGCTGGATCCCTCGCAATTTATCGACCGCCCGCGTTCCGTTTGATCGTTTATGTAAAACAAACGGAACCCATTCGAGTGCGCCCGATGAGAAGCCTGTCGCAGTGGGACTGTCAATTGATAGTGGGCTAATCACTTGTCGTGACTCGAATCGCGATGCAATTTGCCGATCGACTGTCGGCGAATGACGTTTCGATCGATCGACCCGACGAAGGGAGATTCAAGGGTAGGGAAAAAATTGCGTCAACGTGCCTCGTGTACTCTAACCCGATTCGATTGCGCACGACCGTTGGCCTTGGACCATCCACGGGCCGGAAATAAAGTGCCGTGAATTCGGCTGACCTCGTTCTTTATTCATTCGTAAATATGAGAATGTCGCGCTTTTAGTGCGCACGCCCCCGCCCGGAAGGGAAGTTCGGAAAAATATGGCGCTCTAATTAATTCCGTCTAATCACTTACCGCTGCGCCTGCCGCAGCAGCGTGCACAGTTGCAACGAAAGTGGAACAACTTTGCTGATATAAAAGTGATACCGTTCGCGTGACTGCCGGTAAATTTAGTTATGCCCCGCGGGTGCCGATATGATCATCTGGTATGCAACACACGATCTTCGCGCAGGGGAGGAACAAAAAGGCGCTGCTGATGTTGATAGAGGTCCCCGGCTTTAGTCTTAATAAGGCGACGCACGGGACACGCTGATTAATCGGGGGAAGGGCTTTGAGCTGTGAGCTTTCTTTAAAAGAACGTTCCGCCGCTTTTCGTCGCTTTTTCTGTCGCGTTGGTATGTCGCGATCAAATCTGCGGCATGGCGGCAAATTCCGCCTCGTAAACATTCCAACGAAAGAGTCTTGTGCGCTGGAATAGAGTTCATCTACTTCTTAAGAGTAGACGTATTGTTTCTTTTTGTTTTATATCGTTGAGATGTTTATTTTGTTTGTTGCTCCTTTTTGGTTGTTTGATGATATTCGTTTTTAAGTGACGAATGAGAAGAGGGCAGTATTTTGAATGTTTACAGAATTTGTATTATTATTTTGTGACTAAAAATTGAGTTTTGTGCGACGAAAGTTTCGCGGACGAGCGATGTTAATTGCTGCGCGAAATTTTCTTTCACTCGGTTTGGTGCGCGCTGTTTCGTGCAAACAAACGATGTATGCTTACGGTTTGGAAATGGATTTACTGCAATTTCGTCGACACACCCAGTTTAACGGTAAAAATCGACGTATGGTAAACGCATCGTTTGATCGTATATTTAAGTGCCGCTTGAGTACAAAGATCATTTATACTACGTTCAGTATAATAACTTCGTTTGTGATTGTTAATATCTTCGGTTTCTTTTCTTCCTACATCTTTCACATCGTCCCGTTACATCCAGTATTCACAACCGACTCGCAAATACTACGTGCTTTCACTTTTAATTTTAGAATTACATTTAACGCATGCCGCGTAACGTGTAAATATAAATACGACGGCAGCAAACGTATCGTATGGCGTCGCAACGATGAGGCTCGATTCGTTCGCGTCCGAATGAGATCGTTGAACAGAAATTTGACATCGGGAGGATTCATAGAACACTTCCCGACAAACTTTCCCAAGCCGAACTTGTTTCGAGCAGAATGCTATCGAATCGTACCGGGGCGCGCGTTGAGCGTAAATGTGGCTGGTTAATAAATGACGCATGGTTAATTAACGCTAACAATAAGACATTCCTTTGTGCTTCAGCATTTTAATCGAAAGAATATTGGTCAGAATAGATTGGCGCTGAAAGTGATTGCATTGTGAGTTCTCTCAGACTTTACATGGACCAACCAACATTCTGAACATTTCCATCTGCTACCTTGCATTTTCTTTCGACGCGTTCACGAGCATCAATTTTTCGACGAGCCGATCGGCTCACTCTCTTTTTTCTACGTACTTACGTTGATCGTACTACTGGTCGCTGTACACGGCGTACGTGTACCATATGAATATATATATATATTATATATTATATATTTTTACATCTCGTAAGCTTGTCGATAGCGGAGTGGAGAGGTTTACACGCTGGGAGCGAGAAGCGTTCGTTTGGGGTTGGGCGAATGTCATGTTTTCGGCACAATTGCACCGTGTCTACTCGACGTCGAGATTATTGAAACAAATTGGAACGAACGGTCCCCGGGCCGCTTCTTATCTCGACAGCTTCCACGAGACGCGCTACCTTTGATACGAGTTTTCGTGAGATTGGTGACATTTCGATAGACGCCTTTTCTCTGTACTTTCCTGGTCATCATGTGCTTTCTGGAAATGACTGACTTCGAGCGTTTGCTTCGTACGTTCGAGACTATGACTATATAGAATGTTCGTGCTGCGCGCGCTCGTGCGTCCGCACGGCTCCGTATTCCGAATCGAATATGTTTAACGCTCATAAACTCGAGTTTTCACGTTCGCAGTATTTTCTGCTTATCGTTTTGCAGAGACGCCGAGCGCGATTCTACCGAACGTTCACCTTTCTCTCAGGTGAGAATGAGGAATTGACGATGCTTTAATTTCACTTTAAGTAGTACGTAATCGATCTTTTTCATCGTTACGTGTGTAGCTAGACGGTGCTCGAGTAGAAACGGGACAATTGCTCGCGTCACGCTCGGTGACAGTATTTCGCGTTAAATCAAGCGTTTCGATCACGTTTCTCTCTCGTTTTTTCCCCCCTTTCTTCCCTCCGTTCTTTACCCAGGGCATCATCTCGAACGATTAGGGCGAGAGGCCAATTCTACTCGGAGACAATTCTCGCCCGTAACTTATACGACAATGTGGATATATCTACGTGTACCTATGTTTATGCAGAAATTAAGATGAGGAAAAAAAAAGTAACTATGATAGTCTATCGTATCGCATATATACCTACGAGTAATATAAATGCGTGTGTGGAGGAATAATCGTTGTACAACATAATTAAGCGATTATGAATTTAATAGGGAGTAACGTTGATCGATGTTAATTGCTGGAACCTACATTTGTGTTTTAAGTGTCTCGATGTGACATAGATAGATAATTGTCAACATGACGAGTGATCGGCGTCGATCGCGCCCAATACTTCTCGTCCCACCGTCATTACGTGAAATCAGTATGTATTTGGAGCAACGGCCAGCACGTTAAACGATACGAGAACGTAAAAAATGATAATCCTTACAATATACACATATTCGACTGACGATAGTTAAATATGTATCGCGTTCCTGCACAAACTCTTCCGGACTCCAGTAGCAATTTCGACATTCTTTCGATTCACTCTACTTAATATTCCAACTTCCAATTATTCGAGTTCCAAACGATTCTGCCGTCACGCACATAGCAAACGTCAGTCGCTGAATTATTCTAAAACGAAAAAAGATGAAAAAACTTGAATTTACGCTAAACCAAAATAAACGTCGAAAAATGGCCTCTTAGATCATAGACGCGGCGAGCGACATCGTAAACTGACGCAAACGATGCAGCGCGAGCCGACGTGCTGCGAACGGTCGCAGTTAGAGAACATTCTTCTGTACGCCGCAAGTAAAGCGAGCATCGCAGAGATCCCGTGTTAGGCCGTACGAGACACGGCAAACAGTAGAGAGAGACTTGTCGGTCGTGGACTGGCGCATTAGCAAATCGTACGGTCGAGTGCGCACTTCTCGCGCACCGCGTTGCACTCTGGCGTTGGACGTTGCTCTCGCAATTAGCGCGCGATCATTAGGGTCGAAATAGGACGAGGAGAATTGTCGCGGAACAACGCGGCCGACTTTGCTCGTCACTCTCTCGTGTTTACTGATAATGGTAAGCGAACGCTGCGATAGTGGTGTACTTAAGAAGCGCTTCGTGATTCTTCTGGACGAGAGGAAGACGGAAAGGAGGGAAGCTGAAGCGGATCGCCCGTTTCGAAGCGAACAAAACGTAAGATGTGTGTAACAATATACCCGGGGCGAGCCGCCCGCCGACGAGAAGATTGTTATATCGTTGTACCTAAAGAGAAACTAGATGTTAACGTGTATATGAGAGAAGATATCGTCGTCTACCCCGCTCCCCTATCCCCGCCATTTTTCCCCATTCCGACCTTTCTCACCCTGCTATTTATTGTATCTTATTGATAGGTATGATGAGGAGGATGATGATGATGATGATGATGATGATGACGGTATACTGAAAAATAAAACTATTATTACTCTAGACGGTGTCTGGTTGGATATGAGGTCGATTTACCGTATTACCAGAAATTTCCTTCTGTCCTTCCATTCTGTAGTCTACGAGAGTTCGCGTTTCATCGTAGTATTGTGGCCTTTTTCGATTAAATGTAGGCGGAAGTACGCGTGGGGAGCGACAGAGAGATTCGTTTTAGGATATTTTGTTGATTTATTAGTCCCACGTATGATTCTATATTGTCGTGTTTGATATGATACATCGTTTATGTTGTGTGCTAATATTATCTCTGTTAATATTTATTCGCAGTTAGACGGGCGTTTTCTGTCGCATACGTTGGTCTTTCAATGAGCCTCGCGATAGGACGACGCGAAGTAATACTGTCATGACGCTTTCAAATATGCACGTTCTCGTTTACGGACATAGAAAGTTCAAAGCGGCACAGATTTACGGTTCGGTACCAAGTAAGTCGGCGAGCACAATCGATAGTGCCCGCCATTGAGACCTTAATTAGGGCTCGATTAATTCCAGCAGGTGCTCGAAATTACAGCTGCTCGTCGAACGGTGCCATCGAAATTGAATATACGGTGAAAAGCTCGTGAACACACAACGCAGACACATGCACACTGAGCCGCAGACACACGCATGCATATACACACACAGTAGCGCCGAACGCAAATACGTACATCCTGCGCTTACACCTGCGCATTATTTACACTTTATTGAATCACCACCCTCGATACAATTCACCCTTCTGCACAACGTCGGACCCGAAGCGTTCAGGAGCCATCGAACTCATTCTTACCCTAAGTACACCTCGAGAACAGCCGCACGAACGAGCAGGAGTGGGAAAATAATACGGGAAGCGGGTAGCAACACCGATCGACGCACGGCGCGCTCACGATGAGTCCGAACAAAAGGAATGTCTCGAAAGGCTGCAGCAAAGAAAGGAGCGCGCCTTAAAACGCGATCCTCGCGCGCGCGTTATACCAAGCATTACGAAAAACAGCGGTCAGCGAAGTTCGCCGCGCGGTACATCGCCAAGTCAATGCCAAAGGTAAATGCACCCCAGCCATAATCCTCCGCAGCCCCTACATCACGATTTTCTCCGCATCCGTCGCAAGGTGACTTAGGTGACAGCGGGCGAACATTCGAAAGTGCGTCGAAGATAGATTATCCGGCAGCCGAGTTGCTTGGACAAAAATTAAACAAAAAACAAAAACAAAGCCAACGAAACGAACGCAAGTGGCCGGGCCGCTAGGAGCGCAAGGCCCCTCTTCCAGTTCCGTGTCCCTTGTCGTCAATGATGTGCTGGATAATCGGCGTACCAGCCGAACGCGCCGTTAGCGCCCGCGTGCGCGCCGAAGTCGACGTAGTCGAGGATGTGAGCAGACCTCTCCTGACGAGGATTCTCCAGCTCGTCGGCGCGGACGCTCGGCACGGCGACCGGTAAGTAGGCTTCCGTTTGTCTGGCAATCCTGGCAGCGGGAGGACCTGGCCCGATGGGATTCAGCTCGATCACGTCGATCCCGTCGATCGGGATGGCGATGTAGCGGCGTCCGGCCAGCGCGGCGCACACGCCGTACAACAGCACTAGCATCAAGTTCTGTAATGAGAGACGCTCGTTTTTGGCTATTTCTGGGGATTACTGGGGCATAGTGGGAATTATTGATGCAAGAGTCGCGGATGCGGGGTTTTGTAGTGGGGTTTTTGGGTGTACGCTGCGTGCATGCATCGTTTTGTACGGGGTTGCTTGAGAACGCTGGCTAACGCCGAGATTGAGAAAGTTTCGATGATTGACGAAGGATGGATTGGGAGTACCGTAGGTTTAGTGCACTCGTAAAGGAAAGTTGCTTCGCGGGTTTGATGTTACGACCGGGGTTATTGCGTTTTATTGTGTGTTGGAAATTGAGATTTAGGGAGGGAGCGACGTGTATTGGAATTAGACTGCTCGGTAGGTGTGACGTATGTTTTATTGTTACGGCTCGAGTGGTGGAGAAGATAACATTTGTACGGAAGCATTTTAATGGTGGATTGTAGTAGTAGTAGTGGTGATGGTGGTGGGATGGTGTCAAAGAGTTAGTCTGAGAAATGGATTTTAACAGTGACCGCATTAACTTGTCGATGACGCGCGGCGCTGAACGAATTTCCGTCAATCAACGGTGAGCTAATGGGTCAATGCGTCTACAGCAATTTTAATCACACGATGCAATTGATATACGGACCATTTGGGATAAGCAAGTAATTACGCTCGACAACGGATGCTAGTTTGATTGAGTCGGTATTGGCTTGCGGCAATGCGTCTGACGCATCGTACAGTTATACTACTAAATACATGAAAATACCTTCGCAGCGGCAAAACACGGATTCGATCGCAACAAGCCATAGAACACTTAACAAATTTTTCCTCTAAACAGGAACATTATACCATACAAAACAGTATCCCCAATCGACTTATTGTGGATAAAGAAACAGTACCACACAGGCACATACCGCCACACCTAGAACATGATTTTCCGTACAAATCACCGTGTGAAACCCAGCAAAAGAGATTCCTCGCTAAGGGAAGTCAAACCGAATTAAACTCGCATTTTTAAGTGGCCGACCTCAAGTATAGAGAAAGCCGTCAATTTGATCCGATCAATGAATAATTAGATCGGCTCCGAGGCTCAATTTAATCGTCACCCGCGCGGGATCGCACCGTACCGAATGCGCTGCAAAATGAATTACTGCCTCATTAAGTGGCGTCGAAGCTTGCTGCTGATATATTAACGCGTCCGACGGTGGTATATCGCGGCTGACTAGCAGGAGAGGCAATCGCGGTCGGCGTAAGCGTGTTCGACGTGGAATTCGGGGGATTCGCGATATCGATCTTTGGTTGAGATCCAAGTAGCGCCCGTGAGCACCGAGCGAAACAGACCTAATAAGCCAGCCGTCTCGCGCATTTATACCGTTCCAGTAACCTGCACTCGGCGCAGAAAGTGCGAGTAACACTGAGGGTGTGCAGATGTTCCTAACGACCACTCTGCTTCCCCGTATATTTTGTTCCAAGCATTCTTTCGCTAAAACCTTTTCAATTTCCTTCATTCATATTTTACAACGAAAAGGATGACGAATTTCAAATGATAATCCGGATTTCAAACCCTTTCAAAATAGAAAGTGCGAGTAATATTGATAGCGTACAGTCGCTCAGGAGAATCAGTCTGTTTTCTTGTACATAATGTTGCGAACGTACTTCTATTAAAATACTTTCAGCCTCATTCACTATTATTATGCGACAGAGGGGATGATGAATTTGAAATTATAAACTCGATTTTTAAAACCTTGACAACTTTCGAGTCTCTCGAGTCTCAACCGTTGTCGCTCATTTGTTTAGACTATCAGATATCGGTACAGACAAAGTTTGTTAAAAATGTATAATTCGACTCGTTTAACCTTTGCCACCGCGTACGCGCATTATAGGCCACCAATACGGGCTCGCAAATATGATCCTTTTGAAAAGTATCGTTCGGGACGAAAATAGCCTCGACGAACTGAAGATGCGGCGATATGCGATATTAACGTTTTCCGAACTCTCCGTGAGCGACGAATTCCGATATCGACGTCGTCGTGCACCTGTAAACGTGTGCGTCGATGCGCGGGCGTTGTGTGACCCAAATTGCTCTGCAGCATCGAGACTTTCTGACCGAAACAGCGCAATACCGGTGCGCCCGGGTCGCTTGGTCTAGGATAGGCTCGAATTGAAGCGAGAGTAGAAGTGGCGAGAGTTCGGAAAGGGCAAAAACCGTGGCAGGCTCGATAACGGTGTCTAGTCGTACCGAGGCTCAATACTTTACGCACTTCTACGTGCTCCATGGTACGTGTGATGCGTGTCGCAAAATGAAACGAGCCGCCGCTTCACGTTCGCGCAATAAAAGTTAATGCACCGAAGCTAAATATGCGCCGCTTTTCTTATGTTAATGAGAGAACCCGGCTTACCACGAAGTTGGAAATCAAAGCACTCGAGACATCTAAAATGACGCCAAGTTCTGTCTAATAGTCCACTTACTGCGCGTCCGTCGTGGGGTAAGTCGGGGCATGCAAGACCGTTCGCGTAATGAATTACATCCTACCCTTTGCCCACGTATATACGCGTGACGCTTAATATTATGTTAACCAGAATTCCCGCATTAAAGTTCTGCCGGAGTGCAAAATCGCGGCGAGGGAGGGGAAAATTGAACGACGGCTGCAAAATCTGGAACGACCCCTGTGCATACTAATTAGAGGGAGCACGATATACCTCACTGCGGAAAAACGCTTTTTCCTTTTCGCTTATCGCGCTAGGCGTACTACTTCAAGCAGCTCGCGCCAGTGACCAGTGACATTTGAAAGAACGCGCGGTCGTGCTTTAAATCGACGGAGCTCAGCTCAGAGTCGCTCCGTTTTTCATCCGAAGAACGTACCGCATCCCAATATTTCGCAACAATCGTCGAATAGACAGGTTATACGGATAATTAGTTATTCCGCCGCGGACCAATTAACCGGTAACCCCCATCCACCCCTCCCCCCCTTCATCCTTCCAGCCCAATTCCCGGCATACAGCCTGCCGGCGCACGATATAATCGACCCATAATAGGATAACTTTATTCAACGATTAGCTATTCCGCTAATGGGACCAATTACAGCGTGTTCTTCCATTACGAGAGCACCGGGCAATTAATCTGTCCGTTAAAATGTCTGTCGGGATGACGGGCGAGACGAATTGCGCGGGATGAAGAGCGCCACTCCTGCTACGACATGCTCGAGGAAATTATTTAGCGCGTCTACTTCTGCCGTGGAAACTTCCCCCGACGCGGTCCAATGCGGTCAAGGTGACTTTCTTCCTAAAAACCCGGCGAATTATTCGCAAGGCTTTTTCCCATCCGCCGGGAGTTTTAAGGGAACTTTTAATCGCGCTCCTCGCCGACTTAATTGGTCTCGACTGATTAATCCCTCGACCTGCGCCGCGAGTCGTGCATCATGCATCATTATAGCACAGTTTTTTTCTCGCGACACGATTGTATGACGCGAGGTCTTGCGTTTCGGGCGTTTTAGTGTTGCGCACGTTTGGTTTGTTACGAAAAATTGTGAAAATCGGGAGCACTTGGAAGCAAAGTATAAAGTTAGCACGGAGGTGTATCGATCAAGGAACTATGCTCTTACTAGATTAAGGACTTTGGGCTAAGGGCTGCTTCTACAGATAGTGCTTTATCCGGATCTTTTATTGTTGGCTGCGGAACTACTACAGTTAATGGAAACCGTAGCGCGGTCCGCTACTTTGATCAAAGTTATAACCTGGTTACCGGACTGCACAAACATTCGGAATGGCCCGAAGTAATTATCTATTCAAGCCACAGCCAAATTACGGGGCATTCAGATAATTGTCAGCAACAACGTTGGTAGATTGGATTTACAATCTGCCATGTTCATTTGCTTTATCGCCTCCCGAGCATATACCGTGACAAAGGGAATACCCAAGTTATTGTCACGTAAATTTACAGAATAGCGCGTTAGTTGAAGCTGGCCTTTTACTAATTCATTAGTTTCATTCACTAATTGAATAGATGAATCTCGGTCGCTTCCTGTTTTTTCAACGCACGAAATTGCTGAATATATAGTTTTTCGTACCGTTACTGCCTGGCTAATACAAACAGTATGCACAAACAAATAAATTGACCAGAAATTTGCGTACATATACTACACACGTTAGACGTCAGACGTATCCAGCGTACGACACAAGCAACCGTATTTCCTATTGCCCACCACACGCAGCATTCTACGCAAACATCAATTCGACCTATCCATCATGACGCTCCGCAAACAAACATATAAGTTTCTCGTACTCAATAAACTCGTGCACAAACACGAACGTAGCATCCCTCGACTCGGCAATCTTGCCCGACAAACTACAAGCCACATTCGAAAAGGAAGCATCTCGGCTCTAGCAAAGATTAAATCATGTACAGTCTTAAGTGCAACTATTTACCATGTTCTTCATTTTCCTGCCGGGCTGCCGATCGTCGCTCGTTGTCTGTCGGGATGGAAAACGGCCTAGGAATCCGTCGAACTGAGGAGAGAGGCCGGTGTCAACGTGATTTTATACGGTCTCGCTTGGCCGCAGCTTTCTCGTCACCGCCAGGCATCGTCCCGAGGATGCTGGGCAATTACTTCTGGGTAGTTCTTGCCACGGTGTTTATCCCGCGCGGTAACTCAATTGTCGGTGTCGCGTAGGAGGCACGACCGCGAAGTGCGAAACGTCTCGTGGAGTCTCTTTTTCTGCTTCCCTCTCTGTCTCCGCGCCTCCTCCCTCTTTCCCTTAACAATTTCTCTCTGTCCCCTTTCCGTTTCCTTTCACAACTTCTCTTTCCTCCTATTCCTTCCTTCTTCCTCCGCACAATCTTTCTCGCGGTCTCTCTCCCGTTTTTTCCTTCACAATTTCTCTCTTTCTCCCGAAAACCGCGGGAGCGTGACACGCGATTCTTCGGACCAGCTTCCCTATTTGACAACCTAAAATCCCGATCGCGAAGCTGTGACGGCCGCCGCACTTGCATCGAGAGTTGTTTGCCTTTGCGGTCATCCCCGCCGGACTTCTATTTCCTCGACAAAAAGCTGCTGAAAAGCTGCGAGCAAGCGTCGTAATGTACAGAAATCCGCGAAAGCGGTGCGCTAGTCATGATTTGAGAGGAAAAGATTGCAGGAGTTCTTGTACTTTTTATTTTGGAATAAAAAATGGGATGGTGAACGATTTATTTCCAGAATTCACCTTCCGGATAGCATCGAAGTCGAGGGTAAATTGAACGTCTCTCCGTTCAAGGCTACCGCCCGCACTTCTTAGATCAGAACTGTTAGATATTGGGACCGTATGCGACGCGGATTTCTTTCGATGAAAGAGAAATCGACGACTGTTTACATTTCGGAACCGCTTCCGTCATTGGTGACTCAATATTAAGCGTTTTTACTATTCGCGATCGAACGGTGAAGAAGGTGGGAACGCGGTTTGAGTCAATCGGGTTTCCGATTTTGCGGTCGGTCCCGTTGCACTTTTACTTCCTCCGCAAGAAGCCGTCGAAAAATCATTTGTCCCACGGCGAGCAGCTGGAATCGAGGGTGAAAGTAGCTGTAAATTCGTTCGGTGAAAGGCATCCGGGTAAAAGGTTCAATAAAAAGAAACACAGCACATCCTAGGGTGCGATAATATATTCGTCGTTCACCCGTTCTATTCATATCCCAACGACGCTAAGGCTGTGGAACGAATGTCTACGCTTGATTATCGTCATGGAAGTCGACCAACTTCCGTAATAATACTCGTCGCGCTGTGACGATAAACATCTCGCGGGTCCGGCTCGCACACTCATCGTCGCCGTTGCGCGTGCTTATACGTGCACGTGTGAGTAGAAAAATAACGAACATCTCTACGAACAATAACACTATGAGCGAGCTTAATGAACTACTGCACAATTTTCAGGTCAAACAGACGCACACATATGCACTTCGAGAACTCGTGTCCCAGCGTAATAAAACTAAACTAAGAATCCTCGTAACAAACAATAAAAACTAAAAGCTCTCTCTTGTACGCTCCAGAGCAACAAAGCTTTAAAGGTAACGAAAAATGGCAGAATACTTTTGCCTCGTACTTGGCCGGGAGCAAGTACGAACGGAAATTGGGATTTTTAACGATTGGCTATGGTGACGACGAGTACGATCGTGTGTATGTTTGGACGGGTGGGGTTTACAAAAATACAAGAGGGTACGTGTACGTTTGCCTCTTTTCAGTTCTGTCTGTCTCATTCTCTTACCGTGTACATGTTAAAAAGGAACTCGATCACTGAAGCGAGTGTAAGGCACATTTTCATTCGCAGTTTAATGCAACTCATGTTTTCCTGTACGGCTACATCATTTTCCGGATGTTTCATTTATGAAGGGCAAAGTTATAAAAATGTGCGAATTCGAGAAATAACTATCCTATCGTTAAGCTAATGGAAGCAAGTAAGTAAACTTCTATCAAAGCACGATTTTTTAAATTCGTCTAAAATATATAAGTTTTAATAATTATACATAAGAAGTATCTGATCAATCGTACACCTGTTTTGGGCGTACCACAATTTAACAGACACTCTGTATGCAGGGTGTGCGAATAATCGTGTGAGATTCAAAAGAGTATAAAAGAAACATGGAATTCAACAACCTTCATAAAGTAAAAATTAAGTATATCACAAAATTCATCTACCATATTACGTTAAAGACTTTGTTTAAGCCACCTCTTAAATCTCTTGAACAAGCTTAAATGACGATCATCATTAATAAGAACGTAAGCAATATTACAGCGTATCCGTAGACACATTATTAACAAACAAGTGTAAAAGGTCGTATTATATGTGATTTGAGTTTTAGACAAGGTAAACGGTGCTACGTTAAACCGCACTTTAGAACGTTCCATAAATTGCCGATGAAAGGCAACAGGGAAGCGCGCCTAGGCCATTTCGCCATGATTGTTTATAACGAGGCGGTCGCACGCGATTTCGACGAGGCGAAACATCGTAATTACATCGAATTTTTGCGGTCGCACAAAATGTGATACCGACTATTCACACGATAAAGTGCCGGTTAGGGCATTTAGCATCACGGGATGAAGATATTGAGAGGAAAATTTGGAAACAGTTATCAGAATTGTCCTCGCACTCGGGCAAATATGACAAATGTTTTCTTCTTTCATGACGTTCACTCCATAGGCCCGCTCTCGGATAATTAAAAATCATCAATCTGGAGTCTCGCGTAGACTGGATGCCATAACGTACCCATGAGTATCATAAGCATGCCGTTCACACACTCTACCAAAGTCGACGATAAACATCGCTACAGTTCGGGAACGTTCTCGACCCAGAAGAATGTAGGCTTGGACAATAGATTAACCCAGTTCTAGCTCGTCAGAATCGTCAGTCAAATCGCTTTCGTAACCGGCAGGCGCGATATTTATGTCCTTACTTATCTTCAAACCCTCGCTCGCTTTCGTGTTTCCGTTTTGCAGATTATCACCGCTTCCGTCTTCCGTACAAGCCTTCTTCTCGTTGTTGATGAAATTTTTCGTCTCCTCCTTCACCGGCGTCACTAAATCAATCTCGTCGACTGACCGAGGCATACTCTGCGAGAAAGAACAGTCAAGTTTCACATGTCACTCCCTTGAACAGTGACCAACATTTTCGTGTAAACGAGCTGACCATGCGTCGAGTTCCATTCACTACACCCCGACCGCTTTATCGTTTCAATAAAAAGTATACCTTCCTTATCTAATTGCTCCGTACGACGTACGTCGAACGCCAAAAGATTCGATCATCCGTTCGGTTCGCCCGCATAGAACAATCTGACACTAACTTACTTTGGGCGTCGTTAAGTCAATTTCTTGCACCACGTTGCTTCGCACCGGAGTGCTGGTGACAACCACTTCTGGGCTCAAGTTCCGTCTTGCCGGTGGAGGCGTCGAAGTCGGCGGCGGCATCAATGGCGTACCGGGTGCGTCATGGCTTCGTTTCGACAGAGACAGCGTCGAGCTTGCCGCCGACCACGGACCTTCCTCACTCTCCGCGAAGCCCTCGTTTATCAACTCCCTGCCAATGTTAATGTCCTGCGAACGAAAAAATTCCATTACCCTAACTCGATTCGGGCCGAGGTACGTTAACGGAAAAGCCGACGAGTCGTGCGCGCGGTTTAATGTCATTATAATACATCGCCCGTAACATGATTCGAACTTCTCATTACACCCAGTTTGGCTGCGTCAATTTACGTCTCATTATCGGTGACATAGATTGAGAAAGATGCATTACGATCTTTATGGAATAAATGCACTCGCGTAGCGCACTGGCCCCTGACGTGTTCTGGCAAGTTCTGTCGGTATATATTGCAACAACCGCGTGTTTATAAAATGACAGTGAACTCCGTTTCAATAAATGATCAAGCTTGCCAACGATTTGATGTACGAAAAGGTTGCGCGATTAGAGATTAATTATATTGATGAAAGTTAGGAATGGATTTATTGTCGAGTTTGATGTAAATTTCTCAAGAAAAGCTTGATGCGTTTTCGTTGTACGATCGCTTCGGCAATTTGTTTTCTCCAGTACCTTGGTATCGTTTTTGTCATAAAGATCAACGTAAGGTATCGGTGAACCTTCGCGACGAGATCTTCCATAGCTCATCACCCGTTCCTTGTAACCCCTTACTTTAGCGACAAGGACTTTCCATTGAGCTAACCACGTCAGCGTAGCGAATCTGTTGCAAGCTTCGTCGCTCCACTCAGCGTCACTACCAAGAGACAAAAAAGGCAAAAACATGAAGCACACTACGAATCCACCGCATTCCAAATTGCTTCCGACACACTGATGAATGTTAAGTACATTCATACCATGCACGTCATGAATTTACTTTCATCCTTGCCTGCGCAAATGCTTAAACATTTGTAATAATTCTTAGAGGATACAACGCACGCATGGACTCCTGTTCTTCGTGGCCTACTACTTTGATACATTTTTACTTGTTCCACTCAACTGTGAGAAATTTAAATGCCTATATACGCGACATTTTCTCGACACGGTTTTCGCGCGATTGGCACAGTCGGACCAGCGAACGCTCCAGTTTCCGCTTTCCGCGCGCCTATCGCGGCAATTTATCTTTGTGCAACGAATTCGTTATCATCCTATTCGATGATTTCAGTCGCGAGAAATGGAGTGCGCGAATTAGATCGCCCGATACGGCAAATTGGCGACAAAAGCCCGCCAACCCGAAGAAGCGCGTTTACGACGAAGTAAAGCGTCGTCGCGCGGAATGGAATGCGAAGCAATAAATACGTCGCGGAAAATTGGCAAGAGGTGCATGAGCCGCGTCGACGTATTCTCAAATTTTCACGCTCACCGTCGCTGCAAATATCATTTTCACGCCGCGCACGTTGCGTGTGTCTGGAAGTAAATACGTACGCCGTTAGAAAGAGACTGTCGTGTTCATATTCGGACACATTATAGATATACGAATGATTTAAAGAACTCGCGAGGTTTCACAGAAGTGTTGATACACGCTCAACTAACTGTTAGAGCTCACAAGACAAGGACAAAAACAGTGTAAGTAAACGTATGCCCAAAAATTCATCGTTTTGATGAATAGATATTGCAGTTTTGAGAATTTTCGTACGACTACATATAATCGCGAATAACCGATATCTCCAGAGTTCAGCGTGTCAATAGCTAATAAGTGACCTCAGAATAGATATGTCTTTTATGTCGCTGTGTGAATAGTCGTGGTGCTTCTAGACGATCGTGTATATTTAACTAAATATGAAGTATCGGTTTGTGCATCTTATTGTCGAATTAAAGAAGCTCAAAATGAATTTCTCATAAACATTACACATCCTCTTAGAGGAAACATCTGTTAAATCTCAGAAACGATAAGTTTGCGCGACTACGTCAAAATCTGTGTGTTTCTAGCTATAAGTTCTGTTTATCAGCTCATTTTGAAGCGACAATTCTGAAAAATGTTTTCCTTTCAAGGTGTTAATTCGATACGTAAACGCGCTCTGTCGTCGAGCACGTAATTTACTTAAACTTGCATTATAGTGTACGCACTCCGTGCCAAAGATCGAAAATAACAACGTTCTTGGATATGTATATCCAGGGAAAGTTCCCGATTACCCGGAAGCATGAAATCTAAAAGCTTGGTCTATGTTGTGCGAAATATTCGATGCCAAATTATTTCTGCATTGGCCAGAGAATCGTTTGATTTGGCAAATTGTTTACACCCTTACATTTATTGTTTTTCAACTGTTTATCAAGGAGCCTGCAGAATACAAGTACTTTGATGTTGCTGTTATATCAAATATGGTATGTTGAATACCTATAACAAATTGTACCAGGTCAATCTTTACTCTCATTTCGATTGTTTGTGATCTGATTATACGTCAAGACTTCGAAAAAATATAACTTTTAATTAAATTGTAATGTGGATCGATGCCAGACAGAATAAGTAAAAGATTACATTTTTTTTTATGTTTTCGGCTTGGACCATTTTGATAGTCACCAACACATATGTACGTATGCATGTAGTTTTTTGCGTTTCTGCCATTTGCGTATAAGCAACCTGCAATCCATTATTTGCTCGCAAGAGAATGCTTGTTAACGAGAAAGTCAACACACGTGTGAAGGAAGCTCTTTACGTCGCAACGGAACGAACAACGAATGATTATACAAGAAGAACCTCACGTAACGAGAAGTTAATCGCGTAACGCACTTGCGAGGTGTCGTTCTCGTTTGCGGGTTGAGCTTTCGATTGAGCACCGATGATGTTACGCTGTCGAGCCCACGCGAAGTCAATGAAAGAAGCAATACAACTTGCGTCTGGAAATTTACAGCTAAAAATAGAAAGAGCGCAGAATTCCGTTTGTCTATTTCTGATCCTTTCATGTGACAATTAATCGATGTAATACTCCCTCATGTTACCCAGATACGGTTGACGAAAACACTTTCCATAGAGTCCAGACCCACGCATAAATTGATAACGCATTTATCTACATAACTGACGACTATTTCGGTCAGCATATTTTTTTGGGTAGTCGAAATGCTAAAACGACGAGATACATAGATGCGTGTGGTGACATATATAAACTCTGTGTCTGTGTGGGTAAAGTGAGACTGTTTGAATTATGATTTTGTTATGAACGCGACAAAGCCTGAAATAGAGATATCGGCGGTAATAAACGTGCGTGACGATGTGACAGTGGAATGAGTGGTGTATGCACGCAAACTCAAATTGGCGTAAGCTTCCTACCCGATTCTTATCTCGACGTTCTCAAAGAGGTCCTTAACTTTGTCAAGTTCGTCAAGCCGCCGGGATTTATTATACCGATCTCCTTGACACTGCGCAACACTCGACTTCCTCGACGCGTCAATTACGGCAATCGTTGAAAATTCTCGCCCGCAATTAGAATCGCTGGGAACGGTCTGCGAGGGAAGGAAATAATTTAAATCGCAGGATGTCGTGCTCTTGATACATTGTTGCGTCGTGTTCGGCAGAGTGCGGCGTTCGCGCTGCATGGTGAGAGAGATTGCGGTTAACGCCTTGCGACGCAAGGTGGCATTAGGGAAGAAACAAACGAGAGGAGCAGCAGGTTCACAAGCTGCCATTTAAATCCATATGGCTAGACGTGTCCTTAATCGTGTCGAGAAACTGTATTGTTGGTCTCAACCAAATTTTCTCAATTCTGCCAAATATAAATAGTTCAAGTAATGTAGATAATCTCTACGACACGAATAATGTATGCAGGTTGAGTAACTTGGGTAGCTTAGATCAATATTTTTCAATCTAGGGGTGTCTAAAACTCGTGAAGTTGTTAATAACCTGATACACGTCTCACTACGAGAAATATATAGTTTTGGTGAAAAAATTGTTGATATATAAATTAATAAACAAAAGCTGGGTTAGATTTTGTTGTTTCGTGTTTGCAGTATGAAGGCATGCAACTACATCTAGTTGCAGCTCATATTAATAAATATAAATATTATTCTTCTAAAAATTGTATCGCGGTGCTAAAAAGTTTGGGAAGCACTGGTCGTTTAGAGTCTAGATCATTGAGATGATTCAGGGAGTAGGGTATAAACTAGACGTTAAAATACGCACCGAAATGCCTTGGCAAAAGGTCACGTTCTACCGCGTGTGTGGGAACGTTTCAAGTACAAAACCCATCTCGTCCGTACGTGCAATTTTGGCGCCACGCAGCATGGTCGACTTTAGATGTTGTTTACAAAGAGAATTTTACGATATCGTTGTTGCATACAAATCGATCGTTTCTGGCACTCGATATCCAAACGTGGATATTAGGATAAAAATAATATTACTTGTCAACATACAAGCAAAAAACTATGTAATTACGATGGCGTAAAATTAAAGATACAACTGACATCCGACTATCTGTCATACGTGACCAGGGTCAAAAATAGATATCACGTTCATACGCCAGTCCACAGGATTGGAACGGCAAACATCACCGTCCCCGCGGTAGTAATTCGCAAAACACGTTGAGTATACAAATTCGCAGCCGCGACGCGAATTTAACCGTTCGAAGTGCACGCTAATCGAAACGAGCGAAGATCAATTATGAAGGAAAAACAAGAAAAATAGAAACGTGTCCGACAAAGATCTGGCGACTTCATCTTGCCACTCGTCCCGTATTTATGCCGATGATTATGACAGTGGTCTAAGCAGAAACAATCCAAAAAAATCTAATTTTTCACTCATGCTCCCATGTAAATCGATGCAACACGCAAAATCAGAAAAAAACATCAAGCGAATTCTTTTCCTTAAATTCGTTCACTTACAACTAGACCACATTCATAATTACCAGCCCAATTAACGGCCGCGCCGCTGAGAAATCCGCTTCCCGTCCTACGATCAGCCGTCATCGAATTTTCGCCCGTGCACCCGCGACATTCGACTTCCGTCTCGCCCATTTCGCGTCGTCGCTCGCGAGGCGGGGTTCCATTTATAAATTACACACAACCGTACGCGGTCGGCGCGTGTGTGCGCGAAATCTAAGTGGACAGCCAGGGAACATAGACCCCGCGAACGATGATCGAGTTCTCCCAGTCGTTCGCGATCTCCGCGGTCGTGCTACTTCTCTCTCTCTCTCTCTCTCTCTGCTCCCTCTCTGCTCCCTCTCTCGACGCACGCCCGAACGCGTTTACACAATACGAGCGTTCAAAAAAATTTCGCGCCTCCAGTTCTCCCGCCAAGCCCCCGATCAATTAGCACGATTATCGGCCGATTGATAGCACCCGCTGCCAGTCGGCTTTGCTTATAAAAGTCATCGCGACGCCCGCTCGTGCGTCTGGTGTCACATTTTGCGTCTCGAGAGACGAGAGAATGAGCGCGCATCGACCGTGATACTCTTCGACTTCGCGGAGTGGGTCGATATCGGTGCGATAAAAGACTCTCCCCCTAAATGCGCTGTGCAGAATAGGAGTCGGCGAAACTGCTATATACGCTGCCGCGCGGAGTTGGCCGCGGCCGAATGTTCGCGAGTGCAGGCCCATAATTCGCGGACGAACTTCCTCTGCCCGGCGTGTTTCACAATGTGAGGAACTTTATTCGGGGTACATTTATAAATGCCCCTCTCCTGCCGCGCAGCGCTCGCGTACTACGGATCTACGCTCTCGCGTGTTCCGGTGGGTAACGGTGCCGAGGGAGGCTTCGAGAAAATTTCTTTCCACCGCGTTCCTGCGACTGCATTAGAGGGACGAGGGTAACTGGAGAAGAAGATACTGTTTTTGACATCGAGTGCAACCGCCGACGCGCCGCCGCCGCCACTGCGGATAGGATAATAATAACTGTGCTTTAAGAGAAGTGGCCGTAAGTACGAATTGCCAAGTACATACATCGCGCGAAATGCGAACAATGTATGAATTGGTCTTGGCGGAATCGATAGCTTCTTCGTCGATGCCGTCGAGAAGCAGGTTCTTCTTATTGAACTCTTTTTCCATACGGCTCATATATAAGCGTGCATAAATCATCCTGTACCAAAGACAGAAATAATTATCCAGAAAACCTAACCGCAGAGTTTCCGTATAAAGTACCTCGTACGGTACATCGGAAAACACGACTTCGTGCGGAGCAGACAATAGAATCCACGTTCGCCTTCTACGCACTTGCATTTCTCATCTTGATACCGCCGCGGAAAGAATCGTCGTAACGTTTCACCCTCGCCACGTTCTATCGTTCGAGCGGAACGAAACGGAAGCAACGCTCTTAGGCGTTCGTGTAACTTTCGCAAAGAAATCGTGGGTGATAAAAATGAGGATAAAAGTTCCGTTTGCTGGGCACGTGGCGAGAGAGGGCGTGGGCGGTGAGCGAGGAAACGAGAATCCGCGAGTGCAGGGTCTCGTAATTCGTGAGCGTCGCGAGAGAACGGAATAAGTGACGTTAAGTAGCAAGATCGAGTTTGTCGCGTTGACTTGGCGCGATCCACGCTCATTGTCGGGCGACGACGACGAATGCGTATTATAACGAAAGCTTATTGAGTGTCGCCAAACGATTCGGCTACTGCGTGTCGCCCGTGAATGAGGAATAATGACTGATTGTTTTTTTTTCTTTCCTTCGTCTTCAGACCGTTACTTATGGGCGTCAGTTGAGCCCCATTGACCGGAGTGAAGTCTTATTAAGAGATTCGTCGTTGACCGTTGAACGCGACATTGTGCCGTTGGTAACCGCGTCGAACAGAGTTAGTTGGAGAAATTTTGTGCAGGGGTAGATCTAGTATTAAAGACTAGCAATTTGTTTCGGGACGCAGTTCAAATGTTAAATCATAACTGAAGAAAGAGTCGATCCGTTATATAAAATCTAACAAATAAACAGTATTATCCCGTATTTCCCATTGGTACGTTAAGAATCCAGCAATTACAGACGGCAGTAGGATGCGTCCTGCCTGTTCATCGGCGTAAAAGCAAAGTCCATTTCGAACTAAAGGATACTCGTCGCAGAATACGAAATGCGATCGTGATCTGGTGTGGGTGAAAAAGGCTGGAGGCTGGAATTGTGTTGGCGCGCGTTACGTGCTGTCCGCAGAATATAAATATCACAGGAAGGATATCGTATTGTTCCGCCTACGAGGGTTTCCTCCCTGCTCCATATTTCATAGATAAGTTTCGTATGTAACGCCGGCGGGCGCGGGAAGCTCCGCGATAGAATATTCGCAGTTACTTTTTCGCCGAATTTATCGGCCAAACGTTCCTCCCATTTTCGCCGATCCGTTACAATGTTAAACATTTCGCTGGTTCCGCTGCGAGCAATCGCCCAAATGCCACGTCTTCGCTCGTTCAAATGTTGGCGTAATCTCACTCTCTGGGTCCGTTTACTTGCATACAATTAGCTCCAACGATGCGTTATTTCCTAACGTGCTATTTTGAAGAAAGCTAAACGAGCATGTCTACTTACTGCGAGCGAATAATTTCGTGCTAATTGAAAATTTCGTCATCGACGGTAGAGGACAGCCGTGAGCCCGGTCGTTAATGTAATTCTCGCAATTTACAAATTTGCGTCTAGTATTCTGGTAATGACACAAAGGATAGTGCCGTAAAGATGGAAACGAGGAACGATGAAGACGACGAATGATTTAATAAGGAGGCCGTATATACGATTATATATAATACGTGCAGTGTGCAGAGCTTCCTCCTTGGGGCGTGACAAAGGAAGGAGCGAGACAAATTGTCTTTCAAAGGATCGTCAAAGCTATGCCGGTGTATCACGTTTTATACGAAATTAACGAGATTCGTAGAATGCTCAAAGAAAGGTATTAGCTTTTACGAATAAAGTCGAACAAGGAAGCGTGAGGCTCGTTTTGTTTATGGGCCTGCTTAGCTGGTTTTGTGCAAGACACGCTTGTTAGATACCCTTAAGTCGGACCAGTCGGACAGTTATCGCGCTACAATTCGCGCTAGACAAACGAGCTCGTGCGAAATTCTCATAACTTTCCCAAATGAGACCGGTATCCGCTTACTCGCACAAACTGTTCGCGAACTGGAAATTTATAAAAGTCGCACGCGGACGACGCGCGCTCGTGCCTAAAAAGTATTTCGTTAGGGAATTACGCGCGAGTGGTGCAGCGTCGAGATAATGAGAGTAAAATTACATAAGTCGCCCCTAATCGTTTCACGGAAAGGCACCCCTCCGTTTCCACGTACAGAAGGGATTGCGCGGAATGACCGTATTGCGTGCGCAAAAGATCGCCATAACGTTCTTTTCATGTACAAACTGTCCAACGCGGAAATTCGCGTAATTCAATTAATGCGATTCACGCTAAGTCGAAATAAATCCTGTCACTGTACGCGGACTAACCCTTTTCGCGGCAAGATTTCGCGTTCCATTCAAACGACTCGACGATCGGATTGTGGAAACTTGCGCAGACGGCGAAATCTGAAGTTCGAGTAACATATGCGTCGAGAGCATGTATCCGTGATTATAAAGGTGATCAAGAAATCCGACAAAATTTAACTTTTTACTTGTAAGCACTGTCAAGTACATCGATATTTGAATTAAGCTAATTTTGTCAGATTTTTTGTTTACTTATAATTCACAGCCATAAATACGGACATAAAATAATTTTCTTAATGACTCCTACGAACGACTGTATACAAACGTTGCCATATCGATCGCAATGAAAAAATCGTTACTCGCAACCACTTCTTCGCCAGGTCGTTTAGCGCAATTGCTGCGCTTGTCGATCCAATAGCCAGTTACTCACACTTCCATGTCGCCCACCATCTCAGTACGCATATCGAGCGTGAATAAATCGACCACCTGCCTCTAACGAAAGCACACGTTCGCTCGAAAAGTTTATTTGCCCAAAAACCAACACACCCAAAGAAGCTCCTGACAATTCTCATTATTCCTCTAACATGGTACTTTTTTTCATGAACATAAAGCCTTTTTCGAGCATACACACTCCCTTTGTTATCTAATTTGTGCCGACAATTCTTAAACATCCTAACATCCCTATTGGAGCAAAAGTTGTTTAATGTAACGAACTTCTTACATGCTCGAGGGCGTTAAATATCAGATAAAACTGACTCGAGGTTGCTCGCGCTTCTCCGTAATAGAAACTTGTATCAGTTAAAGAGTTTCGTTAAACGAGAACGAGAGAAACCAATCGAGCGTCGGCCCGGTCGACGGAACTCGAAATCGACACGAGCGCGAAAGACCGGCCGGAACGGAAATAGAAAACAATTTACAGTGCACAGTGGTAAGGTATGCGCTCACGTTGCAGAAGACCTCGCGACGCGCAAGCTCCCATCCGTAATTCATTCCCGTTTAACGAGTACTCGCCTCTGCCGCCAGCCGAAGTCAACGCGTCCGTAACTTCGTCTGTACATTGGATCGCAATTGTCGATGGACGTGTTGCGAATAATAATCCTAAGACATACCTAAGAAATGTACAATTTCAAAGTTTATCAATATTTCGTTGAATTGATAACACTGTCGATTACTAGCCTCTAATACGAAGATGGGAATAAACATCGTGCAAAATACAGGCAAGTAAACTTACCGAAAATAAAATCAAATAATTCTCTCTCTCGTGAAAAAATGAAAGCTTGAATGTAACCAACACAGCCAGTCGTTAGTGTGCTGAAGCTTCTAAACGTTGCAACTTGAAAACAAACTTCAAAATATCGGATTGAAACTTCGAACCTAAAAGGTGGCACAAAAATACGCAGTCGTTCTTCGAAACAGCTATAAAGTGCGAAACATTCTACGAGCATGTTTCGAGCACTCGAATTCCTTGAGAGGTTCTCGAAAGCCTGAAAGCTTCGAGACTCTCGAGATCTGGCATGTCGCGTGTGCCCAATATTGTAAACGGCGGCATGATTCGGGCTCGAAAACTATCGGCACACATATGCACGTCAGAAGTTCCTCAGAATGATTAGCTGTTCCCTGACACGCGATGCCAGCAAATTGCAACGATAGCGCGGGCGAGGGATTGATTAAATTCGCATTCGCTGGCAGGCACTTCCGCGGAATCGCTCTAAACCATCGAAAATCCGTATTGATAAGTAACGACACCCTCATCGAGCATGCGATCAATCATTAAGACCGACTCTCGCTAAACAATTAAGACATTAAGGAAGAAAATAAACAGAGCCAAAAGATTCCTTTACAAAGCAAGATAAAAGAACAGGAAAATGACTTTATATAGTAAAACGCACCCTGGGCAAACTTTGCATTTCATTGTTTTCACCGTGGGAAAAGGATTATCTGGTTGAACGGAGTCTGTAATGAAGTCAAACGGAATCTGAGTTCTTAATTGTAGCTGTAAGAAAAGTAAAGACTGAGATCGTAAACGACGTTGATCTTTAACGTGGCCAATCTTCGCTTTCAGGGGAATAAATTGCAAGCATGGAACTTCTCGTGCCGACGGTATCGGACATTGTCTTTAAGTACACATGGTCCATACCGAACTACAGGAAGACGGTTTCGAAGAAAAGCTTAATCGACAGCCCTAACTTCGACGTAAACGTAAACGGTATTCGCAGCACGTGGAACTTATCTATCAGATTTTGGAAAGGCCCCGAAGGTAAGCTGTGACAAACTACAAAGATCAAAATTATACCCATAGAATTAGGAACAAGTAATGCGAAACAATTGATTCAAAGAAAAATTAGGAAAAATAATACAGTTAATCGAAATATTTTATCGCGTCGTGGGAATATAGTGCAGATGCTGATATTCTAATTGTAAGACTTTCTACTTTTCTTCGGGCTCTGTTTCACTTTACTAAGCCGGAAACGTCCCTCTTCTTGGTCTAGACACGTCCTTGAAAGCTTGAACGCAATCAGTACCTCATCAGCCGTGGGCTATTTGTCAATATGCTATAATGTATGTATAATATACGGTTGGTTGGTGTTAGGTAAAAGAATCACGAATCCGGTGGTCCTATGCCTGAACATATTAAACTGCACAGTGGAGGACGTGGAGCAGGCGAAGATTCGATTTCAGTTCGCAGTCTACAACGCGGACGTGAAGCATTGGGAATACTGTCACGTCAGCAGGACCATATTAGAGTTGAAATCCAGCGCGGATATACTGTCACTCGGTTACAGGGATTTGTCCATAGTCGACAGACATCTCAAAAAGAACGGAGAGGTCGATTTAATGGTGAAGATACAGATAATCCAGTGCGAGAGTGAAAAGCACAGTCTATCGCAGGTAAAGACACGAACAGTTCTATACGCGATCTGTTTGCCTTCTTCCAACCGGATTCGAATAACAAGCGTTGATATGAACGACAATTACTGCCGATATGACATCCCTCCCCCACAAATGCCACACCGACGTTAATATGTTGGTCCAGTTCTGACAAGATAAAACCCTTTTTATTCATTTACGCTCATCGACAACTTTGATCTTTCCATAGAACTGCCGTGGAGTTAAGAGAACTAGTTTAACACTTTGTACAGTGATTGCTCATTTTTGTTTTACTCTTTTATTGACAGTTTTCAGTAATACCATTTGAGAAAACAAAATGATGTGAAAATGGGCAACGGTTGTAACGAAATGTCAAGCGAGACACGCTGACTCCTTGGTAGCTCTAGTGTTGAGATTACAATCCTCGCTATGTATATCAGCGAATTTCATGACAATGAATCGATAATGATACAGGACATGGCAAGACTATTAAAACATCCGCGAGGAGCTGACACAAAGTTGACCTGCGGGGGTTCGAATGGTACCGAGATTCCAGTGCACAGCAGTGTAATAGCTGCACGCAGTCCTATCCTAGCGGATATGATCTCTCCCCTGCTTGATGCACACTCGAAGGATGAATGTGGCAAATCAGGCAAGCGGGATAGCAACAGTTCAGGAGTGCAGAGTTCGATAGAGACAGAGAGTGCAGAGTTTGCGAACGATAATGAGAACGGACATGCCGAAGTACGTTTGAGACATTAATGAATTATATTAGCGGTCGATGATGAGTGAGCTTTCACGGACTGCATAATAACCCATCTAACTGAATGAGGTTTTGGTTTATATCCACTAGCATAGCTCATGCTCAAACCTATGGCGCGTTGTTACAGTTTTCGTTTCAACTAAATGTTATATGCATGTCACGAATTATACTCTGTTCCTTGTTGTCGATATTTTGTTTGCTTATATCCGTCTCGCCGGACTGAATGTTCCATACAACGCTCGGTAAGTGCTTGTTTAGTGCAATTATGGATGCATATGACGAAGTTTCGTCCAACTTTTCAATTTAATTGGAAATTGAGTGTTTTGAGTTTTGACTGACAAGCAGGGATACAGTTTGCTATGGGTAATGATCGGTAAGTTGTATGGATATACACCAGCTGATGCTAGCCCGAAAGTTTTTAAGGTCAGTTTAAAAGGTACGTATGAATGCAATGTGTATGATAACAAGTTTGACGAGTACTTTTATCAAACAGGTAAGTATTGGCATACACATTGCGTAGTGGTACTATATTGCAGGATATCTTAGGCACATTATACTTTTTCAGAGCCAATACATGTTCTCGCTACAACTGAATGACATTTCCAAGGATCTCGCAGAGGAGCTTCTAAGATACATTTACAGCGATCACGTGGATAATCTAGATAGTTTAGCACCGCAGTTATTAAACTTAGCAGAACGTTTCTGTCTGCAAGGTATTTACTGCTCTACTTATCTAGCATTATTGCTAATGCGTCTGGCACTTATTCTGTTATAACGACATAAAAATTGACATCATCATTCCTCTTACATTTTTTCCACCTACAGGTTTACGGGAACTATGTGAACGGAATCTTATAGAGACGATAACACCCGAAAATGTAGCCTGCAGACTTTTAATAGCGGATGAGTTTGGATGTGATGCATTGAAAAGGGCTGGCCTAGCATATTGCGAAGAAAATGTTACGATGCTTAATAAGAGTTTGGCGTGGAAGATGCTGGAACAAGTTAATCCTGAATTGTTTAACGAGGTATGTGAAGCTGGACTTGGCAGTTCAAGATCGAGCAACATGGACGACAGCGAATTGAGTAATTGAAGAATTACCTGAACTATTATTTTACGGCAACCAGTACAAATTTTGTATACCGAATTAGGACGAAAAATATTCCCTTATTTAGAAAAATCTCAGGCCGAACTGACACACTTAACATGTATTATACGGAAAGTAGACTATTTTAACTACATGACAGTGTCGTACGATTTAATTTCTCGAGTCGTCGCTTTCAGTATCCCACCATTCAAATAACAGTTTTGAGTGCACAAAGTATACTCATCATCGTCAACAGACGGCCCATACGATTTGTAAACATAATATTGTGATCTTTGTAACGTTTGTAATCTTTGTAAATTTTTGTATCTAGGAAATTTTATTGAGTACTAACTATATTATCAAGTTATTGATCTGGTAACGAGTCTGTATAAAATAAAGTTTGTACATATTTAAGTCTATGGCATCCAGCTAGCACCCTTAGACTACGTATTTATTTTGAATTTTAAGCTACTTACCGAGACTTGACGTTAGCTAGAGAACACTCGATTGCTTGTAGTCTTAGACTTAGGAAATCGGTACGAAGTCCCAGTATAGAGGTCATCTGAAGCACATCACGATCTCCGTAATCCACGAAGTACACTTCACAGTGGTCGCAATCGAGTATGGAAAGGACTTCGGCACGATACCAACTACCGTCGAAATTGTACTTAGCAGCTACAACTTGGCCAACTGTTACCTAAAGTATACCATGGTGCATGTAAATTCATACGTTCACTTGACAAATAGCATTTATTCGTTTACTTAGGCGATTGCAGTACACAGGTAAACTCACATTTTTCACTGCATGTAGTTCACGACTCTCCCCGTCATCGTAATAGGCAGTCATTTCGGACACTAGTTTGTCAAGCGCGATTGTTCCAGGCCCAATAAGTTGTACCCAAAATTGACAGGGAGTTTCCATCGCCGATACGTATACTTCCATTATACCGTCGTTGGCTAACAATCAGTTTTATAATGAGAATTTGTGTTGATTCTCTCTCTGCCTTTCCTTTATTCTCGTGATTATAGTATAATAAGCGTGTGTACTTACTTTCCAATACTGGTTCATCTATGCTTTTAGGAGTATTTTCAGATACATTTACTGCAGCCATTGTAGGAATCAATTTTCCTCTGGGTAATCTCGTAGAGTTGGAAGCCTCTAGCCGTGTCCGTGCATTCTTATCTTCTCGAACTTTATCCTCAATTTGCAACAGTGCAGTCGCTATTTGCTCAGCAGTTCCTTTTATAATTATCCTTCTCTCTGCATCTATATAGAAAAAGTTGCTCTTCAGTTATTTCACTTCATATACTCTGACAAGTCAGTCCAGATGCATTCATGTAAAGTTAATCAAGCTTACTGGGATCGCTTGTGAAATCTTTGGAATCAATTATAACTTTAGCACTGCTTTTCATTTGAATTTGTGTTATGTTTTCACCACCTCTTCCAATTACTCTTCCGCAAGCTTTTTGTGGTATGTACATTTCATATGTTTCTATTATTGGCTGATTAGCTATTATGTTCTTAATCATAGATTCAGCTAAGACAACAGATTCAGTGGGGCCTCTTATTACGCAAGTTCGACAAGGAGAATCTACGCTTTCATCCTTGAAAAATATGCGTGTCCCTGTTTTTTCTTGTATACCTTTCACCATCGTTCCTTGTCTGCCAATTACAGCAGGTACAAATTGCTTCGGCACAAGACATTCTATTTCATTGCGATGAGAAGCCAGTGTACGTGACTTCCCTGAGGTTGAGATAGCATCATCATCCTGATGGATAATAAAGTAACGCAAACATGTAAAAATACTCATCATAGACATAGTAAATTATATACCATTATGAATGTAAAACTAGAACCTCAAACTTTCAGCGTGTTTTAAGGTATAAAAACAAAGAAACGCATGAAAAGATTGCGCAGGACTTACTTTTTTATATAACAAATACAATAAAGCTGCGCTGACACCTGTTAGGGAGAATCCAATTAGGATTGGTAACATAAACTGTCGTGACAGTAAATTCATCTTCCGTCCTAGAAACAAAGGCGAAATATTTGTCTTGTATACGTTATAAAAATTGATATTGCAAGCATAAACATAGGCAAACGATTATTTAAGCTTAGTGCACGCTATATACACGGATGACACAGTTTCATAGTAGTTTATAACCTCAACGAGTGTTATTAAAGAAAATACAATTGTGTATATAAGAACATGCAAAATTCCGATACATTATGCTTGAAGGTATAGACTTACGTTAATCAACTCTTCTCAGAAAAGCGTGCATAAGGGTCAAATTATTTTTACGAAAATAAACGTGTTAGTCCTTGTAACTCTAATCGCGAACCGTGCTTTAAAAACGTCAGCGTTACCAATCGTAATAGCAAAAATAGTTCAAGTTTAAAAGTCATTTTCACAGAACAGACATATTGTTCATTGATACATAAGCATGCGTCCTCACGCTTTTCTTTTCAATTATATACTATTATAACGCCGTATTTCAGATTTCTTAGTCTTTACGGCAATTTGTGGTCAAAAATCAGATTTGGAATTTGCAAACGTTAATGGAGATGATGCTTGCGCAAATGTGAATGTTGGCAATAATAGAGCGCAATCGTGACGCAGAACTAAGATTAGATCGTGACACTACGATTCAAATATATTATTGACACAACGTAATGCAGAAATCTACCGTTCTTCCTCATCCTGACTGTTAGCTAATAACGTAAACGACGATTTTTGAGAACACAAAATTCTTTAGCATTTGTAAATATATTACTTGTAGGAAACAACATTTATTATCTCATACGAAGCCGGATAAGCTGGGTTAACGCAGCGTGTATTTAAGTTCTGCATCAAGGAAGTGGTAAAGGCATCGTTTCTTCAGAGACATAACAGGAACCAGTGGTCGCAATGTAAACTAACAAATACATTTTCATTTATATGCAATTTCTTAAAACAATATTATAAAATTGTATGCGCTTTTAAATTAATCCAAGTATATGTAATGTCGTGTGAAATCCCAAGATGATCGTTAGGAAATCATAAAATATTGTACAATGACGTGAGATTGTATGATCGAAAAACAATTGAATCGGCAATTTAATGCATTCCAAAATCCAGAAAATATGCTGTCACGTAGATGTCTGTCTATCATTCGCAGGAGAGCAATGCTTGTTTCAAACAGGAGAACATGACATACGAGAAGGTAACGAATCCGTAGGAACTTGTTGCATGTGTCTCTACGCGTTCTGTTGCCGATGTGTGACGCTACGTGCATATATTTTCATCGATACATATTCAAATGGTCAAATTACAGAACTTACATATTTTATCATTATCTGAACATTAGGCTAAAATGCTTAAAGCTTTGCCAGCATACGGTGGCAAATTGTTGACCACAAATGTGCGAAACTCCACCATCAGTCATTACTAATAGATCTATCAAATTTTGGATGTTATGTTTCGTGAAACTAGATGGTAAAATACGAATATAATATCAGCCTACAGACGGCACAAATCGTAAATTTACCACTAAAGATAGCCTATACGTCGTGTCGAAGCACCTCATAAAATTGGAACGTATCGATCGATACTACAGTATAATATCACCAAGTATACGTATGTGTATATATATATATAGATATGTATAAGTAGTTGTCTAGTGATTGATGGCAATGGTATTTAGAAGCAGCGCTGACCATGAAATCTAACAACTTTTATCTCGCGTCGTAAATTGCGCTTGCGCCAACCATCAGACCCATGTCCATGTCCATTATATAATGCGATGTCCATTTGTCTGCCTGTATTCATTCGTGTCAGTGAACGGCAACCGGCGGTGACAATGGGACGACCCTCTGTTTTGGTAACAAGTAGCGACGTGCCATCGCCTGGCATCGATCTTCTCCGCACTTCGTAAGTCAAATATCGTCCTTTCGGGAGCGGGAAACTTGTGCGTTTAAATACAGGAAATCGAAAAACACGTATCTTTCACTTTAACATGTAAAAGGGAATTGATCTGTCATAGGATTTGTAAGACAGGCTAACAGTACAGGAAAAATTCTCGTTGTAGGTGCGATGTTATTGTTATTCAAACTCAGCGAAGCACGCGTGAAGAGGTCCTGCAGGCACTTCCTGGAATGGATGCAGTCTTCATATCTGGCCATCACAATGTTAACACAGAATTTCTTAATATCGCTGGTTAGCAATCATAAGAACGATATATAAATAATGGATGTTACTCATACATATATACATTTTTCAAGCTGATATCCAACACTTCAGAACTTAAACTGTGAAAACAAAAAAATCAGTTGCACTATCTTTATTTCTTACATGAACAGTTTGTTGCGCAACCACGCGATTACATTTATTATCTATCGATAACGCGAGGCAGAACTATCTAACTATGAATAAGTATTATGTTGAAAAATTTAAATGAAACATACAAACCCCGAATATTTCTTTCTTTTTCACGAAGTGTTATTGAGATTGCACTGTATCGGGGTACGGCACGTTGTAAAGGTTTTATAACAAAAGATAATTGAAACTTGGCATTGTATCATTCTGATTTATAAATTCGAATCGAATGCTTCGGAACGTAGGAACAGGCTGGCAGGTTTTAGCAATACCTTTGTTGCGCAGGATCCAATTTGAAGGTCGTGTCTACGATGTCGGCGGGATACGATCATCTCGATGTACCGGAAATCAAGAGACGCGGTATCAAAGTCGGTCATACTCCTGTGGTTCTTTCGGCTGCGGTTGCGGAAATCGGGATTCTGTTGGCCCTCAGCGCTGCAAAACGAGCTCACGAAGGACGATTGAAACTCGATGAGTAATTTCTCATTTCTACTTTAATCAAATACCTGACGCTAACGTTACGAAATATTCCCAAAATTCGGCTTCAATCGAATTTTCCTCTGTAAATGAAGCTAGTAATCCGATTCAATGATTTCATGAGCTAAAACTTGATGACATCTGAACGATGTTCCGATGGAATTGTCTGAATTGCGTAAATATCATTCGTGGGATCAGTTGTTGTTGTCGACGGATTGATATTATAAATGCAAAAATTAATTTGTAAATTGCTGTGATAATGAATACAGAGGGAAAGTGGAAAAGGGTTTACAATGGATGCTGGGGCAAGAGCTGCGTGGTTCTATCGTGGGCATTGTTGGCTTGGGAAACATCGGACAGGAGATAGTGAAGCGTTTGAAATGCTTCAATGTCAAACGTTTCATTTATACTGGCCATTCGCGAAAAAAGGCTGGTGCGTACCTACAGAAGTTTACTTTCCCCATTGCTAAACCGATTTCTACAAGAAAACCTGATTTAAGTTCATAAAACGTTATAAAGTTCGAACCACAAATGCTCTGAACCGTCATATACCGTGTGAATTGTATCGAACAGGAGATGACCTGGGTGCCACATTTTTGTCCCTTGACGACTTACTCGAGCAAAGTGACTTCGTAATTGTCGCGACTCCGTTGACCAATGAGACAAGGGGCCTTTTCAATGATTCCACTTTCGGGAAGATGAAGAAAACTGCGGTTTTTGTGAACATCGGCCGCGGTCAAGTCGTAAATACGGATGCACTGGTGACGGCTCTTCGGAACAACACGATTTTCGCTGCTGGGCTTGACGTCACGGATCCAGAACCATTGCCGCCTGATCATGAGCTTCTGCAACTTCCCAACGCTGGTTCGTATCCAATAAGAATAATTAGCCGCACTTCATTTTGTGCCTAAACATATACTTTATTTCGTTATAACAACACAATCGCAACTTACAACTCTACATACAAGCCTATGCATATATTTGTATAGGTACAGTACAGATTTAGTTATCTTTGACAGAAAACTTGTCAAATAATGGAAAGCTTGGAATGAGAAACGTTGTTTTGTAAAGGTATGCGTTTTTATTTTCTACGAAAGACTTGACACATCTGCAATTCTTGTTTATTATCTCGTTCTACAAATAGACCAGTATGTCCGTATGTCATTGGCGAAGGCACATTTAGAATCTTTCAGGGCAGTTTCGTATGATTTGCTTTTGTCACTTCGGCGTTTCTCATTTCCGCTATATTATTTCAGCCTTAGAAAAGATGTATGGTGTATTACTATCGAATATATTTATCGTTCCAGTGATCTTACCGCATTTAGGTAGTGCTACCGTCAAGACTCGGAATGATATGTCACTTACTGCCGCACAAAATATACTTCGCGGCCTGGCGGGCCAACCTATGCTATACGAGCTTTAATGGCAAAGGAAAAAGAGATTTCAACAATATGAGCGAAATTTAAGTGGCTAACATCAATTTTTACGCCATTCCAGTTTTGATAGATCTCGGTGTTGGCTTCTACAAACGCTAAACGTTCTTTACACTCGTCAAAAATTATTTTGAATGAAAGGAAGTTCACATTAAATATATAGTTTAATATCAATCTTTTTTACACGTATTATTTACTATTTACAAATTATATGACTCAAAAATGTCTCCTTCTGATATCTCATAGCACTTTGACTCTACTTAGATATTGAAAAATGCCATGGTACAGAAAATCCTGTTGTACAGCTGACTTTCGGAAATATTTCTTTACAATTACTGCACTACAGACTCTATAAGGATTTCTTTTATCATACTAGAGAAGACGTAATGCTTTCTGTATGGTTTTTCAGTGAAATACATTCTAAGGGTATGGTATTAAAACGTAACAAAAATGACTGGAAGTGCAATCGCAATCCAGATATTAATTCTCCTTTAAGTTATCAGTACTGTACACAATGGTACTGTAGAAAAAATCGTCTCCAATAATCTACCTCTTCACATTGATTCTCAAACATGATTTTAATTGTTTATCACCCATAATGCACAACTGGTAACCATCAGGCTTCTGCAACTGCATTCTTTAGATTACTGAGTATTGGTTCAATCTTGTTTTCCAGAGATAAAATGTGTCCTGTGTTGCAGCCACGACTAGCAATAAAACTAATCACTAACGGTAACTTGTTCATTTGAACCACCTGCAAACCATTTGAAAAAAATAACATACATATAAAATATAATAGTGCATTATGGGCCCTATGTTATATCTCCAAATGTACTTAAATAAATATTACTAGAATTGTATACCTTACCTGATAACTGCTATACATACATATGATGGTTTTGTTTTTTCCCAGACCTAATTTACTTCCCTGATCTGTGGCCATGCCAAAAGTTGATAAAAAACTAGCCCTCATCGCTAATTCAGGTGCTTTTTCATCAGCCACTGACACAACTGGCACCCCATCCCTGTCCGTTATCAATATACTGTGTAGTCCTTCCACGCTGTTTAAAAGACCATATAGAAATTTTTTTAATTCCTGAAATAATGAATACAACAAAATGATAAAACGTTCGTATTGTATCCAGCATGTTATTGTTTTTCTCTTCATAAGCAGTCCTTCAAACTCTGAAATGTCAAAAGGATTGTTTATCAAGTAGAATGTACTTTTGAGATGAGTAATACTCAAAGGTCGGACATAACCTCTGGACAAAGACAGCACGTAATTCATTTGAACACACATGACCAAGCGATGAAATTCTTTACATACCGCCGTCATTTTCTAAGGATAGTAGTAAAGCTTTCGTATTATTGCACAGATTTACGAGAAACTAGTCACAGCGAGGTATCAGTGATGCTAGTAGTTTTGACAGAATGTCATATGAGCACAGTGTTGGCGGCGCCGACAGTGGTGGGGAAACTACTCCCAGCTCCCAGTTGTGTGCTTATCTGTGTGCGATACGCGCGTCGCTTAACAGCACCGCGTGGCCAAGAGAGAGGAAGCTATATTCCTGTCTCGTGTTTCCTTTCTATCAAGATCGCGCGTCGCAACTTCGTGCACACGTGCGAGAGTACATATATTGAAATGCTCTTTCGTATTACAATATTTACAATGCTTTGAGAAATCGTACGAAATACACCGGGACGTGTGTAACTGAACACCTTTTTCCAAAAGAGTTGACATTTTATACATACATTTAGAAATGAAAATCAGGTGCGGACACCTTCTGCCACAATCTGCCAACACTGTACGGGCAGGTATGCGCACGCATTGTGGATTGTGGGTACGAAATTGTAAATAATAATTTGAAATTGTACGCGGAGATTGTGGTACCGAGTTGCTGACGCGATCTATTTGGAAAGAGTGCATGGTTTTTGACGTGAAAAGATTTGCTCCTGATTGTTCGTTTTGTGCTTAAGTAATATTCGCCAGTATGCGATGTCGTCATGCACGTATGTTCTTAAGCAGTTGTCTCTACATACGAAGAGGATGGTGTTCAAAACCAGAAGCGAAGAAAGATATTTACGTAAGTTCATTTTCGATGCTAATAGTATTAGAATTGATTCGACAAACTGTTAACCGTTTTGCTTCATTTGATTGGGATCCGAAAAAATTAATTATTAAAACGATATAATAAACAATGCGCATACACTATATAGAAAATAGTTCTGTTTATTCTTTCAATGTGGTGGCAGGCATTATTTACATTTACATTGTACATACTGTATACATTGAACAAGTGAAATTTTGTGCTTACACGTCCATACATCGAGTGATAAGCGGGATTAGAAGATATATATGAACAAATGACATTTCGCGAAACATAGAATTGTAATACGGAAAGTCGGAATTTTACACACTCTTGCTATATACACATTACAAAACAATCTGTAAAATCTATTCTGCGAGTGATGCGATGTACAGAATATATCGGCTATCTTCCTAATCTAACCTACAGGTGGACGACGAAAAATATAGGATACTCGAGATCTTCGTTGAACAATTCCAGAATTATAATATGCTTGCCGTGACTGGTTAGGTCGGAAGTGATCACACAGTTTTCTTTCGTATTCTATTAACGAATAGGATGGTGTCAGAATTATCACTACGGCGCAGTTTCTTTCACTTTTACGCTAGAATCGAAAAGCGAATCGTTCGGATGTCCGCCAAACATAAACATTTTCGGAATATCTTGGCCATAATAGATTTTCGTGTTATGCGCCAACGACTCGTACTTCTTCAATTCTAAGTATTCCTTAGTGAGCAGTAGACCGTTCGCATCCGCCTGCATCTTCAGTTGATAATATTCAGCGTCGGAACGACTCTTCTGTCTCGACAAATGCATCTCGTCCTCTATCAATGCTATTCGCTGCTGCGACTCTTTCTCCATAACCTTCTGTTCATACTGTATCTTTGCAACTTGAGCCTCCTTCTGTGCCTCTATGATTGCTTTCTTACGATCCGTTTCAGCATCTTTCTCCACCACCTTCTGATGTTGCGTAGAAATCAGTAGCTTCGTTTTCTCTGCCTCCCTGTAATGGTTTGTACAATAATAATCATATATAATTCAAAGACTTTACAACAAAAAGCAAGTAGTGACAAATACTTGTACGCACATCAGCTCGTAATTCTTTCTAATTGCTTCAGGGATCTTTGGCTTTGTGACTCTAACAGCTTGAATAATTAGGCCGGGTGCTAAGTCATTTAAGTCACGTTGAAGGGCAGTTCTCAAGTTTTCATCTATCTGATCAAACAGATCGATATACACCTCGTGCAAGGTATGCACAGAACAAAACTGGTTCAATTCGTGGTGTACTTTATTAAAGATTAACGTACGATCGTAATCTGCTGTGAAGTTTCTCACCATGTTATAAACTAAATAACAGAAGTAGAATAATAATTAGTTGAAAATATCAGACTATCTCTCTATACTTGTAATGATGAATTATGCCTCTCACCGCTATTAGCATCTAATATGTTCACAACTTCTATGCGGTCAAAGTAGATCATAACACCGCCACTAGTGCCACATGGAACATTTTTCACTTCATCTGTTTGTAAAGTGATTTGAACTGAACGATAGGTTGTTAATAAGGGTATCATCATATGAAATCCTGGGCTGCTCACTTGAGGCAACAATGCACCTCCCTACATGTATCAACAGATATTTTTACCAGTGCATACAAAGAATATTACTGTCTTAGGATTTCTTAGTACATATGGTTAAAACAGTTACTTACCCTAAAATAAACACCAACATGCCCTTCTTCAATACGATGCAATGAGAAATCAAAAACTATTGCCAAGAAGACTAAGAAACAGACACCAACAATGCGTTGATCAAGCATTTCTTAATGTATATCCAAATCTGCAATTGTACAGACAAATTCAACATGAGGTTTTGAGTCAGAGATTTAGTGGGATGGGCCAGATACATTTATCTTGATAACATTATCAAACAGTGGGTTTGAATGGTTGACTATTATCAGAAATATTTCGCACGATAATAATATCAAACGTGAATATTTTTGAGGTGTATCTACCATAAATAAACAGCTTATATATATTAAAATAACACACATATATAGTAATGTCAAATTTTATCGTGGAGGTTATGTTCCGCAAAGTCGGTTAAAATTCTATTCGTGTAACTTACATTTATAAAAGATTCACCATACACCGTGGTACTATAGTCTGGCTCTGGCAATTACAGTTCCTTCGTGTAAGGAGCGCTACAAATTGCATATTCCTAGGATTTGGATATTTAACTTCAGCCAGCCGCCATAATTGTCCTATACTATCGTACACATCCGGCATTTCTCATTTATTCTACGTACATACGAATATGTTTGAATGACAACATTTCAATTATCGTAGCTAAAGTATCTTCCTTGTAACGAAAATTAAACGAGCGTGATCAAGTTTACATTTACCAATGCAGGAAGAAAGAAATGCAACATAATTAAAGGCTTTATTTAAGAACGCGTATACAGAATGCATTCGTATAACGACGTATGCACAGTAGAAAGTAAGAGAACAGTTAGTTTCTCTTCTTTCGACCCTCCTTAGTTCTCCGCATACGAGACTTTTGATCGTTTTCGTCTGGCAACGCCCTAGCGTCCGCTATGTTTGAATTCAGCACCTTCATCTCTTGCAGCGCTCGTTTGGCGAGGCGTCCCTCGGGAGTGGTCGCTGGTTCCAGAAGAAGCATCGTGAGTGACTTCTTCAGCAGACTTCCGGCTTCCTCTAACCGGGCGGCCAATTCGGATGTTGAAATTTCCCGCGCTGCGTACGCACGATTCGCCAACAACACCATCGGCAAGTGCATCTCATACAACATTATACCTGAAATTTGATGTGAAATTACGCTGTACGTAGGGTAAAGTATCGGGACATTGACACTTTTTCCATCGGTTTAGCTGAACGTTGGTATTCTAGATTAAACTTTGCGGCATCTTTAATCTTATATTTTATTAGTTCTTTGTATGTGGTTTTTTTAATGCCTTTTATCGTGCAATGGGAGAAATTTTATACGTTAGTCTCTACGAACGAAAGCGCAACAAGTATATAGGTTTGTTACTGTTCTAAGCATTATTTCTACTTCTACCTTTCAACCGCGATATCCCGGGCTGTACGATGTCAAGTACATGAAATACTTCTTTACATAACTCAAGCATCCTCTGGATGACTTTTCTCTGCGGATTGATGGAAGCCACTTCCTTCCGATAAACTGTCAACAGTTTTTGTTTTAACCCTAGCATTAAGAAATGGTTCGGATGAAAGGATCGAGACAATTTACTGGCCAGCAGCTCTAATTCCTGCGAAACAACGTTATGATCTCTCAAGTTAATTTATAAATTCAATTGTTTGCTTCAATCTTCCGGATAGATTAGTAACGTTGACATAACCGAACATCTTCACCATGCGAAACTTAAGTTTGAACCTTGAAATCCGTCTCGTCGGACTCGTCAATAAGTTTTCGCGTTATGTCCAGCGTCGCCTTCATAAGTCCGCCTCCGTAAGTCTTTCGACATGCTTCACATTGCCATCTGGCGTTTCGGTCGTACGGATCGATCAACAACGGATTCTGCATCCCGACAAATCCTTCTTTACACCGCGGACACATGATAGTGCTCAGATGGGATTTTATCTCAAACGGATCCCTGCACAAGGAGCAATCGCACTCAAAGTACTTTCCCTCGCGCAGATGTTCTCTTCTCTCTGCCGTACCCTAGTGGAAAATAAGTCACACGATAACGTGTCATGCAAAAGCAATGAGCCGTCTAGAAGTTGGTTCTATAACAAATATATGACGGTTATTCGGAAGAATTACATGATGTTTCAATTATTGCCGTGCATTGGAAAGAAGTAAAATAGATCTGGCACCCAAAGGATCAAAGTAACGTGTACATGGGCGAGTGTGCGCAATTCTCGGTAGTACAAGTTGATTTGTTTCGTTTAAAGTCAAGTGAACGCATGCACAAACCAGTAGCGACGACGTGTAATTGAAGAGAATAGATTCGCCCTCGTTAATCGGTTGACTTGCGTACACCGTGAGTTGAAAATCGTCGTCGACGGTGAGAAGCGTGTTTCCTCTGCAATCGTGAGCCATTAGCGAAACTTCTGCGTATAAACCGCGCAAAAGAAGCCCGTCCAGATTGTCCGGCGATCGTAGTTCGCAAGTGTTCACGTCCAGAATGCCGCAGAGTCGATGTAGAAACTCTGGGTCGTAGTTCTCGTTGTCGGGTATCAATCGAAGCGTTAAAATCATCTGGGCGAATAATTGAAATTATTTGTAAGTACGTGGCATAGAAGAAACATGACAAGAATCAATGCGCAAAGTCCGTAGATCATGTTGCAAAATGAATTTGCCGTTTGTCAATATTCAGCGAACACTTGTTTATATTCTTACATCGACAACATTGATCTGTCTATCCTTCCATACTGGCGTGTCTCTTCTTTTCTGCGTATGGTCCTCCATACAGTCCACCTTCTCCCATAACGACGGATTTCTCGTTTTCAAGAGCCACAGCCGCAATGGCAGTAAGAGTACAGTTATTTGTGTAACGTGATTTGCAAGTGTTTCGTGATTTTTTCGGAATAATTCACATTCATCCGAAGAATGGTAACCTATCTTTTCCTGTAGCATATATCAAGTGTCCGTATCAGTATCAGTATTAAGTCATATTCCTCGTAGATTAATTTTAGAATGTTTCGTATCTGCCATCCGCATATTCATGTTCGAAAATCGATTACCTGGCACATAACACCGCATAACGGCGCGATACCGCATTTCGTGCAAGTGTACCTGGTTTCCTTGTTTACTTTCGGCAACGAACGGAGGCACGAGTAGCATAAATGGTCCTTGCAATACGCGGTCGGCCCAACCGAGACCGGCTTTTCGCGTAGTACCACTTCTCCAGCAGTCAGATTTCGCGCCGCTATCATGTACCTATTATAAGACCTGTATCAGATAACATGCGCGACGGAGCGACGGACACAAGAAATGACAAAACAATCGTTACACAACAGCATAACACTGAAACGTAGTATTAAAAGAATGCATTTCGCACGCCAGAAGCCTCAATTTTCCTTTACGAAAATAACTTTAATAACGCTTCCCTTTACGGACCAAAAAGAAGCTCTAATCAAGTTTGCAGCCAATCGCAAGAATTACCCCCGCGCGATCGTACGTTATCGTCGGTCCAAATTTAGCAAACGTCTTCTGTACCTTCCGAACCTTTCCGAGCGTGCGACCTTGTACTTCGACGTACCGGGTACGCTATGTTGAGATCCATCCTCGATCGGCCTGTCCGGCGACGTCATCCTGGATGGCGAAATCGTCGAAATCGGCGATAATCGGCTCTGTCCACGTTCACCACTGACGTTATTGCGTATCACGTCTCTTGCATCGCATCTGTCCAGAGAGGATTTTACATCATCACTGAGAGACACAACGATCGCCGTCGGGGGAAAGACGAGTCGTGTTTGCTCCGTACACACTCGGCATTCTGTATTATTAGACGTCGCGAAACAACCACGTGCATTCTGATGCATGAGAATGAAAAAGATAAGCGTAAACGCAGCCGGCCGGCCGATACAAGACCTGCAATGCATTCGTTCGGCAGGATTGAAAGCTTTCGAGGAAGGGAAACGCCAGTATTTCAACGGTGCACACGTACGAGTTTATGAACGATTTATGGAGTACGATTTTTCCCCATGGTTGACTAATGTATACCGGTGCAACGGAATTTATAGACTGGTGTCTATTTGGAAATGAGCACACGACTGTTTAGAATAGTTTAGCCAGTTCGTGGGCTGTCGTTCAGAATGCTAACGTTTTTACTTGCCTTCAGATTTCCCATGTTGAATTTCTATGATAGTGGCAATCCGTAGTAACGAGAGCGACTTCGTTACTTCTAGATTTCGGAAACGTTTGGTCTGTTGACGATAGAATCTGATACCCTATTTAGTGATAACCGGTATCGAGTAAGAGTATGTGTTCCCACTATCGTATCCTATTTCATACGGAACGAGTGTAGCGTGACTCATGAGAAGGGGTATGGGTATCTTAACTACCAAGCGCATTCTCATCGCGATTCGTACTAGTAAATACAAGGAACATTAAAGTAATACTCAATTTATATGACATCGTCGGTAGCAGCATTACAAAAGAAGTAATTTTACAAAATGTCTTTGCATCAACGTCCTCATATAATCTTACAATTTTCATTCTTTTTTGTTGTTTTTCTTATGTTAATAAGCCGTGACTGGTTATTTATTTTCTGCGGATACGTACTAAAGTACTCTATTGCCATAACACACCTGCACGAGATCTTCTAACATATATAGTACGAGTATGTATTTACAATTCGTCCATGGACTGTTGGAGTTGAGCCAGCGATTCTTTCGCGACTATACCGATTTGTCCCTCCGGCGTGTCGGGTGGTTCTAAGCACAGAATCGTTGCAGCTTCCTTTAGAATCCTAGCCGCTTCGGTCATTTTTGATTTCAACCCTGCCTCGTCAATTACTCCCGCATTCCACTGGTCCTTAGCCAGGAATAGTAATGGTGCGTGTAATTCGTACAAAGTCATTCCTGAATAAAAGGAGACATTATTCACGGCACGGGGGATCGAAATAACTCAGTACAAACTTCGCTGCAATGAATGCTGATTTTTAAATCATCTTAATATCTGCAAAGCACTTTATGAGCAATCAATATAAAAAAATGTCAGACAAGTCAGATTAATGCTTCAGTAGGTCTAGTGGACGAGACTTACGGTTGTCTAATACAAATATTCATAACGTACCTCGTATACGAGAATAACCCGGTTCCACGACGTCCAAAACTTGAAGTAATAAATGACAGATGTCGACTTTATGTTCCAAAACGATGACCGGCAGATCGTCTAACAAGTATTCTTCGACGCGTCCGTACAGTTGAGATAATGAATGTCTGGACAGTAACCAAAAGCAAATGTTAATGTGTACGGTGTACGTATACTCGCACATAACGATTCGTTCCTGACCATCTTCTACATGGCTCAGACTGTACTGCATCTGTTATGTGAAATACTCTAAATCACCTGATCATGGTCAAGAGAGCATGTCGGGGATGTAACACGGAACGATACTTCTTCATATAAGTCTCTCTGACTTGAATGGCATCAGCTCCATCGGCTCCGCTTATTGCTTCGACTGCATCTGCTTCCGTTTGGATAATTTGCAACAGTTTTCGGACAGCTGATCCACTTGTGCTGAAGTCGCAATGCGTGCACTTCCACGCGCTTTCAGCATCTAGATAACAATTTTATAACAAGCAAATATCAGGAAATCCCTCAGTCAATGACTTTACGATACTAATGTCATACGCATTAAACTAATGCAACATCAAAACTAACATTTGTGATGTCGTTGAAGGAAACATTGACGAAAACGTTTGAGATTTAAAGTAGCGAATGTACAGTCTTTGACGCACAAATTCTGCGACCATATTCGGCGTGATGATAATAATACGTGCAGAAATGACGTGCATTTGTACCGTTAGACAGGAAACGGTCGTACTTAGAAGCACCATACGGCATTTCATTATCAACGCCTTAAGGTGCTCCTACATCTGAGCACGAACGCGCACGAGGCAGCCTGAGCATGACGTCATCAGAGGCGAGTGAGCAAGCCGAGGCGAACTGATTCAATGGTTTTACATTGCACTCATCGATCGATCGGTTCGCCGGCGTACGAGACAAAATTCAGTGTGTTGGAGACTTATTCTAATGTTGGAGAATCGGTGTAGCTTGCTCGGACCGATCCGCAACTGTCTGAGCGCGTGAACGAAAAATCATTGGTGTGTTGGAGATTCATTCTAGTATTGGAGAATCGGTGTAGCTTGCTCGGGCCGATCCGAGACTGTCGGATCGGGCAGTAAGCATATGTGGCCGATCCGCGACTGTCTGAGCGCGTGAACGAGAAATCACACAACAATAACAACGATGTGTACATGGTCAAAAACACAGTCACAGTGACAGTCAATGAAACCAGCGTATAAAAGTCAGTCAAAAGTCGGAAAAAAGTTGGAAAAATACCGGAAAAAAGTCGGAAAAATCCGATATTTTTCCGACATTTTTCCGACTTTTTTCCGATATTTTTCCAACTTTTTTCTGACATTTTTCCGACTTTTTTCCGACATTTTTCCGACATTTTTCCGACATTTTTCCGACATTTTTCCGACATTTTTCCGACTTTTTTCCGACATTTTTCCAACTTTTTTCCGACATTTTTCCGACTTTTTTCCGACATTTTTCCGACTTTTTCCCGACTTTTTTCCGACATTTTTCCGACATTTTTCCACCTTTTTTCCAACTTTTTTCCGACTTTTGACTGACTTTTATACGCTGGTTTCATTGACTGTGACTGTGACTGTGTTTTTGACCATGTACACATCGTTGTTATTGTTGTGTGATTTCTCGTTCACGCGCTCAGACAGTTGCAGATCGCTCCGAACAAGCTACACCGATTCTCCAACATTAGAATAAATCTCCAACACATTGAATTTTTTCTCGTACGGCGGCGAACCGATCGATCGATGAATGCAACGTGAAACCATCGAATCGGTTTGCCTCGGCTTATTCACGCGCCTCTGATGACGTCATGCTCAGGCTGCCTCGTGCGCGTTCGTGCTCAGATGTAGGAGCACCTTTACGTGTCCATAACAGCAGAACGTGCGCATTGTAAGTAGACACGATCGCACTATTCGTTAGTATAACTATTCCGACACAGAGAACATTAAAGAGTCGTCAACCCTCGTATCAAGACACAACTATTAAAATTTAGCAAAGGACTTCCAATATGAACTCTAATGTCATAAATATCACTCTAAACAGACTGTTCTCATTTTTTTTTTGGTTGAATGTAGAAAGAAACGTGGCAACGCTTTATGGTAATGTTCATTTTATTCAGGAAATTACTCTTGATTCTAACACTTAACCGAAGGTGCATACTTTCTTTGCACAAATCAATTTCTCTTATTAATCCGCACATAAATGTATTGAAGAGTAGTTCGGTCAGTTAGTAAACACGACGACAGCAGCCTGAAACTTCATCTGCACATTTCGAGCACATTCCGCAGAAGTGAGTTCGCGGAAAGATAAACGTTGCCACACTTGCCATTCAGATTTTTTCCTACCACTTTTTCCTACAGTCAATACGCAAGAAGCGTCCTGTACACTACGTATAGTGGACCGCATCCCCCTCGACATCATACCCTAAACTACCTGTCAACGAACAAGGAAGGACGAGAGTGAGTGACTCATCACCTAGGGAGTCGAGTGACATGACGACTCCGTTGTCGCATTTGTGACACTTCAAGGAGGACATGTGCGTCCCCAGTTCCGAAGGGTCCGAGCAGCGCGGGCAAGCGCACGCAAAGTGTTTGCCCTCCAGAAGGTGCTCCCTCCTCAGCATCGTCGGCAGAAGGCTGTGCGTGTAGCTGGCGTACAATTCTCCGTTCGGCGGTACCTTGACGGAGGTGCGCAAGCGTATTCTGCGAGAAAAACGGCGGGCTCAATTATTGCGCTCACCGGAGCGGAGCGATTCGTTAACACGCTCATTAACGATCGCCGCGGGATTCGAATAACTTTAACGTGTGAATCTGGCACGAAGATCAGCCGGCGAATTCATTGTAGGGCTGGCGATGTGAATTTCTTGTGCGAGGGTTGGCTATTCGCTGTACGAGTTGCGGTTGAATGTTACAGTGGGCTCATGATCGTATTTTAGTGGTTAATGTGGTATTATTTCCTGTCGTAGTTAATAGTAGAACTATCGAGGAGTCGAAGTAAGTTGCTGTAATGATCGCTCACTGTCGAGTGATACTATTTTCTGAAACCGTGCCCAGCGGGTAATGAAATGTACGGCACGTCGAAATGTGAAAGTTAGGCATTTTCATAAATGAGATGATTCGAAATGAGCAATCATTATGTCAAAGTGTCAAACATGTTATTTCGATCACTCGGTAATCTAGTGTTAAACTCGTTTTTATTGTGTCTGGTCTTTTGTGGTGTGTGGTAGGTATGTCCGTTACATGTGTTTAGAGGTACTGTTTGGCTTCTCTACTCAAGGTTTTGTGTTCGTTGAATCACTTTCAAACCTGAATTTGGGTATTGTATCTTGCCTGTAGTCTGACGGCGTAACGCTGTGGCAAGTGTTAGAAACGCAAGAATGGTTCATCATCGCAACGGTGGGATAAATGGCCCTCACTGGGAAACCTCTTGTCGTTCGAATTTCGAAGGTATTAATTTCGAGGATACCGCAGACCATCTGTATGGCTTCTTCTGAAAATCTAGAAACGACGATAATAACCAATTGCGGACATACAAAAATTTGATGTCAGTACCGTACTTGGTGTAACGTGTTCACCTGCGATAGAACGTACGTACCTGTCGAGTTTAAGCCGCTGTCTTATGTACTCCACGACATTCACGTGATCCGACTTCCACTGAGGCCTCTGACTTCTGACGATATCGTGCGACTCCATGGGCTTGACTTCTTTCTCCCATTTCTCCGGACTCTTCTCTGATTCCAGCAGCACCCTAAGTGGTGTTATGCACTCCAACTGCGGCACGCCGTTCTCGCTTATACATTCCATAGCCGCGTCCACATTAAACTTCTCATTCGCTCGCGCAAATACCTGCCGTATTAGATAGTATTAATTTCAATTGCATATAAAAAAGAAAGAAAGTCTTTTAAGCGGAAACATCAACGTCATTGATTAATCCACACTTGCTTTCCTTCCTACATAACAAGCAATCAAAATGTTTGATGTCATATAAGATCAAGTGTGCCGATTGTGCGTCTTTTCTATTGTCTGTTGCAAGTTGGCCTCAGTTCTGGTTTACCAATAATAATGGTGTATGTACTTGACACTCGTAATCCTTATGCTGTGGCTGATTTTCGCATTCGGGCCCGCAAACGGGCCAATGGCATTTTGAGCAAAGTGGTCTGTCCTCAGGTCCAGGCGGCCATGGTGTGTAACACGATAAGCACAAGGGATAGCTAAAAGCCTTTGGTCCGACGATGAACGGCATTTCCGTTATAACTTCTTCCCCTACCTGCAGTTCTCTGCTCGCGACCATATACCTGAACGAAGAGAACATTTCATAGGAATATACAAACACTCACGCTGTGACGTGTGATGCTTCGAACGTATGTTGCACGTCATTAAACTATAGCAATGCTTCCAAGATTTATACTTAAAGCTCTCTCCTCAAAACCTCTCTATGAGAGTAAATACGAGCAGAAGGTCATAGAAAACTATGCAACCACGTTTATCGATCCGGTAATGATAGTGCATCAGGATACAGAAATATTCGTTCATTGAAAATTAATAATCGCTATAGCGAGACGCGGCGGACTATTTTTTGTTATCATTGTTCTTAATCATTTCGATGGCGAGCAGAATGATTCAAATATATCTTATCTTACCTTCCCACACTGTTATTCCGAAGGACCGTAAAAGCTGGTGATGCAACTCCTGTTTCCTAAAAATCATTAACATTGAGGAATGATTTCTTATAATGTCGTAAAAACTTCTTCAAATACTTAGACTCCATTTTCGATCTTTTTATGAAGTTAACTCAAATCATTAATGACCTCAACCAAGCTATATGATTATATTTTGACTCTCAGCAGAAAGTTGCTTACATTATAGACCGATTATTATTGTAGTAAAAGGAATGAATGGCGTCGCGTCACATTGCAAACGTGTCAATGCGTTAATATGCTGACAACTCCATTCTTGTCGACGATAAAGCACGGCAATTTGACAATAACAGTTAAAACAATTATATGACGATGTAGAGTTCTTGGACGAAAGTAGTGTAACGAGGGTCGCATACGCAAAGTAAAGTTTGTTTATAATTAAACATTTCTCACCACTATCGTCGGCATTATGGATATTTACTTGGTATATAATATGATAAAACTTGAATCATTTTTATTGAAGATCGCAGAACTGTACTATGCAAGTTAATCATTTTATATATTGACCCAATGCTACACTGACGCACGCTATGACGTTGCACGAATGACGATAAAATTAATATCATCTTTTAGTCGCACTTTCCAATATATCAATACTCGCATTTTCTTCGGATCACCACATTGCCTATGTTCCAAACCTCATAATTTCACGACCAGTGCAACCTGAGTCTTAACATCGGATCGTCATTGCAGAATCGTCAGCTACATCGATCAATCCGCGAATGGTAGGAAATGCGCGTCGGTGTAATAAGAACCGATAACAGTAACTGACATATCGACAGCGTCACACCTACGAACTGCACATACCGAATTTTGCTGCGACATGATTGACGTGCCGTTAACGTTCGCCGGCGTTAACAGTTCGAGTTCACCAACGTCTCACTCCCGATCAGCGCGCGAAATGCAACCCGCGACTAACTGACCGCGTAAACCGGGCTGATCCTTTATATATTAGCCTATTATAAATATCGGGACGGTCAGTTCTGCCAGCGGGTTACGATCTAGATTGTGCCAGCGACTTCTGTCGTCTTCGGCCGCAAAAGTAAAGTACCACAGGGCTTTGCGCCGCTGCGTGTCAAGTAGAGCTCCCAATGTATTTTGGGATCTTGCATACGGGCAAAAGAGTCCGTAAGCTTCTCGACGACTTTCCTGATTGATCGCGTAAACGGGACGTACGTGTTTCTAATGCACGAACGACGAATCGAACAATATGTTCGATCAGGTATCGACCCCCGTATGTTTAAATGCACGCGTCGCACCACACGTTGCGTCTCCCTTATTAGAATCGCACGAGCTTAAATATAGTCACGTTTTGCCTAATTACGCGCGTATGCTTCCGCGTTGCTGCTGTGTCGTTGATCTCCGTTCTCTACTGTTTGGAGTTAGCATTGTGCTGGCTAGGTTGCGCGATTGTAAAGAAAGCGGAGAAACATTGCATACAATTAGGCACGAGGCAGAGAGACAATGTACTCGTTGTTAATTCATGATATCCTTGTAGAACGTATGATGTTGGTGTTCTGTGAAAGATGAGTTGCCTTCCTCGTGCTGTACTAAATGGCGCGTTGTTCTGTTCATTTACAGACAGGTTCAAAGATAGCGCAAGTACGCACATAGAAAAAGATTTATTCCACTATTTACATATATATTATTCACATTATTATATTCGACGATAAATTATGAATTGTACGTCAATTAGCTCATTCTTTATCCAACACGAAGAATTGACCGGTCAGACAGACGTGAGTGAATTCTCGAAAAATAAGGATAGACGGCTTGAGTAAAGCGCGTGCCGTCTGCTCTCGTGTGTGTACTGTGTGTACCATGCACGGGAGAATGCCCCCGTCGCAACAATAGCCTTCTCCTGAATGAAAATAGAGCGTAAGAAAGAGTATGCCCGTTTTTTCCCCCAACACACACGAGACGAGCGGTTTCCACCTACGAACTATCGCGCCCATCCACCATCCAAAGTTCAATAAACGGCGCTTCCATAAACCGGATACGTGCAAAATCCACGCCTATAGGGGCAATCTTCCCCAACGATTACGTAAGCGTCCGAAATCGCACTGGGTGCGACGATTAAGGTAGCGAAAAATTCCGCAACCGCCGAAATCGCATTAGTCCGCCAGCGAACGACATAATTTTACTATTGCAAACTTATCGACGGACTACGTAAAAATAGTCTTCTCTCTCTCTCTCTCTCTCTCTCTCTCTCTCTCTCTTTCACTCCCAATCTTATTTCTTCTTATTTTTTTTGCAAACGTCTGCTCGGCGCATGCGCGTATCCAGTTGCGCGTTGGCCATATCTCTCTGTTGGTTCGTAGGTCGGCCCGCATACGCATTTCTTGAGCGAAGTCACACAATTTTTCGCACTCCGATCTCATAACAGAGAACCGTAAGTATCGAGGCAGTTTATTGTGTCCACATCATCGGCGCGCGTGTAACCGCAGGTATAGCCGCGTGAAATAGCGTTCTTTCGCGTGGCAGGTGAATTTTTGACCGGCATCCGTTGTGGGAATTGGTCGTGTCGGCTGCCTTAATGGTCGCTGGGCCCTGGCTCGTAGTAGAGTTTAACGGCTGCCGAATCGAATTGTCGCGGTGTCCGAAGCGGCTAGCTTAACGGGTTCGTTCGCCAGACAAAAGCTCGTCTTTTGCCTTTCCCCGGGCACGAATTTAGGTTATTTCGTACACCTGGTAATCGTTAATTCACACCTTATGTAATACCTAGAACAGGTCAATAGCGTATCGCTCCCAAATGCGACAGGGGAGAAAGTGTCGTCTTATCAGAATTTTGCTCCGATATCGCAGATCCGATCAGCAACGAACTTCAGCGGTGTCCACGGAATAGCCTTTAATCGTTCTCGACTGTAATTAACGTTTTTCATTAACTCGTTTGTGCCATGTGACTGGCAGCACGGAAATAGCCAGTATCGCCGTTATTGTATTTTCACGAGACCGAGGGTGTTCTTTATCTCCACTGCAATTTGCCGTATCATTTCTCCTGATTTTAATAGTTTATTTGTGACAGAAACTATCTACATCATTTTAAATATATATATATATATATATTTTTTATATCTGTAGTTTGTTTTTGTACTATTTCTTGGCACATCTGCACACATAATTTTCTGTTAAAACGTATTTTACCGGAATTATCTGCTTTCTTATCATTTTTGCATCTAAATCAGGTTTTTAAGTCTCGGGAGTGGCAGAAATAAGAAAAAATATGTAGATATTTTATAGATTAAATGTGTTGTGAGGAAAAATTAATACAAGTGGCTCTGTTATAGAAAATGGCTCCTCCTACGTATGGTGATTTGGGAAAGAGTGCCCGAGATGTGTTCGGGCAGGGATATCATTTTGGTATCCTTAAGCTGGATATTAAGACCAAGACTGACTCTGGCGTTGAATTCTCCACCGGCGGTGTCTCCAATCAGGACACAGGAAAAGTATTTGGTACAATGGAGACCAAGTACAAAGTCAAAGAGCACGGATTAACGTTTAGCGAAACGTGGAATACCGACAATACCCTAGCCACTGACATTAGTCTGGCTGATAAGTTACTGAAAGGACTTACCCTTGGTTACAGCTGTACTTTCTCCCCTCAGACCGGGTAAGGTATAGCAATTTTTAGGTTTAGAAGAAAATGTAGTTCTGAGAAAAATATTAATGAACCAATCTTTTCTTTCATTGTGCAGAACCAAAACAGGCAATCTGAAGACAACTTACAAGCATGACAATGTGACTGCACAAGCTGCATTCGATCTCAGTCTGTCCTGTGGTCCAATGATCAATGCAAGCACTGTTATGGGATACCAAGGTAAGTTAATCATTTTTGTTTATATTAAGTTATTCCTACCATCCCCATCTTCGGCAGAAATATGTTTACCTTTGCCTGTTAATAATTAATGAATATAAATCCTAATGGTGTCTTATTTATAATTTTTACAAGTTGAGTGCAATGTGTGCAGAACTTTGTCCTTTGAACACAAAATTGTAGGATCTGATTTACTGTCGCCAGATATCAGACACTGAAAACAAATTGAGTACCGTTGGTATTACTTAGGTCCCTAATATATCCTGTATGTCCATCCCTTCTACTCCAGACTATAGACGTCCTCATCTCCCGTTTCGAAGAGGTACTGACGAATAAATACGAGGTTATTAAATGAAAAGATACGCGACACACGGCAAAGTGTTACATCACCGACTTTCAGTTCATAGATTACATACAGATTTTTATTTTGCAGGATGGTTGGTCGGATATCAGGCGAGCTTTGACTCGCAGAGAAACAAACTCAAGAAGAATAACTTCGCCGTCGGCTTCACCGCCTCTGACTTCGCTCTTCACACCTCCGTGTGAGTGTAGATTATATACTTTTATCGATATCAGTACTGACTGGACTGTTGTGCGTAGAGCTCTTTAAGGAATCCTTACTCGTTCACACAGGGAAAACGGACGTGAATTTAGTGGTTCCATTTACCACAAAGTAAAACCAGGCTTGGAAGGAGCCATTAACTTAGCCTGGAGCTCAAGCAACAACGTAACGCAGTTCGGCATTGGTGCGAAGTATAATCTTGATTCTGACGCCAGCATCAGGGCTAAAGTCAACTCTCAACTTCAAATTGGTCTTGGATACCAACAAAAACTTCGTGAAGGTAAAAATTATCGAATATTTACGTAGTGTGCACGTGTACTGCAAGGGCAAAGCTTTAACTTATGAGATTGCTTTTTTGTTCGTTCATGTTAACGATTTTTCTCTCGGTTACAGGTGTTACCCTTACGCTGTCTACGAATATCGACGGCAAGAACTTCGGTTCCGGTGGCCATAAGATGGGCGTTGCACTGCAATTGGAAGCTTAAACAGCAACAGTTACAAAGGAAAGAAAATAAAAGAACGGAGGAAAAGAACTTGTCCCACTGAAATAATAATTTCATAAAATGCGCGTGTCAAAATGACCGCAATCACAGTACATGCTTCAAATAAAGTATTACCTGTAGATAGGTTTGTCCCTACATAGGTGCCACGAAATATCACGCATCACATACAAGCAGTTGCAGGGATTCGGTTACGATTATACGGAACTGTGGCGATAAATCAGCAACGTCTAACAATGTGAAATATAAATGGTTCACGATAAGTATAGAAACAAACAAAAAAACGAGTCAGTAATGTTTTATCTCTATTTAGAAGGTGTGTAATGTCGTGCAGCTTGATGTTAGGTTCCTGTTGAAAATGTTTCTGTTTTGTAATGGTAAAATCACTCGATATTATAACGAAGACACGAAGTACGGTGACACAAAGTGGTGTTCATAGTAGAATTGTAACGGGAGTTACGAGCCGAGGACATTCAGTACATGTGAAAGTGTAGCAAACTATTTTGTCTGCTTTGTTGGAAGAACAATAACTCAGAGCCTCACACTTCTGCTCCTAGATTTTCGTTGAATTAATACATGTATCGAATATTTTACCACGAATGTTCATGAAATAAAAAGATACAAGTTTCAGATTCCAGATGCATTTGAGTAAGATGCACATATAAAGTGCAAATGAGGCGTCTGTGTCGTTTATTCAGTTATATATCGTTGTTATTGGTGGTATTATTTTTTACTTTTTTTTTTTTTTTTTTATTATAACTATCGTTATTGTCACCCTGAATACTTTGTAGAATCACATGAATGAAAGCTTGGTATGTATGACGTAAAATGGTTATGCAATTGGGTGGACACCTAAATCTTGTCTTACCAAATTGCAGTCTTGTCGTGTTCTCATGTTTTCACGATTTCAAAATTATATATAGAAGTTAGTAAAAAGTTTCGTTGATGAATAGTAAGGAGAAACTTTAAATTGCGGCAAATGCCTGATGCAAGAAATGTTATATGCACAGTGGTTATAATTTTTAAGATATTTACAGTTCTTTCGTATTCTTATATTCCAGGAATAGCTTAACACAGCGAATTCATCTAGGAGCTTTAATTTACCTTAAATTTAACTTATATTAAATTACTGCAACTGCAACCGATATGTACAGTCTTTGCAATTGTAATAAGAGTTTCAACTTTACGCAGGGACATATCACAGAATTAATGAAATGTTGCAGTTACGTGTGATCTTAAATCGCGTACAGACTTTTATAATATTAAGATTTGGTTTATGATTCCTTTTTTCTCTCTTCCTATTTAGTATGTACTATCGTCTTGTTATGTGTTGACGCTTCTGTAGAAATAATTATTGCTCTTTTTGCCTAGTTTTAATGATAGCTTTAAAGACAATCTTTTATATTAAGTATGGATGTGCTTTATTTACAAGAAAGTTACATTAATAAAAGTTCAATGCTTTCATGCAAAACTTCTAGAAACACCGAAATAAAGTATACTCTTGTAAATTTTCTTTTGCGCGATTATTTATCATAATAAATTCTGCACACTTCAAATTATATTTATTTTAGGAACGCACATTAATGTGGAAGTAACTTATTCAACAATTATATTGAATCACATATTTTCAGAATTTGCATACGTACAACGCTGTACGTGTCTTATGCGTAACAATCAAATGAATTCCGCGATGGAACTTATATGAGTGCAACAATCGAAAGGATAAGTTTATTGCAATTGTGAGGGACGCCAATCGTGGCGATGAGGATATTTTTATAGCAACAGGCAGTTAAATTAACTAATATGTAAAAATGTAATAATTCAATGGGTTCTCATGCGCACGTAATAACTTTTATGCACTGCGTTTAAAGCATTTTCGATGTAAGGAAAAGGGAAGTAAATCAACATACTTCCCCTCTTGCAACTGTTTCTGTATTTCATTTCAGGCCGAGCAACTAATTCCTATAGCAACGTAAAGAGAAAAAAAACGGAAAAGTGTGCATACTCTGAGTGAAACCGCCATTTTCTGTAGCACAAGATATTTACAAAACGAATCCCTTGTTCACTTGAGCGCACAATTTAAGGAAACTGACACTCATTGTCGGTTTGTGATACACGTAATAATATCTATTCTTCATGTAACTTCTATTCCGTCGAGTTCTAATACAGTAACCGATTCAGCGCGTTGAATCTTGGATTTCTGCGGACACGTACTTCTGATGACAAGACACTGGTAATAATTATATATATATATATGTATTTCTTACCTACAACGTGATTTTACATATACATGTATCATATAGGTGCCTGGGATTTTTTTGTTTTGCTACGTTCGGAATACAAATTTCAAATTTGCATCGAGACGAAATTTTTGTTAGTGCACCATCTGATCTTCCATCACCTTCGCAATCCATTCCGGTTCGGTCTGAGCAATTTTTTCTATTATCTGGTTAACTTGATAACACAACGATTGTATTTGTTTGTCCCAAGTTGGTAAGGTTTCACGTGCTACGAGCAAGATGACGAGATTCAACGATTTTACGCGTAGAAAAGATTTCTCACAGACAAACTCAAATACTTACTTTCAAAGTGGACGATAGAATCAATCTGATCGATATACCCATTCATTCTGCTTTCGGTGATCATTTGGCTAGCAATTTTCTCCGCTTTGGTCGGTGGAATTTCCAGCAGAGCGCCCAACTCCTCGAACGTAATATTATTATATAATTTACTAGCGGATAATAAGTTATGTTCAATGACGGCGCGATCGAGTATGGTCGATCCTAATCCGTCGATGGTGCATGCTTTTTGATGAGGTTGGAGTAAGGCTTCAAATTCCTGCAGTTCAGAGCGCCGAATGATGCGATCTAAATACATCTTTTCGAGAATCGAATAGGCTGGGAGTTGCTGGCAGCGTTCGTCCTTAAATAAAGTCGCTAACATCCGACTTCTCTGTTGTCCTGTACCGAATAACCAATTCGTCAGTGACCACGTGAGACATTCGAATTTAACGTAATTAAGCGACAAAACTTACCGGCGGAAGCTAGTACTGTACAAATTAATGCGTTCCTAAGAGCGGTCATACGTTCATCTTCGTGTATTATAGATCTATAAGACAATTCGTTGTACCTTTGAGCCGCTTCTATAAACTTCCTTCTGTAATCTAAGACCCTTGCATAACAAACTTTATAGTAGATTTGCAATTGTTCGTTTTTAGATTCTGCCTGAAATTTGGACAAATGCGTTGTAGCGTGTTCGGAAATAATTCGTGAAATAAATTAATGTGTGATCAAGGAAGGATACCTGCAGTAAGGATGCTCGATTTATAAAAGCTTCAGCTTGTACTGGATCATCATCTTCCAGGTATAGTCGGGCAATTTTAAGATATGTTTCTAATTTGTAATCAACTGTGTATTGCCTGAAAAATAAATTATCATAATATATGTTGTTGGCGGAATACTAAATGGTAAAAGTTTTATGATACGGACATACACAATATGTAGAAGAGCTAAAACTTACTTTTGACCAGTTTCTAGTGGTATGCCAACTAAAACATTTGCTGCTTCTCTCCAATTCTGATGATGCTCATAAATATCAGCTAAATGTTGCCTTATACTAGCTACTTGTTCTTCAAAAGAAATAACACGTGGTTGGACCTACAAAAATTGAACATATTGTTGGAAATAGATTTAACATATTCAATTCGTAAGAATAAATATGTATATACCTTATCTAACGTATAATGTGAAACAGCTTTTGATATTTCATCGGGTAAAAACATCAAGCGCGTGCTCACATCTGTTAAGACTTGTCTTGAAATTACAAGGCTTACGTTTTCATTGACAACTATAAACAAGAATATAACACATTTTTAGACCTTTGCCATAGTAAACTCTGATAAGACATATGTTTTAAATACATAAAGTAACGATACGGCAAAAAATAGATTATATTTGATGTGTTCCGGTGAAATTTTCTACACACCAAGATTTAAAAAATATATTTCCTAATATCTTCTAAACACAACAAATGTATTATTCTTAGTACTAAATGCTACATTTCTGTTTTCTTCCAGACACCATACATTGTATTTGTATTACATGCACAACAATGTATGCGCATTTGAAAAGAACAGTAAATAAACTCATATTAAATAATTGCAAGTATTAACAGGGAAATAATGTACATCGCACAAACTAATATCTGAAATCGTAAACGTACTTGCTTCAATGAAGATCTTCAAAGCATCAACGAGTTCCTCGCTGGAGGACGACACTATTGCATCCAAAATCGAACGATACCTGGAAGAATCGGCATTTACTTGGTGCGAACGGAGAGATGACGGAAACGAATTTGATACTCTACGCTTACTTTTCGGCCTGATCTTTATGAGAGCCGCCTGAATGTGCCAAATTTGTGAGCTGTTGACGTACCGTAGCCACCGTCACCACCATCTTTTCTGTCTATATGCTACAATCCTGATTGAACCACGAACGATAATTCACTTGAACGCGGTGACATTGCAAAAACATAACCGTCGCTTTAAGTCCTGGTGAATGCCACCTGAGGGCATCGCAAATTTCTCAACCAGATTCGACTCCTTATGGCAGTGTCACAATGAACGCGTACTCGCGATAATTACCGACGTACCGTATGCGCATAACTTAAAAATAACATTTTCTCTTATTGTTGTCACCTTACTTATATGCAACCGACCACTTAATTTCCTTCATTCGATAGTCAAGAATTCCTTGATAAGCGACGTCGGATTTGGTGGTTTTTAAAATTTGATGTGACGCAGGTAGTGATCAATTTTTTTTTGGTCGTGTTTAGGAATGAAAATATCATGGCGGCCATTAGTGGCGCAAGGATAATATTCCGCGCGCAATCTCTGCTCAGTCATTGGCCGTCTTCGGTTGTTTCTCCAGTGTGATTGGACTGTGTCGGCACGGAATGCGGCGAAAGAAAAGTAGAGGTAACGAATCTGTTGAAAGGAGTTAAGATCTTACCTTCGGTAGTAGATTGGAATACGTGTTCGATTGTTTCTTCGACATAATCGTACGTCTGTTAGACAGCGCACGCTTCAATAGACCTTGTTATTCCATAAAATGCGTTTTTCACTCACTCGGAATTAACTATCTCTATATTTGTACTGGTAGGTGGAATCATTTACATATCTTAAGCTCTCAGCCAACCACACTTTGATACGACACACTTCTACCGACAACTTCACGCGCATCAATCAATGTCGAAAAAGCTGCCATACGCGCATTGTCCAAACTTACCCATTGCCATTGAAACGTTCTACGTGATAAGCGTCCGTGGAATACGAACGAAATCGAATTATCGTCGTTCATTTGTAACCTCGACTCGGACTGTATTGCGTTTAAAATGTTAAACTTTTTGGAACGCCTGCTTTTTTATTGGTCCGAGAGGGCGCTTTCGGGCTGACGTGTTTTTAGCCGCGGAAGAGCAAAAATGGCGAAATCGAAATTTGCAAAGTGCGCGAAAACATTGCTCTGACCTGGCAGTACGTTCGACTGATAAAGCCGACACTGATCCGCGGCAAATTCTATACCCAAAGAATTCGTTTCGCGTCGATCGCAGGAGCCTCGTTTTCCCTTCAATTTCGAGTTTTAACCACGAAACGACCTTTGGGTCTGTTTGTACACAGCGGTGCGTAGTGCACTGTGGGACAGCAATGGTGGGCGCGTGATTTTGAACAAATTCGAGATATTAGGAGGACACACAGGTATGTTCCATGTATTGCGGGAGTTCGCGGCGGTAACGTTTAGATGGGATTTAACGGGTACGACAACACGTTTGCGCCGAGCACGAGGGTTTTTATTATAAATAAAATGCATTGCGAGGCACGCCCCCACCCAGTACTGTACGCACCTGATACGAACCGACGGGTTTTAGGTTAAGTTCAATTTTGTGCATTTAAAGTGGTAGTTCGTTCGAGAATTTCGACCTGTTCGCGACGTGAACACGTTACATGTCCGACAGTTGCTGAGGTGCTTACGTTCTGCGCCTGCAGGCCCGTGTAAGTGCATTAAATCCATGTACAATTTCTGTATACGGAAAATGGCGCGTTCGTGCAATAAATGGCGCTAATGTTCCCGAGCAGTCTATCCTTCGAATTTTCACTGATTATTCAAATTTTATTGTTTCCAATTTTTAAATGTCGAAAGTCTGTCCGTTACTCGCATTGTCGTGCACGCTAGCGCGTAGTCCCGTTCGATCCTGCCAATGGTGCATGGACGTTTCCTTTCTGGGAATTTGAATTTTTGAATTTTTAAATTTTCTTCTTAATCATTAGGTTTAGTTACCATTACACAATTTGCATTAAATTTTGACACTGCAAACTAACAGTTTTCGCCAGAATCGTCGGGCTTTCCTGTGGAAATTCTCGCGAGCACTTTGATTGTCATGAAAATTTCTAACCTGCATATGATTAATATGCATATTTGGAATGTTAAGTGAAAATAACAATACATCATGGGCCCTCATGTGGATAATAATGTCTAAGCACAGTGGAGCACTTAATATTGAATGTCCGATACAATTTCAAATGTAGACCTTTTCTAAGTAAGAACATCAATGATTACTACTTGCAACCTAATAGCACATTATGCTATACCCGCGCACATGCGGATACAGACAATGCGTAGTAGAAGTTTTTCATGAACATTACCCCTCTATTTGTGGTTACGACTATTATGTCCTGTGTTTTTCTGGAATTGTGTTTCTGAACAAAACAATAGTACAATAAGTAAGCTATTTGTTGAAATTATTCCTTATAAGATAACTCGCATATCTCTCATCGGAGTTTTGATTTTCCGAGTAATAGATTCTGTAAGTCAAAGTCATCAACTTCATTAACATTTATACGTCAAGGCAATGATAGTGAAACAAAAACGTTTCTTCATGAAAGTGTATGAATAAAGAATTTGTATTGTTTGTTTAAAATAATAGTTAATATTTCATAGGTTCTGTCGCTATGTCTGCTAACAAAGGACAAAACGTTAGGGCTTTAGTGGAACCACTAGCCCTTGACTCGCGTACTCTCGGTGATGGTGATTTAAGTGCACTGAGTCTGTCACACAGTGCCGAGCAATATACATCAAACGACTTTGAAGCATTCGCAAACATTCAAGCCGAGTTAGAATGTATGCACGCAGAGGAAGTGATGACAACAGATGAAGAACACATAATAATTGAGAGAAACGTACAATCTGAGACGATCATACCTGACGTGGAAATGTCAGAAGTACATGAATCGGGTCAAACAGAGCATATTGTGTTCACAACTGCGGGTCAGAACAATCAGAACATGGTATTTCAGACAAAGCCAATGTTACAAAGAGTTCCAGTATCTGCAGTACAGGTTCTATGAAATTTCCTTATATAACTTTATACACTTGCAAACGTATTTCTGCAATTCTATAATTCTACTGTTGTTGTTGTATAGATGAAGCAAAATCTTGGCCAAACTACACAGAGTCAATCCATTATGATAGTCTCCCCTGCAAGTGGACAAGGCACCAGCCAAATTTTGAAAATTTCACATCCGGCAACAGCATCAGCCGGACAGTTACAGTCACTTGCACAAACATTAATAACAGCTAAATCAGCGGATGGCAATATAGTGCAGTTGCGATCGGCGCAGCCTAGTAAGCCTGTAATGGCAACTACTCATTCAGGGAGCATAACACTAAGCAATGTACACAATGTCAAGACCGTTCAGTCAGCAATAAAACGATCTGCGCAAGGCACTCAACAAAATAGAAATGTAATTGTCCATTGGAACACAATCATGTAGCACCAGTGATTGTTAATCAACATATTTTATGTACATATTATCTGTTTGCAGGTTTACACCAAAATGATATTAGCAGGCAGTCAAGCTCAACCTGGTCAGCAGGTTCTTATAACAACTTCTCAGAATGATAATCAGCAGACTCAGGCCATAAAGTTTCTAAGTAATAATGTCTCCAGCCAGGGTATTACCAGTCCAACAAAGACCATCACACTGGCACAGGCTCAACAAATGGGATTATTATCGACAAATAAAGTGCAGCACATCTTACCATCGTCACCGCCTAAACAAGTAAGGCTTTCTACCGCAGTACTTTATAGCCAAATTCATTATATGTCATGCACGCATTTTTGTTCTTTTAAAAGGGTATATTAGTAAATAAACTGGTACAGTCTTCGACAACTCAACCGTCAAAAGTCGCAATAGTTCCGAGCAGCTCGGTGAAGTCTCCTACAAAGATATTACCAGCTCCAGCAATTAACACCCAAGGAAAGGCGACTACAGTTTCAAATCAGCAAGCAGGTTTTTCAACTTCCAAATCGACTGTTCAACAGAGCCCACAGAAAGTTATTATTAGACAGGTTGGTTTAACGCGCCACTCATTTTTCCAACAAATCCAAAGTGTTCAGACTAACTGTTACTTTTATTTCAAACTTTCCTACAATATTTAATATTTTTTCAGAGCTCCTTGAAACCGGGAACTGTTCTGGGTAGTGGGCAGGTTATCAGAATACCTGCTAATCAGAATATAGTAACAGGCTCAAACCAAGTACATCAGATTCAGATGCCTGGCAGACAAGTACTACACCTTTTATAAAACATATAATTGTTCTATGATGCGTTCGCTATTGTTGCGTTTGGATACATTATTTCGATATTCTTTTTCATGCTGGTATTTGGTTCTCAGGTGCAATATGTCAGATTGGTCAGTACCCCATCTTCTGGAACCACTAACGTAGTTACAGTAGGAAAGTCGAAACAACAAACAACCCTTCAGACTGTAGGAGTGAGTCAAAAGATTGGAGGACAACAGCAAATCGTTAAGGTAGATAATCATAGTTATAAATTAAGACTTGATTGGATAGATTGTTAATATTTTTCCAAACTCAATGTTTCGTTTACGTAGGTTGTACCGCTTAATACTGGTACCCAGTCATTGAGAACCGTTGCACCCAAGGCGACGATATCCGGAAGTAGTCAAAGATTACTTATTCCGGCTACTGCTACTGTGGGCAATCAATCTAAAGGTGCCGTTGCCATACCAGCGTCCGCTTTGACTCAGCTTGCATCTGGCCAAGCTGTCCTTTCGACTAATTCAAATGTGGGCAATATCGTAGTCCTACCAGCCCAGTACATTCAACAACAGGTAGTTATATTAATACTGACAAAACCTGGAATATTCTCAACACATTTAATATTACACAAGTGTTAGATTCAATGTATAACTGATATATTCGTATTCGTAAAGCATACTGATGATGTAAAGGTAAAAACGCAGCAGTCCACTCCAAGCTTATTGGGAAGTGCTCAAAGTTTGCAAACTTCAAGTAGCAATTTGTCGAGTGGGTCGATCATTGAAAGCAAGAGCTCTCAAAGATCATATGCTAATGTCGAGCCAAATGGTATAAGGCCTAGAAAGCCATGCAACTGTACGAAATCACAATGCTTGAAATTGTAAGTACATTCTTACCATTTGTGTAAGTATATATTTTACTAGTTACACGATAAAGTCTGAAACATGAGTTCTTGTTTTTGTTTTCTGCTAAGTTCTACTCTATTTTGTTCACGATTCAGTCGACGCAGGTGTATAACTACAGTAGGCATTGATTTACTGCTTCGCTTATGTTTATGTAAAAACTGACAATCTATCAATCTCCTCGAGAAACACCACTGAATAGAAAGCATTTACTTAAAACTGAATATTATCATTAAGTACGCAATTAACGTCAGTCCAATAAGCGGTTATATAAAACAAATTGTTACAAACATAATAAGCCTATATTCCATAACTATCATCAGTACGAGGTGTGAATGTGATTGATTACAGGTACTGCGATTGTTTTGCAAATGGAGAATTTTGTCACATGTGTAACTGTAATAATTGCTCGAATAACTTGGGAAACGAAGAAGAAAGACAGAAGGCCATCAAGTCTTGCTTAGAGCGCAATCCCAATGCATTTCGTCCGAAAATTGGTAAAGGCCGCGAAACAGGCGACGATATACGAAGACATAATAAAGGATGTAACTGCAAACGTAGCGGTTGCTTGAAAAATTATTGCGAATGCTACGAGGTACGAAAAATGTTACGCACACACGAACCCATAAGTAACGCCCCTGGTCAAGGTTCTAATACCTGTGATTACTTAAAATCGATTTATTTGCAGGCGAAAATTCCGTGTTCCGCAAACTGCAAATGCATAGGATGTCGAAACGTCGAAGAACCGAATTTGGAGAAAAAATCGTTGAAAGTGTTAGCCGAAGCGGCTGAAGTAAGAACAACTCCGCTTACTTTAAACAAGGCAAAACTACAACTCTCTGAAATGGCATTTAGACCACCTGCGGCATCGAATGCCGGCGCGAGGTACGTGCAAAGGTGATGAATCTTTTTACTTTATATTGAATGGTACTTTATAAACGAAATATATCGTTCTTCATCATACCTTGAATTCTGCAGGCAACCATTTAACTTCCTAACTGACAAGGTAGTGGAAATAACATGTCAATGCCTAATGGCACAAGCGGACGACGCCGAGCGTAATATGTTTGACGACGAGACATCGCAGCGACTCATAATCGAAGAATTCGGCCGTTGTCTGAAGGAGATCATCGAGTCTGCCCACAAAGCGGAAGCTACCTAGCAGGTGCGTTTTGACGAGACTTGCTCCACTCGATTGTTACAAACGTATTTGAAAACTGCTAAACTGAAAACAGTGATTGTCAGTACCTTTTAAAGAATAGAGAAACACCTAACAATTGGATATCGAAAATTATGATGAATGAAAACAGAAAAGACGTTACATACCAAAGAGAGCGATAAAAATAATCTAGCACTAACATCGTATATTCAAGCAGCTATCACCATAATGTTGTCGATGAAATTTTATAAATGTCAGAATGATCGGGCTTCTAAAATAACACATTTTACTCGCCAATATTTATGCATCACGTCGTTTGGCGGAATTTCGGTTATATGTAAACCGAGATTTGGAAACTAAGTCTATTTTCGAAATTTGTTGTGACACCTGTTGGTAACGTGGGTTAACAGAGTAAGGTGAGTTACGGTTTGGCAGTTGTAAGTCTGACACGGAAATAAATTGTATAGTTTAATAAGTTCCTCAAAATTGTTATAAAGCATTTGTACATATGATAAACGTTAATGAGAAGAAGTAGCATTATATCGCCTCTGTGTGGAGAACGCAACTTGTATAAAATATGAAAAATGAGTTCTACATTGTGTGAATTAGATTTCCCTTGTTTATTCGATCTTGATAATACGTGTATTGGAAAAAAATGTTTGCTTTTGAAATACGTTATGTTTGTACTTAAAAAAAAGAGTTACGTTTTAATATATTTACGATGAACGACATGAGGTATATGTTGCATGTACAAAATGAGGAAATGGACTAAATAATAGAAAGGGGATACGGTTCGACTACTGATCTTTCTTACTTAATCCAGTTGGATGACGATATATACGTTTACAGCAGAATTTGGTTTCCGAATCAAATGTTTACATATTAGGAGATATGTAGTGTCAAGTGAACATCATTCATATTTTGTGCTTGTCTAGCAGCCTTAGTACGAAGCAGTAGAATGTCAGTGATAAAGTTCGAGTCTTACTATTCTGCGCTAACGATGTCAATTCTGAAAATCATTTCTTTTTGCTGCGATATTTTGAGTGCTTGGCTTACCCGCCTACTGATCGCCGTAATTCTAAAGTTGTTCAGACGAAGAAAAGTTCTACAATGACATCTATGTAAATGAGTGTCTCAGAGACGTCAAATGAATAGTTTTCGGGACTTTATTAGGTTTCGTGCTATACCGGCACTACCGATTAAACCTTAGAAGTCTTCATCATTATCTGTATAAGTCTTCATTCCATTATCTATCGGACTGTCTGCCATGAGGAAGCCAACCAACGTAGATAATAATATACATTTATTAATTGAACAAACGTAAATTGGCTAAGCAACGTTATTTCATATTGGAAAGTGCTCATAATCACAAGTACATGGCAGTAAATGTGTTAATTAGATAAAAATGAAATATCGATTGTCAAAATAATCAAAAATATTTCCCGTAGAAAATACAACGTACTTGTCTCCCTTTCAATATCTCATATTTACACTGTATTCAAACATCAGTATGTCTCTGAAACTAGTGCAGATTATCATTTTGGTTAACCAATAACGATAGTAATCCCTAATATTGTGACGACGGAACACTATTGGTAAAGATATTATTTTATCGAAACGGTAGCACAGAGGCATCAACATTCTTCATTATGTGCACAAAAAACTCATCATCACCACGGTAATCGTTATTACGCATCTGCCAATAGGTATAGTAATGTCATAATTTATATCGTAGGAAATTAATATAAAACAAAAATGAAGTTTATATATATATAGATTATTAGGATATGGACAAATGTAATATAGGTACAAAATACAAATATATATATTATATACTCACAGAGTTCTTACTTAGAAAAAAAGAACATAACATATATTTTAAGTACGCAAATTGTACAGGAGTCTAACATGCGGAATCATTAATTGGATGAGTTGAGGGAATTATTACCATATATACGAATATATATACATATATCTCATTGTACTTTACGTTTGTGTTGGTGATGCCTCTTGCAAGATATTTAGAGGGATATGTCAATGCACACGGCAACGGTCGCTGTATCAGTTAAGGATTTGACATAAAGAATTATTAAAGCATTCAATTGTAACATCTTTCTATCAGATACCGTAGTAGGTGAGTATAACGCTGCTATTATACGTAGATAAGACTTTTTTTTGTTTCCAATAGTACACTTTTAGGTTTATTTTCTGTACATAGAGTAAAAAGAAAAAAATCTGATATCACAGAGAACGATAATTTATTGCTTTACCTAATAAAAGTTTATTTATCTAATTAACCGATAAACATGTTTCATCTTCTATGTAATTTGTAGTGAAAAGAACATTAACCCGCTTATAAATTCGAGTACGATGTAAATAATAGGATGATATATAAGAGACTAAATGTCACTATCTCGCATCTCATTTGATATCAGGTTTTTGATAAGAATAGACATTAAATCGATTTGGGTGTTTGTATAAGGAAAATGTTTATGTATATACATGTAAAATGCATGTACCTTCTAATAAAATTTATGTTCAACAATTACGCGCGTTTTATTGAGACTCGTGATGACGTCGCTGCACAAACGGTGAACATCATGTTACATTCCTTATAGTGTTGGACAGAGTGACTAACGTTTATTTAAAACTTAATAACTTTGTGTTTAGTCAACTTTCCACCCTGATCCTTCGGTTTCTGTGCCGCCTCTTCTTCCAAACATTCCAACGTATTGTCAGCAATTTTATCTACAGTGACAGTGGCTTCCTCTTTTTCCTTAGCCAAGTCCGGACAATCCTTCTTCAAATGTGTCACGTCTCCGCATACTTTACATGCACCTCCTTGGGGATAAATACCTTTCGGATTGTCCGGGCATTGCTTCGCAATGTGTCCCTGTTCCCGACAAATGAAACATGTCGCAAACCCGAATTCCATTTTTTTCACCACTTTACATTCAAAATGCGTATGTTCTGTCGAACCGCACTTGAAGCAAATTCCTGTGCCGGATTGCTCGTTGGCGAGTTCTGGGCAGTCTGACAAATTGTGACCTGACTTGCGACAATGGAAGCAGACAAATTTCCTAACGCGCGCCAATGCTTTCTCGGACTTTCGTCTTTCCAGCTTCATGGCCGCGTCGATTTCCGACTTCGGAATGCCTACAAAAGAAGAATTGATTAATGAACTGAGGAATGTATATTTTGATAGAGGTATTAATGTAATTAAGAATACGAAAATTATAGGCTTTAAATAGTCATGTATATCAAGATTATAAATAGGTGTTTTGTTAAAAGAAGTACCTTTTCTATATGCCTACCTTTCATAACCATTGTTTGCCTCAATTCTTTTAATCTCTCAGCATCTTCCTTTCTGACAGGAAATCCATCATACTTCACAATTTCTACTTCTATGCCGTTAATCACCATTTTTACAGCGCCATCATCAGGTTTTCTTCGTTTATGCTCCTTATCATCTCTTACTTTTGCCAGCTTTCGCTTAACAGTCCCATTTTGTGGTGGCATCTGTCTTCTTTTCAAGTTGTCCTGATTATTTGGTCTATCATTAGTTTTGTTGAAAAAATTTGTATTTTGTGTTATTTGAGAATGTTCAGGAGGTTGTCCATCTTCCGTAGATACCTTGTCATTGTGTTTTATAAGTTTATTGGGCAGACCATTATTTAAGTTTTCATTCTTTCGTCTTAACCTACGTTTTTGACTTTTACTTAGAATTACAGCATTATCAGAATTATTGATTTCACCACCAGCATTGCTTTCTTTTTTTTCTGGTACATTAACATTCTTTACGCTGTTTCCTTTCTTCATTTTAGATTTTAAAGCTGTTTTCTTGCCATCATTAGAACCTTTACCTATTCCTTCTTGAACAGCATCTGTGTCCATCATCTCGACGACAGTGCCACCTCTATTTTGACCAGCCTTATTCTTAGATTGTGTAGGTGTTTCATTTAAGCTAATATCTGAATTTGAATTTACACTCTCATTTAGTACATCAGTAGATCGTTTGGACTTCACATTCTGTTTGGAACTTTCTGCCTTTTGCTTCTTATGTTTTAACACTTTATTTTGGGCTTCCTTCTTCTTACGCGGCACATCTTCAAACTTTGCCCAATTACCAGACACTTTCCCAGCAGAGCTAGATTGCTCCTGTGCTTCTGCTTCTTTTAACAATTCTTTGGCAGACTTAGGTTTCTCTTTAGTGTCCCCTTCTCTGGATGGAGTCTCAACGAGTTGCTGTTTCATAACATGCCATGGTGTTGCTTCGTTTGGCAAGCGTTCGTTTGATGCCTTTGAACCTTTTGCTCTAGCAAATCGCGTCATTCTTTAACAGAATAAACAAAAATATGTAAAGATTGCACTTACCACGGGTCTTAGAACATAGATATAATAGTAGTTTTAATAATATTGTAATGTTATGAAATCCAAAAAGTGTGCCTGCAAAGATATAAACCATGATAAAATTATTATACCTTCTAACGTATTTTTTTTGTAATAAAACAAGGTTAGTCTAACAGACACTTGTACGTATGTTTAAAGAATTCTAAACTTGTTATTATTATAAACAATCCGTTGTTAACGGTGCCTATCTTAACCTAACTGTGTTTGCCCACGTGTACCTCTATATAAACACAGCTGATACAGCGAACTGTGCCCATGCGCAGGGAACTGTGCCCAGTTGCACGTGGTTTGCGTTGACGTTACTTTGTTCGGCGGAATACTTATTATGCGCGTATAATTGATCGACAGAATACTTATAGTACTAATAAGACAGTTTTATAATGTGATGTTCCGTTTGTTTTGAAGTAGCAAAACTTGCAATTATCTAGTATCAGCACATTTCACATATGTTTGAATTTCCCGCCATATTTGAAACACTAAGGTACGGTGGTGCCACCCAAAGCGGAGAAATGCTCAAACTACTCGTTGGACACCCGTCGGTAATCTGAATAATGAGCTAAATCTTCTCTTACCGACGGGTGTCCATTGATTAGTTTGAGCATTTCTCCGCTAAGGGTAGAGCCACCGTACCTAAGACATTAAAATATGGCGGGAAATTCGAAAGTATTCAAGAGAAATTTATTATTAACATCATATTTTTATTAGAAGATTGAATGGGCCCTTTAAATTTATTTCTACGTATGTATTTAGATGCATTTTAGGTCTCAATTATGGTGAAAAAACTGTGGACGTACAACTCAAGTCGTCACGCCGACGTGCATTTCGTCCATGACGCATGTTCTTTCAGAAGTGCGGTTTATTGTTGCGTTATTGTTACCAGCATATTCCCGAAATTTTGACACTCACAGGAATTCCGGAAGAGTAAGTATCGGAAACATGGAAATAAATATATGAATGGACCTGGCGACAAACTGGAGCAGATGCTGCCAAAGCGATATTTACTCCGAAATTTTTATACTGTGTGCAAGCATAATTTTCAGGTAAATTCTAATAGTGTTTCTGACAAATACGTTTTAATGATTTCAATATTCCATTTTGATAGCCCTGCATGATAACAATTAACTTCGTATGTTTCCAGAACAATTAAAATATGCGCGACTCCGGCTACCAAAATGGCGATTTAGGTACTCCCGCATCAACGGTGGTGCCGGTGTCTTCTACCGTGTCATATTATTCGAAAGCATTGCTCCTCCGTTACATTTACCGAAAACTTCATTAATTGCTTCGATATATTCATGTTTTGCAGAAAACAAAAGGATCGCTGAGACCGAAATTTATTCGGGCAGCTCTAGAAATGAAATATCCGACGCACCTATAAATCTGTTCAAACCTCAGGATTGCCAACATAATCCCGACAAACATCTACGTACGCGCTTATTTTTTTCGATCAAATGGAATTATTGCCGGATGATCGTCCGGAGATTCATTGATATTATGATTTTTGTTATTAATCGACAACGTCCATAGACGCGTCTCGTTCGTTTCACGGTAACGTTACCGTGCGTATAAACGGTACTAGGTTGAGCGTGCGAACATGTACACCATGTCCTCTTACGGCACGTGAGTAAAATACGATCAAGTATACAGTGAGTTCTGTAGGTCACTATAACCTCAAAAGAAAACGTACGGCATTATGTACAATCAATTCGTGAAACGTAGCCTTTGAGAGCGTAGCGTGTAGCCGGGAGAAAATTGCGCGACTACGGACCGTTTAAAGCGGGGCAGCCGCCGAAACATGGCAACGACGAAAATATTGTTACGAGCGAATGTCGTCGCAAGATTCACCGGAGTGAGAGTAAGTTATGCCCGCAACCGAGTGATCGTTATTCAATTCTGTTCTGTGCGCTTCAAGGTAGATCCATAATGCATGTCTTCTGTTTATGACACGGATCGATCGACCTACTTTTGTTTTTTTCCAATTTTTGCTCACAATCAGCCACGAATCATCTGGATGGACGATCGATTCGTCTCGCGTTAATTCGATTGTTAGCAACCACGATCAGACGACGATAAATTATTTAAACTTTGAGCCTATCGTCCGTTCCGACGATTGCATGCCGATCGGTCGCGTTACAATTTCGAATCGCTGCATGAGCGTGCCGATGACGTTGTTTTCTTTAATTTTGACGTGACGGCCACATAGAACGCTAGCGTTCGATGAGTATTGATATTTGTAATGGCATTGTTTTCATTCGTAATTATGCGTTTCCGTCGATTGTGAGTCCCGTGGAAGGTAATGTTGGCAGGCTTAATTTTTATGCCTGTGCTGGTTTCACAAGTCCTCGCGAATAGATGTGAACTTTACGAATTATACCTGAATGAACATTGCATTGTTATCTATTCCGTTTCTTGCTATTTTATGTGATAAATAGAGTATGAGTGACGGTGGTGGCACATGACTTGGTTCATTTGGCCAGTGGTATAAAAATATACGTATTATGTCTTCATAGCACCAAGGTGGGTGTATTTTTATATCTGCCTCACAAGTGCAAGGTTTCTGTGTAGCCAATGGCATGCTCTAAAAATAATAGACAGTGAATGTCACATGTTTTTGAACAAAGAGAAGAAATGCATATTTTTTTTGTCATGTATTAGTACTGTATTTTATTGACACTTTATTGACACTGACATAATAACATAATAATTATAAGAAGTAATAATAAAAAAAGAGTATATTTTAGGATATGAATTTATTGTTTACAAAAGAGTAGAAAGTTAGGAATATAAATATTTTGTCTATTTTGTTATGTGCAATATGGGTTATATGATGTGTTGTCACTATAAATATTTATTTTTGGCATTGAGAGATACATGTTACAAATGTTGTGGTTTAATACGTTGTTTTTTATAACTTAAAAATGTAGGAATAATGTTTTTTAATTTATCATTTCTTTCTTTTTTGGTTTCAGCATTTAAGTTTAAAACCAAGGTTTGGTCTCCTTTTTGATATCGATGGGGTTATAGTTCGTGGTAAAAATGTTCTTCCACCAGTTCCGAAATCCTTTAAGAAGCTCCAAGGGGAAAATGGAAAATTTCGTGTTCCAACCGTGTTTGTCACAAACAGTGGCAATGCATTGCGCAGCCAGAAAGCGAAAGATCTCTCAAACTGGATTGGCACTGAAGTGTTAGAGTCTCAGGTCATCATGGCTCATTCTCCGCTGAAAATGTTTGATCAGCTTCACAATAAGCAAGTGCTCATATCCGGACAGGGGCCAGTCAAAGAAATTGCCCAGGAGCTAGGTTTCACCAAGACGATACTTATCGAAGAGCTAGTGGCAAATTTTCCCTCACTCGACTATGTCAACCTGAAGAAGAGGAATTCGACATGCGGGCCAGTCGATCCAAATTTCCCAAGAATAGAGGGTATTGTCCTGTTTAGCGAACCACAAAACTGGGAGACACCATTGCAGCTGATTGTAGACCTACTGATGACAAATGGTATGCCGGTAGAAATGCCGAATGCCATGCCTTATCCGCACATTCCAATTTTGGCATGCAATATGGATCTATTGTGGGTATCCGAGGCGCCAATTCCTCGATACGGTCACGGTGCTTTTCTGTCGTGCCTTGAAACGTTATACAAGAAGGTCACCGGCAAGGACATGCAGTACACTGCTCTAGTCGGGAAACCTAGTGAGATCACGTACTATCATGCCAATCACATGCTAATGGAGCACGCCAAGACTATAGGAATAACTCATAACGTCGACACCATCTATGCTATCGGGTAAATTTCATTTAACGTACAGTACGCACTATCGGAATCACGCTGGGCGGCAATGTCATAGGCGTGATTGAACAATACAGGGAAACCTAACATATGTATGCGTAATTGTGCAATACTTCATGTGCACGTGCAAACTAAATATACCTCTTCCACAGGGATAATATTAACACGGACGTCTTCGGAGCAAATCTGTATGATAAATATTTGTGTCGTTACGAGAGTGGACGCGGCACAAAAACTCGATGTCTCGAAAAATTGCTCGGCGGCAAGGTGATGAGCCCGAGCGCGAAGGCGTGTATCAGTATTTTAGTCGAGACCGGTGTACATCAGCGTGACTCCGAGTTCGTACCGGACCACACCCCGAGGGACTTTCTGCCGGTTGAAGATGGTCTATGCAAACCAGCCTTCGTCGTTGAAGACGTCGGTAAGGCTATTAGTCTCGCCTTCAAGGAGGAGAAGTTTGATTAAGCGAATGTATCAAAGCGCGTTGTTAGCTTTGGCGTGTTCATTTTCTCTACGTTTTATGAAGGGAGCGAGAAAACATTAGATGTATGACTTCATTAACGTAAGTATCGTATCAATTAATCATTATAGAGTATGGTCCTTCATTGAAGGCGTTGTTCCAAAGCAATTTTCTGCAGGATTAATAACAAAAAAGAGGCTGCATATGAACAGACAGGCACAATGTTTATGCTCGTTGTGCTTATAGTTTGTGACATGCGTACACTGGCAAGTCACTCGAGCAGCGGTTGTTGCACGTTAATCGGTAACGTGCATTGTTTAATGTTAGAACGTCGGAGACACGAGATGGCGATAAATTAGTAATATAGGCGGTGAAAACATCCAGTTACGTACATTACTTGTACGAAAGAATTAGAAATGATCTGTTAACCGACACCGTCAAGCGCGCAAGATTTTATTAATTTATAGAAATAACAATATCCGGGAGAGTACTCAGTCGCTCCGTAACATAGATACTGACGCAGACTACGTTGTAGGCATAAAAGAGTTTTGTCGGATCTTTTAGCGAATTGTAGTTATTGAAGCATAACTTTTATATAGGCTATTTTACACATACTGTCCTGCCGTAATTATACAAAAAGGTGCGCCCCTTATTTCATAACATTTTGCAACATGCTTTTTTGAGATAAGAAGATGGTGCCGTAGTTGCCTAGTAAATAAATTTACGTACAGTTCATACAGAAGACTTGCCATAATCTATGGACAGCCGTACGTGTAGATCAGGGATGGGCAAACTTTCCTTTCTGCGCGTCGGTGTCAAAAATCTCAGATCTCAGCTATGAACCGGGCCGCTACCTAAGACCTACGTCAAATAACGAGTTCCACAATAAAAATTAAATTAATAAATTGACTAAATAAAATTTACACGTTGGCAGACATGTAAAATGTCCGCACGCCATAATTTGCCCACCTCTGGTTTAGATTAAGCAATGCAAAATTATCATAGTCATACGTAGTGCTTTGTTACTAGGTTGGTAGACGTCATTCGGGATGTCTGTGTCTCAGGATCCATAGCAAGGCATACATTGTTCAAAATAGTTATCTCTGCATCGATACAGATCTAGTCCTATGAAGCAGTTATCTATCACGCGTCACTTAAGTTTCCTTTTCCATAGCCCGTACGGTCGAAAATTGTACATAAATAATGCTACCATATTTTCTATTGATCAATCTATATAAGGGTCGTAAGAGTCAAGTTGCTTTTCGAGGTGCGATACGTTTGAGGGGGCAGAGCTTATATACTTCAGTACTATGGATGAAAGACAGTGAGAAAGTACTCTTACTTGTTACCTTTGTTTCAACCGTTTTTAAAAAGAATCTGTATCAGCAAAACAGTTCTGAACAGTCTCTCGATGTGCTGTGAGTGCAATTTAAAGGGTAAAAGCGCACATTGTATATTGTACTTACCCTTGCACAGTGTAGTGAGCGAAGAGTACGACAACGTATGCATATATACATAGCTGTATACATAGAGATGTGTTTGTCAATTGAAAGACTGACCTTCTAGTTAGAATCGGCTCATTGCCCGTTCGTTTCGAACTACACCCGGCTTTTGACTCGTTCTAACTGATGAGAGAAAACACATATGTCGGTCGAAGTCGTAACGATTTATGAAACTTTAGCTAGAAATCTCTCTGTTGATAGTAATACTGTAGATAGTGAGGATATTACGCGCATATTATTATATGTGTAGAGTGTTGCCCGTCGAAAGCAATACAAATTGTTTCCTAGCTATGATTATTGCGTTGTACGAACTTTTTTCGTATATAGGAAGAGCCTGTGACTTTTATGGAGCAAATTAGAATCTATTTTATTAAACGCTACTTCTATTCATTACAACCTCTACTCTCCTCCACCTCGATCCTCTATGAAAGCCACAGGACGCGTATTATCGAATAGTTTTTTTTCGTACATGTTTATACACATAGGTATCAAGATGGGGGACGTTCGAGTTTTATAAATAATTTTTCCAATTCCCAACAACGATTGCTCAAAACAACGGGAACATATCAGATCATATCTAGTCTACTTATGTTGAGTGCAACTCATTGTCAGTGAAAGAGAATTGCCATTTTTAGTCGAAGTTACCGATGATAGCATATTACATAATTGAAGTTACCAATAGATTCAATAGATTATCATGCAAATTGACGGAGTATGGAACGGTTTTTTGACGATTTTAATGACAAACGAGTGTTATCATTGTGCTACCAAGTTATGATATTATTGTACATTAACTTGTATAATAAAATTATACATATTGTTTTCATCCAACCGATTATGACGTTGACGCAGGTTGGTTTGGTTTTTCGTCAAAAAACATCTAATACGCAGTTATGGAACGTACTTCCATATTTTATGCTCTAGAAAGAGTTCTTAATACGTATGAAATTCAAATTTTATGTGGATGCATAAATCGGAAAACATTGTTACGTTTTGATCTTATTTTTTCGTATCTAAGATATGAAAGTAATTATATTTATATCATAAGATGCAACAAAATATATGCACATATTTTGCTAAGAGACAGCCTATCCTTATTATACAGTACTGTAATAACAATGGAGTTTTCATAAGGAATCTTTTATTTTCGGCAAGTTTACGGTAAATTAACGAAATTCAATAATATCTGTTAATATAAGAATTATCGAACAATTGTTAATAACTACTTGCTGTAATTTTTAAACTCTCATTTATCGTTTACCGATTATTGACAGACAAAGAAACAGTAGACAGTAACAACCATAGAATTGTTAAAAGCCGTACAAAGCGCTGGCGAGCACATCACAAGATGAATCAAAAGTAGCAATAATAAGAAGTCTGGATCTCATGACCCGCGAGTTAAGCCGTCAATTGTTCGATGAAATAATTTGATTGTAATCAATCTGTCAGCGCACTAAGTAAGTCTCGTCATAAGGGCCCACGACGTGTTTTAATGTCGGGCCAGTCATCGACCTGGAACCCGAAAAATTCGTCGTCGAAACGGGCATTAGTGACAATGAGACGTCGTTATGTAGTCATTAATTATGCCGCAACAGCATAACATATTTTCCGAGTTATCTCTATTAAACGATCGAATGATCGTGAGAATAATCAATCGCAATAAAATTAGGTGAAAACTTACCGAGTGCCAGCAAACCTCGTAAAAACTATTGAAGTCTCGTTGCAGACGACAAAATGGTTTCTAACTTCACAGAGGGGATGCATAGCTATTCTTTTTCTACGTGGATCTCGTCAGGAACATAATCGTAATTTTAATAACAGTTCAACAGTCGTCAAACATCCGCAGAGTAACGTAGACGTAGGGTAGGTATTTAATAGTAGGAAGATTAATTTTCTAATTACCTCAGCCGTATCATTTACCACCGTTCATTATCTAATCATTGTAACGCAGTCTGCCTTTAATTATCTGAAAGTGACACTGCCATGAAATTATAGGCATGGTCTTTTTATTACTCGTACTAGCGACAAACTTTACCTCGTTCCGCCTCATAAGTATACCCAGACCCTCACCTCACGATTTTCATTTTGCAACTCTCACGGTACTCTATACGCATCGTGCATTCGTAGTTCTATTCGTGTACTTGCGGCATTAGTTAGCTTGGGATATGAGGCACAAATGAAACCACAAGGTCAATTACGTTAGGCCGTGAATTAACGAACTCGCAAATTAAGCTCGTTCGTCCATAAAACAAACGCGGCCACTTCGACCAATTATTAATATCGAAGAAAATCCGTTTCATCGGTCAGATTTTACGCACGTCAGGGCCCATGCTCCAAGAATCTCGCCAGTGGAGAAGTAAAGATCGTATTAAGATCGCAAACATTGAGGAATACTTAAACATTGCGAGGATAATTTTGCTTTGACAAACACAAACAATTCGACGAAGGAAAAGCGTTTGGACCCCTTTTTATGATTGCGTCTCATTGATTCGTGAAAGTTTACATCGCGTGCCGGCACTTTCGTTACACGTGAACGTTTCACCATTCACTGATCGATGATGTTTGTGTTGAAGGGTAATATTAGCTCGACAGTGGGTCGTACCCAGCCGGACAGACGTGTGATCGGTGTCTTTTTTAGCTATTCTACAAATTATATTAAGTAGCCAATGATGTCGAACGACCGGACATGGTCTGTCTACTACGTGCCTGCCGCATTACATACGTAAATGTCTCGTCACTTTTCCTAATATTCTGATTGAGCAGCTGAAACGTTACACATCATTATTCGAACTAACATAATGCGGGATGTTGCAATGAAACGCGCGACACAGTCTTGTGCAATAAATCACATGTATTGTGTGGAATGAAATAATTTACGAAATATATTACAAAGACAACTTATATGTACAGTTACCGTAATTCCCTCGAAACTTCTCGTTGCTTGCACGAAACATGCAGCGTGTTTCAACGAGGTTCCCATCGCCTTCTATCCTCCGCCTCTTAACCGACAATATACTGGACTCTTGAGAACGTCAAACATCTCTGACTCACCCGCTCGAGCACTATAAACAGGAGACTCATTCGATATTCCGACTTCCATCGGCACTCGACTCGCCGCGAAAATAGGACAAGCTACGTTCTACAGAAGCCCATTTACTCTATCTACAAACTTCACACTCCCCCTGCCTTAGACGCGCTTCCTGAAAACCATACAGTACAGCGCGGCGCAATGTCTCTGCCGCCGGCGCATCATAAAACGAGTTCACAATTACGGAATCGACCCACGATCGCAAGGTCAGAAACTTAACGGTCCTGCGTGATCGCGGCCGGGTCGGATTTCTTCCATCACTTCTCGCGAATAAACTTTCCGACGAATAAATCCGGTCGCGCTCGCGCTAAAGGAGTCAGGACACGTTCCAGCATTCGTCGGCCTTCGTCGCGTCGCGAGTCTTTCGCTTCTTCTTATCGTAGCACTCCATCGCTCGTTGCAGCCGTTCGACATACTCCTGAATCCCGTCGTCCTCGTGGAAGTCGCGCGAGTCGGACCTCGAGAGGGAGCGTTTCTGGACGAGCGCCGTTAGCATTAGCGTGATGGCAGGTATGGTCATGCCGAGGAGGAAGGTCGGGGTCATGAGATTCTTGAGGCCGTGCTTCTTGAAACCCTTGTAGAGCTCGGCCCACATGTCCTCGGGTTCCTCGTGAGGCTTGCCGAGCTTGCCGTAGAGGTGAGGCTTTATCTTGCCGGTCTTCGCGATGTAGTTGTAGTAGTGCGGATCGTAGGACTGAGCGTAGAGCTGGGAGTAATAGACGTCCTTGGATGGCGGCGGATAATCGGCTTCGGGAAACCAGGCGCTGGCGTCCTCGTAACGTAACGGTGGGTTGCTGATGGGCGGTGGTCCACGGTGAAAGCCCGGTGGTCGGGTGTAGATCACTTCTATCGGACCCTTTTGACCGTACGGAACTGTGCGGGTTACAGAAATGGGACAATGGTTCAGACGTTTATCATGCTAAGTTCGTTGGGCATGTTGTATAGAAAGTTGCTGGCATTCTGATGTTCAGGTATAAGGATGACGAATGTCATTTTAATTCCACCACTGCATCGCCATCTTTTCCGTGCACTGTACTGATACTTGAGTACGTTGTACAGAAAGTTTTGAACATTCTATTGTTAATGATGAAAACGTACGAATATTGTTTATAATTATAGCATCGTATTGTTCATTTTTTAATGTGCCTAAAGTAGCTGAGTCATTGTTCGTGCGACGTTCTTTTAAGAAGCTCCAGCTTACGGAGTCACGGGTAATTTTTTAACGACATAGAAGATGATAAGTACTATTATTCAAATAAAGCGACATGTTCCTATTTTTTCTCTAATCTACCCGAAGTAACAGACATAAAATTTCACCTGGTGGATGTGGTCCTTTGTAATACCCCGGTCCCAGCCTAGATTGTGCGTAAGAATAAGGATTCCCACGGATCCTCCTTCTGCGATAAAGCCAACCCGGTGGAGCGACAACATCGTTTCTCGTGTGAACGCCAACCGGAGACATCGGTACATAGGGTGCCTGTGGCACAATTTCTTGGCCAGGCGTCATCAACGGTGTTCCGGCAGCCACCAACGACGTTCCAGGAACGGTCGAGAGACCTTGATGATCCTGCGGACTCGCCACCTGTTGCCCAACATAACCATAACCCGGCACATGGGCCTGCAGCATTTGTTGTCGTTGATTAACAACCGGTACACTTTGCACAATTTGTTGCTGATTTATCGGCTGATTCGCATGCAACAATTGTCGCTGATCCATTTGAGGACGCGGCACCGCTTGCATCATTGGCTGTTGCCCGATCACAGGAACCATCTGATTTTGCATCATCTGATTCGGATGAACGTGCACAACCTGTCCCACGTTCTGCGGATTCCTTTGATGAACGACGCTGGTGTCGGAAAGTCGAGGTTTCACGGTACTTCGCGTCTGGCTGCTCCGAATGTAGCTGTCTAAAGAAGCGCGAGACTCCTCAGGCGTTCTGGAATTGAGGAACGTGCTCAACGCCATGTCAGCCGGATTGATCGGCTGGATCTGCTTGGGGTATATTTGAAATTGTCTCGTCGTTTCGACAGGTCGAGTTCGGTTCATCTGATTCGCCAGCGATCCCGACGCTTTCGTCGTTTGATGAACATTTTGCGCGCTAGTATCGACTGCTCGAGTTTTGTTTATCAAATTCGGCGCCGTTGTGTCATAGATCGGATATAGCTTTTGCGGAGCTTGCGAATTCCGCGTTATGTCCGTGGCCAGTTCTTGCCGAGCTGTCCGCTGCGAAAATTGCGACTCCTGGGCCGTGTAGTCTGTGTTCTCTGTCAAAGGATTCCCATCGAAGTTCAGTTGAGCGTGACCATCGCACGCCAGTCCTATCAGGACAAGTAGTATCGCTGTCCTACTCATGACTCTGAAAGATATCGAAGCAGTTGGTTAAGATCGGGAACTGGTTCCGATAACGAATTGCGTAAGATCGCGTAGCTGCATTCCGAGATTGAACTGTATTATATCTGTCCCTGAACTATGCCAGAATTATTCCGTTGGCGATAGTTGCATGAAAAGTCTTTGATTGAGACGAGTAATCGTGTATACGTACTTCGACGTAAGTCATGCTCCAAATTGTCGTTAATATGAAGCTTAAAGATTGAAGTCAGAGAGCATCGGAATGCACGAGCGTTGACGCGTGAAATCGTTAATGAATATCCATTCGCACCGGTGTAAATCGGCTAGAAAGACTTTCAGTTCGCTTTGTTTTCTCATTTTCTCCGGTCCCGTTCCACTTACAGTGCCTCGCCGCGAGGTGCTCGAGAGTGAGCGAAAAGCGTGCGCAATTGGTCAAGGGATTATATTACTTGCGGGCTCATCGTTCCAGCGCAGAAACGCATTTTTCACTTCGCCGCGCGCACGTTTTCCGTCTTATAATCGTTGGAAAACTTCATCACGGTGAAACCTAATATCGATCATTACTTTCGGTGTCATCGCTAAAACTCGTTTCTTCGAAATGAGTATTGTTTAACTGCTTTAGCTTTTCATTTGACTCATCGCCGGTATTAGACTGTATTTCAAATAATTATTCCATTACAACGACGCTCGTTATATCGTATAGCAATATAGCTTTCATTGGAATTATACGAGCACTCTTCCCGTTTTCGTGCATCCGACGTCCATATTTATAAGTGCGCGTAACACTTTCTTCGGTCAAGGCGAGTGTAACAGTGAGGAGACACATGTGGAAGTGGCCATTCAAACGCTTCGTCGCTCGACTTTGGGGTCGGAGTCGTAAAGTGCGACGTACGAGGAATATCGACGTGCAGTTTATTCAGATAATGATTTATCGCAGGCTCTATACATTCTATTAACCGCGTTCGCCGGCACAGACGTTGTTTACATGGTAATACGGCCGTAAAATTGTCAAATTCGAATTTATTGTGTTGGTGGCTGCTGGCTGGTGGAAGCTATTTCGGTGAAAATTTACACCGCGCGATCGTCAATTAGCATTTTATGCAAGTAACGTAGTAAAAGTTTCATAGCGTTCTACGATACTTATTAATCGTCGAATGTTCGAGCTATCGATGGTTTTGATACTTTGTCGAGTGACACAGGGGACAAGAAGTTTGCGCGGAACGAACGTGAAACCTGTTGGTCGTATTCAGTTCATACCAGTAGTGACGTGATAATAATGAATACAATGTTCAGCTTTCATACCGTCGCCCACTGTACGTTCAACCGTGAACCCATGCTCTTCCTATTTCTTTTATCATTCATGAACTCTATTGTATATATTGCATACCTATAGACACTAATGAACTTTCCATTACGAAGCCATAGAACTCGATGAACAATACATATTTAAGCAAAGGCTAAAACAGAAGTGTATACATCAAAAGTGACATCGGTACATAATGTACCGCGACTATTTACTAGAAAATTGTACATATACACGTACGATGTTTACTGTATCTACGTATTTTTCATGCCAATGATGAGAAAAACAGGTCGAAAAAGGCTTGAAGCCCAATTTGTAATGCGGCTGACAGCTTAAGCCGAAACATGGCGCATATGACATTCGTTTAAACGGGTATTCGAAACTGGAAGAAAAAGTCGTCCCCTTATTGAGAGAGAGTGAAGAAGTTCACGTAGCTAGGCCACGTGCCCGCTGGTCCATACACAGGTTGGACAGAGTTCAGGGTCACTCTCGAAATTCTTCCGCGGGTTTCGTCGAGCGTCGATATAGCGTCGAATTATGCTGATTTTTTGTTCGGCCAAGATTCAAGAGACGTCTCTATTTCGTCGCTGACTCGCTCAATTTGTCACAGTGATCGGATGCTATAAATAGACACGGGACAAACTTTAATTTGTTTGAGATTATTAATTATGCGACATGTAAGAGAGGCTTATCTGAAGGACCGACGGAAAATTTTGAATCGGACTTATAATTAGACGTCCGCAAATGTTATCTGTTCAGAAAATCATAGATCATAATATATGATTTTACGTCTTATTAATAACGCATTTGTTTCATTTTGTGATTCTTTGAATGTACTAGGTTCGTGTCCATAGCTTCTGAGCGCTAAATAAAAATTTGTGTCAATGTCTTTATTTATTAGAATTTTTAATGGTGCTTAATTTCTAGTAACTTCATTTAAAAAATTTCAATACTTCCATAAGTTGCAGAAAAAAATGTGATTCTTTCTTCAATTAAATAATACTGTAGACGCGGTAATCACGTAATTTCGTGTCATTCCACTGTCGCGAAAATGGAATTGTCCTAGTCCGTGCATCCGTTTATTGTGAATTGAAATTATGCGGTCCACGGCTTGTAGGTCAATTACCGCAGCATCGATCTTTTCAAGGTATTCAACGGAACCCCGATTGCCATTGATCGATCCCAACCATGTCTGCGCTGTGTCAAGTTCCGCGACTCAAGAGCATGGCAAATGTTAACTCAACCATTCATACGTTAGCCAAACGAGGACCGCGCATCGCTAATTAAGCACTCTTAACGTGACCAAAGACGATATTCCCAACACATCGGCGCGCCCGTAGTCGATGACTTTCTAAAAACCGTTAGCCCATTAAGAATTCAACGTTCGACCGAAATTCGGAATCGGCCGGAATCATTTCTGTTACTTGATCCGTTTTCGAATCCTCATTCATAAAACTTCGCGAACGTCTCCCTCTCTCTCTTTATATACATATATATATATGTATAAGTTCACGTATATATGTGCCTTTCTCCTCGATAACGACGTCTGCGTTCTTTCTCTCATGATCGCGTGAACAATTTCACGAAAAAGAATCATTCCGTCCCACTTACTCGTTTGACGTCAACGAACAACGAGACAGGAAAGCTTTGATTCGATGTACCATCGTTCAAACCATGGAACACGTTTACTCACGGCAATCACAGGACTAATGTTGAAATTGATCGAGGAATGCGATGTTAACGTCAATTTTATGTTTTAATGATTCAGTCGCCGGGTTGGAAATTTTCGGTTGAGGTTGTCCAGACTTTACCTTCTCCGGTACCGAATGAATTCCGAATTCATCTGGCGTGAAATCAATCGCTTCTACTTTCGCGCACTTCGGTGAACATACCGCTGAATGGGCATGGTCGTTTGACTGCACACCGTGCAACACTGGACACACTTTGCGATCGGGTTAATTAGCATACCGGCAGCGCGGAGACAGGATTGAGATAGGTTCGTTAGATATAAGATTGAACAAACTTGTAACATTGGAATACATTCGCAGATTATTCAGAGTTCAACTTTGTTCTCTCTAGTTCGCGAGCAAGTGGAATCCTGTGTTTAAGACGTTTGTGGTGGATCTTTTAGATGTTTATTACTTCCTAGCTTACGGTCTTGATATTATTACGTTATTAGATATATTTCGTATTTACTTATTCTTTATATTATCTTACCTGAAACTTAACAAGTTTACAGTTAACACATGTGCTATTTTTAAACTTCAAATCCTGTAAAAATTCGATTGATTTTGAAGTACCGCGACCGCATTATTTTCTAAGACTCTAACGTTTCAAATCACATTCCCGATTGGTGACCAAGTTATCCTAAGTACCCTGCACGACACCTGAGACTACTGAGAGTAACGGTGAGCTCTGAGATCGGAATTAATTCTCAGTGCACATTCGTATGAACCAATCTTTCCATGCACCGACGTCTCGACATATTGAGAAAGAAAACCTTCGTCAAACTTGAACTTCCCCGCAACAAATAATTGTGACGAAAGATTTACTATATTAAATCGGAATCTGTTCGGACAACGGCTGCCACCATTCTTAACGTCAAACCTTTCAAAAATTTGACCAACAATTCTAACGATCAACGATTTCCAACCGCCACCACAATCGAACCAAGCCGTCAACGATTCAGATCACACCTACACCGATTCGTAACCAGTTATCCCAAGTACCGTGCACAGCAGCTGAGAGTAACGGTGAGCTTTAATCGCAAGATCGAAATCGACTCGTTACTGCACACCCGTGCAAACCAATCCCGACAAGCTTGGATGCAGTCATCGTCGAACTTAAACTCCCACGCGATGAATGATTATGATCAAACCTTTGCTATGTTAAACCGCAACCTGTCTGGACAGCGGCCGACGCAAAGCCGTCCATCGGATTGAGAGGAACCAGAAACACTGAGATTCACGAATGACGAGAAAGCCATTCACTCCGTGAACTCCCTACCTTGACACCTCGTGCATCCAACCAGCCTTCGCTCGGTGCCTTCCTTCTACGATCACCTGCCTTTTATTGCCGGCCACCTCGCCTCGCTAAGTTCGCTAATCTCGACATTAACACGGCATTCGTGCGAATGTGGAATGGCAGGAGAGTCGGCCGACGACAAATCTGTGTATTGCCTATATAAATGGGCAGTAGTGGTATGGTGGACGTATGTAAAATCGTCGACACGCCAATTCGATAAAGTAGTTCTCTTCGTCTGCGTGGATCTTCGTCGCCGAAAGTCTTGGATCGTTGTCGCGATAAGGACGTACGTGCACAAGAGAGGCATGCGACGTTGTGAATTTAAATAGCTTCGTTTCGATCGAACGTATTGAGACGTTCGGCTAAACAGGATCGAATGTAAACTTGAAAATGGATGCTGCTTGGTGTATGCGTTGTACGATGGGATACTGTGTTCAGTTTAACCGTTGTATGAGAAAATTCTTATACTGTACCCGAGTCTCGACGCAGGAACGTATTATTGGTAAGAGTTAATTATTGTGATCGTAAGAATTACTTTAATTTTCATCGCGAAGCGACGGGTGATTTCTTAAGTAAAAGGTATTTGTACGCTTATGTCTCGTTTCGGTAAGTAGTCATTACTGTAATTTCAGCGTGTATCGTCCTAGACGAAATAACACGTTCAGTCTTCGACAACGTCCTTTTATTACGTTTTATTTAGTTCTAGTTACGAGTGTCTCGAAAAATTTGGTACGATCATATGTGTGTCATATGCGCGACTTAATAAGCAACGCCAGAACGATCCTAATTTGCGGACAACTTCGCCTGGGGCCTCTGATCGATGACCGCTCGAGCATTGAACAGACATCGCAAGTATGTCGGACGACGGCCACCGCAGGATTGTACTGGCAATAATGTCAATAAATTGTACAAATAACGGGGATGTATTATGCGCCGACGTATGACGAATCGTAAAGTGACGTCTTTGTTGACAGACTCATAATGCTACATACGGGACGTGTACCAATAGAGAAGAGCTGTTTGTAAGACTTCTTAGAATATGGGAAAGATTATTAGCACGCGTGCGTTTAGACAGAACAATCTTTGAACTCGTTTAATACGTCTCATCTCATAACAAGGTAGACGTTGTTTCATAGTAAACACGGACCCAGAAGCATACAATATATAATATTAATAAGTACCTCTTCCTACACGTTAACGAACACAATACGCGAATTGTGGTCCGAAATAATCGAACAGAAATGTCTAAAATCGTTGTAACGAATATTGATGAAATTTGCGCTCATACCTAGACGACACAATGTCTTCGCAGGGAATGGGCTCTGCTCCGGCTGCCGGGTCAATTAGCAACTCCCGACTTCTTTCGGAATGTCGCGTGAGGCGGGAAAGAAGGTCTTCATTCGACTTAATACTTTTCACCGAAACGTCCAAGGCTGATAGAACTTTCTCGGGAGCGTACCGCCGGCGACGTGGTCGATTAGGGCTAAAATTTCGAGATAACAATTAAGATAGTCGTTCGAGGAAACGGCCCGGACTCGCGTAAGAGTGAAAGAGACGGAGGCATCGTTTATTTGCCGAACCTCGGAAGCTGAGTAACGGTCCCGCAGCGCGACAGACCTACATACTTCGTGGCCCCGTGCGGCTCGTACTCTCCTCGAGAGGACGAGTCAATTCGCTTTTTTTTTTCTCTTTCTTTCTCCTTCTCTCTCTTTCTCTCTCTCTCTCCTTTCTACCGCATCCCGCGCGACAGGACGCGAAGTCGACGATTTGTTTAACCTCTATAAACGTTGCCAACGAGGGCAGCCGCGAATCTTGCAAATAGCATCGCATTCCATTCGTTGATGGAATATCTCTCACGTAAATCGCACGAGCTTTCGGCATCGTCCCGTCAATCGCGTCATCCAATTGCGACGTGGAACTTTCGATGCGAGCGACGTAAGGACTTTCAATGACTTCCGACGAGCGCACGGTCGCTTCATTGAGTTAGGCGAAAATTAACTGCGAGGGCGGTCAAATTGTTAGGGTCTAGGATAAAAATGTTCATGTGCTCCGTGCTTCGATGGCTGCCGGGGGAGAGGCGTTCGTCGATTATAGCGCGCGATCGCCGGTTTCGGCGAGATGATAAGTAATTAACTGGGAGGGCAGTTAAATAATAAAGTCTTCGATATAAGGACGGTTAACGTTGTATGACTAGCGATGAGCAGCGATCAGAGCTGCTCGGATGCGGTACATAATAATTAATCGCGAGGGCGATTAAGTAATAAAGTGTACAAACAAACCCGCGAATGTCGTATAGGTACCGATAAACGATATTCGTTGATTAGTGTACACGATTGTCTGATTGAGATAAGCGATTATTTTCCATCGGGCGGTCGAATTAATCATAAAGCGTAAAAAGAAACAGAGTCGACGCGGTATGAGTTGGTTCAGTTCAGGGAATCGCGATGATTTTCCTCTTAGTACGAGTAGTATTTTTCGCTGCGCGCGTAGAAGAGCCGTTATCGACGCTTCTCCTTTTGTGTAATTTAATTGGTGCAAGTATCTACATCGACTCGGTATAATTGACGTGACTCACAGACGTAGAACTATTCTCCACGGTGCCGTCTACAGTGACTTCTACATCTTGTGTCCAATCAATGGGCGAGAGTGTTCATAATGCACGAGCGATGTTTTCGAAAGATAACGTGAACTAATTGTCACACCACGAAATAAGCTAAGCATTTAATTCAGTCTCTAGATATCCAGTTACCTACTCTTATTGGATCGCATATGTAATTTCAAGAGATCGTTCCGTAATACTTTCGTAATCGCAACAAATGACAGTGATCATGTGATACGTCTTGATTCGGTCAGCTAAAATAATGCATTATGCCACTGCCCCTGCAGGTTCTACATCTTATCGTATCTCGAGTTATTCTTCTTACACTCGGATCCAGTGAACGGGTAGAGACGAAAACATTTAAGTTCCGTTAGTGCTTGCAGTGTCTTACCAATTGATTGTAAGAAGACGCCATAAGCACCGTGTCTGTAATGTAATAGCGTGATAAGTGTAACGTAAGGGCAAACTAGTCCGCATTTAACAGTTCTCAGTGCTGAGTTCTTGACATCAATCTTTCGCTGCGTCATTAATCCTTCCGCGAGAGCAGCAGACGCACAAAAGTGTCTCGCATTAATAATTAGCGCGCGGGTCGAATATTGCCCTCTGCTAAAGCAATAACGCATAAACTCATTCCGCCGAATCAGGTACGAACCGCTCAATTCCTGCGGGTCATTGACGCTTATAAATGACGGAACCAAAAAAAAAAGGAATAAAACGTGATCAATAACGAACTGTTTTCATGGGTCATAAAAGTGAAAGAGTTGATGGCAATCGAAAATAGCACGCGCCGGAACGAAATTGGCCGAAAAGGTCGTGGAACGCGATTTTCAATGAACTTAATCAATTTAGCTGCACAGTTGCCACAGTGGCGCCGAAGCTTGAATTGTCGTTTCGTTCGAGACGGCTGTAAAACCGATCGATGATAATGAACGGTGACTTGCAGATGCGAGAAGCGAGAAAGAACGAGAATGTACGGAACGCGCGGCGTCGAGAGTCGTCCGTGGCAATGAACATCGGAGCAAGGTTTTCGCAAGGTTAACGTTAGACTCTTCCGTGCGCCGCGGGCCTCGAGAGCGAGGCAATTTGCTGCTGTCTATGTAATTCCACTCGTATATTCACGTATTCCGTCCTCCTCAATGCCGGCAGCCGCGATCGCTCACGTGCATGTGCATCGTGGTGCGTCAGTACGAGCGATCTTCACTTTCGCCGTATCAATTTTTTCCCCGCGTCCAGACGTACACGCGACCGACCGCGGTCAATGAAAAACGTACACCAGACGATTACTGTGGTCGCAGGAGATGCGGGAAGAAACCCCGGGAGCGGAAGTGGGCAAGGCAAGTTGCAGTGTCATATACCGCGATATTAGACGCACGCGGATGCAACGTACGTGCCTCTCGCTTTTACGTCAACAGCGCGTTCTCTTACTGTCGTCCCGGCGGCGCATAATGAATACCGGCACTGTGAACTTGAGACAATGCTTACTAATTTCCGGGTAATCGTGTAAATACGCGGAAGAGCGGCTAGTTTATTCCTTGCGATTAATTGCAGCTGGAACGGATTTTCATATGCTAGGATGAGAGAGTTGTTGCTATGCGATATCGAGTTTGGGAGGCTTTTTAATGTTCTGTGAAAAATGTTACGGGCGGGATATTGGTCAATTAGCGGCGAAACTGGCGCTGCAATAATGTGAGCGGTAATTGAGGTGGTCGAGCTAAAAATGTAATCGTCGCTAATCGTCGCCATCGCTCTGAGTTCGTCGATCTGACCGGCGGGCGCTTCGGCGTCGGACAAAGTATAGAAAGCGTGAGAAAGGTCAGAATATTTGTACATGCATATCATTATGCGCGTCGACCGGCAGCTGGGCACTTTAAATCAATTAAAAGAATTTGCTATAAATTAACTTCGAAAAACGTTTACTTCTTGCGGACTCCAAAGGTATCGCCGTTCGGTAAGAGAAAAAAGAAAAATAGAAAACGTCAAAAAATAGCCCAGAACGGGAAAGGCAGGGTTCAAATAATCACACGCTGCACATCTCGCAGTGCTCAACACCCACGTTTAGCCCTACCATTTTCACGCATTTACCCATTCAACGCAAAACCTGTCAAAGCGGAACGTGCGACCAAACCAAGAACAATAGCACCAAACCACCTATCATCCAAAACGCCGCACTCCACTCTTTCCATCAACAGACCATCTACTAATCCTTCCAATCATGACCAGGTCCCACTGATGAACGCGAAAAATTCGAAGCATTCGAAAAACGAAGCAGCCATCAGCGACATCACACCCCGCAGACTCGACGGCGGTCAGCATTGACGTCTGCCCCCGGCCGTTTCCCCGCATTCGGCCGTTCAGTGCGAAACGCATGCACGTCCCCCCAGCGCGGACTCTGATGATTTCGTGGTAGGGCCGACGCCATTCGCGCTGGACAACCGTGCATCACCGTGGCGCACATCTGCTTACACCTACGTGTCACATTCTCGCCGGTACGAGGCACGTCCGTACGAATGGAACAAGTGCCCGAGTGCGCGGGTTATATAATTATAGTAGATTACTTCCATCGTTCATCACATGCACGCGGCTCCGTCGGTCCGTGTACGCTATACCCATGCACGCGGCCACGTAGCTTGCCCCGGTCGTGTTCAGTCAACACTCGGACACGACGGAGCTACCGGAGCACCGTGCCGTCATCATGGAGACAAGACGAAGGGCCGGGAGCGAGCGCGGTGTCACGTGGAGACGATGCAAGGACGCGCTGCTCGACTTTCACCTCAACGCCGACCGGATATTCTATCGGTGAGTGACTTCCGGGAGCCACACTGCACGCCGCACGCCGCACGCCGCCCTCTCAACCGATTTCCATTCCCAAGGGACGGCCGAACGTGGCTTCTGAATCTTGACAGCTTCCATGCCGACAGACCTTCGACGTGGTGCGAAGCTGAAGGGATGCCGTGAGAATGTGTCTGGCTGGCTGGATATGGCGGGGGTGCTTTCGATGCGTTGGTGGAAGGTGGAATTGTTGGGGGTGCTTTGAATGTTTCGAGTATGGTGAAAGTATCTGATGTGCTGGCGCGTTGCGATGAAACGGGGTGTGTGCTTGTTGGTGGAACGAGAGGTAGAGGTGACTCAGGGAGAGAACGGATTTGATGCTACGGTAATGTAATCTGCTGGCGTTTTGTTTTCGAGCGCCGTTTGTATATATGTATGTACATGTTTGGAGCATGGTCGATGGGCCGAAGTAGATATTGAGATGTTTCATGTTGTACTGATAATATTGTGTCGATGATGGGGAGGCCTTCAATTTCAAACAACGTGACGATTCAAATAAGTCTTCACGTTGTGACACAGTACGCGTATTACGAGCCAATGGAATTATTGATAAACAACTGTCGCTTCAAATGTTTGCCGCGTATTCGCGTTGCACTATGAACGTCGCGGACTTTGAAAATCAAACATTCCGTCATAATACACTTTGAACTATGAAAATGCTGAACTGTGGTATCTAACACCAATTGACAGTTATCATACTGTCACGTCGTGTGAACGGTAGGAGTTGTAGGTATTATTAGATAATGATAACGTTAAAGTACTTATCGTTATGTCATTATGCCGTACGAATGATGCCGGTTAGTCGAGGAAATAAAAATTGCCAGCATTATACGTCGGAGAAGACGAAACAAAGAAAAAGGCCATTGTCATACCCATTCACACGCAAGTGTTAATGGTGTGTAAGGTAACTTTCTTATAAGCTACACCAGTGCCACACACTGATACCAAAAGCTACATAAACTTCGTCTTGAGAAATAATAAAATCTCCATCAGTGACGGCGAAATGAAACGAACGAACCGTGAGGCTGTCTTAATTATTTTCCGTTACAATTGACGTATTTATCAACTTTCTCCTATCAAGCAAAATTAATTAAACCTTTGCAAGTACGTCAGCACAATAGCCGTCACTTTGTTGAGGATGAGCAGACTTTCGGTCACGAAACAGAGGCACATAAGTTAGGATACAGAATGTCGCGTGCAAGAGTAGGTTGGCTCCTCATGCATTATGCTCGACCGTGTGTCGTCGGGTACGAATGGATTTGTCTCAATTTTCCCGATCGTAGCGTCACAATGAGATCGGTGCACTTGATCCAAATTACACGTCGCGACCGAGGCAGTCTTCTCAAGCTCATGGGACCGATACGATCGCGGAAAGAAGCGGACGAGGTTTAATTGGCCTCGCTATTAATATCTACAAACGGCACGTAGAAACCTTGCGTCGCTATTATATTCAATTTTTTTCAAAGCGAGAATGATTGTCGCCGCTTAGCAGGATCTCATCAAGCGTCAACCGAATCCGTTGGTCCACATTAACGCGAAATCGTGGAAACGAAACTTTCGATCATTTTGCAGCTTGCTCATAAAGAGATGACTCATTATTCGCTAATTAGAGATTTCATGGTCCGTAATAGATGACGGTGGGCAACGATTGATCTAAGTGCGAAATAGTTCAAAGACTCCACTTACTGCCACGACGTCAATTAGTCGCAAGGCGCCGTGACATATACTTCTACGTGAAACGACCAAATAATTGCGAGCTTAAGTGATGACTGCGTGGTACGTTTGAAAATAAAGCATTAACTTTTCAACCTCGTTGAAGTGAGAAAACGTGTCCGCCGCGTGTGAATGTTCACAAGTTGCAATTACGTCTGTTGCAAGGAGAACCTAATAAATAAAGCAGAATACGAAGGAAAAAGGCGCCCTTATAGTAGATTTTAATTGATAATGACACTTACCACGTGGAGTGTTCTTCAGCGCGATTCTCAACGGCATCGTTCTGTGTCAGCGTGGGTACTTTGTGCGAGTGGCTTTTTAAGGAGACAATTAAATCAAGTGCGAAGCGACATAAGGGGGAAAAGGAGCGATTATCGTCCGAAAATGTCGGTGATATCACACGAGGGCTTCTTTATTAGCCGGGTGAAAGATCTGTCTCTTCCACGAATCATCATCACCATCGTCAGCATCGTCAGCACACCGTGCATCAGCGTCAAACGTCATGCCACCTCTAACTTCTTCATACTTTAATTCGCAGATCATTGCCCCATCAACAGTTAGATCCATCGGCCATTGGCATCGATTAGCCACCGCACCAGTATACTTAACGGAACGCAATCACGAACTTTGAATCTCGTGAACGGCGCCCGTCAAGATTCCTTCAAGAATACCCCAAGCGCTCCGCAAGCGAAGTCACTCGTTTATGGAAATTTATTCTCACCTCACTTTCCTCGTGTTACAGAATTGGCCTGAGCATAGGCACGAGGCCCTGGCTCTGGCTGATAGCGTCGCTATGCATAAACTGTGCGTGCGGTCCTGGTATGCTATTTTGGAAGGAGGAGGTCGATGACGTCGAACTCTTCATGCCGAAGAACTCGGTGGTGCGAACGGACGCTGCCTGGGTCAAGGAGCACTTCCGAGATGATCTCAGATACGAAAGTATCATCGTCACTGCCCCGAACGTCCTGGAGCCCGAAGTGCTGCGCTCGGTACATAGGCGAATTTTTATTCTTCTCTCGACCGATACATTATCCATGCTCCGAATGGGTTCCGTTCGACATTATTCAGAGCACGTGCGCGCCTTCGGTTATGGCTACGGTGACCATACGTCCTTTATTTAAGAGGACAGTCCTTTATTTCACTCATACTATTTTCATAATAAATCTTATAAACTTATGAATTTTATAAGGTATTTTTTTATTTTCTTCGATATGTCCTTTATTGTTCCCCAAAAAATATGGTCACCGTAGTTATGGCGGGTCTAGAAGAGAAGAAAATAGTTTTAAGACATCCCCCGAACTTGACCCGACTCGTTCCACTCTGACGTATCGCCATCTTTTTGGCTCGTTTTGCAGATCAACGACATTGAACAGGCGGTCAAGGGGATTGTGGTGAAGAACCACTCGTGGCCAGACGTCTGCGCACGGTACGTGTCTTCATAATTCGTTTTCTTCGTTCATCGAATCGTTCACGGCTCCTCCTTGGCGAGCAGCGAAGATTATGTAAGACGCGAAAAACATTTAATGAGCGTGGGACGACGATGACACGTGGAAACGTTGGATCGCGAAGAGTTCGTTTTCCTAGGATCGTCGTGAATGATTCGCGGGTCGGTAGCGACTCGGCCGAGTCGGACGTTATGCTGGATGAAATTGTGAATACAGAACGATGGATACGGGTGTAACGGGAGGAAATGTTGCTTTTACAGCTACCTCACATGGTTCGAAGATGGCAACTCGTCGGAAAGCGACGAGGATATGGAGTTTTTGCAAGAAATGCTGAAGCATTTCAATAGCGTCATACCAAAGAACGAGTGTATATATCAGTCGCTACTAACGCTATGGCAATCGTACGTACATAAAAACGTGGACAATTTAACGAGGATCGAAGTCCTGGATGACGTCACCGCGGCGTTGCAGGATAAGTGAGTCTTGAAGACCTTATAACATATGCTTGTCTACTAATACAGATAGCTTAAAATATCGATTTGGTAATTATATATGCTTATGCTTCCATCGGTTCTGTATTTCGTCTATTCAGATCAAGTAAAAACATTCTTTTCGACGTTGCACCGTTACTGGCTGACGTCGATTACGATGAAAACGGAAACGTTCGCGGTGCCCGAGCAACGATCCTCAACTGGATGCTGAAGAAATCGAACCCGTACTCCCCCGAGTGGGAACTGGAATTCGTTGAGCGCGTTCTTCATGCTAATCGCACGCTTCCACCGGGCATGGAAGTTTTTGCCGTGGCCTCGAGGAGTTTTAAGGATTTTCTTCATCAAGTCGTGAACAACAACATGACTATCCTCTTCTGCGGTCTGTCACTGATCGCCGTTTATGTGATAGCAATGATCGGCCGTTGTAACTCAGTCGAGCAAAGGATTTACTTGTCCATCATGGGCGTTTCCGTTGTTGGACAGGCCACTCTATCCTCGTACGGAATGTGCTATTACATGGGATATGTTTACGGACCTATACACCCTATACTACCCTTTCTCTTGCTGGGCATCGGTGTCGATGACATGTTCGTGATAATGCAGAGTTTAGAGAATCTACCGCAGCGCGATAAAACGTTGGACATACCTGTCCGAATTGCCAAATCCATTCAGCAGTCAGGTACATAATCGATCATATCATGAGATTAGTTTCATATAACTTTATCCTCAAGTTACTGCGTTTAGTTATTCGCGGCCTATGAATTTCGCCGATTGCATCTAGCTTTTTATTCCAGGCATGTCCATCACCGTGACCTCAATCACGAATGTAGTGGCGTTTGGAATCGGCGTCACAACGTTGATGCCCTTCCTAAGATCCTTCTGCATGTTTGCAACGATGGGCATCCTGTTTCTCTACATCTTCGAAATCACGTTCTTCGTAAGCTGTCTGGTGTACGACGAACGGCGTCTCGAGGGAAAACGGGAAGGATGCTGCTGCCGGCCGCGACCGGATTGGAAGCCGAACGATTGCAGTCGAAGGAACATACAGCAGTTCATATTCGAAAAGTACGTCGGTCCATTCATTACGAGAAACATAGTGAAGGCGTCGGTACTTCTCATCACGGTGTGCGTGGTCTGCGTCAATATCTGGGCGATATTCCAATTGGATCAAAATTTTGATCCACTGTGGTACTTAAATCAAAACTCCTATCCGATACGATTCAATAATAAGCTGAAGGAGTTCTTCCCAAAGCACGGTAAACGAGCCGGTATCTATATGACTGGTGTTGATTATTATGAGGACCGTGACTCCTTGTTTCGACTGGTCGACTCGCTCAGAAGGAATCCTTTCGTTAATAATAACACTTTGGAGCCGTGGTTCGTTGCGTACGAAAAGTGGCTGAGTACAAAGGACGGTAGCGAAGGTATACAAGTTGTCTTTTTTATGTACGTGTATAACAAATGTATAGTCTCAAACACACTTCAATGGACTTAACTGAACATTTTGTTATGTACCTGCAGTGTATAAGATTGAAAGCAGAGACGAATATTACAGTATTCTTACGGAGTATCTACTCTTGACCAAAGAAGGGCAGGCTTATATTAAGGATATTAAATTTGACAGGGTACCGAGGGGTGATTACAATATCACGGTAATTAAGCGATCACACGCTCTTTAAGCATTTTACAGTATAATACGTCCCGCTAACTCTATATTTCATTTTAGACTTCGCAAATATCCATACAACATATTCTTATTAACACAACGTCCGATCAAGTACGTGCAATGCAGTCTATAAGGGAATCTGTTAAAGCCACGAATTTGTCGCAGGGGCACGATCACATTGCAATTTTTTCGCAGGACTATGTGTCGTGGACAGCGAATAAGGTAATCTTAATAAAAAAAATAAGGTAAAATAAATGAAACTGCGGAATAATTTGGCTGATCCAATTATTGAACAAGATTCTCTTCTAGATCATAGGGGAGGAATTAACTAGAAATCTGGGACTAGAAATTCTCGCCGTGGGCATAGTAACGATATTATTGCTACGAAACCTACGCGCATCGTTTTGGGTAATTTGTTGTGTGGTTTTCACACTCGTCGATCTCTTGGGTTCCATGTACTTTTTAGGCTTGACTATTGAGATATCGTCGAGCATCATGATACTATTATGTGCCGGCTTGGCGGTCGATTACGCCGCTCATATCGGATTGGAATTTACCCGCGCGGTCGGCACTAAAAACGGTACGTCAGAATGATGTATATAATGTGATGGATCACTATATACGTCACTTTTAATTTTCCGTCATATTTACAGAGAGAGCTATTACGACGTTGAGCGTTATTGGTCCGGCAGTATTCAACGGTGGCCTAAGCACGTTTCTTGCCTTCGTATTGCTTGGCTGCAGCGAAGCGTACCTCTTTAGTACTTTTTTCAAAGTACGTTTTAGAAGTTATACAAATCGCATAAGATATTTCTAGTGTGTACATGAATTATGAACAAAGTGATATATACGTATACACGTATTAACATATTTTTTATTTATACTGTATTACTTGCAGCTCTTCACTGCTGTGGTAGTGTTTGGCCTGTTTCACGGTTTGCTATTCCTGCCGGTGGTACTTAGCATACTGGGACCAGATGAGAGGAGAAACAGTATACAAAAAGAGCCGGTGACATGCGAGCAGAACGGATATTTCACTGTACACTTATCCCAGAATGGGAAAGGTATACTTTCAAATGTTTTCGAAAATATTTCAAAGTTCTCAGTCACACTAGCAGTTTACTCTATTTATGCACCCTTTTCTAGATGCAGTGACAACACTTGCCAAATAAACCCTTTGGCAGCATTTCTAAAGACTGTTTAGATAAATACTTGACTGTAAGGAAGCATAGAGGAAGAAATTGTATGAGTGTGAAGTGAATGTACAAGTATCATGTTGTAACAATGCAAGGATGGCCTGTGTTTTCCTTCTATTTTATAAAAGTTATAGAAAAAATTATTGCTTTCATTATTTTCTTCTTCTACTCTTCACCTCTGTCCATTCATCAGTAACCGCGTCCATGTTTTCACCTACTTCCTCATCACTGTCCGAACTATCATTATTTACAGAAACTGGTTCATTTCTAACTCTTCTAACAGTAGTGTGAGGTTGAATCCACACTTGTAACGGTGGCAATTTATCTAGTTCAGTTGCGGCTAGTTGCTCATTACCTTCAATGCAATAACGATAAAACCTAAGCAACTCTTCAGCAACTTCCTTTGCACTATTATCTTGCAGCTCAGTGTTGAATTCTTCATCTACATAGTCTTGCAACTCGGCAGCGATATCATTGCTATTTATTCCCTCTGCACAAACACATCAAAGTTATGTCTGTAAATCAAAACTGACTGAATTACAGTACAATTGAGACAACTAACCATTCATGCATAAAACCTCTGCTATGTACGGACAAAAGTCTACAGCCTTTTCTTTTGGTGCCATTCCATGCTCTACAGCCATCTGAAAACAAAATTAATGCATAAACCATCACATTTTTTAATAACTGTTAAAAATTGTTAGAACGTCACCACTGTAGGAAGTGTGAATGTATATGAAATAGTGCATAATTTCTTACTTTCAACGCTGTCCAATTACTGAAAATACGCTGTACAACGTTCAGCAAGAAATCCTTATTTTTCTCCATCTTAGGTTAATGCTTGGTTACACTTTGTTCAGTTGTCAAAGAAACAAGAACTGCGCACTTATTGAAACTACACCTTCCGCTAAATAAGCCATATAACGTGCACCAACATTGCAGGAATTATGTTAAGAGAATTTATAACGTCCGTTAAAAATTCATTAAACTTCAGTGAACATAAGAGAGCGCAAAACGCAACTTACATGCCGGCCATGTGCATTTCTACTGCTGCGTAAAGTTAGGTATGGTTAGGTCGTTTGGTGTACTTTGGTGTGATATATATGTAGATAAAGATGTTTTTATGATAGGTTAGCGCGTTAGCGGTAAATCAGTGTGACAACAGCGGATTGACAAGCGTTACATAGTAGCGACGTATACATATAACAATTTGTATATACAGTGACTTTGTTTATCATTTAACGACCGGTGCAACGATTTTTCGCAAATCTACTCCAGAGTGTAACACTTTACAATCATAAAACAAGGCGCGAACTATTATTCGAAGCACAACTGGTTTTGTCGATCACTGCACATATATTTATATACTGACGTTTTTTCAATTTTTATACACACAGTCCCATAAACTCCTAATCCTACTGAATACTTACTGAATATTTTTACCCCCAAAAGTGACTTCTTCGTAACACTGTATATTTCAGGTGTAACTTTCGAAAGTGCAGTAATTTGCATGTTTACAGAATCTTCCATGTGAAATATGTCAGATGCATTCGAAGAGATTCAAGCGATTAAGATAAAAAGAAACAGTCTCCGTGAGAAATTACAAAAAAGAAAAAGGGAACGACATGAGCTATTTACTCTTACTTCTGCATCTGTATCATCCACCTTGACAACAGATCCAAGCCAGACTGGTGGTATGCGTTAATGATCTTATTTCAATTACACTAAACTAAATTAATTATAATAATGTTTTGTCATTGTCTTGTGTTATTTTTGTACCAATAATCTTTGCATTGTTTACAGAAACAAATGCATCTTCCTTAAAATCAGATCACAGTGAATATGAAAGAGATGTATTATGCATCTTACACGAGTCTACGCCAAATCTTCCAATCACTTCTGCGGATCTCATAGACCAACTGCGAAAGAACGTAAATGCTGATGTCTCATCTCCAGACATTCATAAACTGTTGGAGAAACTGGCAGCTCAAGATGTTGTTAAGTTAGTGAGTTTCCACGTTATGTCAACTAGCACCATGCTATTGTTAGTCATGTCATATTCTTGGGCAGGTTTATACTTGAACAATAAATTTGCAGAATAAAAGAGGTCACAGAGAATGGTGTCTTTGGATACACCATATTATCTGTCGCTGAATCACAGTCTTCATACCAGTCTCAATCAGATGATACAGAAAATCCAGAAAGTGCAGAGACATCAGCATCTGAATTAAATGACTATGTGCCTTCTGAGAAGCAAGCAAAGCTGGACAAGAAGAACACAGAAGACATAATGTCATTGATATCAATGCCAACGATTAGAGAGAAAGAAAGTAAAAAGGTTGGAGAGCAAATCTTAGACTTACTCTCGAAACAAACGTCGAAGGAAAAATCGTTGGCTGAAAGATTCCGTTCCCAAGGCGGAGCGCAAGTTATGGAATTCTGTCCGCACGGAACGCGCGTAGATTGCGCAAAACTGAACGGTGGACCGGGATTCGCGGAGAAGTGCAAGAAGCTGCACTTCAAGAAAATCATACAGGGTCATACCGATGAGTCGTTGGGCGACTGCAGTTTCCTTAACACTTGCTTCCATATGGATACATGCAAGTACGTCATAAACATTGACCCTTTAAACGCAGCACAATTTGAACAAAACGTTTCTCAATCCATATTTCAATTTAAACTACTTTTTGTGTATCCACAATTATACGTATTAATAATACTCGCAGATACAAATCTAATGAATGGATGCCATATATAAACAATGACTACAGCTAAACGATTGCTAAATAGTTGGTCTTTAAATCACACACTTATGGTCCGGTATTTTTTCTTTGACAGATATGTACATTACGAAGTGGACGGTCCAACGGCACAACCGAAGGAATTAAATGACACTGAGAGCGCGAGTACAGCAGTTAATAAAGCAACAAACTTAGATAGTAAAAATGGTGCAACTACCGGTTGTCCCAGTAGTGTAGGTAGCGAGCTAACTCTCTATCCACCGCAGTGGATACAATGTGACTTACGCTATCTCGATATGACAGTTCTGGGAAAATTTGCGGTCATTATGGCAGATCCACCGTGGGACATACACATGGAATTGCCTTACGGCACGATGTCGGATGACGAGATGAGACAGTTAGGAATACCCGCCTTACAAGATGAGGGTCTTCTGTTTCTATGGGTGACAGGTAGAGCGATGGAGCTGGGTAGAGAGTGTTTGCAGTTATGGGGTTACGAGAGGGTAGATGAGATAATATGGGTGAAAACGAACCAATTGCAAAGGATAATACGAACGGGCAGGACGGGGCATTGGTTGAATCACGGTAAGGAACATTGTCTCGTGGGCATGAAAGGGAATCCGCGCATTAATCGAGGTCTGGACAGTGACGTTATCGTCGCGGAGGTTCGTGCGACTAGTCATAAGCCGGATGAAATTTATGGAATCATCGAACGTATGAGTCCGGGCACGAGAAAGATCGAGTTGTTCGGCCGGCCGCATAACGTGCAACCCAACTGGATTACCCTGGGGAATCAAGTAGATGGTGTTCATTTGATCGATCCACAACTTATCAAAGCTTTTAAGAAACGATATCCTGATGGAAATTCAATGAAACCGAGCAAGGCGTAGCTTGAATTAAAATTTTAATCGAGAACGACGAAATTTGGATTTTCTTCGAAATCGAATGTATCAGGGCACGATAAAGTTTTAATTATTCGTTGAAACGATCAACGAAAGAGATTTGTCTTCTACAAGTTGAACCGACGAATAAATCGCAATGACGTAAGTGAAACACGATGTCGCTTTTTTTTACATACCGGCCACCACATACGAGGTATTTTTTTATCTATGTAATTAATAAAATGCAATTAATGGTATTCGTGGTATGTGACCAATTGTGTTGTAATTCAGAAAAGCCTATTTCCGTGTAATGCATTAGTTCCTCTTTATGCTCGATAGAATCGGATGGTCAGTCACTTTTGTAGTCGTTGGTAGTCATTTAATATCGAAGAATACATAGATTGTTTTACCACCTAAATAATGCACGGACTTAGCATGTTATTGTTACTATCTCGTGACAACTCTTTCACTATTCTATCTGGAAAATGGTCAACTCGTAATGACATTTGTATAAATTTTGGATTAGTCGACGCTGTACCTTCAGATGTCGAGTTTGTACAATACTGTTTCTGGGCAATGTAAATACTATGCAATAATATGGAGTTTATAAAATATCCCGTTCAAGTCAATTTTCAATAATTTCTAATAATCGTTACGAAGGTCAAGAAAGTACTGGTTAATAAGTTTTTTGAATAAATTATGAAAAAAAAAGATTTTCACGTACGCAAATATGATATTCCTTATTATGTGTTAAAACTCTTTAAGAACTCGACACAGATAGTGAGATTCTAAGACTACAGCTACAATTTACCACCAAGTTTATATGTGATATATATTGATATATAAATATAAAATCTGATCGATGATACAAAACCTGCAATGGCTTTGTAACACGTGGTTAGTAACTTGCAAATACACCTCCATGGTTTGAATATAAAATGTTTTGTACTAATTAAAAAGATTTCTTAAATTAGTTTAAATATACAATATACAAATGAAATTTCATTATGCGATTTGCTGGACCAATGTGGTACATGTTCAAAATATACCGTTGGTATATTTACACGGAACTCTGTTTAACAAAGCAAAAGAAAATTTCCTTGTCTCTTCCTTTGATAGATATCTTTTTAACATATCAAAACCGGGAATACGATAAATCCGTTATTCTGATATCGAGGGAGGCGGAATCAGAATAAGGGAGTCTTTTTGCCAGTTCTTAATCTGTTAAACGAAAAGCAAACAGGTTTGTTAGCTACTGGATTTCCGTGTAGATCGAGTCAAAGTTGTTAACGTAGAATTTGATTCGTTTTCCTTATTGTCACCGTCCTTGATATGCCTTGTACCATTTGCTTTCACTTCACAAACTTTGTTGAAAGATTCGATCCAATGTCTCTTTCCATGTCCATCCTGCGTTAACAGATGATAATCTCCTATCTTAAATCCAAAGTCCTCAGCATTGCCTTGATTATATGTAAACAGCATCTGGTCTTTAGGTATAACCGGAAAAGCGGCGTTGTACTTCTTACTGATACGTCTCGTCTGTCTTGTCACAATGAAACATGTGTCGAAAAGAAAGCAGTAAAATTTCTGCAAAAACACATAATTTTTTAGGTTCTCTGTTACTTGGTCACATTAGTTTTATAAAGATAAGTCTAATCTTAATGTTGCCTTACCATGCCACGCGTATCTTTCAATTGACCTTTGGTAATGAATTCTGTTGCAGTCTCGATACAATTATCTGGATCGTAATCCGACTTGACGTTAATTTTCGATTTAGCTAGTCCGCATTCGGCATCACCCATAGCTTTGTCAATATTTGTTAACAATGTTGCCATCATTTCACTAATTTTTTTCAGTGATATCTTATCTTTATGAAGCGGAGGAGTGTGTTTCAAAATTTCCTTTACTAATAGCGGATACTTAACAATCCTGGACCGTGGTACATCAATATATGTCCATAAGTCAATGGAATGAGGGGACTCCAATCTTCTCTTCAGGAATGCTTGAAATCTTCTATTTGTTGCTTTCTTCTCTTCTAGCAAATATCTTGCCCACACTTGTGTCTTGCATCTATCAATGTACGGTTGTGTCAACGATGGTAGCTATATTAACATAGTCCTAAATTATATATAGACAAAGCAAATTTAGTTATATGTAATTGTATAAAAGATGCTACCAACCCAATTTAATATGGTGGGTCCAACAGTTTCTGTATAGCCAGACTGATCACGTAAATCAACCAACTCATTTCTCAGTGCACTGTGTATCTCAATGAGGTGTGTAAGATTGCCAAAAAGGGTATGTATTTCATCAGGATTAAGGATATTGGCAGCTAACAACGGTTCATAATAAAAGTCCCTGAGTGTACACAGATCATTCAGGAGAACATTTTCTCCACAGTACAATTCATAGATGGCTTCTTGTCTTTTGATTTCAGTCCTTGTTAATGTGCTATGTAGATTATCTTTAATATTACCATTTGCAACATCTAGCACCCAACTTCGAAGCATAAGATTGCCAAAATCCACTGTATTGGTTTTTTGCCTAAAAGAATAACACTACATATAACACAATAGTCAACAGACAGATCAAAAGTTGGAAGCAAATTTCATTACTTCTTCTTTGAGATGTTTGTATCAGATTCATCCTCTGTACAGGACAGATCTGCTGAGTGTGGTTGGACGTGAAATGAATTATGCAACGTGTTTCCTAATCTACTGCTTATTGTTGCAGAAGAAAAAATGCTGCTTGCAACTTCAGTTATTCTGCGCTTTTTCTTCTTTCTCACATCTGAATCTATTGACACATCCATTGAACTTATACTGATGGCATCACTCTTTGTTCTCTTTCTGGACCGCTGTTGAAGAAATTTTCAATCTATTCTTAAATGGTCACAGCATACATGGTCTAAGCATATAAAAATAAACTCCATGCCTGTTAAAACGCAACATTTTGTTGTGTTTAACAGTTAAAATTTAAAATCGAATTTATTTATAAGTACACTCCAAAACAATGAAGCTAATATAATGTGTGAATAACAATAAATCAATATAATTGTTACAGAAATTGAAACAATAGTAACGATATGTGTCGGGATTTTTGAACGCTGCAAGTGTCAGTGTCATTTGAATTTCAGTTAAACGGCAGAAACCGAACGGCGTCGAACGAATGTATAAATATCCTTTGCCAAGCCTAAATCGTGCCTCACCAGCCAAAATCTCTTCCTAGGCTCCTGAAACGCCTCCCTAATCGTCGTATTGCATTCGTCGCCCATCGCATCAACATAAATTTCAAAAACTCCAAAAAACCGTGAGTCTCATCGAGGCGCGTTCATTCTTCGTCGACACATACAACAGTTACAGACATTCTATTACAGATGTCAGTTCACAAGTTTCGGATCCACTTATCAAACCAAGCGAGTACGAAAGACTGTCAGAGTAATTGAATAACCTGTAATCGAAAACAAATTGGAGCATGATTGAACTGATCGTCGATACTGTATACACTGCCTACAATGTGCTGAGAGACACGATAGTCTACAATGATCGTACTTGCCGGTAAGCCACACTTCCAGTCACGTTTTAACCTTACCTGCACGCAGCCCACGCGGACAGAGTGAAAAGTTTCATTTAGATATGATTTACAAGCGATCCGCGTATCGCAATCCTCATTGAATGTCCGGCCGCAAACGAATAATTTAGAGCATTGGCACGGGCACAATGTAAGCTGAAGAACGTTTATTCGCGCTGATAAATTAAACGGGGTTTAAAGCGGTTCAAAGTCTGATTTTCATGTATTGTCAACACTGACGTCTTTCGGCCGCGTTCATTTCTAAGGATATGGGGTCGCTCGTCGCTCTGCCTGCCATGATGAAGACCTTATCATTGTGTGCGTGCATGCGAACAGTGCCTTACTCACCTTTCATGCATGCACATGAGAGTACGTGGATGTGTTGCACCGATTCGAACGTAACGGTCGAATTGCGGAACAACCAGGAAGAACGGAATTCAAGTTCGAGAGATTTCTGATTGGGAATTTTGAAGTTTCGCAGTAAATAGATGTAGTTTCGTGTCGTTCAACATTATTAACGTCATTGATGAGGGATTATGCTCCCCAAGATGATAGTTTGAAAATCCTGCACGCTAACTTTTCCACACGTGCCATATGTACAGGTTAAAAACATGTACATGCACATATAAATACACCCAAATATACGGAACTGTCCGTTTCGATATTCTCCGACCGGAAGCATCTATTGTACATGGGATACACGTGGATACACGGTCCGATTGTGATCCAAGAGAGTTGGGGAGAGAGATTATAGAACGACGCGTTAAGGGATTTTATATGAAAATCGATTATGGATCAGCAGAAGTGTCCGCTACATGTTAATCCAAAGACTGAGCGTTGCTTGTCTGGACATAACTGGAAAACTTTTAGGAGTCAAGTGACTGAAGCACCGAAGGCAGGGAAGGAGAAGATGTCGTCTAAGGAAAACTCTCAGCAAAATCCAGTGGAACATAAGGATCAGCATGCCAGGAAAGCAACATCAGAAAGACATGATCAGATGCGTAGAAAGCGTAAAAGCAATGTACGTTTGTTTTACTTAGAAATGTTGGTTGTATACATTCATGTATTATGAACTTTTGTTAGGTTGAACTATATATGCACGTGTCTTCCTTTACAGGATATACGTAAGACCATGACAGAGCAGGAAAGAGAAATGCAACATAATATAGAAAATGGCATTGTCAAACATGCACATGAAAAGAAGATGACAAAATATGTGGCTATGGACTGTGAAATGGTTGGGATAGGTGACGGTTCTGAGAACATGGTTGCCAGAGTTTCCATTGTTAACAAATACGGTTATTGTATTTATGACAAGTATGTTAAGCCTAGGGAACGTGTCCAGGATTACAGAAGTGCAATCAGTGGCGTTTATCCTCATCACTTAGAAAGTGGGGTAGAGTTTAATATTGTGCAACGCGAGGTAGCTGAAATATTGAAAGGAAAAATTCTGGTTGGTCACTCAATAAAGCACGATTTAAGTGTATTACACTTGTCACATTCTCGAAAGCATATAAGAGATACATCTATGTATAAGCCATTTCGGCAAGTCTCTAAGGGTAATACTCCCGGTCTGAAGAAGCTTGTCCTGGAACTATTAGGTAGAGAAATTCAAATAGGTGAACATAATTCAATACAAGATGCGAGAGCTACTATGCAGCTTTACATGTTGTACAGAACCAAATGGGAGTCTGAAATTTTCAATAGACGAAAGTAGCTGTATTATTATGTGTAAAAAAAGGATCAACTTATCATAAGAGCATTAAGTCGATTTTCTATTGTAATAAGATTTCAGAGTTTAACATACTACTCTTAAGTCGGATGTTCACGAATCTTTCGTAAGACACGTTTTGTGATAATTTCGCGTGTTAACAGAGTTATGCTCGTGTGAGTAACTTTATAACAAAAAGAACAGTGTGACTTAAGCAGCTCTGCCTTGGTCCTACACTTGTCCTATTGCCTTGTGCATACAGAATAATAAAGTCTATTGTTTTATATTCTTGTTAAGCGCCGTCGTTCTACCGCATTTGTGTTCATTGTAATTTATAAAATCTCGCTAAATAACAAGGACCCGACTGAGTTTACGCTATATTTGTACCCACGAGTATTTTTAACCAAGCGTCTGAACATCGTTCGGAATTCATGGCTCTATTCCTAATTAATTGAGTGGAGAAAAACCGTCGATGGAAGGTCGAAGGTCTCGCCGCCCGATACTAACGACGCTCGCTCTGAAAATCTTACATGTATTCGGCAATTATGGTAAACACGCGGGATACAGTCGACCTCCTTATCGGTATCAGCCTTGTTCTTAACGATACGTTTCCACTTTCCGGACAATGACTGCTTAATGGAATCGTTCTCTCACTTCATATTCCTCCGCGGACTGTTCCACGTGTGTCAACTATTCGAGTGCTCGATCACGCGGGAATACTCCACCGTCTTGATTCGTGAGTAATAATAATAGTACAAACCATGATAAGCGACTAATCTTAAGCTCAACATTTTCGTGGTGCCTGTATTGTGCGCATTTTCATCTGTAAATAGTAGTAAGCGTTTTGTATTGGAGAGAAAGTATAAATCATTAAAACCTTTGTTGCTGCAAATATATATATTTTTTAATGACAAATATGTACGGCTATAATATTTCTTGCGGACACTATAACAGACCGTTATTACTTTCGGAAGACTACAAATTTCCCAGGTATATTAGGGCAATCGTGTGTATAGGTCTTCTCTCGTCAGTTGTGCAATGGCAAAGTCTGACGATTAAAATAGTAACAAGGGGATGTACGCGGTAAAAACGAATGAAGCGATAATGCAAAATTGTCACGCTTTTGTGCGACAAGTTATGGAGCTTTGCCTTTAATCATACCAGCTTCACCTTTCACATTTCCGCCAGCCACGTATGCAGGTGTGCATAATTCAATCTGCCTCGCGTATCCGGTGATTTCGATAGTAAAAGTAATTCTGCGGCTGGGTCGGATATCTCTGTCGACAAGTAATTCGAGTTGCTCAAGCCTTCACATCTTGCTTCCGATCATTCCTAACACATAATTATGTACTATCATATCGTCCAAGTTATATTTCGTTGGAGCAGTCCGTAAATTTTATTACGGGCAATGTTTAAAGAAAAAGTTCGTCAAGGATTGACACCTTTCCATATATTGTGCAGAATGTGCTGACTTGTATTAATTTGCAAAATCTTTTCCTCCAGTCTCCTGAACCTCTCGGCACGTTAATTATCCGCGATAATGAAGATCGCCGTGATCGGTGCCGGTGCCGCAGGCTTGGCAGCTATAAGGCATTGCGCTTCCGGCAGTTATGAGGATGAAGTCGTATGTTACGAGAAAACAGACCAAATCGGTGGCACTTGGGTTTATAGAGAAGAAACTGGTTTGGATCGATACGGTTTGCCGATCCACACAAGCATGTACAAAAGTCTCAGGTAGAGTGCGCCGATTGATTAAGACAGAATCATTCACTAAGATATTTCAATATTCTAGCATCTAAGTCTCTCTACAGTATTCTTTTTTGTGTAAGATATTCTAACAAAAAATGTACGACGTTCGTATATTACGATAATCGTTATAGAATCGTAGAATGGAACTTTATCTCGTTCAAGATTGCATTGCACGCGTTGCGATGGAATATGATAGTCTCGCTTACGACGTCATTAAACTAATGTACCTTACGTGACTCAGGACGAATCTTCCCAAGGAAGTAATGGGTTTTCCCGACTTTCCGATACCGGAAAATGCGAAAAGCTACTTATCACGGAACGACGTGCTGGCTTTTCTCGACTCCTACTGCGACCGCTTCAGCCTCCGAGAATACATAAGAGTAGGTGCGCTTATTCATTTCGACGGTTCCCTCCTGTCGGAAATTAGGAGCGTCAATTACACGTTATATGCTGATTCATAATGAACGAGCCGAGCGAGTGTATGGCAAAGTTACAATTTTCCAGTTTCAACACAACGTTGAGCTTGTGGAGCCGATAACGGGAGAGCGGAAGTGGTCGGTTAAGGTCAGAGATCTCAAAAAGAACACGCTCGTTAATGAGACCTTCGATGCCGTCATGGTATGCAATGGCCATTATTTCGAGCCCAATATGCCGAAAGTGAAGGGTGCCGATATTTTCCGGGGAGAACGTTTACACAGCCACGACTATAGAGTTCCAAAGATTTTTAATGACAAAACCGTCGTTGTTCTGGGCGCTGGTCCTTCCGGTACCTACTTCATTATGTTCTCTACGTCTAACAAAGTGTATCCTCGACAACCTTATTAGGCGTTGCGCTTCGCAACTTTTGCTCGTTTCTTAATTCATTCAAGTTATTTTAATACTTTCAACTTTTCGTAAAAGGGATGGACCTTGCTCTCGAAATATCTGCGTGCGCAAAACGCGTGATCCTGAGTCACCACTTGCAGGATCCGATTCTAACGAGATTTCCCGACAACGTCGTACAGGTGATGCGTTAACTTTTGCGCGGACTCAAACGGAGATTTTCCTCTAATGAGATCGAAATGTTATCTGAGCGTTTTGTTTCATGTTTCGTTAATTCTAGAAACCGGACGTCGCGGAGTTAACGGAGCGCAGTGCCGTTTTCGACGACGGTACCACAGAAGAGATTGACGCTATTTTCTATTGCACAGGTGATTAAGATGTTTATCAGAATTGCTTAGATACGAACGTTAATTAGCATTACGCTCACTGCATACGCACGCAACGCCAGCTCACTACGTCTATAACTAATCACACGTATTTCCGTGCTTAGGCTACAAGTACAGCTTTCCGTTTTTAAGCGAGAGTTGCGGAGTGCGGGTGGACTCGAACATGGTAACGCCACTTTGGAAGCATCTAGTGTCTATAGAGAATCCAACTCTCGCTCTCATAGGGCTTCCGTATTATGTGTGCGCCTTCAGCATGTTTGACTTACAGGTACAACCGCCCACTTATCCTTTATCCCTTCTTATGCACTCATAACCAGTTACGTAGAAATCAATCGCAAAGTACGTCATTCGGAGCACGTATACGGAGTGCGCAACTGTGAACTATATATGAAATTCCACTAACGTGAATAATGTCAAACGCAAAATGCAGATACGCTTTGTCCTACGCTTCTGGCACGGCGCGAAGCAATTTCCTTCGAAAACGGACATGCTACGGGAGGAGAGGGACGAACTGGAAGAACGTGCCGGCAAAGGGCTTCAGAAGAGGCACTTTCATATGATGGGACCCGAGCAAGGTCATTACTACGATGACTTGGCGAACACCGCTGGAATAACGCCGCTACCACCTGTACTTACGAAATTACACAACGAGAGCAGCATGCGCTTTCTTGACGACCTGGTGCATTATAGAGAGGACATATACAGGGTCGTCGACGACTACAACTTTGTTCAGCTCTGACTGTTTCCCGGGGGTCAATGACACCCTTCCTGCGCGCGGAATTATTGTTCCTAAGGAAATTACAGTGATTCGGTCGCGACACTCTAATTGAACTCTGTAATAATAAATGAAATGAAGTACATAAAACGTACGGCCAGTTAGACGTTTGTTCATCATGGAGTTTCTTTTTTCTCAGCTCCGCCGTAACGGTATAACAGGGACAATTATCTTCCCTGAAATCATTAACGCGTATTTTATATATAATTACCATTACCTTTACATCGATGCATTTACCCCCGTTTTCATGTATTTCTTCATTCAGGCTCGGCAAGCACTCTTTGAATACAGTTTCTTGCTGCCAGTAGCCCAACTTCTTGAGAAGAAATGATATTATTACTTAAAACCTCGGCAGCGCCGTAACGGTGCATACTCATTATACTTTAATATGAAATTTAAACATGTGCGCCATTACATGTTCGCCCGTGCACCATGGCAGATGGCATGACGCGCTGGGCGCCTGGTTAAATGCCTCGCTGCATGCGACGGTGCAGTGTTGTGTGATGTCGTGCTTGTGTCGCGCGAGTACGTTTCTCGGTCCCCCCATCATTTCGAAACGATGAGCGTTTGCGTGTTTCGCAAGTGATTCAGTGCCGAAATATTCCGGGACCCCGCGTCCACGGGACCAGGACGAATACGACGATGGTTGTGCGAGGAAGGGGGCACAGCAGTGGAAATCAGCGTGAGTAAGGGGCCGTCGTGAAGCGAGAGAGAGAGCGAGTAAAAGAAGGAAAGAAAAAAAATATCAAGAATCGACATTTTTCCAAGCCACTCTCGGCCACCGCAATTTGCACGTTCACATTTTCCCGATCGCCCATCGGTCCGCTTTTGTGCCACCGTGTGCAATCGGGTACATACACCTGCGATCCGTCAGAAACGTCGAAACGGACGTGAGACGATGTAGTCAATGGGGCCCCCGTTTCCTCAGCATCGACCTCGCGCGCCGCTTTATTTACGTTCGTAACCCGCGACACATGTCGCTCGCCCAGCGCACACGGGGATATATAGAAAGTTGCATTCGATGATGCGCGATATGTGGGCTACACGCTCGAGCCTCGGTGTCGGGTGAATGCATTCGTAAGAATGCATTCGACGTCCGCCGTCTCTCGCGCGTTACTACTCCGACTTTGATGCAATTTTTGGGACCCTGCCGCGGATACCTGTTGGCGAGGATTTCTAGCGACGCCCCGGTGTCACGCTGACGTCGCACCGAGAATTTCGTCGAGGACATTTGTGTCAACAGTCGGCCGACTCGCTTATCTGTCAACCGCACCGAATCCTTCATATCTCGCTGCCAGTTTCGAATTACAAGCGGCTTGCGCGATACGTGCAACGTGATCGGTTGCTGGGACTGTATGGCCCGAGAGACAGAAAGAGACAGGGAGAGAGAGATTATTCCTTTGCACGATGTGACCACGGGTATTATTATGTTCAGAATGCAGTCGACCGTTTATTCTATCAGCTAGCCGTTTGTACGGAATTATCATGCAAAACGGATACGCGCGTAATATTCTCGGTCTCATTGTCCCCGGTGATTCATTTAGCGTTTATCGAAACCCTCCGGGCACACGCAGAATTATATTTCGTAGTGGTGTATTGTTCCTGAGGATTTGAGACAGGCTTGTGGTTCACACTGTGCTCTGTGAATGACTTTATTGTTTGTGGCAGTTCACGAATGAACGGGTGATTCTTAATGCAACAAAATATTATGATAAAAGCTTTTTGTTTGCTGGGTTGTCCACGCAAGAGTTGAATCTTTTCTCGCTAAACTGTGATTTTTAGAATGTAGAGAAATGGTGAAGATGTTTTTTGTGTTATTAGGACATTAAGGTGGAGCTAGAGATCTTAAAAAATGGCTACAAAAACTGATGATACAGCATCCATTGACAACCCTAATGATGGTATATAATTAATATCTAACACTTTTATGACATAAGTTGCATCTGGGTCGTCAGACTAAGTGTGTGAATTTAAGGAGAAAGCATGGATAAGGAGATTTTGACAATTAGCGGAAGTGATGGAGGAAATCATCGTCTTCCTCCTACGTACATGTACAATACTGGGTCAGAGCAAGTAACAGGAATTTTGGATCAAGACCCAAACAGGAGCGATCGCAATCAAGCAACAGAAGATCAATTAGGTCCTTTACCACCTAATTGGGAAAAAGCTTACACAGATACAGGAGAAGTTTATTTCATAGAGTATGTGTGCAAATGAAACTTATTCACTAGCCATTGCACTATGTCTAGTAATCTACATTGGGTACAGGCCAAATTTGCTTTGTTGCTTGAAAATGTGAACAGATCTAATGTTGTATGTTACAGTCACAATACAGGCACATCGCATTGGTTAGATCCGCGTTTGTCAAAATTTCAAAAGCGCTCTCTTGAAGAATGCCTTGACGATGAATTGCCTTATGGTTGGGAAAAAATTGATGACACTCTTTATGGTACATACTTTATTGACCACGTCAATCGCAGAACGCAATATGAAAATCCTGTGCTGCAAGCGAAACGTGCGCAACAGAACATGATGGAAAGGAAGAGTCCAAATTTTACTAGAAATCCGGATAAGTTAAAGGGTCAAAGAATAAGGACCACATTGATAAAGAGCTCAAGGGGACTAGGCTTCACTATTGTTGGTGGTGATGATTCTGTTGAGGAATTTCTCCAAATAAAAAGTGTGGTGCCAAATGGTCCAGCTTGGTTGGATGGAAAGCTTCAAACTGGTAACTTAGCCAGGATTCTTGAAATGCCTTTGTTTTTATTTTATTGTGCTAATTCACTGTTTCAACTTACAGGAGATGTATTAGTATATGTTAATGATACATGTGTCTTGGGTTTTTCCCACAATGAAATGGTAAATGTGTTCAAATCAATTGGCAGTGGAGAAACTGTGACACTAGAAGTATGTCGTGGTTATCCTTTGCCCTTTGATCCAAATGATCCAAATACTGAAGTTGTAACAACAATTGCTGTTAATGCACCAGGTGAGTAGAAAATGACAACACGTAGCATAGACGTAGGAAAGACCAATTGGACCTTTTAAGATACATTTGCAGAAGATCCAGGAATGTATATGGACCTGGATCCGTCCTTGCAAGGAAACGAACGTTTCAATTTCTTGGACTCTACGTTTTTACCGGTGCATAGTCTTCAGAATGGGGAGAATCTTGCCACGACGTCTGTAAACTCAATGCCGGACCTTTGTATATCCGATAAGATTAACACGATCAAACGACCGAGTAGTACTGACATACTTTTATCCGAGAGTAGCGACATGAATGACTGTAAGGATTCTCCAATGTCTTCCAAGCCAGAGTTTCTCAGTATTGCTATAGTTAAAGGCACCATGGGATTTGGATTTACAATAGCTGACTCTGCACACGGGCAGAAGGTCAAAAAGATATTAGATCGACAGCGTTGCAAGAATCTGATGGAGGGCGATATTTTAGTCAATATAAACGATATTAATGTAAGGAATATGTGTCACTCCGAGGTGGTACAGGTTCTGAAGGACTGTCCACGAAATGAGGAGGCATTGATACACGTTCAGAGAACGACAGTCAAGTTGAAGGAGAAGAAGGAGAAGAATTCTCAGGACTTCTTTAGAAGTAAAACACCGACAGCCGATATTTACAGTACCCAATCAAAAGCCGTTATACCAAGCAGACCAAAAACACCACTGATAGATACTAGGAATCGTCCAAAGTCACCGATTACTGCTAGTAGGCCGACTTGGAACGAAGTGCAGAATGAGAACGACTTGAATCCGCTGGACAGCCGATATAAATATTCCGACTACAGTCACGGGATGTATTATACAGATCCGTATAAAGCAAATATTACAAATTTGTCTGATAATTTTGCAGCCATGACAAATTTGGACGAGGAGTCCTTGAGGAATGTTGCAAAAAGAGACTGGGTTGCCAATGAGAAATTGAATATTAATAGTGACGTCTATTCTATCGATATCTCTCATCACGAGAACATGTTGAAACAAAATGGCAGCATTCATTCTGATTACTACAAAGACTTGTACACTACACAAACGCATTCCCAGTACAGCGAACAAGACTATAACGTATACTCTATTGGTCAGGAACAAAACGTCGACACTGGCGAGATTTGGGACAAACGAAAGGAGACCACTAGTTTTGAGCATGAACAACCACATTCCAGTTCGATTTCTCGGTAAGTTATATATATCTTGTCTTGTCACTTATTTGTAGAAGTCGTTAAGTATACCTTTTAAACTTAACGATATCTTTGAACCTCTAGCTATCCACAGTACCCTAATGAATTAGTCTGTCCAATCGTTCCTGACATAGAGTGGATAGAAACATTAGTCACATTGGTCAGGCAAGACACAGGATTCGGATTTAGGATAGTCGGTGGCACAGAGGAAGGATCTCAGGTTAGTTCTACTCGACTGATATTCAATGTATTCGAAGTTCAGCTTTATCGCGCTGCTCATGTGCTCAATGCAATCACAATATATCGCGGGGTATGAAACGTTAATAGTTTCACGCTTAGCAGGTTTCAGTTGGTCATATCGTACCTGGAGGCGCGGCTGATCTGGATAATAGACTAAACACAGGGGATTTGATAATGTCTGTTGACGGGGAGAGCGTTATGAACTCTTCCCATCATCACGTTGTACAGTTAATGATAGCGGCAGCTCAAAATGGCAGGGTAACATTAGGAATACGTCGCCGAATTAATACTCAAGAGCATCTCCAGGAGAATCTGCAAACTCCGTACAGTAGACAAATGAATCTTCAGTATCCATACGACGTCACGGTGGTCAGGATGGAAAATGAGGGCTTTGGCTTTGTCATCATCTCGTCGGTGAATAAGGCCGGTTCTACCATCGGTCGAATAATCGAAGGATCGCCGGCGGAGAGATGCGGACGTTTGAATGTCGGAGATCACATTCTTGCTGTTAATCATGTAGATATTACGAATGTTTGCCACAAGGATATCGTCAATTTGATCAAAGATTCCGGTTATTCGGTTACGTTGACAATAGGTTATCCACTCGATGACTGTTGCAGTAGCACATCGCTTTCTCAAAAGGTATTACCGTTATCTCGTCTTATCTACTTTCATTTTGCGTGCCGATGATAAAACAAAAAATATATTTAGCGCAAAATATATATATATAAGCATTTTTGTATTATGTGGACTCATAGAATGTACTAAGCAATTGTTATTATAGGATGAGCCCACAGGAGATGGTGACGGAGGGCAATACCACGCTGTTGAATTAACGCGTGGTACGCGAGGATTTGGCTTCAGTATTCGCGGAGGACGAGAATTTCAAAACATGCCACTATTTGTCCTGCAAATTGCCGAAAACGGGCCGGCGTCTATTGACAATCGATTGCGAGTAAGTAAATGTGCACTATTTGACCACATTTATAAAAGATGAAATATGTCCACGAATCAATGGAAGCTTTCATTTGAATTTACGTTTGGTTCTTTAACAAATTTTAGGTCGGGGATCAAATTATTGAGATAAACGGTATTAATACCAAAAATATGACACACACAGAAGCGATTGAAATTATACGTAATGGTGGACCATCTGTTCGTCTTTTAGTGCGACGTGGTTGCCAGATGCCTTCAGTGGTAGGTGCATCTCCCCACCTCTACGACATGAACATATGAAATTAACCATCTCAATAACAGCACATTAATCTCAAATTAACGATATTTCCTTCTGTGACGATACTAATGCTATAATGATACCTTTGTGTAACATTGTTTTTCCTTCGATCTGGAACAAGAGCTTTAGGGTATAACATATTAGGTACTGTATAGCTAAGGTGAAAGACAATACGACAAGGAAGCAAACAATCTTTGCAAAATGCAATTATGTTGCACTAACGACTAGGTACACTATATTCAAAGTACTAAAACGGGCAGTCAGTACATAGACAATTGACAAGTAAGAAAATGGAAGCGTTATAACTGTACAATATCTTATGGAGTTGGTCATAAGTAATACATATAGAACATGATATATGCTCTCAAATATTGCATATGATATGGCAAGATTTGCTGTATCAGCATGTGGCATAGTTTTTGCATTCAGCGATATTCTTTACATAATTTTAGAAACCTTTAAGGCAATGTGTGCTACAACTTATCTAACATTTATGAACAATACTTTATGCTCAAACACAGCTTTCTTTGATGAACTTTACTCGATTTTTAATAAGATATAGAACGCATTTAGAGAGTACTTAAAAAAATCTAATTAATCAGTACACGGTATTGGTCGGACGAAAATGACGTTTTGAAAGTAACTCTGATTCCTAGTATTCACTGCATTTAAATCGCAAATTATACATATGTGAAGGCAGTGCAACATTTTAGTCGCTGTTATGCATTTGTACGCATTTGTACGCATTTGTACGCATTTTTACGCATTTTTACGCATTTTTAATCGAGACATTAATGAACTATCACGGTAAAACTTTATCCTTGGAACTGTCATAACCAACATTCGAGAATAATTTCTAGAGAAGACAATACTTGCTCACCCTAACACAATTAGATTGGTGCTAACTCTGTACTGTAACGATCTTATTACTGAACAAAAATTAATTCATCCTAACACGTGTGATAGCTTGAAAGTATTGTGCCTTGCGCGTGTTCCGTATTTAATAACAAAATTAATAAGTAAACGCTTTAAAACTTCAGAGCGATTATAAATTTTTATTGAAATTCATTATAGAGTAATCTCACACTCAACCAAATAAGTATTCATCCAATCGGTGAGGGCACCCCACGCAGGCATTTATTGAAATTACACGAGACGGGTGCGCTCCCTAAAAAACGTGAGAAAGTTCGATTTTCCATTTCATTGAACTGCTGTTCGACAAAAAGATAGATACTTATAAATAAGCATGCCGAGACGCAACCGCGCGGTTGACGTCCTCAAACGGATATGCAATAAGTTCGCGTGTGTTCGTAGGCGTAAATGCTGGGTCGTCAGACAGAGAAATCTCGAAAATTTATAATCGATCATAACGGATATGTATTTTTTCCTTGGACTTTATTATTGTCTTTTTGAAAGTTTAACTTGCATATGTAAGGCAGGGTATTTGTATGCAAATGTAGATATATATGTTGGAAAAAGTTGTGAAGTGTGATATGTTAAGAATTTATATTTACATTGGAGGAATCTCAAAATTCTTGAGCTAACGATAAATATTGATTTTCTTAATAAGAGACGTTATAGACTGTGGGAAATGTTACTGGACCCTGTACTCTGGTTTTGTTTCTCAAAAGTATTAAGCATTTCTTCGGTGGGGAGGGTATCGAAAGTGAAATACCCCTTCAGACAAATTCGCTCATTAAAAAGAGAATGAGTAAATCAACGTGATTGTGGCCTTCTAACGAGATTATATATACTTTCAGCATGCAGCAAACTTTGTAAAATAACTGTTAGAGACTGTCCTGATTTCCTACCGACTTTTAAAAGGCTATTGCCAGTACTGTTTCTTTAAGTATTTATTACCACGTATGTGAAATATATATGTATGTCCATTAATAATTAAATTAAGAACATAGGCAACCAAAGAAGCAATTGCACGTAAACAGCCACTCCGTTTGGGAATACAGTATGGAAGTTGATTATACATACAGAAATTGTTATTGATTAACACCGTCATTCAAACGCGTTTTCTTAAGCTTCAATGTTTCTCTTGCTCACAAACTGCAACTCACGATAACAACAAACAATCGGGCGACAAACTAAAATTTGCTGGGATAATATGTAACAAACAATTCGACATCAAATTCTCTCGTTACAGACAAATTTCTTCCCTGTCTTTTTTGCGATATACAAGACATTTCATATTGAAGAAAAAACTATATATATTTTTTTACTACTAAACGAGTGGGGTAACGAAACGAAACAAAAATATAAAGACATTGTTTGGCACGAGGTATTAACAAAATAAGTAAGAGTAAATTAGATTGTATTTTTAGATCTCAGCATTGATGTAAGCAACGTGTATGCAAGCCGATATATCCGCGGCAAAAGTCGTCACTGTTCATTACGTGCTTATATGAGCAATCTGCCGTATATCGCATAAGTGATAAGAAGCAGCAATCGCATTTAGACGGATCACACTTTATCCACTTCATAACCATCGCGTTTATTTTTTATAATTATATATATATATATAAATATATATACAAAAATTTGTATATTACGTAGGTTTTAAGCGAGCTTGATATAACTTGTAAATACGTATACTTGTTTGATGAGGATTAAAGTATAATAGTGATTATCGTAAACTTATTCAGAAACGATGTCATGTCAATTAAAGCGTTATTGATGAATTTATTATGATTTTGTCTGATCGAAAAACTCCGAAGTCTTCTGCAGCTACTTGGTTTGCGTCGTCATCTTGCCAAACGAATTGATCGATATGTTCCAACTTTTTGTACCTTTGATAATACGAGTTTTACAGCGTGTGTAGTGTCGAAAAGGGTATCCTTCAATTTTAAATGTAATCGACTGTGCACCGATAATGTGTTAGAAAGGCTGCGGCAAATTGTTAGGTGCCTATTTTGGCAAAACTAATGCGAGCAGTGCATACGATGTCATATCTATCCACTGACGTTTTATCATACACTCAAACACCATACTATTCCCTTCTGTATTGCGACGTCAACAGCATAAATATGCCTCTTTATATTTATTCTAATTTTAATATTACCTTGTACGCTGTACATTTACGTTACACATATTGATAATTGTTAAATGTAACGGTTCTGAAAGTGAACGACAAGAAATTAATATTGTTATCATGAACGTATTATACCATCATTATATTGTTGTTGAATTATACTGAAATAATAAATGCTACATTTAATACTACTAAATCAGTGTCCGAGGAAACTTGACTATATAATTCTCCACCGTTGACTCCGTCGCGAGTGCATAAGACACCAGTACAAGGAATACATTGGATCAGAAGCGATCAGAAGCGAAGATGCAGTTCCTCGGTGCGCTGAAATCGTCCTTTAAAATTGCCGCCACCGGGCGAGCTGGCGATCAACAACGAAGCCTCCGCCATCGTTTCCAAGAATGCGGCGCATGACGTCCGCTCGTGACGTCAGTCGCGCTGCAATTCCTGAAACGAACGTCTCTATGATCAGCATGTCAGGTCGGGCGAAAGGAACGCGTAAAGTGTCGCGTCCGTTATCAGACTAGCGCCGAGCAGTCCGTCGCGATCTGTCACGCGTCTGCCCGCGTTTCGACAAAGCGCGCGATAACGATCGCCCCGTCGTCTTGGTGTGTCGCCCCTCGCATTGGCAGCACTGCCGATTGATCGCACGCATATTCCTCTACCCAGGGACCATGTATCGCATATATTTATACTCTCGGTTCCCCTCTGGGCGAATGTAAACAGAATTTTTCTCGTAAATATGAAGTGACACGGCCGATTTGATGCGGCTGCGACGTGCGGTGGAAGTTGCGAACCGTGATTGCGTCCCGGCTGCGCGTTCTGCGCCCGCCGAATTCACGCGCCGCACGATTTCTCACGCGTTCTCCGCGTTACGACGGCGGGCGAGGAGTTATACCCAGCAGCGGGTGAAACGGGTTTGTGCGCGACCGTCCGCGGTGTCGTTGGGCTCGGTGAAGTGGAGCGGCGACGGTTTCGGATTCATGGAAGTGCAATGAGGTGTCCGCTGAAATTGGCCGATCGCGAGCAGAGGGTGAGTTCAACGGGATTTCGCTTTTCCGTCGGTGTCCATATGCAAGTGCGGAGCTGGGTGTCGCGGGGTTGCTGCTGGCCCGAGAGCGCAACGGGCATCGGGGGCTCCGTTTAACAGGAGTCGCTTTTTTTCCGACTCGCCGAGACGGAGCGGAAGAGATTTTCGCTGGTGTGCTGTTATATCCTGACCGTCGTCCTGGTCGTCGTTGTCGGACGAGCATGTATTTTTCGTTCGCCATGAGGCTCCGTTACGTGGTGTGTGCGTTTGTCGTCTAACGTGCACACACACACACGCGCGCCCGGAGCGCACGGACGCTCGCACACAACGGTCACGGACATCTACAGACACACGATCGACGACGTCTCTTTGTGTGTCGATCGTCGTGACATGTGTGCGTCGTGTCTCTGTTTAATAAGAATCCACGAACACTTAATCCCGAATGCAGGCACGCAACACATGCAGGATATATGTAAGTACGAGACTGCTGCTGCTTGTTGGTGCTCCTGCTGCTGCTGCTGCTGCTGCTGCGAGGGCATGTATAGTATACAACGCGCATTGCCCGTGGAAAACGGAGCGCGATGGTCGTAAATCAAATTCATAATAATTTCAATGCGATATGTTGGGCCCCCCCGAACAGGCGACGCAGTGTTTTTCCTGTTCCGCATGACAGAAAAATTATCATACAAGCGGGATATATATATATATATACACATATATATTATGTGAGTGTGTGCGCGTGTGTGTGGGTGGGTGATGCCCGACGAGGATGCTCCGTAAAATGTTCGGTTATCAATTTTACTATTTCCCCGAGACACACGCATCGCTTCCGAGGCTGTGCCGTTCTGCGAATTGAAAGGCGAATGAAATGAAAGGAAAAAAAGTCAGTTCAGCCTCATGAATCCTAGGAGAGAGAGATAAATGAATTCAGGGAAAAGATATGATCGCCAGTTATTTTTTTTCCTTTTTCAATTGATTCAATTCATACGCTCCTCTAGTATCGCTCGTTTTGACAGGTAACTTGAAACTGAATTCCGATAAATCTAAAAATATAATGGCGTATTCGAGCGTGTTACGCTCGTAATACGATACACACATTGTTGTATAGTGCACAAACATTAGCCGTTAAAGCATATAATATTGTACACTTTTTTTTAACGAGAGGCCGAGAGTTTTTAATATCGTCATGTGCAAGCTACCTCGGTAAAATGGACATTTTTGTAAATAAACATTGAAACTACTTTGAAAACAAATAATTGACAGCATGTTTTTTCTACTGTATGTGTCCTATTACTTAAAGCAACATCAATCTTAGGGATTGATTTGAAAATTCAAAACTTTTGACTTTCCAAATTATCAACTTGATACATGTTGTATTTGTACGACTGGAAGCCTACGATACATTTGAGGCATAATTCAAACAATGGTATTCAATTTGTCTCATGAATAATTTATTCCAGTATTTTGTCCAAACGACATATCTTGATTTTAGTTTGATAATGGCCAACTGTCTCACCTCTGGGTAAACTGTCAAGTAGCTACCAAACAGATAAAATTGTAAATAACGTTGTTCCACCATATCGTTAACATTTATTTCTCAGTTACGGTCATTGCAATATGTGGAACAACAACAGTTAGAATTTTATCTGTTCGGTAGCTACCTGACAGTTTACCTAGACATGGAACAATCAGCCCTAACTCATTCGGTATGCATCCATAGTAAGATGCAAAAACATGCAAACGTACCAAGGAATACATTTACGCAAATGCAATTCTAAACATATCCTGCTTAATGGATAAAACTTGACATACCTACGTATATCATTGATTAATGCCTTCTACAAAAATAACTTTTTACTTTGCAATTACAAAATATTCTGCACTTTCTGTTACTTGTCTCTTATTGATGTCATTTTATTATCTTCTACCAACTATCGTTTTGTTTACATTCAACTCTGTTGATTCCCGCTGACTGTACTTCCCCTTAAGGATTTCACATATTTTTCCGAGTATAACTTATGTGCATATAGTTTTGCCATATAAACAGAAGATGAGTAACATAAAAGCAAGAGTGTCTGGTGGAATAGAGAACAAGTATCTTCTCTTTGCTTTCCACGTCTTCCTTCCTCGATGACACAAGCCAACTATTGCAGTTATGGTTAAGCTCTCATTTCATCCAGATCCGTCTGATCGTAGAAAGTCTACCTCATGATTATTGTGTACTCACAATTCATAATAAATTTTCAAAATAAAGCACGAATATAGTGACTCTTATAACACATGTTGTTTCTTTCTTTCAGTGATGGGAACGCAAAATGTCTTCAACCGGAGTATGTTCCAGAAGACCTCCTCGAGAGATGTTGCGTCGATTTTCATTACCAAGACGAGAAATCACATCGAGACACAATACATGCCACACCACAGATGTGTGTAGCATGCCAGACTCTGATTTAGTGCATTGTGACAATGTAGCGTGTGAATGTAAAGCTGCTCCCAATAGCAGCTTTTTGCTGCAAAAGGACATTACTGTGGGCGTGGGAGATGTGCCAGGTGTATCGGGAGTTTCTGTAGAATACAACGAATCTTTTAGTAAATCATGCTCAGTTAGCCAGTGCTCATTAAGTGACAAAAGTGACTCTGTATGCAGTTGTGACATAACGCAAAGTAATGATCACAATGTTATGGCGGAGAGTCATTTATACCCCAATAAATGTTTTAATTTATTGAGTATATTTTCAACGGCGACGGATCTTTGTAATAAGATTGTGAGATTGCCATGTCCATGTAGAGTGGATAGACAGCGGACAAATCATGCATGGAAGACAGTTTTATTTTTCATCATTGGCTTTTTGTGTATAACATTATGCAGCGGGGACTCTAATCAATGTGCAGTTGGGCTGAAAACACCAGGAAGTAAGTTTATCTTCAGTTTTATTTTTTGTCATAAGGCATGTAGCAATTATTCAAGCCTATTTTATTTGCCACTACACACGGAAAATTGAGAAATTAATCGCAATCAACATCCATTTTGATTTTCGTTATGGCGCAAAAAGAATGGGCATTACTCTTAAGATTTTATTCAGGAGCATTCTACAGAAATAGTATAATACCTTGTACCTTTAATTCTCCGTACTCTCACCGCATACTAGGATTATAAATAAAACATACGTTTTATCTCTCCTTTTGGAATTCTAGTGTTGAGCTAAATGCATATATCTATATTTAATGCAACCACACTACAGTATGCGGTAGGTTTACCCAGGAGTTCATAAACATTTCGTGATATCCGAACTTACTGACTTGAACAAGCTGTACTGTCTCAGACAATAACAGAACATCTCTCTATATTTATGTTTTTCCATCTAATACTTTTGACTCCTTACAACAAAAACACGCGTGTACATGTACATTGAAACAGCATTAACTGTTCATTCACAGGAACTTGGCCACAAGGTGATATAGTTCTTGAATACGGCCAGTCATTAAGGATTCTTTGTATACTCAATAAAACATTTATCGACACCGCATTTCCCGGCAAAAATGCATCCGACTTGGTATTTTTTCGAAATAAGAAGGAAATGGAGCCGGAGTACATTACGATCATGAACGAAACGACGATATCGTTGTACGTCGAGAAACCACCTCCCGCCGAAGATATGTACTATTGCAAATTGCGACTGCATAACGATTACAACAAACAGCATGAAGCAGTTTGTCTCAACAAAGTTGTAATTGGATGTGAGTATTCTCGATCGACTGGTATCGTTTTTATTGGAAAACGCAATACGCAACCGTATTACGACTTACGATTGCACAACATAAGTTTCACGTTCATCCTTTGTTAGAAATCCGTTATCTGACGTCCTTATAAGCATCAATTTTATATTCCCGCGATGTATTTCTTACTAAATCGTGTCATTCAGGCAGAGCTTATCAGCTTGGGTCAAAAGGTATTCCCATTGAGAGAGGACTGAGCGTCCAGTGTCTCTTCACTAGAATTATTGGTGTGACGTTTGTACTTGTATGCGTCTGAAAGCTTCGATTTACGTTGTAATAGAGATAAGACGGGTAAAAGGAAGTTTAGAGTATCCAAAGTATTGCTTATAACGACCGTCAATATTAATGAAACATTGAGTTTAATGACTACATTTTATCATCCCTCGGGTATGCTTCTTGCTCAAATGATCTTCAATAAGTCGAGAAGGAATGCGAAGGAATAAGCATACCTCTGGATCTTTTAAATAAGTGTTTCATAAATTAGCTTTGCTTTAATGTAATAATAACGATGAGGCTGCAACGTTTTACGCATAACATAAAATGTTTACTGTGCAAACGCATACATATGCTCTTTATATAAATTCCTCAATGCAAAATCTTGCTCAACAGATACACCCCAAGAACCACATAATTTCAATTGTATCTCTTACAATTGGGAGAGTATGATGTGTTCATGGAAACCGGTGCAGAATTACGTGACTACGAGATTCGATTTAGTATTCAAGTTACCAGGACGCGCGGGAGGACGAAAACTTTATCCTTGCCCTAAAGAGATTCAAAAGCCCTTGCCGCCGGATACTTGTCTCTGGGATACGTCCACGAATCCTATTTACAGGCAGCCATATGAATATTACACGTTTATATTAAATGCGACAAATGTGTTGGGAACTACCAACTTCACATACAAGTTCCATCATTTCGCTCATGGTTCGTATAATGCTCATTAAAAACATGGAGCAACAATATACTTTATGAGTATTATTTTACATAAACTGATTTGCAGTCATACCCGCGAAGCCAGCGAATTTATCAGTCGTAAATAAAACATCTGACAGTGCGTTATTGCATTGGAGCGTGCCCTTCCCAATGCAAAACTTTCCGCCTGGACTACATCATAGAATCACGTATCAGAATCAGTGGGATCATCAGAAAACATGGCAGGTTTGTAGAAACCCAGCTATGTATGACGTATGAAGGTATTATATGATTTTTGACTGAGCAAGAGATTCTTCCGTTAGGTGATAAACATCACGAACGACATTCATACGCATAAAAGGTATTACAATTTGACTGGGCTAGAGTATGCTAATACTGTGTACGATGTGCGAGTTTTCATGAAGAGTGCGGTTGCGATCGGAGAAGATAAATGGAGTAACTTCAGCGACGTTACATTTAGAACACCGTCGAGACGTGAGTAACACGATGAAATTACAGTCCTGCAGGCTTACTCATGGGGATTTTATATCGAACGTTGCCAAATTTGTGCATACAATTTATACATACCTACGATATTGTAGTACCTGGCCGCCCGCCACGAACCGATATCGGAAGCTTTGAGATTGCCGAAAACAGTGCTAACAGAGATGTTTATCTCTACTGGCAAGCCATTCCGCAATATTTGGAGAACGGTGACAATTTTAAGTATCAGATTGATCGCGTAGAGGAGAGTGGTCGTAAATTGTTTCTAGTTCCAAACGAAACTACGAGGACATACGCGAAATTCAAGGGAATTAGCTTCAATAGTTACCGTTTCGAAATTGTTACGATGAACAACGCTGGAATAAATAAGGAGAGGGCGAAGATCTTTGTGCCCAGCCAGTATGAAAGTAAGCACCTGATCGGGATGTTTAATTAGTTCTACCGAACCGATAGAATTGGCGTTACTAATACCACCTCGTTCGTTACAGTACCGCACGAACCGATGGCATTTACAAAAATAGCTTTTGACGGAGGATTATACGAGCTGTCCTGGAAGGCGCCAATCCCGAATGTGGAAATTACTAATTACACAATTTTCTGGTGCGACAACGAACGCGATCGACCTTATCAATGCACCGTATGTTCTATAAAGCTTTTTATACGATTGCATATAAGATAAATTTCCGCTTGTTTATCATACGGATGAATGTATTGATCAACGTCTGACAGGGTTATCTGGATTGGGTGCATGTATCACGGAATACTACGCTTTACAATATGACAGTGCCGGATCCGAAGAAAGTTTATCAATTTGCGATTTCTGCAAACACGAGGAAAGGAAGCAGCGGCATGGTATGGGCATCGTGTACCGTCATACACAACAAAGTTGTCGGCAAGATGAAGTCGGTGTGGATAAATCGTATTGGATCGGACTTCATCGAAGTCGGCTGGAAGCTAGACTGTTCAGATCGTATTGGCATCGTTGACGGATTTAATATCTACTACTGTCCCATTGTATCTCCCTACAATCTCAACTGCAAGGGTCCTAAGCTTAATACCACGATCAAAGCTGACCCACATACAATTCACGGTGTGGTGATTAACTTGAAGCCTTATACCACGTACATGTTGGCGGTAGCTGTTCTGACTAAGAGCGGTGAAGGTTTACATAGCGATCCTCTGTATAATACGACCCTTGAGGCTGCACCCACCACTCCACCGCAGGATGTGAAGATCGTTAACGTAACTAATACGACAATGTTTCTTACGTGGAAGCCACCTGAGGCTATGAACGGTGTACTTCGTTACTACGAAGTTTACTATAACGGACACTCGCAGAAAGTCGAAGAGGCTAATCATATCGAGTTGAAGGATCTTATATCGCATAAGAATTATAGCATTAGCGTTGCTGCCTGTACGGTCTCTTGTAGCGTGAAGTCGCCGAGTATATACAAAATAACGCAGATCGGAGTGCCTGGAAAGATAAACGTGCCTAACGTTCGTTTCATGAACTCGAGTCAAGTGATCGTGATATGGTCGAAACCACAGAATTCAGCGGGGTATTTGGATTATTATGAAATATCTTCGAGTGACGGTGAAATACAGAATAGCACTAGGACCGGTAAGATGAGGCTTAGATAGATGACATAACGTATCAATTCATGGGATGTTGTAACATTGTGTGCTCATAGTGATGTATGTTACAGAGGCTCAATTACCTATACCGGATTGTAAGACTGTTGGACGTGAAAGGCTCTACCAGTTTCGGGTTAGAGCGATTAACGTTGCTCCCGACAATACACATTTGAAGGGTCCTTGGTCTGATGCTGGCGAAGGAAACTGTTATAGTGATGGTATTATACCTATCAAATTAATTATTACGATACTATTGTTTTGTGCGGTTGTTCGAAGGAGAACGGACCTGCCGAATCAATACTAGCGATCGTATAATATTAAATCAAGTTGACTTAAACTAATAAGCATGTTTATACATTTGTCTTCGTCCCGTAGGTCCCTCATTCAGAGTATGGATTGTCATATGGGTAATAGGCAGTATTAGTGGAGTGGCTACTCTGTTATGCCTTGTGTACACATCCAAGAGGTAAATAGAATTCAGTTTCCGTCATCTATTGGTAGATTTGAGAGTAGATATTATGTACAAACAAAAAGCTATTCATGAGCCATTTTTTTTTTTTTTTTTTTTTTTAAATGTCAAATTTCAAAACCCTATTTTTTATTGCATTATAGAATGTGGTTAAAGTGCAAAGCAATGCAAGACGTCGAAGTGAAATTACCACCTGGCCTTGCTCCAAATATGGTAACAAAGCTATCTGTTATTTATAATCTGCCTTAAAATTCATGATTCTAAACGTTAATCCAACCTTGCTTTCCATCGTGACAGAAACTCCTTCAAAAGGTTGGCGAGCAACATATTCGACAGTCTTCAGCGGATTCAAGCGGGTGCTCGAGTGGTCAGGAGTCCGTCACTTCTTCGCTCACTTCCGATTCTCAAGTGTCGAGTGACAGTGGAACCGAGATAGACCCCGTCCCCGTGTCGCCCAACAAGTTGCTCGACACTTTGCCCGCCTGGGAGTCATCCAGCCTGCGTCAGCGAAACGTCGGAGTTTCGCGTCCCAGTCTGACGGCAGACGCTGCACGCTGGGATCCTTACGTAAAGGTAGCAAAAACCGGAGAACCGGTTATGGTAGACACGTTATCCTTAGCAAGGTCGACGCCAAACCTAACAGACAGTACTGGTTATACGACGTCTCAGCACACCTGGTCGTCAACGGGATACATCAGCATGCCCTCGTCGGAGGAATTGTCCAGTAACCCAAGTCCAGTTCCTAAAGAAGCAGCGAACGCAGGCGGTTACAGTGTGATCGGAGCAGTTCCTAAGCCGGTGCGTTCGAAATCTGAGGAAAACCCGGATTTAACGGTGCCAGCCGACGGCGCTCTGATACCCATCAAGATGGACAACAAGCCGATCAATCCCTACATAACTCTGGCTTCGTTGGAGCAGAAGACGAAGGACAAGAAGACCATCGACGCCCTTCACGGCCTCGACGAACTCACGTTCGCCGAGTCGCATAAACCGAAATTGGACACCCTGACGCCGTTCTTACCGACCGACAAGGTGTCTAAACCTTACGTTCAGACGGCTCTGATAGACAGTCTGAAGAAGCCCTTCGCCCTCAGTAGTACTGACTCCCTAAGAGGTGGCATCATGTCCGTGCCGTTTGCATCGACGTCTTTAACAGATTCTTGCAGCAAACCGTTCGTTTCTTCGTTCGCGAACCCCACCTCGATGACTCAATCGTCACTGACGGATTCGTCAAAGCCATACGTCGCCGTCTCGTCGATTCCTGACGTGACGAAGACGCCAAACGTTACGACTACACAGTTAGAGTCGGCGCACAAGGCGTGTATTCCGCACACTTCTGCGTCGGACGGGGCATCGAAGCCGTACGTCCTCGCCGCTTCCGTTTTCCAGATGTTGAAGCAACAGAAGGAAAAGCCGGAGGGAGGAGCATGCCCAGACGTGGAGGAAGGTGAGAAGTCGGTAGAAGAGTCGAAGATGTACCCTCTCTGTTGGCAGTCTGGCAACGGGAAGCAGACAACGAAATTGGAAGCTGAGAAACCTATCGTCGCTTCGAAACAGAGCACCGGTTATGTTACCATTGCGGAGAATCCAAAGTTAGATCAACAAATTCCGTCTACAGTGCCGTCGGGGTATATGCAACACGACCGTTTTGAGAAGCCACTGCCGCAGAGCACTGCTACTTGTCAGTCGGATGAACAGTACAGCAAAGTGACTGTTGTGCCAAGTTCGATGCAATAGGGAAAACATGCGGACACGTTGCCCGTGGTAGTACGGCTCCAACTTTGAAATTACCGAGACATTGCCTCTGCGCGAGTGGCTGCGTTTGAATGAGTTTAAATTAATCATGTGGTGCAATATATAATTTTCACGTCCATTATCTGGGTGCTTTCAGAACTACAGTTTCGAATATTATACCGAGCTCTACGACGCGTGTCTGTGGAACGATGCAGTTCGCGTTGTAACAGAATATTCTAAACGGTAGCCTGTATTGCTAATACGACGAAGTGATGACCGTAAGATCTATTGGCAAAAGAAATAGTTCTCATATTCTACCGTGTGCGCTTCACATATAAGTGTTTTTTAGGGTGAAATTCAGATCGTCGGTCGGAGAACAATACGAGAAGTGTATAGGACCAAGGTGGATGTGTGATGATAGTATCGTATGTTAAACGATATTTGTGACTCAAGGACATGTTTTAGATGGTAAGCACCCTTACTTGTGAAAGTATGTACAAAATGAATTCCTTTTGTATCATATATCGTGCGATGTGATGAAAGGGTCACTAACACCTTAGTGATAAGGATTAACTTAAGTAAATTATGTGGCATACACCCATCGACGGATAGCTCATTGCTGTCAGAACAATCAAATTGTAAGCTAGGTACCTATGGCAGTATACTAATTTTGCAGTCTAGGTGAAGAAAAAAGATCATTATTTAATCTCCACAAATGTTTTTATAATCAATTTTGTGTGGTAGTATTAACATTTCTCAGCATGTCTTGAGGGTAATAGGATTTTCGAAATATTTTTTCGTTGGGGTGACATTTTATATTAGCTGCCAATAATTGATTTCAAAATATTAGATCATTTTGTTTTGAAACCAATGTGCATACGGATATTCTGTCTAACGGTTGAATTCTCATAATTGGGCAAATCTGTAGACACATCACAAGAGCACATTCACTTGTTTTCTCTCGAACAGCAGATGATGAACTCCGCTAAAGTGTACAGTTACACTTAGATATTTGTTCCAATTTAAATAAATCAATTCTTTTTCAAGTAACGATCGTATGCGTTCCCGTGGAAATTTTTGACAGGACAACCCATTTCCTCTTGGAAATCGATAGGACTAATTGTACGAATATTGCTCGACGTTGCCCCGTTCAAAGATTGCCCGGAAGTTGCTGTGGAATTTGTATAAAATACAGAAACGATTTACTTTGTTGAACTCTTGTTACGCGCGCAAATTATCTGTACATATAATTTACACATTGTTCCTGTAGTACCTTACTGTCGCTGGTGACGCTTTGACGAAAATGCACTATGAAAAAAACGGAACAGAGAATACGATGAAGCATGACGAGACAACAATAGAGTTTCTGCGTTCACATTGTCAGGAAATAAGCACACGGGTCGGGGCCATATAAGCTGATACGAAGGAACAGGTGCCGAGTCCCCAATTTTCAGTAGAATAATTTGCATACAGAAGATTCGTATATTTAACTATGTGCTGAGGAAACAAAAGATCGAGACAACTAAAGCACATCCCACCTCTAGTTCGGGAAATCAACAAATTAAACATGGGCTGATGGTGAAACTTTTACGTCGACCATGCATTGCCATTGAAGAGAAGGCAAAAGAACGTTACGATAAAGAGCAAGAATATATGTATGCATAATACACCAAGCTAGTCATTGAACGGGATACATGAGTTTTCACAGCAGGCCTTTTTTTAACATATACACACTGTTGCGTAATTTATAATTCCGAGTGTCTATTCATTAAAAAAAAACGAAACAAAATAACCGCACTGTAATGACTTTGAACGGCCTTTTTGTGTATTGCCAATGGTGTAGATATACGATACCCATATCTATGTCCATGAAACGTAAAAGGCGCATCTATTTTCTTAAACGTAAGAAAGGGCGTGCATTGTGAAAGATTTTTCGAACATTTCATACTTTTCTAACGACGTGTATTTCTCAATTTTTTTCTCAGTAGGGGTTTTCTCCACCGCGCACTGTGTGACAAAGGAAAGCAAGACCCCGCTCTTCGTTTGCGAACGTTAATCCGTTTCTGTTCTTACCTCGCGTACCGGCGAAAGGGAGATAGCATTGGCGTTTGAGACGAATGCGGCAATCATATTACAATAATAGAGAAAGAGAGAGAGAGGAAAAAGGCCTGGAGCTTTTGGAAGCGGAATATTTTGCAAGTTCAAACAATATTCCCAGTCGAATTTGTAGTTGCAGGTGTGACCGGAAGCGTGGCGCGAGGAAAACTTGAAAAGATTATGTAAAACGCAAAAATCGCATTGTTTGCACTTGTGAAATGCCACTGCGAGTTCCGCGGGGACAGCAAAGAAAATGGATGGGAGAAAATACAAACCGCCGGAACTTGCAATTCGAGAATGAGCTTACGTATATATCTCGTACGTTAATATTGTTGTTACTGAGAAAAGTCGCTAATATTTAATAACGTCGCGTGTAATGTGTAAATGCCGCTTAGTTTTTAAAATGATATTATAAGTCTGTGCGGAGTGGATGTAAATTTTGAAGCGAAAGCGAGATGAATGGCATTGACGACCGACGGTGTCAGGCGAATGCATTCGATTCATAAATTTGGCATTCAGACACAGCATTTTGACACTATTTTTACGTAGAGTGTGAACACATGCCGAGTGTTTATTGAAATACGTAATTTTTTCCGCTGAAAATTAAAACAAACATCTTGACGAAATTATTTTTTAACGAAGTCGACTCATGCTTTTGTTGGATGCCTCTTCGTCGAGAGGTTCTTAATTGATCTTTTTTTTTTTTAAACAAAGCGAGTGGTGCGGCACCGACGAAATAATTAGCCGGGACTCATTTACCGTGAGAAGGGCGTAAATTGCACGACTTTCGCTCAACGGAGACATAGAATATGCTCATTCGTTGAGACAACTAAGTATTTCTTCTTAGTACGTTTGCTTACATAGAGAGATCGATGTAGAAAATTAACCGAGCGCATCTACTTTGTTAGGTTTTACATATCCTCCATTGTAAATACATATATCTATTATTATCTATTTTTGTTACATATTTATAAACGAGAAAGAGGTACTTTATTGCACACTAAACAAAAAAAAAATATATACACTAAGCTAAAAAATTTTAAACGAAATCTTTCGGATTAAGCGTATTATATTGTAGGAATTACCGAGTTGCGCAGAATATAAGACGTATTTCTATCATTAAACACTTATATGTTTATTAATCAATTTTTGCCTAATTGAGATCAGGCATTAAAAAAATATATATATATATATATGCATATATATGTATATGTATATACACATACATACATATATATACAAACACAGCGCCTATATTCATAATTTTTTTTTTTAAGTGTAATCAAACAACCCTCTTGTATAATTTAGTTGAGTAGTGGATAGTACATTAAGATTTATAATGATTATGTTATGTATCTACCGCTGTTACGGGGAGCTCAGTGGTATGAGTATTAATGCGGTCACAACAAAATTTAAGATGAGGTCGCGGTGAAATGGGAGACGCAAGGAGGCAAGATGAACATTTGACATGCATTGGCCACATTTAAGATCGTTTACTTAAAAGCTTATGATTATTTGTGCGGTCTACATTATTTTTGTGATACACGTAAGCGTTGCGTTCTTTTTTGTTATACTCGAGTAATGTTATTTTAGTGCAATGATTTTTGAGAAAGGATCAATCTTTTTGTAAATATTATATATCTTTGTCATATATGTATACACACCCATACCCCGCGGACATCATCATGTAACATTTTCATAGCGTAAATGACGTTCAATTCTGAGCTCCCTCGGCGCGCCAGAGATTCTTCGATTTATACAAGTTGCGTCGATTTGTTAATGCAGTTTATACAATTCTTGAATCAGCTATCCCCCCTGTTGACGTGGTGTTTACAAAATTTTCCCGAATTTCTGTGCCCTACCGTACACCGCTATTAATTTCACTACTATCCTCATTTACAATTTACCCCGTATGCAGTTCGCTAACTTGATTACTAATTCTATTAAGATCTTGTACAGAGTATTGTAAAATATATTTTTACTACTTTTTTTTTGGTTTTATTATTTATTTCTGATGACACTGTGTTTTGCTATTAAGTTTATCTCTACCTAAACTAATATGAATTGCTGCCGTTATGCCATTTGTGTATGCCATGCCGTCAAGCCTTGCCATTTATATTCTTTTGACAGTATCCTCTCCGAAGTAATTTTATTTTCAATACTCATACATGGATCCCGCTGAAAAATCGACATGAAATTCTGTAATTTATCCTTCAACAAAGCTGTCAATATGCGCTTATGAAGCCATTACTTATAATGATTATGCTGAAATATATAACATTTATATCAAAATTGTTATGCATTCGTTTTAATTACGTACTGGCCACCTTACCGATTTACGTAGTGAATATCTTTTTCTAAAATAGAGCTTGATGCACTTTAATGCATGCAACATGCTGCTTCAAAGGAAAGAAGAATCATTGATTCAACTTATATGGTGTTCAATGATACAAGGTGCAAGCAATGTGTAACGAATTATTGACATACATATACAAGGTATACATACGGAATGAATTGTATGACACCCGTCGATATTACAATCTCTGCAGAACTTAAACCAAATAAAAGTAACATGATGTAGATGAAGATGATAAGAATCACTGAAAAAAATCTCTTGCGATCGTCATCAGGATAACAAATAACAAACGATACATCGTTCCAATTCAAATTAACGTCGTACATATTTTATTGATGGCTCAAATCATTACAAAAATACTACTAACGTTACTATAACGGTCATTTGCTATTGGTTTTTTCCAGTGTACATGTTCAAATTGTATGGCACGTTTAAACAGCTATTGTCGAAACTATAATCACAAATATTACGTGTACAAATATTTATCCTGACATTGTTTTCAGCTCGTTCGCATTTATATGAATGTTCTCTCTTTCTCTCTGTGTCACTCTATCAGTCTGTATCACTCTACAGTACTAGGAAGCAACTATTACGCTAATCTATATTTTACAGTCCTTATGTATATGCATACATACGTTTCTCTACTTCCTCCATTGAAACTATTAACATATTGGATTCTGTTTACTCCGATGTACTTGGCGCAAACATACAAATCCCAATTGTATATTCAATTTTGCACGACTCATCATCTGACTCTACGCACTTTCCGTGCGACTGTTTGCTTTACTCATTTGGTACGGAAATGTGGACGATGTACGAATTTGTTGGAATTATAATACGCAATATGCATTGCATCCCCTACATATAACATTGCAAATACAATTCCTTTGCGTGAGTATTAAGGTGTGTTTCGTATGGCCTATAAAGAGCATGCTACGCAAATTCCGTAGAAGAACGCGCGGCTACATTCTTCCCTCATTCTGTTATGATAAAGAAAAATTTGACTTGACATTTATGGGCGTTGAAAAAATGCGTCGTAACACATATCGCGGACACTACACATTGTTGAAACATGGCTTAGGCCACAGCGACGTTTAAATATAGGAACACTGGCAATATTGCATATACAAGCCATGGAAAAATGTAAAATGGGCACGTAGTACACGTTAGTTCGCTAATAATACACGCACGTTCGAAGTGTACAGGAGTCACTAAGGACGTATAAAAATTTCATATTACCCTCTAAATTACGAAACATATAAATGCACAATTCCCAGAAGGATCCAATGTATTTGACTTCACGCTCAACGTGTCTTCACGCACGTTTTTTTATTGTTCGGTGCTTGTCCGTAGCTGTGCAAATGAATTAAGAAATCGTTTTCCCCATACGGATATAAATGGATCCGAAAGGTTTACATTCCGACCGTATTTCTCGCGATACCATCTGCAAACAAGAAGATAATCCTCGCAAGCTCATCGAATATTTGATTTGAAACGTGTACGCACGTAGGTGACCTGAATAAAACAAGCCTCATCGGTATAACGTAATACTGTCTGGTTAGACTACATCCGCAAAACAACATTTTCATTCTTACACCGATACTGAGAGGCAGTCGTAAGCCTCTCCAAATGTTCCTCGAAAAAAGAAACGACTTGATTCTATAATCACTAGTAGCGCATTCCTGTCGCGAGTACTTATTAAATATGACACTGTTGTTTCTTTTTTTTCTGGTTGCTTATTCAACAAATTAAGACACCTGCCTTTATTATAATCAACAATTTTGGTAGCATGGAATGGATAATTCGTGTTACAGTCCGTAACGTAAGCGCTTGTATTTTAATGTTTTGGAAGTACCTTAACTAATTATAAGCTCCCTCACGGGACACATCGCACTCTATCGTACAGGTAACGTAATTATTTCTGACAAAAGCGCGTAAATCGAAGACAAAGTACCGCCGAACATCTTATTGGGGATTTTTCTATCATAATGTGTGTAACGGTCTCGTGTGTATGGCAAAATTCCGTCCGACATGGTATAAATGATAACGAATCGTTGGAGAAGGAAATCTAAGAAGCTTACTATCTTATACTCGTAGTTACTCGTCCCTTAAATAACTATTTACATGGTACGGGTTATGTATTACAATGACATTGACCTTTTTTGCATTAACAAATGATCTCATATACAATCTTGTATCTGTATCATTTATATGCTTTGCCTGAAAACTGACATTACATGTATTTGCAATACTATAAAGATATACAAACATATTTATCTCCTGCCAACCGCGCATATCGTATCGTGTATTCATTGCCAAATTGAAAAAACAGCACTTGATACACATGGGAATGAATACATTACAAAAGTAAGCGGTTCAGGAAGATTCGTATATACATACTTTATCTATACTGTTGAAAAAGTCGATCTTGTTTTAAAAGCTAACGTCACAAACGCCACCGCGCGACAGCGTATCTGGGTTGATCTGAGAAGTCGCTTTCTCGTGTGTAAATTGTTCAAGGACATGACGCTTTTATATCTACAGTGTTTTAAAACGTTATTCCGTCATGTAACTCGGTGTTCAGAGAATGTATCGTTTTAGTTATTTTCAACGATTCTTCGTCGGCTCAACGTTTCGTATCGAAATAACGAAGGCGACTGTTAGGGAATGAACACTCTCGGAACACGAATCACAACATTTAATGGTCCATTCCTTTAAAATATCACGGGTTGTCGAATCGGATCTGGGGATTTTCAATACTCTTTTCAGTTTTACATAATAAGCAACAGCACGGCCCTATGCCTGCACTCTCTCATAAGTTAAATCTTACGAACGAAATATAGATATTCAGTTACGTAACCCCTAGTATTGATTATTGCAGCTGTGCTGGATCAATGTCTCTCTGCTGAAATTTCATACATAAAGTACACGTCTAGAATATCAGAACAATAATGGCATAATGTCAAGGGGTGGGGGATAATAGAAAGTATTTTTGCAACGATATGGATCGTATTGACTGAAACAGAAGTCAACGGGGGGAGAATGAAGCCAACCAATATGAGAAGGCAGCTTTTAATACTCGTTAATGCAGTATTTTTCAATTATTGTACATGCTATTCAATGTCAAATTAGCACTCCACTTTCTCTTAGTAGCTGAAACAAATTCAATAAGAAATAATTATTTCGAACGGGGACCTGGAAAGCTCGGTATTTCAATGTACTTCAGAATATGCTTAAGTCGTTGCAAGCATCGAACAACAATCGACGATTGATGCGATCGGTGCTTAACCGCCTTAAACTCTGACTGAAATACCGGGCCCTTAGTGTCTTGACATAGATATCTTGCAATGTATTGCCTTGGTACGCACCGGTAATAATTTGGCTTAAAGGGCCCTGCCTTGTTAAGGCCCATGTATTTAGCTTGCTCGTCGGTTAATTCCGTTAAGTGTGCATCGAAAGTAGGCAGATGTAATGATGCGACATACTCATCTGTAAAGCATAGGTATCGTCGTTGTCTTACAGTCGAGCAACAAGAATCATAAGATTTCATGTAAGGGATTGGGACGAAATATTGGAAAAAATGCCAATAATTTGACATTCGTACGTAGCCTTAAGATTATGTAACACGTACCCATTTTTTTCGGCAGTAAATAAACGTCACTCTTGTAACGGCCAGACGGTGCGTTAAACAGCTCAATAAGCGCAAGTGCTTGCGTGGCAGCTGTAATCGACACAACAAAAGAAGGAATACTGGAACACGAGAGGTTGACCAAGCGTCCTTCGGCGAGCAGGACGATGCGCTTTCCGTCTGGCCAGATAACATGGTCGACCTGAGACCTTACTTTCTCCCAAGTTAAATCGGGTGTACGTAAACTGTTCTGTTAAGAACATATTAAACAGATCTTAGTCGCTTACCAATATATTTGTTTTTTTTTTTTTTTTGGTCTGAAAGAGAAGAAATACGAGTTCTTCCTCCAAAACAAAGGGCAAATTGGACGAGCCACTCGAGCAATATAGAATCAATTCTATACCGTCGTAAAGGAAGTAAAGAGAGAAAAAAAGGCCAACATACGATGTCTATTTCAGTGTTGCTGTGACCCATATTGCACACTATGCAGCCGTTCTTCATCTTATCCATATGCTCTCGTGTAACAACATTTTTATTACCCGTCGCAGTAATAACAATGTCCACGTTTCTGATGACTTCATTCAGTTTCATGACTCTAAAGCCGTCCATGCTATAAAACCATAGTTCGTCGTTTCATTCGCAATCACATACATCGCCTAATTTTTAATAATAAAGACCATAGATCGCTGAGAATTACCTACCTAGCTTGTAAAGCACAAATTGGGTCAATTTCCGTAATATATACAATACATCCAAGACCTTTCAGGGCTTGACAACATCCCTTACCCACCTCCCCGTAACCGCAAATCACAACTTGTTTCCCTCCAAACATAACGTCCGTGGATCGTTTTAAACTGTAAAGAAATCTCTTGATTGCATGTTGACGTTCACACAAGAGACAGATAAACCTATGAACAGGTCTTACCTATCGATAATACTTTCCCGACAACTGTAAAGATTGTCGAATTTGGTCTTGGTCACACTATCATTTACATTCATCGCAGGGACGGATAATTTGCCTGCTTTAGATAACTGATATAGCCTATGTACACCTGTCACACTCTCCTCAACGATACCTGCGTATGCACAAAGATGTTTTTTAGAATGTCGTCGCAATAACGTAACTCCGTTGCTCGATAACGTTAATTAGTTCGACGTAATATTCCGTTATGTTGATACCTTGGATCATTTTAAACAAAGAATTGTATTTTTTGAGCATTAAATGCGTAGCATCTCCACCGTCATCTAATATCATATTAGGCTGCCAATTCTCAGTTGCTACACATTTATCAATACACCACCAAAAATCCTCTTCCGTCTCACCGCGCCAAGCGAATATCGGATATCCGGCATGTGCCAAAGCAGCTGCGACTTCATTTTGCGTCGAATAAATGTTGCAAGCTGCCCATCGTACTTGCGCTCCCAATTCGACTAGAGCCTCGATCAGAACTGCTGTCTGAGCATTGATATGAGTGCAGCCCACAATTTTGGCATTCTTCAGGGGCTATTTAAATCAATATTTAATATCGTTCAATTTCAATGCCCGTCTAGTGTAACGTTTAAACTATATTTTGCTTTAACATATTTTCGTGAATCTGTTTATCGGCAGTTTACAGTAGAATAGTACCTTGTCGTCAGCCGCCCGTTTGCGTAGAGCCATGATACCTGGCATCTCTTGTTCTGCAATTTCAATTTCCCTGCGACCAAAAGCATGCTGGTTGATGTTACGTACGCAGAAGTCAGTGAAACCGTTCTCAGTTTTCTGAATCTTTTCCCTCGGCGAGATGTCATCTTCGTCCGACGAGCTTCCTGTATAAGACGCTAAGGTACAACCAAATGCCAGAAAGGTGAAGGCATTAGTACCACACAAAGTGCAGATGCAGGGAACCGTTTTAGTAGAAGAGGTGGCGCCGCAGGTCACAACAAATACAAATGTAACAAAGAGCATGGTTAACAGGAATTAGCCAAGATAATGACGGGTGTCTGGCTGAATGACGAAAAAGAAACTGTTTGTGGATGTATCATAATCATATTTTATTCTCTTTACTGTTTTATCACATCATGGATGTTGTTGTTAAGCTGTCTTTGGGATAACATAGCGTAACGTACATAATGGAAAAGGAAACATACAATGTGTACAGAGAAACCATGTACAACAAGAAGGAGGAACACCAACAACACTAAGAATATGAATTGTGAAAATTGCATTCATACCAGAACTGTAACTGTCTGTACTGCTGGCCGATAAGGACCGACTTCGGTAACGGCTGGATTTCTTCAATGCTCCGGACTTGGAATCCTAAAAATTTGACCGGGCGTTAGATAATTTAACGGCAACACGTGTCATTTGTTGCAAAGGGCTGCGATGGATTAAAACAAACTACAAACTGAAAAGTGTGGATGAAGCTATATATTGTCTGCTGCATGGACACAGATTAATATGGATGACTTATGCTGTTAGTATTGAAAGAATTTTGGAAATATGCTCTTCCAAATATGCTCCACTCAGCATATCCAAGGAATGTATAGTGCACCTATCAAATATATATACACATACATTTGCATGGGAGAATGATGTTTATTCATCGGTCACATACTGTTTTTGAGGGACAGAAGATGAGAAATTTGTATGATTTAGTATGAAATTGTCTCCTTATTATTCTGTGCTGACCGACTAAAAAGGCAATAATGATAATTCCATTGACACGTACCATGTTTATGTGTTCAGAAGGATTTAAAGCATTCCTGGGGGAATTGCAAGGATTGCTCTATGGTAGAGGGAACGAGTTTACTTTGTGTTTGATACACATATATTCTTACTTACTAATTTTGTTCTCGGGCCGTGAAAGGCATTATTTGATGCCTCTAGGCTCTGAAATCACAACAACCACCATTTCATGATTCAAATGCATCAGGATTCCTTAGTACAGTCCGTAGTTTGGTACAAAGCCCCCAAAGGTGATACTCATGCGTAAAACAAATGCGCCATTGATACCAATTTTTGAATATACTTCATTGTATTTCAATTTGCAATCATTATGTATCCATATTATTAATCGTTACGATTATTGGATACCAAACATATGTATGCACATCATAAAATTTTCCGTCTACCCTGTTTTTGATATCATTTATACAATGACCTGGATATGACAGCAATGGAGTACTATAACTGCAATAATTTGTTGTTGCCTGTGCAACAAATGAACTGTGAAATATGAATTTTTTCGAATAGAGAATTAAGAAATATTGCTGCAGATAAATGGTACTGTGCACAGATTTCAAATTAAACTTATTATTCTTTATGTATATATAGAAAGTACTCCTTTCAAATGATTCAGTCATTTTATCTAAACTCAATATAATTTATGAAGTGCTAATTGTGCCACACCTATACAATGTATCTAGGCTCATAAATGAGTGATGCATGAGTGATTGGTACCGAACCTACGGACTACTGTGAGAATAATGCTCTATATGTAAAATAATATAAGCACCTTGGTAGCAGGTATGTAGGTAATATGTATCGTGGCATGCATTTACTTAGGGCTTATGCATTATCTTGATCAAATACGTACAATAATGATACCAATGTTGAGAATGAAATATTATGTAATAAAAGGAAACTGACAACATATATATACACACACATGTGTATATACAGCTTGTTAAAATATTCAGTCTCCATGGAATATTTGTGAGATGAGATATTCATATTATCTAACAGAAGTGGTTAGAGAAATTATTGAATCTTCTTATTTACTCGTAAATAAGATAAGAAGAATTCTAATTTGTGCGTAAAGCTGTATTAGAGTACAGTGGTTAATATACACTGATATATATTGTTTACAAAGTTGGTCTTATTACGTACAAAAGCTAGCTCCCGCTGTTTCTTGATGAATTCACTTTCAGACATTGTTGCGAGTACAATGGAAACTTCACTGCACAAGATGTCTTTCTAGTGTTAAAATGTCAACACTTGAGCGCTTTAAAAGATTACTGCAGATGAGGCTAACACAGTTCTAAGAAGACTGGCAATTTCGAATGACACCCATATACACACATACACACACATACACACAGCAGATACACATACTGTTTTCTCACAGCTGTGCCAGGTATATTCCATTTTTAAACTAAGCATGCCATTGAAGCCTGTGTGGACTGTAGTGGTAGTACCATTACCATGATCATCTCCATGTTGCGTAACATAAATGGATTCCTTCAATACAACCTTCTCCACACGTTCGCAACACATTATTGATGCCGAATTTTTAGGAAATTGCGTCTGCACAAGAGTATACTTTTTTGCGAAATGTCATATTTTGCCAGTGTCATTGTGACATAAGAAAACACTTGTCATTGCAGAAGCAAGAGAATACAGTGAACAACAATGCAAATGCATCATAATGAGAATTAGAGATAAACAAGAGTACTGTTCAGGGACACTCTTTCAATTAACAGATAAAAGGACAATCAAAGGCTCATTATCTTGGAACAATTAAGATTGGTGTTAGATTAGTTGAAACCGATAAAAACCATACCCCACACCGGTTACACTCCGCGACACTTTAAGCAATATACTCATCGAGCGGTATTAGTGCGATCTTACGGAAAACGTGCCCTCATTTGTCAAGTAATTACGCACGCGACACGAGACGTGATGCAAGGTGTAGCGAGTGGATTAATAACAATGAACAGCCCAACGCACTGAACAGCGTCGTCTGTCCCGCTTAATGGGCAGTTAGCGTATACACACAATCACACAGAGCAATTACCATGTGTCGCATTACATAAGAGCAACATGTGGTCACAAGACCGAAAAGCAGCGATAAGGGCTGGGCACGATCGCGGGACGAAAGAAGAGCGCGATGCAAAGGTAAATCCAGCGAGGTGCTTGGACGCGTGTCGCGAGGAAACGCAACGGAAACATGATAATCTCTTATCGCAGATGAAAGAGACCGATCTCGCACGGCGACTGGGCCACGTCGGCGAAATTCGACATAATCAAAAGTCCGCGTCGTTTCGCAGACCTTCTTAATTAGCCTGAAAGTAACACAACGGCGGTAAATACGATAGTCATAATAGGGCCGAGCCTTGGATCCTGACAGTGTCACTTAGAGTGGACGCGTGTCGGACGTTCGGCAAATCGAGGCTGACGTATGCGTTACGTTACCTTGGTGTTTGATGCCGGATCGGTGACGGGACCGTCGATCACTGTATTTCGAGACTCTTTCCCTGACGAAGTACTGTTCACACCGTCCCCGCTGTCAGCCATTTTTGATTCACATCCAAATAGTGCGACCTCCTCGTTCCAGGCAGCGCTTTTATCGGCACCCAGGAGCGTACTAACATGGGGAGAGAGATCACGAGTTCGCCTGTCACTTTTTGGACGCACAATTACGCGTTATTATTTCGAATCGTTTCGCCTGCTCGGCGGCGAACGTTCGTTCACCCGTCGACGAGCGAGAGCTGTCCTCGTCAGCGAAGTGCGATCCTGCCGATTCTTTCACGTCGACGAGCGTGCGACGGTACATAGGTAGCCGCAAAAGGTGGGTACGTATTTATTGCGCATGCAACGTCGCCTGATAATGGAGCTGACAAGCGCGGGAGGGGCAGGGTCGCTGGAAGGGGGGGGGGGGGGGGGGGTGGGGGCGAATTGGATTTTTCGATATCGCGCCGATTTCTGACGATGCCCGTCGAGGGGCCGATAAAATGACGATAACGCGCTAATCTCGACGCCGAGATCGAGCGGCGCCGGCTACTGCCGCGGGACAGTCTCGCTGGATGATCGGTAGAAGTATATATCGCACCGGGGTGAGAAGGTGACGTGCCGTAGCTCTCGGACATGGGCTTGTCCATGCGCGCCGTCGTGTAGCGTCCTTCCTGAAAACATGAGTGCGGCCGCGGTGTGCCCACCAGTGCCCACCCACCAAGATGGCTCCTTTACGGGGGCAATAGTGGATGTTTGACGTGAAGTTATTTACAACACCTGCAATCATAACGTTCGTCGGGGACGGGCTCATAGACGAATTTCGGTGCGGCGACGTACGTGGGTAAGGTGAGAGCGTAAAGGTGCGTGACAAGACGGCGGAAGGTCGTTGCGCGGTGCTGGCCGTTCCGCGAAAAAGGCCACTCCGCGTGAACCTTCGGGCCGGCTGGTGCAGCGATTTCGGCCGAACCCAGTCGTACGTCTATACGTGCTCCTCCGTGCAGCTAGCATCCGCGGCCAAGGACACACTCCGAAATCGCTCGCTCGCTGGACTAATCGGCCTCTCGCCCGCGAACGGACTGTGCCTCGCGCTGTTTCCCGGAAACGTTTCGTGCCGTCGTGCGATTTTCAGCAGCTCCAGAGCACCAGCACGGCAGCAGTAGCAGCAGCAGTAGTAGCACCAGCAGCAGCGGCAGCAGCACTGGGGGCCCCCGCCGATTCCCGTTATCAAAATTGACCGCGGTGTTGTGTGTACAATGCATATTGATCTATTCCGTAGCTGTCATTTGTCGCCTTCGCCAATGAATTTCTTCCCGTCGTCTATGAATCATTTGCCGTTTCGCGGGGGGGACCAGCGATCGTGCGGGGACTAACCTTGGCAGAGAATGAACTCGTTCGAATTCAAACAAACGCGCAACAATCGATTGCCTTTTGCTTCTTGAGAATGCTCTTTGTTGGCCACCTTCGGGGAACGACGTTTCTCCGCGATTTTGCGGGGGTGTCCTGTCGCGGATATCTCGATGAATCCTCCGTCGTACGGCTGTTGTAGAATTGCCAGTGTATACCGTCTCGTAATGGATGGCTCGTTAATGTAATTTCGTTGATGCATTCCGTCGTAAGAGAAGGTTAATGTGGATTGTAATGTGTAACCTTATTCGACCGGACGTGGGTATATAAAAAAATCTCTACGACGCTGCGACTGCTTAATTAGGTTTTCGTGAAAATTTAACGATGCAATCCGGCCTGATCGCGTCGAACACTTAGCTAGACGTTTTTCTTCTTTTATGCACTTTTCATCTGTGCCATGATATAAGAGTAATGTGTACGGTCATTCACAACGGAGTAAGTGTGACAAATTGTTTCACAGGATTAGCAAGATGATGTCAGTTGAGGCACAGTCATACGTCGGTTACAGTAACAGCTATTTCAAAAGAATTATGCGCTCAAAGTGAAACTGTTTCTTAGTGCTTGATATTAACTTTAAAAATGTTGAATTCATTAAAGGGGATAGTTCAAAACTGTGTTTTTGTTTTTCAGTTTCAGACACACAGTGCCATTCCAAAGAACCATTGCTCACAGCTGTGCTAAACTATAAAAAACTATGATTAATGATAAATGTAACATTTAACGATTCCATGAAATCTGTGTTATTAATTCCTAATGACGTAAAGTTATCACCTCCAACTCTGTAATAAGAGCGAATAACGCACAAATGAGATTTTGGCAAATATCGGACATACATGAATATCTGTATATAAATCAGAACATGTTATACGAAAGTGTGTTATTGTGATAACATTTGAGTACAGAGCGCGAGCGAGTGGCGAAAAGAGTGTACCGATGAAAATGTTACCAAAGGGAGATCCTGCTGATTTTTATAGATATTTCTAGATCAGGTAGAATGATCTGACAGAAATACAAATTTCTACATTGGATATAATGACCAAAGGTACAAGAGCGCATTACTCATAGCTCGGGAGACAAAGTGAGAGGATAAATTAATTGTAGAAATAATAAAACATGTTTGGAGCAATAGCGTCTAGAAGAACAAAGTGTTATTTTCACATTTATTGATTGGGCAAGTGATATCAATTGCGCACAGGTTTAAAGATGGCAAGAAAAAGCGATAATGCTAAGACTATTAATGTTGCGGTCGTCGGTTTGTCTGGCACCGAAAAGGACAAGGGGCAAGTCGGTGTTGGCAAATCTTGCTTGTGTAATCGCTTTATGCGAGCACTTAGTGACGACTATAGTGTGGACCATATATCAGTACTATCACAGGTAATTTATTCTTCTAAACAGTATCTTTTACACCTACGCACAATTTCTTGATTCAATTAGATCAATTTGACTGTAACATTCCTCTTACAGTCGGATTTCAGCGGTCGTGTGGTCAACAATGACCACTTTCTTTACTGGGGTGAAGTGACAAGAATGGCCGAAGATGGGTCAGAGTACCAATTTCAAGTAATAGAGCACACTGAGTTTATAGACGATGCGTCGTTTCAGCCTTTTAAAGGTGGCAAGATGGAACCCTACGCGAAGAGGTGTGCGGCAACTAAGATAACTAGCGCGGAAAAACTCATGTACATCTGCAAGAATCAATTAGGTATCGAGAAGGAATATGAGCAGAAAGTCTTACCCGACGGTAAACTGAACATCGACGGTTTCTTATGCGTATTCGATGTCAGCGTTGTGCCGAACAGGGCGGTCGAGAAACAAGTCGAGTTGGTCGCAAATATACTGAACAACTTAATGAAGACGAAGAAGCCGGTGGTGCTCGTTACAACTAAAAACGACGACGCGAATGAGCAGTACGTGAAGGAGGCTGAAAAACTGGTAATACGGAAGGAGTACAAAAGCTCTATACTGATCGTCGAAACGTCGGCCCACGAGAACATCAACATAGATCTGGCTTTCATGATCTTGGCACAGTTAATAGATAAGACAAAAATGCGCAGCAAAGTCACGCCCTTCGCTGAAGCGGCACGGGCGAGAAAAGAATTATTAGACGCGTCAACGGAATCGTTGCAGAGATTAATAAGAATACATGTGACCGATTATCGAGCACTGTGGTCGCAAGCGTCTAAGAAGCTTGCACAGCATAAAGAATTCACAACTTTCGTAGAGCTGTTTGGCATCGACGCTACGCAGAGATTGTTTAGAAGGCATATTAAGAAGCTGAAGGATGAACAAGTGGCGAAGAAGATACAAGGATACTTGGATATGTTGCCCGATATTCTGCACGAGATATGTCCTGATATATCGAACTTAATCAATGAGTAAGCGACGTCGAAAATGTTCTATCAAACATTGTTACTGGGTAATGTTTCTAAATACGAAATATGTTTTAGGGAATGGTCTGCGGTGCAGCAGTTCATAAAAGAGCACCCTGACTTTGACCAATACTTTTACGAATGTCCCGAAGATATACCGTGGATTGACTGTGACTTTGGTGAGAACAATAGCACGAAAATACCGTACGACGTTTTAGAAACACCAGAAGCCGAGACTGTTTTTAAAAATCACATAAACGCGCTGCAACAAGAACAGCGACGACTAGAGTGAGTACAGACGCTAACCAAATATTTCGATTAACGCTTCAATAGGCACATAATGGAGGTGAATTAGTATCATTTTGGTTCATTTTTATTAACAGTTCACAATATACAGCCCATATTACGCTAATTTCTTACCATATATATATAGGGGATATAAGAAATTGGTTTGTGGCTTTATATGCTTAGTATTGTCGTTACGATCAATATGGTCTCTTCATTGAAAATTCTAAAAAGTACAATTTACATGCATAACACTAATGCTTTGCTTCATTCTGGGTGGCGTTTCTTTGTGCAGACTTCCCAAAAGGTAATACATGCTTCTTTTATTGCTTCATTTGTTGTAGGAAATTTTGTCTACTGTTCTACAATATAAGGTCGTATTAATGGTTAGCATAGTAGTTAATTTCACATCACGATGATAACGAGACTATGGTACTGCTGACAAAGTAATTTTTTCAGATAAATAGCATAGTCGTATAAATAAAACGCGTGCGATAATTTCGCAGTTATTTTCATTATACACTTTCCACATTATAGCAACGATTATGATAATAATGTATCAAATTTTTGAGTTCTGTTCACTGATCGTAGATCGGTTTTCCTTATACGAACATATGTTGATAGGTGGAAAAAACAATTTAAGCAGTTATTGGAAGAAACTGGTTATGTTACTCCTGGCAAACATTTGTCAGAAGTTAGAGTTCTATTCATGGGCAGGGAATGTTTTGAAGCACTTTCTCACCATGATTGTCAAGAAATATATGATCAGCATCAGAAGGAGATAATTGAGAAAGCAAAGCACAACTTCCAAGTGAGTGAACACTTTGTAATGTCACATTTAATCTACTGCCTGATATTATTATGAATTCATCTTATGTAGGAGTTACTATTGGAGCATGCAGACCTATTTTATCACTTCAAGAGTATAGCACCGTCTGGCACTATAACTCAGGACGATATAAAGGAAATTACAGATGCACTGTTGGATGATTTTAGGTAAAACATTCTCAGAGACAGCAAAATAATGAAAAACGTTTAACCAAAACCTGTTGCTCTAATTTAGGCTTGGATTAGCATTAAATTTAACGTTCATTTTTAGGTACAAAGCTTTAGACAGATTGGATCAAGATAGGAAATTGATGCTGTTTCAACATTTGGGATTTGTACATTCTCCAATACGAGAACATTGTCCAGCATATCCAAATTGTATGGACGCCTTGATAGAGCGAATACTTGGTACCAAAGCACATAGGTGAATATTAGAACATTTAATGATTTCGTTTTAATATGTTATTGTTGCACAATGCGAGGTGTTCAAGATTTACCATGTACTTAATGTTTGCCACATAGACCTTCGTCTTGGAATCACAGCAGTCAGTGGCAGTTGACATCGGATAACAATCAACTGAACTTAGTTATACTGGGTAGTAATGGCCTTAGCGAGGAATTTGCTCGTGAAATACGAGCGCAAACAGAGGACGACGAAGTTGAGATTGATTGCCAGCTATACACTCTTGGATATCGTATTATAGACGGTGACGTCGGATTGCCGCATAATTCGTTCACAACTTCTGACTTTATGCCACACGGTACGAAATCTGTGCGACAATTACAATAAAGCAGATTGCAACACCCAATCTCATAGTATTTTATTTGAAACTAATGCATGCATTCTTTATACAGGATCATTTTGTATTTACTCGAACGAAGACTCGTTCGAATACATTCGTTCATCTTTAGAAAAGACTTTACTCTCCAATCTGGAACAGGAAGACAGGCTACCGTTCCAAGGATTACCCATTGTTATTATGTTCGTGCCAGAATCCAGTGTGGATGAAATGGAAGCAATAAGACTCAGGGAAGAGGGACAAAATCTCGCTGACAGGTACTGTATCATACGTAATGTTGTATGTGTTCTGTTGATGTCAATCAGAATTTTACTGACTTTCTCATAATAGCTTGCAGTGTCCTTTCATCGACGTATGCGTAGAAGATTTAGAACAGGATAAACGATTTCCTACGCCATTAGTGAAAGACGCTTTGCAGCAATTAATTCAGTCCATTAATCATCGAGCTGGCTTCTTAAATATTTATCAAAGTGTAATTGAATGTTTGGAACCCGATATTAGGTAAGTTATTTCCGAAACTTTGCCGGAATAAATGTATTTCATCGTGGTGACATAAATACTAAAGTCATCGTTTTATTTCAGAATAATAATGTGTATGTTCTGTGGTGATCCCTATTCTGTCGAAAATGTATTGGGTCCTTTATTAAGCCACCAGTGTTGTTTCCTGAGCGGTGATAGGTCCATTGTCTTGGAAACATTCTTAGGAGAATCCAAACGCCGAGTCGAAGTGATAATCTCGAGTTTTCACGGCGCTAATGCTTTTCGCGACGAACTGGTACATGGCTTTATACTGGTCTATTCTACGAAGAGGAAAGCGTCTCTCGCTACTTTGAAGTATATATCACCCGCAAACTATTACTGTTGCATACCGTACTCAGGAAACTATTATTTATTTTATACATTTCGTTTTCAGTGCATTTTCTATGAATATACCAAATTTGCCAATACAAATAATGGCTGTGACTGACACCGGAGGTGCCAATGCCTTCTTTAGTAGTGATTTAAGTCATTTACTTATCACGGAAGGAAACGCGACTGCGGACAGACTACAAGCTCACTTCATGACGTCTGCCTCCAGTTGTCAACAAAAAAGTACGTTTCTCAATTTTTAGCTGGTACAATCTTTTGTTTCAATAATGTCGATGAACCGATTTAATAACGAACTCTTTGTTGTGTTTGTATTTGCAGCGGCGTTCTATACACCGTTTTTCAAGGAAGTATGGGAGAAAAAGCCAGAGATTGAACAAGCATTTAACATGGAGGAACCGGGCAATTTAAATGACAGCGGTGAAGGGACATTGGAGTATTCTGCGCTGCACCCAATGCCACCACCCCGACACGAGAGTTATCATCTACAGACACCTGATGATGGGTAAGTAGTCTGCATGCACGTTCTAGAACTAAGGCTACTCGGACAACTGGGCGTTTCCAAATGTATGTGCATTTCAGAGCTGTTTCCAAATGTTTTATTCTCGGTATTATTCGAGGGTTAACTAAAATAAAGCCCGTCTATTGAGAGTTTTGCAGTTGTCCACGTAACCTAACGTCAACCGCCCCTTTAACACTTGTACACATGTTTGTGACTTAAAAGTCTAACGTGAAGCAGTATGTCTGTAACTTTTAGAAGTGGTTCAGAGTCGTATGAGCAGTTAACTCCCGACGGCGAACTCGGCGACACTGGCTTGAACGAGCAGTTTGCCGACAACAGGGCGACGCCCAGCGACGACAGCGATATTTATAGTCAGGTTGACTTTTACCGCGAGGAGAGAGAAAGAGACCTGCTGAAAACAGGGGACATTGCTAATAAATTGTCCGGTTAGTCTATTGCCGCAGAACTTTGTGAATCAATATTTGTAGGCTTATTTCATGCCTATTGTGTTGCGTGCAGGTTGGGTGAAGGATACGTTCATGCATCAGGACGGAGTGACTAACAGTTACTCGCATAGAGCGTTCACGACAGGACGTCGACATATCTCGCAGACGAAACCTCGTCCGAAGGGAAACAGCCAAACGTTAAAGCAGCCCGGCAAAATTAATCTGAAGGATTTTTCTAACGTCACAGATGCGATAGCCAGAATGACGATAGGCGAGAAGGATGAGCACGGTCCTAAAATGACATTGGGGCATGCTCCGCTTGCAACGCCGGAGTTAGTGGATTTAGGTTCAGAGTATGCACAGGTCAAGGATGTTGTTCCCAGTGTGTATTCAGCTTATGACGGCGATTACATGTACGCTTTAGTGCAAGATTCTATCGGAAACAATAAGTCTAAGTTGCGACATAGACGTGGAAAAGGCACGCAACCATGTAAGATTACGGGAAATATTTTAGTTCTTTTTCGTTTTCGAGTAAGCGGTTCATTACAACAATTTTTTATAAGATGATTTTCATTAATTGGTTGTAATTGTTGTACAGCTTATAGTGATTCTGACTCAGAATGGAGTTCGTTGGAAAGACAAAGAGTAGCTGATGCTCTGGGTAAAGGAAACAAGAAACCCTCAACGCACAAGCGAATACGTAAGAAACGTACAGCCATACCTGTTGCAACTCCTAAAGTACCATCGTTGGCAAGTGTGGGAAGTGGAGATGGTATCGTTGGGCTGAACTATAATCTGAAGGACGATAAAAATTGGCGAGTCGATCCAGTAGAAAGGGGTAGGTTTTGTGACTACTTCTACTTAATCGTATATGTTACACTCAAGGAAAGTTACTTATTCTTCTTGCTCATTAGTATCTAGCGAAACACCAGACACTTCAGAATCAAGTGACCCAGAACATACGTCCAGGTCCAGGTCTCAACAATACAAGCATGCGGCCGCAAGTTTGCGTAAAAGATTTGGAAACTCTTTGCAACAACAGCATTTAGCGGCAACATTACAACACCCGTTTAACATGAAACATATGACGCAAGACATGTTCAGTGCTTCCTGTGAGTCCAATTTTTATTAAATTCTTTACATGCTCGTACCGTTCATAAACATTAGAATCTTACATAATCATTAAAACTCTACAGTCTTCTATTAGCAGAGGTAGATCTTTTCAGTTATTGATGCTTAATGAAAGAATGACATGTCTGTTATTGTACGTAAAGTTTCTGTTACAATTTCGTTGTATTTGCATGAGATTATTTTTATTATAGCCAAGCAAAGGGGTGACAATAGTTTTGGCAACATTCCAGATGACGAGTCCAGCCTAGACGTGTCTTCTCCGCGAGAAATAAATTCACCCAGCGTAAGTAAATGGTACTTCGGTTCAAGCATGTGCGACATGTGTCGTAATACAATTTCGTATTTTTTAAACAAATTACTCTTTCGTTCGTAAACATTATTTTGACCGATTTCTCTTTAGTTCGGTATTTTAAACAAGGGAAAGGATGGTGACAAATTGACTAGAAAGAAGGACAAGCAGAAGGCTAAGGAGGATGAGAAGATGGAGAAACGTAGACAAAAGGAAGAAAAGTTGAAGAAGCACGCGGAGAAGGAGAAAGAGCGGGAAAAGAAGAAGCAGGAGAAGATAAAGCAGACTAAGGGCCCGGGTGGCACGCCGATATCCAGCCAAGGGCAGCAACAACCGTTGATCGAAGATTTCGCCCAAAGTGAGACAAATCGAATACCGTTGTTCCTCGAAAAGTGTGTGCGATTCATCGAGGACGAGGGCTTGGACTCTGAGGGAATTTATAGGGTTCCTGGTAATCGGGCGCACGTCGAACTTCTGTTCCAGAAGTTTGAGGAAGGTAAGTTCGACACGAAAAGTAATGGGAGGATAGTGAGGACGCACGGAAGTGTGTGCTTTGGGCTTAACATTAATGTGTATGTTGCTTAATGCCTAACAGACGGTAACGTGGACATACATTCTTTGGACATTCCTGTAAATGCGGTTGCGACGGCCTTGAAAGATTTCTTTTCAAAGAGGTTACCGCCTCTTATTGACAAGGAGCGTATGAGCGAACTCGAAGACATATCGGGTAAGTGTAGATACATTATATTCATATATTATATTTTGTATCACAAACCTTGGGCTTTGGTGATGGATAATTATTTATGCTTCACTTAGGTGCACGTGGCATCAGTAAACCAATGTCAGCAACCTGCATGAATATGGAAGGTGCGTATATAACTTTCATCTGTCAAACGTATTACATACATCTGCCGATTGAGCTTTATTCTATTTCTAACCCTACGGTTACAGATCGAAGCTGCAGACTGTTAGCCCTGCGTTTAATGCTCAACAAACTGAATCCAGTGAATTTCGACGTACTCAAATTCATATTTCAACACTTCGTAAAGTGAGTACATTCTACGATAGTATGGATACATCCTTGATAAATATTTCGATGATTGTTGAATATTTTGCAACCTGGCATTCGTTCTATATGATTTCAGAGTCGCAGAGAACTGCAAGCTGAATAGTATGGACAGTAAAAATTTGGCAATCTGTTGGTGGCCTACGCTGTTACCTATTGAATTCAATGACCTCGGTAGATTTGAAGCAATGAGGCCATACTTGGAAGATGTTGTGCAGACAATGATCGATCAATATCCTTTCCTGTTCTGTGGTGAGGAGGCTATTGTAATGGTGTAGTGAATGACTGTGACTGTGTGAATTTCAGAGTATGTTTAGCGGGAACTCAGTTTGTGTAAAGTGTGAGGAGGCACCGACGTATTAATTCTCAGCGCAGAGCTCGCATTTGCGTCTGCGCAGAATCTGATACCATTTTTATATGTTATCAGTTTTACGATTACGCATAATGATTGGTCTCACTATAGTTTGTAATATTGAGTTAACCGTAGCGCACTCACGATAAAAAAAAAAGGATTAGATTAGTCGCGGCACAAGAGGACAGAGAACAAAATTCACGCTTCATTTTTCATCTTCATTTAATTGTGGAATGTGATCGAGCGGAGTGGTTGATAGGTAGTCCTAAGTGACGGCTGTTTTGCAGATCAGAAAAAATACGAGTAATAAAGTCAATCCATGTGTCATAACAGTATGCATGTATCATGTTGGATGTATCCAGAGCGATGTATGTATTAATATGTATTAGAAGTAAGACTCGGTATTTGATAATAACGAAATAACTGTAGTGAAGGTAAAATCGATGTTGCTTTTTGATCGGATCTTTTTTTAATCTTCGTATTTTTGGTTCTTAATGGTCATATATTTTCAAGTTTTCATTGCTTAAAAAGAATTTGGCGAATCCGTAAAAGCGCGTATTCCTTTACTGTTGGCGTTAACCCGCCATTCGTGAACAGTATTGATCACTCTTACGAAAAACAAGAAGTCGCAAAGTATTATGATATTCCGCGAGGAATGCTTTGAATGATATTCGATACGTGTATTTCATATAGCAACGATATCAAAAAGAACAGTCGCTTTCTAAAAAGTATTTTTACTTCGCATCACATTAATGTAGGTCGTTTGCCAAACCAGTATTTTTAAATATTTATTTTGGTTTGGCAGGGCTAAGTAAGCTCTATGGTGATACGATCCATATATCCATTCCGTCTAACGAAAACGAAAAGCGTTACATGTAGTTACGGAATTTCAAGATAAGCAGGGCTGATGTTATGCATAAAGAAGTGGAAACATGGACAGAGTGCTAATGTAAGGCAGATTTCGGAAGTTTGGAAAATGTGGAGTACGAGGATTTGGCAGAATTGTCTTTTATACGAAAAGTAACTTGTGTTTATCGTCATGAAGATCACCATTATCATTAATAACTACACAATGCATAAATTTGGTTGCCTTTACTTGAAATTGGCATTTGGTTTTATGAAATCAATCCTTGATCTTTTGAATTCAATTGGATACTCTAACACCCGGGGAAAATGTAAATGATCTGATTTATTTTATTACCGCACAGTCTCGCAAATAACCGTGGATTCATCCTCGGTTCCGAAATCTGTCCAACATATATTAGCGGGAGATTTTCGTAGGTGTGCCATAATTTAAGTCGATGTTACGATTGTAATAACCGTATGCCTTTCGGCGGCTCAACATTCGAAAGTAAGCACTGAGTTTAATGCGAATGGAAACTGAACGCGAGGATCACGGGGAGTACCGACTTAATTAACCGCCTCTGAATGTTGATGCCACAATAACAAGTTTTTTAATCTGGAATTATAACGCACGCATTCCCGTAAGGAACGTCGATGTTACATTTGGTCTCGCGCGTGTGAACTGTCGCGATCACGAGGAAATGCGCACTCTGATATTGTCGGCGATCAGGAAAGGTTCGACGATCGGAACCCAACGCTTGCCCGCTTCCAGTTCACATCCCGCGAGTGCGCTTTCGTATTTATATAAGGAAACGTTATTTCTATGATCTGCGTGTTCGCGTAGAGGACACACACACATACACAGAAAACAAGACACACGTGGTGAGCAACGGATCGTACATTCCCGTTTAGTCATATAGACAGATTTTATACATTCGTACGTACCTAATTGTATAATGTTGTAATAGGAAAGGGAAGGAGGTCAATGGTTGAGCGCGTCCTGCGAACCGATTTGGGGGGGCATGACGCACAGTGTGCGTCCGATTGACTGACGTCGCTCGACAGCGAAACAAAATGCTTGAACTCTCCGAGGACAAACGCGAGGTACATACACACTCCACCTTCAATACTCATATACATTGACGAAGCGTGCACGTGGATACTAGAGTACGAGGGGACGAAGGTCGCACCAGGTATGCCCCGCCGCCCTATCGATCGGACGACGCGTAGAACGATCGACCCAGCCCCGACTCGCAAAGCCTAAAGAAAGAGAGCACTTTTTTACGACATACGTCCGTTAGTATTTCCGCTTGTCTCTTCTCTCCTCGCTATATTCACCGACCACCTCGGCGCGCACGACCGCTGGCCGCACGCGCGGACGAACGTTAAAAACGGCGTTGTCCTTGTAATCATCGTTGCCTGTGATAAACAAGGAAGCGAAACGGATTATTTTCTTTATTTATAAGCATCGACTGATGTGCGAGTGTATTATAGTTGTACAGTTGCGTCGGATGATGCGTCGACAGCACGTGATTTCCCATTATTTCTAATCCTCCCCACCCCTCGTCCCATGTTTCTTACCCCCTGACAATGGGACACCATTCTCTTGAACCCCCTTCGTCCAGCGCCGCATGTCGCTGGTGTTTTTCGTACACCAAGAATCGCGCAACCTTTTATGATTTCCCTTTCGAGTGCGAGGGGAAGCGATATTCGCCTCGATCGGCGACGATGTGCTTTCTTAGTTCGGTTAGTGCGTGTGCACGGCGTATCTCTTGCGCGACGAGAACATTGGTCTTAACGTGTCGAAGAAAAGAAAACCGTCGATTCTTCTCGATCGCAGCGTGCGCTCTCTGCGACGGATAACCTCGGTCCGATATGAAGAGAGAAAATTCTTGGCCACTGAAGTACTTTCTCCCGCGTACGGACAGATCATTAGGGCCCTTCATGCACGAACGCATTCGAACGCGATCGCGCCACTCCAGAATTTGCAGCAAATTCGGTCCGACCCGAACGTTCCGCGACCACTGAATTGCGCTCGAATTAATGGCCGACTTTAATTGTGACTATAAATTTCGCCGACCGCTCCTCGCGGACTACACCGCCGTTCGTGCCGAAATGAAAATCTGGAATGGATCCGATTTCAACTGCAAGCCTGCGAAGCAATTTTCACAAATGCGCGGTTTCCATAAATCAGATGCCCGACGCGCGGTAATAGTTCACTTCATTGGACTCGGATATTCTCTGCTTTCCGAACATCAATTTTCATCTCTCGCTCATTCTGTCTCTCCCTGACTCTCTCTCTCTCTGACTCTGTCACAATCTCTCTATCGAACCCTCTTTCTCTCGATATAAATTACGCGCTCGGTCTAAAACGATAGTCCCCGATCATCAAGTCACCTCTGCAAAGATCCAGTGTATCGGACCCATTCTCCCGCGATCGTCTGTCTCCAACCCCAGGGCATCGGACATTGCGGCGTGATTTTGATCGTACGATCAACCTCTCGCGCTGAACGTTCCGTCAGCGAAGGGAACGAATGATGAAAAACTCACCTTCGCGAAACGCCTAAATGGGACGCGATTGCCCGTTTGTGATCGGTCGCCGATTCTTCGGAGATTCGTCGATTGCCCCGTTCGTTCGGAGTTTCGTACCCCCGATGACTACGTTTCTATCCTCCCACTGAATTGCGCATTTATAAGTGTCGTCATTTATACATGTAACGATTTTTGTAAATAATCAATATATATACGTATATATATATAGTATATGTGTATATACATACATATATATACATATATAGATATACGTACGTACATATACTTATATATATATATATATAAATATACATATTGTGTAAATGGGCAAGAACCCTGTCCTCGTTGTATTAATATAGTAATTATTCACACTTGTATATGAACGAAGGAACTTTTGACGATTAAAAGTTTCCTAGTGTAACCTGCGCTTCATCTATCCCTGCGTTTCTCTGTCACCGATCATTCCAGTAATCCCCATTTTGACTGTGACCATATATTTTTAACGTAAGGAAGCTTCCAGCGACACTGCTATTTTTTTCATTTTGTTCGTACAATCGTTTCGTTCAGAGAAAACGATTTTATTTATGACTGTAGTGCTTTATTTGTGACTGATTGTGAGCTTATTGCCCTCCATGACAATTTTGCTTACTTGCAACGAAGATATTGCTCTATTTATTTTTACGTTGCGCGAGATTATGAACGGAAAAGAAACGAGAAATTCTTTAGTTACACATGGTTTTAGACTTTTAAGGGTAAAATCGGGCAGGAATGGAAGCAGATTCCTCTTTGCGCTCCCCTATTTTTCCTAACATTCGTATTCATAGAACTAATGTTCCAGTATCAATCGTTCGACTACAAAGTTAACAGGTAGATCCGAGGAATATTCAAGAAATTAAATTAATAAAAAAGTATGAAGAAATAACGTTCAGGTGGATGTTTATTTGTCAACCCGAGTCGTATTGGGTAATCGACTGTTGATAGGCAAAGTCGATCTCGCGTATCCAGTGACAATCTAGACTAAGCATATTTCACCAAGCTATAGAGTTATAGCCGTAGGAATTTATAAAATTATGCCAGACGCAATACGTTGACGAACGACCACGGAATAATAATTAGTCGCGAGTAAACGTTGAGTGCGGGATGGTGATGTACACTTTGACGTTAAGAATTATACTATGACGCCGTAAGAAGGACTTCGAGTGTATAAATGAAGCGACGTTGTGTGTGTGTGTGTGCGAAAAGGGTGATGTGAGATAAGGAGAAATGTGTGTGCCATGTCGTAAAGAAGGGTTGCGCAGTATATAGATGTATTGATATTTTATTTTAATCTTTTAAGGTCGCCTATACTATCCGGGATGCGAAGAAAAACAAGTGAACGTTTTTAAGTGTGTATGTAACAAGTAAACGCGGGGAAAAATGATAAACGATATATATATATGCGTAAATGATATGTTATAGATTAATTTACCCGACGCTGGCATAAATATGAAAAGTATCGTACCATGCACGTGGTTAATTTATTTTATTCGTTATCTTTCGCGCGGCCATGAATTTGATGTTCCGGTAGGATTTTGTATGCGATCGTGCGTTTGCCATGATACTAATAAAGTTGTGTCGTGATTTATGGGAAGATGAACGAAATGATATGTATGCGAAGCAATTATCTCCGAGATGTCGCACACTGATACGATCCATTCGCGCGATCATGAAGGACTCGTAAAATCATTACCGGAATCGTCGTGGTACCTTATTCAAAAATGAGAACGTTCGAGAGTGTTAATAAACTGATGACCAGTGACCATCGATTAAAGTCGTCGGTCGTTTTCTCCCTCAATACATAATTTCGACGCATGCATACGATCCGTCCAAATGCAATTTCGGCGGTAATATTTCTGCACATACCTAAGTAGACGCAATAATCACCGCCATTACAGGCTAGCCAGTGTGAATGTTGGATGTCGTAACTGGAAAATCGAAATTGCCATCGAGAAAAATGAAGAACGATAATAGACCACGAGCGGTTCCCTTGGTGTATCGGCCGCGTATTTTCCACAAATGAAAGTGAAGTAAGATTCGAGACACCGCGAACGTTGTCCCTGCCAGAAAACGAACCGCGTGATAAATTTCGCCCACGTCAAACGATATCGGGGATCTGTAAATCATCCCGCCTCGTCGATACAGCAATATCTCGAAACTCGTGATTAATCTCTGTATACCTTGGGAGCTGCGTCGATGTTAGTGATTTCTATGCGGTCGGAACAATAACACCTCGAGGACGATTCGGATTGTTTAACACTCGCGAGAAACGGTCTACCGCGAAATTTCGTGCGGCGATATAAAATAAGAGAAGAGCCGACGTACATTATCGCGGATTCGTGGATGCTCGATTAATTCAATAGTTTGCATCCTACAATCTATTTTTCGGTTACCTTCGTATACGTTTATCCGTTTTGATCTAAACGCATTAAATCATCGTGAACTCTAGCAAATGTTCCTCGCATATCCTCATAAATAATGTCCTGAATCACGCAAAATCTACAAAATATCTTCGAAATTTGCGTCGTAATCTCAATACATAGAATAGACGAATGTCCAAATCAACGAAACAAGGGGTAGAAAATACGTATCTGAGCAAGTCGTGTGCTGTTCAACAACGAAAATCATGAACGACACGTCCGACGTAAAGCGAATGCGTCCGTTTCGGTCGTGAAAAAGTTCGTGGACGTATCGGTTCGCCGACAGAAAATCGAGAACGCCGCGACTGTCAAATGTCACCTGTTCCACCCTGAGAAGTTGAGACTCCGCTGACGAGGGTAAGCAGGCAGGTCTCAAACGCCGTGCGACTTAAGTGTCGAACGATGATCCAGTTTCTTTCAAGGGACATTGAAACGGTGCGAAAGAAGTCGCCTCTTTCCATCCGGCAACGAATGCTGCACGACTTTTTAGGCTTTGTGCAAACAGGGAAGAAGTGGGCCGAGCGGGCACGACCAGCCAGTGCGTTGAAGGAGTCTTTTTATTCGGTAACGGAGAAACTTTTCAATTAAACTGCGCCCGTTCTAATGTCGAGGGCGACGCTTCTTTTTATTTTCGCGCACAGACGGTTCGCGGATGGTTGACTCGCGAAGCGTGATGAAAATTGTCGGATTGCAGGCAGATTTTGAGACGAAATCTCTGAATGCGGTTGGATTGCTGAGCGGTTGCTGATTGAAGGACGAAATTGGACAGGAGTGTTGCTGATGCGCCTGTTACTTTGATCCTGTACACGTTTATGATGTTTGGTACATTTTTAAACATAATGATAATAATAACGAATTTCAATACATTTAAGTGGAATTAATGATAAAATAAGAAGTTTTAAGGGAACTGCTAAAGAAGATGAAGGGAAAGATTGCAGCGAGGGATCGCAGAATGATTGCGCGACTATTTGTTCTGTCCAGATTAGAATTACCAGTGTGAGATCGAATATGAAAAAGTGATTTTTACTTTGTTCTTAAGGGAGCAGTTACTAAATTTTCAAACAATCTAACTTTGCGTGCTTCAGTTCAGCGAAACATCGAAGTTTGGTCGAGCAGAATAAATCGATGAGGGTTGTTACTCTCTCAGTGGGAATGCCGTTCGATAAGATTCCCGAATCGTGTATAACTAAGAAGTGTCCGTTTGGCCTCTCGGCCCACGGCCTCTGATCCCCGAAGATCAACGGAAATTAAGGTCGCGGAATTATCCAACGTAATAAGGTCAAACCTTAGGCCGTGCTCAAGTGGCCGGTAATTGCACCCAGTCCACGACTAAGCTCTTCGTTAGGAATCTAAGATCCTGTTCGTTTTGCCAAGTGTCGACCGAACAGGTCGACTGTTAACCTCCGGACGCCGACAATGGAATCACGAAGAGTTTGATGCGTCGCAGGTCGTTCCGAAGAAATCCGTGCTGATAAAGGTAAGAAGTCCTTGAATTTGGTCAGTACGGTTTCAGTAGTTCAGCTATGCGATGCAACCCGATTAGTCAGTTGACTAGCTCATATGTATGCGTGAACTTGTGAAGTAATTCTCATTTAGGTATAAGTTGCAGTACTAAAGGATCGCTTTGTACAAATGTCTGAAGTGCGTGGTAGAAGAATCCAGTTTCTTCTGTCATTTGAAACACGATGTCGTCATTAACCAAAGAAGATAATACTCCGTAAACGGACAGATGAGTGAACAGACATCTGGTACAGAAATGCAAACGTTGACAATGCAAAGCGCAGCTTTCCATCAACTTCTCAAAACACGCACTCCCCAGCTGCAGCACTCCGAATACGCATTCTCATTTTGTCGCGCATCCGTTAAAAACGCTGTCCCTCCGTCTCTAATTGTTCTTCCATCAAAGATGCCTCCCTCTCGTACGCACGCATCGCCACCGTTTCGAAGCCAAAAATGTCATGAAAGCAGCATCTCCGAGTAAATATTAGTCCGCCCCACTGGGGCACGACCGAAAGCGTCCCGAGCCATGGGTAAGCGTATTACGTTTATTTACGGCGTGCCATCTTCGTGACCGTAATTAAGATTTTTCCTCCGTGGTCGCGAAGTCGGCCGTTGCTTGACGCCGGGCTTATCATACCCCGAAGCAACGTTCTTAAGGGGACGTTACCGCCGGCCCGCTGGAGGGTGTGCCGGCACTCGTATTTCTTTTTTTTTTTTTGAGGTTGCACTCTCTCTTGCACGTTCATTAGCGGGGCAAATTTACCTGCTCGCTGGAGAACAAGACGGGACCCACTCCTCGTCTTGGCCAATTCAGAGTGACCCACGATGATATCCACGTACCACTTTCTCTCTCTCTCTGTCTGAACTTTGGTGCTATATCGCTTTTTCTCTAACACTCGGGTTTAACCCACACGTGAGCCGCGAGAAATGAGCATGGCTCTGCTTTTCTCTTCGTCGTTTGAACACGCGTAAGAGACGGCAGGAAAGTAGCGCGTCAGAGAGTGTAGGTAGAACGTGTGCATGTGTACAGCGTTTCTTGCATTGCACTCAAAGTAACAGATTCATTATTTACATTGCCGCGTCACGCAGCGCGGAGTGCCGAGAGAAAGAAATGGTCACGAAGCTTGCCTTTGAGCGTGGCTTCTGATGCGGGGCGACCTGAGAATCTTTGCATGTGTCGCGCGAGGCATCTGAGGTGTAACTGTTTAATTGCGACGTTTTCGATAGTATCATTTGCCCGGAAAAAAGCGTGAAAACAAGTCGATACTTGTATGACCGTCATCTGACTGCTCTCTTCTGCCCAATCATTATTTTCCACGAATAAATAAACGTGGACCGTCAGAATTCTTGTCGGCCGCGTTTTGCAATCGAATTCTGCCAAGTAGTTACTCGGTTACCAGTAATGCGGAGAATGGGAACATCGACTATAAAGCACGGGCAACGTATCGCAAACGTATCAACGTCTTCAAGTCTCTACACAGACGAATCGCCGAATGTTACAAACACCTGTCAGCGATCATCGAATTCCCGTTCGCATAAACAGACCAGAATTCGGCCAGTCGATTATTTCGCGTTTAGGGCTATTCGCCGAAGGAAGTCATAAGCCGAGTTCAATGGGAAGCAGAACGCCGACTGCGGCGAGAGTGGACGGAACGAACGAAACATTTATCTGTTCGTCCAACGCACGAGAGGAATGCGGTGAGTGGAAATTCCGTGGCGTTCGCGGGGAGGGATTCGAATAGCCACCAAACATCTGGTCCCGTTCTCTCCTTTCGCAACCTTTCCGCCCGCGAGATATTAAATAAGCACAAAAGAAAATTTCTCTCCTCTCTCTCCCAACTTGCACCCGTTTTCACGTCTTCCTTTGCTCCCTCAGCGGAATCTTTAAGCGCGAATTAATTAAAGAGCCAGCTTCCGAGCGAAGAAGCGGAGAGAACGAACGAGAAACCGCAACACTTTAGCGCCTTTGCAATCCCAGGTGCTGCCGGGAGGGTTGCATTCTTTTGCCTCGGCCCTTTAATCCGTTCATTTCCCATACATTCACGGAGTTAATTCGCCGCGCGGCGCGAAAAGAGAGCGAGGGCATACTTATTTGAAGCACGGTGGGCGTTCGAAAAGCTCGGGGTTATACGAGAAGGGGGGGGGGGGGAGCCACGTGCGATTATCTAAATGCGAGAAAAGGAAAGGGATGAAGAGAGGAGAGGCGACGAATCGAGATGGGGAGAGCTTTACGGTACGCGCTGTCTTTTAAAGGGTGACGGAGAGAGAGAGAGAGAGCGCATGATATATGAGGAGGGTGAAAAAGAAGGGCGGGGAGGGTGGGAAAACGGGAGCTTTCAAGCCGTGAAGGGAAGTGGAGTAGGGGTGGTAATGGGGTGAGGGAAAGAGACGAACGGAGACATTTAAACTAAGCAAGAAGGAGACAGCGCTTTATCAGGTCGTGATAAGAAAATGAGAAATAGAGAGGAATTCAACGGTGTCGTTCGAACATGTTCTTGCAGGGATTAGAAACGAAGGGTGCGAGAAATGAGTGGTACGGGTACTGAGAAAGCTCGTAAGAAAGACGGATTTGAATAAGACTGAAGTAAACGTTATTCCGACTCAGTAGAACGAAATACAAGGTACACTAGGAATGAAACCCAAAAGATCAAGACCAGGTGCCGAATCTTACCACAACCACACAAATCCGAAGAAACCCAGAAACGGCGACTGGCGGCATGACGCGCGCGCGAACCGTGGCGCGCGTTTTCCAGAAAAAAGGCACGGCACACAACTACATACGCGAGCGAACAGGTTGACGATCGGAGCGCGTCGTCGGAATCATCGAATCAGCTGCAAAAGCGTCCGGCAAGCAGAGAGAGAGAGAGAGAGAGAGAGACGTTGAAAGTTGAAAGGGAAACGGACAGACAGAGCGGCGCGGCGCGGCGCGGCGCGGCGGCGGGTCGGAAAGAGAGAAGCGAGAAGCGAGCTTTGAGCTTAACGGCGGGAGGGCAGAGTTGCGGGTGGAGTGAGCATGACGTCATAGTTTCGGGGTTGCCCGGGCAACGGGAAACGTCGGCCGCGTCGGGACGCCGTGGTGCGTCGCCACCGACGCCGTGGCGTAAAAATCAATTTGGACCTTGGCTAGGTGACCGTTCCTCGCTCGGCGCTGCGTCGGCTGCTCCGGCTCGAAGCGAGGCGAGAGCACGCTTCTGGAGGTGCCGGGCCGCCGCCACCACCGACCGAAAGCTCTCTCGGCAAGCTCCGGCAGTCGCGAGCGGCCAACTCATCGAGCGGGTGTACGACTCGCGCTTTGCGACCGGGTATCCGCGCGGTAAAGGCACACACGAACACGTTGGCCACACGGACACGCGCACGCTCGAGGCAGAGAGGCGCGGTGCGGGAAGCGGAGAGGCGGACACGGGGGCACGCTACGCTGCTGGGAGCGGGCAGGAGAGAGTTCGGCCTCAAAGGAGCTCTCTCCGCCTAGCGAGCTTCGGAAGCTCGAGTGAGCGTCGTCGACGAGGAAAAGCGTCGGACGAGCGGAAGGGGGGACACGTCGGGTGGTCGCGCGGCGAGGACGTCTAGTGCGAGCGCGGACCTTTTCACGGACGGAGCTTTCGTCGGCGAGGTCCCACGTCGATGGACCCGTGATCTCGAGCCGGACAGCCAGCGGAGCTCGAGGATCTCGCGAGCGCGCCAGAGAGTTTCCGAGTTTTCAGAGGAATGCGGCAGAGGGGAGGAGGGGTGCTGTCAGGCAGCAGCTCGAGCCGTCGTCTTCGATGAACAGCTAGTGATCCCGAGCTGACGCGAGGCTCGAGGAGAGTGACGGACCACGACGCCGGGTGTATAACCGATGAATAGGAGAATTGCCAATTTTCGGAGAGACGCTAAAGTTGGAGTAAGGACGTGTTAGTTGTCGCCGACGTGCTGCTGCTGCTGGCTCTGAGATTCGCGCGAGAGGACGGACGTGTGAGAGCGGAGGAGAGAGAGAGAGAGACAGGGGAGCCGGCGGCTTTCTTTATCGTAGCCGATGGAATGATAGACTGGCGGGGACTTGAGGGACGAGATCGGAGGATGTAGAGGAAGGAGTCGCTAGTTGGTGTCGCAGAGTCTTCGTCGGCGGGCTCCGACGCGTTCAAGCGGATGCCTGATTATCACGAGAGAGTGAGCTAGAAACGAGCGACTCGTGGCCGATACTGGCCTGGTGTGGAAGATTCTTCGGGAGGCCTCGTCGAAAGTATCGACGAATGTGGGTGACTTATTGTCATCCCGTCCGTGCCCAGTGGATTGTCTCGGCGAGCGCCGAGAGTGAACGAACGAGGGAGGCAGTTTAAAAGTCAGCAGCAGTTTCTCGAACGGTGTCACGCGACGAGGACGTGCTGATGTTTCCGTCGGTCGGCTTTATCGTGTCCTGAACCGTCCAAGTGGATCCTCCTTCAATATTGAGCGAGGAATACAAGTTCCGCTCGTTCGCGCCAGTGTTCGGGCGTTCGGGTTTCAAAGAGATTGACGGACGGCTGACAAAGGCCACTTTCGTCTACTTAACTAATCGTCCCGCATCGTATTCCCTCTTCTTTCGAACGTCGCCGCCTTGTCACATGATAGACGCGGGGTTCGCGAGAGGTCGGCCGAAGATTCTCAAGAAACGCGGGCACGAGGCGCGCTTCACACGGTACGGACGGAGTCGCGAGCGGAGGTGAATTTTTGAGGTTTCTGGGACAAGGGAAGCTCGTGTTTAAGTAGCTCGTTTTCAAGACGACACCGTCCCGCGACGAATTTCGTTTCTTGTCACCGCGCCACCAGCGCGCGCGCGCGGCTCGTAAACGAGGAGTCTCGTCGTTTCTTGTTCCTTCTTTCCCCTCTCTCGTCGTCTGGGACGAAACTGTCCACCGCGGCTTATCTCGCGGAAGCAGAGTACGCTTTTACGGAAGACACTTCCGGGTTTGTTGGCGCGAAAGTATACGTTTACGAACTTCGCCGCCGCCTGCGACAGCTGAAAAAGTGCGCCGTTCGGTGGAGCAACGTGGCTGAGCCTCGGTGACTTCGTTCAAGGAACATTTGCCGGAGATAGTTTCGAGCGCTCGAGGCAATTGGGGAGCGCGAGGGAAGACGGAGGAGCGGGAAAGCGGAGGTACCTCGCTGTTCAAGTAACTCCCCGACGGAGTTGGCCCCGCGAGGATCGCCGAGAGGCAAACAAACGGAAAGCCACGACAGTCTGGCTCTCGCGCAGGTTTCAGGTGGCCGCGTGATAATATATAGCGCGGGCGAAAAAGAGAAAAGAAGTACGCGCCGATGTGACGTCCTGAGTATGAGTAACGAGAATGTCGGGGAGAGTAACGGCGTCTTTGCCCGGGCCGATTTCGATCTGAGAGCTCAGCGATTGAGCGCGCTCGAGGATGTAGCGCTTTTGTGAGTATCAATCTTTCGAAGGCTCATCGGCGAAAATTCAAGGCAAGCGAGACAGGAGGCGAGGAGTGACAGTAGGAGGGGGTTGAGGAGGAGGAGGAGGAGGCGGAGGCGGAGGTGGGGGAGGACGTTTGAGGCAGTCGAGGGAAGTGAGGCGAGAGCGACTGTAGGGCTCGAAGAGTCCAACCTTTTCGGCGGAGAGAGATCGAGGATGTATCGATAATGTTTGACGGCACGTTGCCAGCACGCAATTGGTTGCCGCGGCGCGTGTATTCGTTCGGTGCACGTATGAACGTCGTCGCGCTTTAGCTGCGTTCCACGGTAAAAGGAAAACGGAGACGTTCCGGGTGGCATGTTGAGCTACGATGACGATCTTCGTCGGGGCTGCGTCGTCGGCGAGAAATCGCTGCGGAGAGTGCAGCCAGCGTCCAGCCGGTTAATCGATACTCGCTTACAGCCGTCATTTTCGTCTAACGTTTTTCAGTTTCGGGCAGCGCAAATCCAGCGCGGCATACGAGAGACCGTGTTGAGCAGAGAGAAGTCGAGCGACTTTTTTCGAGATCTCGCGTACAGCACGAGCGAGACTCCGTTGTAAGAGTCGAATTATACAGAGAGAGAGAGAGAGAGAGAGAGTGAGCGTATCGTTGAGAATGTCTCGCGGTTCCAAGATCGCGCTTCGGATCCAGAGCAGTGGAGTAGCTATCCGCGGAAGCATCTAGTCTCGGACTCCAGTCGGACGATCCCAGGCTAGAGCCGTCCCGTTCTCGACTTCGCGTGCGAGCAGCGTCGTCGCGGTCCGACCAGTCAACGCTGGATTCTACTCGTAGCCGAGTGTAAGATTCCACCATTGAGTATGGCCTCGGTGGCAGCGTGGCTGCCATTCGCTCGCGCGGCGGCGATCGGCTGGGTGCCGATCGCAACACACCCATTACCGCCGCCACCGATAGCGAAGGACCGTCGCAAGGCGGACGACGAGAAGCTTCTCATCAACGTCAGCGGACGTCGTTTCGAGACGTGGAGGAACACGCTCGAGAAGTACCCCGACACCCTGCTCGGTTCGAACGAGCGTGAGTTCTTCTATGACGAGGAGAGCAAGGAGTACTTCTTCGATCGTGACCCGGATATCTTTCGGCATATACTTAATTACTACAGAACCGGTAAGCTGCACTATCCGAAGCACGAGTGTCTGACGAGCTATGATGAGGAGCTCGCCTTCTTCGGTATTCTGCCGGACGTGATCGGCGACTGTTGTTACGAGGACTATCGCGACCGTAAGCGGGAGAACGCCGAGCGTCTGATGGACGATAAGCTCAGCGAGAACGGCGACCAAAATCTTCAGCAGCTGCTCGACATTAGGCAGAAGATGTGGCGCGCCTTTCAGAATCCCCACATCTCCACCGCCGCGCTGGTATTCTATTATGTTACGGGTTTCTTCATCGCGGTGAGCGTGCTGGCGAACGTCGTTGAGACCGTGCCGTGCGGCAATCGTCCCGGGCGAGCGGGCACCCTGTCCTGCGGCGAGCGTTACAAGATCGTCTTCTTCTGCCTCGACACCGCGTGCGTCATGATATTCACCGCCGAGTATCTGCTCAGGCTTTTCGCCGCGCCGAGTCGATGCAAGTTCGCGCGATCCGTAATGTCGATCATCGACGTCGTCGCCATACTGCCGTACTACATCGGTCTCGGGATTACCGACAACGATGACGTGTCGGGGGCCTTCGTTACGTTAAGGGTCTTCCGCGTCTTCCGGATCTTCAAGTTCTCGAGGCACTCGCAGGGCCTTCGGATCCTCGGCTACACGCTCAAGTCGTGCGCATCCGAGCTGGGTTTCCTCGTCTTCTCCCTCGCCATGGCCATCATCATATTCGCCACCGTCATGTTCTACGCGGAGAAGAACGTCGACGGTACGAACTTCACGTCGATACCTGCCGCCTTCTGGTACACCATCGTGACGATGACTACGCTGGGGTAAGTCAGGCAACTTCCGCCATTTCTCTATCGTCGATCATCTCTATCGCGCCGTCCGTCGCCATTGTGCTCGCGTCGCGTTTCAAAGACGTCACCCTAACTTTCAACCGCTCACTTCCTAAACTTCCCCTCCACCGGCGAACTTTCCACGATCCGCCAACTTTCAGATTCAATTCTGGGCAAGGCGACTTTTTGCGCGCGTCGCGTCGATCGAGACACATGGATGATGCGGATGGACGCTGTTTTATTCCGAACGGCATGCAGGATTTTGTGGTATACGATGACATTGTCGAAGAAAACAGAAATTAACTACAGCTGCGCGCATTGTTCGTCAGCTGACTGTATTGACGGGCATTGTGGTTCAACGGAGCTAGATTTTAATGATGATCGGAGATGGAAATGTAAAATGGATTTATGCGAATTTGTAGATTGACGCGATCGCTCGAGACATTCATTATTCCAACGCACTTGTCTCTTCCGCGTGTCGATAAATAATCATTCTCTTCAATACGCTCGTATATTGCGATCATCACAGTTCTTCCCCAAACAAAATTGAAACCAGCGTACGCGCGACAAAAGTAAAATTTCGTTTCCATAAAATCATTACACTTTTCGCCGTCGTTACTCACGTTAATGACAAAACAATCTTTCAAGTGCAGCAGCTTCGTACCCAGGAGACTTGAGCGCGCTCGTTTCACAATATCCACCGTCGGCCATATTTACATTATCCTCTTCCCTTGGCAAATGCACACGGTATCGTTCGTCATCTAAGCGAGCGACCGTAAATGGGCGGATAATCATTCTCTTTGTCCGTGTCTAACGCGACTTCTCTCCCTGGCGTCTGAATAAATACGAAAGTCGGATACCGGGGGCAGGAATCTGGCGGCATCGGGAAACAATGGGCGAAGATTTTCTTCGTTTCTCGTCGCGCGCAGGTTAGCACGAAAATACGTGCCGTCGAGAATACGTTTTGCAGGGGGATGAAACGAGCTTTTCGGTGCTCCACGGAAGTAATTGGCTCCGTGTAAACCGCCCGAAGGTAACACGGGCACCGGGGCCTCAGTGATATTTTTAACAGAGGTCGTTGTCGACCTTTTTACCTCGAAGGAGCTACGGTACTTTCTCTAAATTCCGCGAGAACGAACCCCGGAACGTTCTGCTGCCTATTCTTTCATCCTAATTACAGCGGTCAACGCTGGTCCACTTCCACGGAAACGTTTGCGAGCGAACGATTCCGAATGCTCGTTCGTGGATTGTAGAATGGTACTGGGCTTGGTACTAAAGTGCCTCGATAAACGTTCATTTCAAGCTAAAAGACCTATTGTCTAGCGGCCTCCATTAATTGTTGGATAATATGTAAAGTTTGAGTGATTCTTTTGGGAGAATAGTATACGCGGATTTATGTTTCATCATCATCGATCATTACGAAGACTTAAGAAAAGTTAAATTCTCAAGATATGTTTTTATCGGCAAACTACCTTTTATTATACTTCAACACGTGTCCGTTTAGAATCATTTTGAAACATTCTGTCCGAAACAAGTCTAATCTTTCCCACCGTTCATCTAGTTCGCCATCCGTCATGCCAATTTTCAGAACGCTCTCCGCTGACTGATAGGGCGAACGTTCTCGGAATACTTCGCTCACCAGAAAGAAGCCACTCGCCGAAATACTTTTCGCGCGACGTTTAGCACGGCACAGGGTCGAGCGTAATATTTTCGGCACGTCCGCGACCTTCCCCCGTGCCACCTCGCTTGTAAATCAGCGCATCCACGCTTTCGACGTGTGTGCCTGACCGCGTCAGACGTATATGCACATGCCCGCGATGTCAAAGTGGCACGAATCGAGGCACCCTCACAATTCCCGCGCGAAATATTTATGACCGTACGACCCATTCGCTGCTGTGCGATTTCGCTGAAATCTTTGTCAGTCCAACATCCAACTGGAAATACATCTTTAGTGTTCATCATTTCATCGACAGTTCCAAATGTTTCGGCGAGAAACATCACTCTCACGGTATAATTTCGAAAGATGAATTGATTCGCAGTGTGAATGCAATGAGCGGATGGTAGAATATTGGTTAAGGGTAGTCGGGTGAATTTTCAGCATCGCTAAACGCTTCACGTTTGCATCCCGCTTCGCTCAACGGATCTCCGACGAGGAAACGGCTTTGGGAGCGGAGGCACAGTAGGAAGGAAGCGTTCGAGACGGAAGGAACTCCAACTTCCGCGAGCGCACTTCCTTCGGGAGAGCAGGTTTATCGCGCTGCGTCTCTATTTCTGCCCCGTCGAATCTATGTCAATGGTATTTTTGTTTCGTTTTCGCACAGACAGCTGACAATCACCGTTGCAACCTGAGTCACGCACACGGGTGGTTGCACCAGCGCTTTTCGAAAATAGAATCCACAGGCGGAATCGGGCGTCGTGGGTGGCATTGTTTCATATTCGACGATCGTGGGCGCGTAGACGCCTCATTATCGATGTGCCGGCGTTCGCGGACTCATTGCAGAGTTTGAGGGCAATTTCGAAGAACAAATAATTTCGAACTGCGACACGCGTCCCACTTGTTCAATTGCATCATTGCGGTGGATTCAACTTCTCTTTTTTCGGGACGCATTGCCAGACTCGACCTGATTTCACTTTACGCATGTCAATGCGACATAAAAAGTACGTCCCGTTCGAAATGGATTCGTAGCAAGAGCGAATATGTAATTCTGTTCTGCGCGACAGAGCCGAGCCGCGAAGGACGCGCTGCATGTTGATTAATACACGAGTAAAAGGTCGCCTGTAACTCGCGGCCGATAGTAATAAAACTGTGCCCCGCACGAGTCCGAACGAAACCACCTGCGTTCCGTCAGCCAACCGCTGACGCTGAGCGCGATTTTTCGTGTGTCAGCGTTACCTGCCTCCGAGCTCGCGTGTCCAGGGCTGTCCAGGTCACTTCCTTCAAAGTTTAACGAGAAGGATCAACAGGTGCCTCCTGCTTTCTCCAGCAGCGTCCTAGCGAGGCACCTTTTTAAACCTATCCGAATCCGTGGCCGCGATAATCCTCGCATCGCGATTTCAAGTTTAATCGGCAATTCGATCAAGCTCGCACTGGTCGACGTAAGGGATCGTACTAGAACGATACTTCCGCGCATCGGGTCGAAACGATCTACTTCCGCGAGAATGCACTCTTTTATCTGCCGACCAGCGAGCTCGCGGGGAGCCTTGACATTTGCGCGCGTGAAAAATGCAACGAGACGGCACGCTCGGAGAACCGGGCATAAACGGCGCATTTTTCGAAGGCGATCGCGATTAATCGGAGAGATCGGAGATAATGAAAGTCGTTACTGCGAAGAAGTATGAGGATGAATGTGGCGATCACTCGCGGTGAACCAGTCTCTCTCGAGACGTCCGCGCCGGTCGGAGTGTGTCGATCATGCCACTTGTCATTTTCACATTGCCTCATCGATCGTTCATTCACGTAAGACTAACAATAGCTCTTACGTAAGGCACGCCGTTGATGCACGGTATCTTTTCACGTTCTTTTCCATGACCCTGCACACGTTGCTCCGTACGTTCGTGCTTTCAACTCGTTGAACGTGACACTTTTTTCTCCCGATTATACCGGCCGCTCCGCATTTCGTCGCACGTACGTATGTGCCGGCGAGGCTAAAGATAGAATGTCAAAAGAGTGCGTGCTGGATATACATTATGCGACAGGCAACGCACGACAGTGTGTCATATGTAGACACGACAACATTACTCTCTAAAGCGATACTATCTTGTCAAGTACATTCCCATGTGAATTACGCTCAATTTGGACATAACGCTGTAATGCGCATTGATATACGCGTTCATTTACGTGTATGATTTACGGAGCGGGGAGTGGTTGACAGAATTCGAAGTCTCGTGCTATGAAGCTGACATTACGGCTCGGTCCTTATCACGGAAGTTCCTCAATATTGGCGTTACAAGGCAAGAGAGCAATAAAATACCTTAAGCATGAGAGAGTATGATATGCGAGCGCATCAAGTTACATAATCTTAGTATGTTGTAGACGCCGGGACGCGTCGGTTATTTCGCTTAACGACGAAGCCCATTTCCGCGAGATCCCTTTTTTCCTTAAAACGACACCCCTATGCCGCGAACTTAGAAACCAGTCATGTAAAGCGACGCTTACATGCGAACACACACGCGCCCACCCACCCGCGACACACAAAGAGGAGGCACTCAACTTTACAGGATCAGCGAACTATTCACCGTCGCGTAACTTCTCGCATAATAGAGATATCGCGAACGAAGGACGCGAAACTTTAAAACAGGCAACTTTAAATTTCGAAACACGTCCCAAAGCAACGGAGCCGTTTCGGGGCTGTAGGTTGCGTTATTTGCATTTGCTCCCCCCCTCCCTGACTTAATTTCGTTTCCACAGATTAAATCTATTCGCAGCGATAGCAGTCATCCCACACCTACAGTAACGAACTTTTCTCGCTTCGTCGATTTCTTCGTTTTGCCGTCCTGCAAATTTGGAAACACGTTCGTGGGCTGTGCTGTGAGGGATGAGAACGGAGTGGGCAAAGTTTTTCGCTCGCCCCACCCCCACTCTCCCGAAATCCATGACTTTCGCCCAAAACGCGCCGCGTCAGTTTTCTCGGCGCCAAATTGCGCCCCCGACTTCGCGGAAATGAAATGTAAATGCGAGGTCGAATTTCGCGAATTAACGCGATATAACGTCGGTGCGCATCGTGTGCAGCGAGTGTGTGCGGCGTGCCGCAATTTATGCGCAACGATATGAGCGAGAATCGCGCGTAATCGTGTGCCCGCCTGCTCGCCGCAATCGCACACATCGACGCTCGTTAGGATCAAAGAAGCGGCGCTCGTTCGCTGTCGAATAACTTATCCCGCAACGCGGCCATCTCGACGAAGTTATGTCACGTTTAAAGAGGAAGTTCCGAAGTTCGAAACGTCTCGTCAATAGCAGGCGAGCGCATTCCGGCGCCGTGTCCTTGCGCCGAAATACTGGAGTTCAAACATTTCGATATAAGGTGCTGCAGAAGTTCCCGGTCGAATTAAACTTCTGCCGAGTGTACGTGTTTTGGGACGCGCGAGAGGCGGTTCGTGATAAATGGCCTGGACCGAGCTAGACTCGGCTTCTATTCTTGCTCGGATCGCACCAAAAGCGAGATATGTTCAAGAGAGTTGCTGAGATCTCACAGTTACGGTGGTGTACCTTTGCGGCAATGTTTTACATGGCAATTTTTCTATTAAGATAAGTGTTTGAGCTAAGCCTGACGCCTATGTTCTGTTAGTTCTGTATTGCACAAGGATCGAACAAGGAGGTTATTTATGGTTAGTCAGATGTTATGTCGTTAAATCTTATATTATCAGAATTTTGTTCTAAACATTATGATGTACGTTCGTTAACGTCGATTAGTGTAAATGATTGAGGTTGCGCGTATCAGTCTATAAACGCGAAAAATAAGTAGCGGGTTTACCGATTAATATGAATTCGTACGTTTGATCTTCGCGGGCAAGCGCGAACAAATTCAAATGTTGGCACCAGTGACCGAGGGGGGCAGTGCAACGTGTGGTGCCCATGCCCATGGACGTCATTCCGTGACAAGTTTTAATAATCTTCCTTAATCGTCCCGAAACACAGTGAACACATTAAAATCTCATATCGTGCGTATAGACCAAAGGCTGACAAACATAGTGGTACATATATTGCAGTGTGCAAGACAGTGCGTGAGTCATACCAAGCCAATAAAATACAGCGCTCCGAAACCCGTGAAATCATCGATTCCGACAAGAACGTGACGAAAGGTTAAAAATGATTTATGCGCATACACAAACATTCTCGCTTACCCTCGCGTCGTTCCGCGTCCGATTTCGTCACTCGATCGCAATCCGTCCACGTACATCACCAACCAATGCACAATTCCGTCTCATAAACTCGAGCCGTTCGGTAAACACGAACGCACGCACCCCCGGACAAAGCCAACGGAAGATGCAGCCTCGCACGTTCACAAAACCGCGCGAACAACCATCCCATAACGCAGACTCGCAATTAGCGAAGCACTTTTCCGGCCCACTCAGCCTCGCCGTCCAATTAACCTTTGAAGTTCGATGCCGCGAGACGCAGGTCTGCTCGGCGTGTTCGAAAGCCGCACGAAAATCACAGCCCGCCTCGCGCGTCAAGTTAACATTTCGATTCTCGAACTATCGATCCGCGACCCCCTTCACGCCGCGGACGATCCACGAAGCACCAACCGGCTGCCGCAGTCGGAACTTCCGCTCCGCTCGAACGCTCGCTGTTCGCCGGTTCTGTCGACGGTCTCGTAATTTCGGAGTGCGCGCGGATATGCACGTCGTTCGTCAAAGTGTCTACGATACGCAGGGTAATATGTATCGGGCCGACGTGGCACGATCTCGCGAGCGCGGACGACGACGAGTGCTATTGAAACAAGCGCGACGCAGGTTAATCGCGTACTTGTGGCACAGTGGCGCGCGGTGCATTTCGATCACGTCGTCGAAGCCACAGGCGCATACAGGCGAGAAACTCTCGTCTATTTCCTCTCGATAATCTCTCTCGTCGCGTGTTTATCGTGCTCGCCAGCCGTGTTCGATTTGTGAGTTACGTGGAGACGGGCAGATACGGCTGCGCTGAGAAGGTGAGGTTACGATGGAAGAAAGCGAACGGGTAGGAAAAAAGGAACGTGTGGTCTGACGATGCTGACTCCTGACGCGGTTCTGTTGACGAAGGAGGTGTGCTTTATTAGACGGGGAAAGGAAAATGCGGAATCAAGTTGATCGGGCGATCGGTGAGTACCGAGAGCGGTTGTCAATATTTGAATGGGTTGAAAGGTAAACAATGATTTCGGCAACGAGCCGCGCGCAGCGCCGCCGCCGGCGGTTTCGTTTAAGCGGGACGTTTAATTGCCTCGACCGCGGTACGAACCTCGATTCCAGGGACGGCGCGGAATTTTGTTGTGCGTTTTTGTTAGGCGAGGTGGGATAAGATTAATAGTAATTCGTTGTGCGTAGGTGTTTATTTATTTGGGTGGGTATTTGTTCCTGAAACTCTTTAGCGTGAAAAATATTGGTGCGAGCGTATGGTATCAATTTGATTTCCAATCGTTCCGCGTTGTTCTATGTACGTAAGAGAAAGTTTCTGGGTTGTATGTATATGACATCGTAACGTGGCTTTAAGGTGCACCGAAGCGTTATTAGACGTTTCAAAGTTATATTTGGCGCAGACTACTTTCACAATAACAAAGTCGTATACTTCGCCAGTATACACATAACCTATATTGTCTTACTGAATTTATGAACATGTACTCGTATTGCTTTTACATTCGAGTGTTGCGCATTACTTATGTATACAATTACCGATGTATCTATCTCGCGTCCCGTTAACTCTTCACTTCGATTCCTTTTGGATGAACAAAGCGCATCCGAGCATAATCGGATTTCGCGACATGCGGGCATTATAAGTATACAGGTCGAATCGATTGGCTGGTCCAATCCCCTCAGGGTCTAGGAAAAAGTATTCGGAGGGGACACGTTGATGCGAAGATATGAGGGGATATCGCGGTCGGAAAATCCCTTAAAGTCTCACCGGCGACTCGGCAATACAGAGAGCGGATTTTCGCAGTGGATTTCTGACTCTCGGATCGAATATTCATCTCGAGCTGCATTCCCCTTCGCCGACAGGGTCAAAGAGAAGGGCGACGAGTTACACGCACGCTAGGTAACGTTTGTGTGCGTAAATACATGAGAATCGAAGGGATTGGGGCTAACATCGCAAAGAATGAGATTGTGTTTCCGACGTTTCCATTTCGGCAATGAATATCGAGCTTCGAGGTGGTACAAGTCGTGGAAACGGTGAAATTTTCCTATGCAACCGAGTGCGCATCGTCGATGCCTATCGAGTCCCCTGACGTTTTTGCAATGTGAGAAAAGTCTCGGCGGTTGCGTGGGTGATGGGATGCAGTTTAAGGGAAGAAAGCCAATTTCGCGTCGGAGACGCTGGCAGAGTGTGTAGTCGCGTTCCGTTGCGGAAAGTTACGGAAAATAGAGGGAGGATGTGCGGGATCGAATGTCGCGTCGCTTGTGTTTGCTGATTTAATGCAAACCGATATGCCGAGGCGTGGTTGCGCGCGCGCACGTATCGTGGCAATGCGCACGTGCTTGTGCATGTGTAGCGCTCACTTGAAGATCCATCGATATGTTTGGTCTGGCTCGTTGTCTGAAGGAACGGCAAATTGTTCCCTGGATGGTTCGTTCGATATCGTATCGATATCGCCGGAGGCAACAGGTCGAGATAAGCATGTGACGTCGGCGCCGTTAGTATCCTTTCGTATGTGACCTTTCGGCGGAAGGATCTTTGAACTCAATTACTGTTCCTTTCTTACCGGTGACCCGCTTCTGTAGGGCGCGCTTTCAAAAGGTCGCGGATGAAAAATGCAGGAATATTCATACGTATATACTTTTTATTCGTATCGGTGGTAGATATTCTGTTCCATCGGTACTCTCGCGGAAATACGTCTCGAATAATGAAAGTTCTTCCATGTAACGTATGCTTGCAAATAAGCATGTAGCATCGCGTATTGCGCAACCAATTGTTGGTTTTATAGATAGCGACATCGTAAACAATTTCTTCAATTTTCAGATTTTAATAAACGAACGTTTACTATGATCGTTAGTATTGTATATCATCTTTTATCTTTCACATATTCACCATGAAGGCAGTTTGATTTACGCTCGTTAGTAAGGCAATAATGAAATAGTTCAATCGGTAACGTCTGACATTAGTGATATTGTTCAGGATATCTGTACCTATTTGGATCTGCAAGCGTGTTGATACGCTTGTTACGATCGCGTGACAAGGTATGACACTTGCGGACAAACTCGGACGCCCGATTGGTATCCGCTGCACAATTGGCGAGGCAATGTCGGGCAATGTCGTCGTCGCGCAAATCGATGCGACTCACCGAACAAAATCCATATTAGCCTCCGACCAGATCCGTAATTCGCTAATTACGGCAGCCTTAAGGGAACTGTTCAGTTGCGAGCGAGCGATGCTCGCAAAGCATTGTCACCGGGCCAATTGGACAATTCCCATCTGGCGGCGCGGTTCTGTCTTTGCAACAAACAGTCGCAAAAATCCGCTTGTGGCGAACGCAGAATCGCGTTCGTTAGAGAGCGTCATAATTGACGAAGAATCGGATCCTCTTACACAGCGTTCGCTGCGTTCGTCGTCGGCAAATGTTCTTTATGTTTCGCAAATGTTGTATAAGGACTGTGTTATATCGCGTGTAAGGGATAAATTCTATTCTTAGATACTCTCTCAGAGTCGCGCGATTAGAGATGTAGACAAGCAATTTAGGCATTAACGATAAAGAATTATTTGGGCAATTTGATTCTTATTATTTCCGTTATCAGTTCCGTTAAAAGAAGGTGGTTCTCTGTCCGACATATTATATCTTTTTCTTTTTTTACCTAACGTTTTTTTTCATATTCTCATCTAACTTGACACATGAGTATCAAGGAAGAAAACAGTGCCTATCAATATTAATTTAAAATTTGTCTAAGCGGACTAAACGTTTCATGGCAAAACTCAGATTATTCCACGACGACTCTGCTCTGATATCTAAATTTTTGATTGCCGACAACATTGTTTCTCTCCAAATCTAATCTTTCCCATCGCCGTTCATCCTCCTTGTATCACTATTAGCGCCGCACGATATCGTGTGCTCCTTTTAACGGCGCGGTACTTACGTCGTTTCCATCGCAGGGGTTGAACATGTAGCATGAACGTCTCGCGGCCGGCCAGAGAATAACATGGTAATTTCGCGCCATTATCTTCGGGCAAGGCGGCGGCGGTGCAATTTTAATGCCCGCGGCGTGCTATCTACGTCACGTGTTCACGTCTACGTTTTATACGCCTCTTAATTATGAGAGAAATTCTACAAACCCACGGGCTCTGCGATTTCTTTCCGATCGACACCGAGTCTCACGTGCGTCACATCTAAGATAACGACGTATCCTGCAATTACTTTCGACAAATTAATCTCTGCAACGAAGTTAGAATCATAACTCTTACAACGACACAAATATCGCTCGATGCACTCGCAACTCCGAGATGTAATTTTTCTCCAAACACCCTATGCCCTATATCAATAATTCATACGTCTGTCGACTACGTCTTAACGTACCATCTAAATATCACGGTAATCGAATGAATTATTCAGACTCCGATTCTGCTGCGGTCTGTCGAGTAATCGTCGATCCTTAGCGAGCGCACGTAACGAGTTCAGCACGACCCCCGAACCGCGTCCTCGCAGAACGCCCTGAATACATAGCCCCGCCGGTACAAGAACAAGACAGGGTGCCGAAAAAAATGTCGGTTCGATCCGTCCGCCGGGAAGGATCCCCTAATTTCCTGGCAGCTTTCATGGCAGCTTTTTTCCACGACGCCCGCTCTCGTTCCTCCATTGCCCGTCCTTCTCACCCCGCCATCTTCAACGCGCGTTTTTCTTCCGGCACGGGCTGGAAGGGAGTGGCAAAAAAAAGAAGCCGCGCGGGAGATTGATTTCGAGTTTATACGACGTGGCACGGAAGCGCTCGCCCGGGGAAAATGTTTTAGCGGCTTAGGGCCGCCCGGCCACAGCGGTAGGATGTAGGATCATTAAGGACATCCAACTGCCTCCCCTTTTTTTTTCGGTGTGATTAATTGACACCGCCGACGTCGTCGTTCGGAAAATCTTTTCCTCGGCTGGCCCGAAAAAATCGTCGTGCTCGAGTGGCGCGCGAGACGTGTTCATCGGTCTGACGAGACGGGAGAGTGAGATGGTTGACGTCGTTAGGGGTTCATCTTTCGGGTAATCTTCGGTCAACAGTTTCGTACGACGCGTTTGTAGGCTTTCTTGATAGTGGTGGAATGAATTTAATGCTTGGTGGCTGCGTCGATTAGGATTTATCGCGTTTCTGTGCTTGAGGATAGTTATGATAGTGGAATTAATTGCACATTCGACGCTGGTGTTAATGATGATGTATCGTATTTTGGTATTGCGGTGGTTGGGAGACATTGATCGTGAATGTCGTAGGAAAATTTTTAATTTATACTTTTCGCTCATTTCGTTGCTGCGACTTATGCGGCGCTTTCGTTTGAGTCGTTTTCTGAAGGTCTTTGAATAGGGATAAGGAAATTATGGTGAGAAGTGGAATCGCAACGCGTTGAGGGTAGTTTCCTTGAAAGGCCTCCGGTGGATAAAAACGTTGGCGCGAGGCATTTGTTAGGCTGGTATTTGCCGTAATTGGATGACTCTCGTTCGGATGGTGTCGATTAACTAATCGTACTCGATAGTCGTGATCCGCGAGCGCACGTTGGACGGGAGTCGTCCGGGGGCTGGCTGTAAAATAATTCACGCTCATCGAATATCGCCAGCAACTCGGAAGACTGCGTTTAATTTCGCTTAATTTAGCTCCATTCTGTCGGCGAGCAGCGTCCATAAACGTGTGACACTTTCACGTATGCTGAGCGACGCTGTTCTCTTTATCGCGACGATTGTCGGCGTCAGGAAGAATGGTATCGACACAAGTGTCGATGCATTTTTGATCTTCCAATTCACTCCGCAGTGAATAATAGACTGTGAAACAAGTGGAAAAGGAGAGCGAAAGGCACCGTACGTGCGGCTGTTTAGATCTTTCGCTCTTCTTTCTCTCAGGGTTTCATAATAGGGTTTCATAAAAGTGTGTCACATAATTCACAGGCTTACTCTGATCCTCATGTCTAAGAAAGACAGTCTCAATCCTCGTGCGCCATCCGGATGAAATTGATTTATTTTCTGCTAGGATGTATTAATTAATTGCACGGTACAAGACGATAAATATACATGGCTTTCGACTGTCAAATAAACAAGCGCACTTTGACGACAACCTCCGTTTTTCCCAAGGAAAACGTTTCGAAACCCATGAAGCTCACTCACACCGCCTCTCTTTACACAATCACACTTTCGTCGTTGAACCCGGAACAGTTTGTCGAAGTTTGTTCAACATCACGCTTCTTTGTTGCTACGCTCTCGCATAGGACGACAGTCGCCAGCGATCGACACGACACGTGTCGTTTTTCCGCGAGTCGCACGTCGAAAATCCGCCCGTCCGGCCCGCGAATCACGCGAGCCACACACCCCTTGTGCGCCTGCTGCAAGAGGGGTTGGGAAGAAGAGCGGGCGTGGGCTGGGTTTTGCGGGAGTGCAGCTGGGCGAGAAAAAACGTGCGCGTCTCGCGAGCTGCTGCAAAGCTTCGGGTGTTTTGGCGACTTGCCAGTCAGTGTCGAGAGAATACCGACCAAACGGCAAAGTGTTTGTCGATCTCTTCGGGCCTCTTCTTGCGGTATTCCTCACTCCGTTCATCCCTTTCTCGTGCCTTTTCACCTCTCCGTAGCTTTCACAATTCCACGTTTCCTTTGACGATACACGTATTCGGGTGGATGATGTCTTTACCGACGTCTGATGCTGCTTTTCTCTTAATATACTTTATTATGGCCTTCCTACTGTGGTGTGTTTTTTTTAGGGATTTTCACAATCCTTTTCTTCTTCTTCATCTTGATTTTGTAATCTTTCTGCCTCGCGTTTTCTTGGGCCGTTTGTGTTACTTAGTTACGTGGTTTAGAATATTTCGTTCTCTTGTTGTCCTTGGTGGACGTCGTTATATTTTCATTTCTACGCCGGCGCGTCGCATGCCGAGTTACTTCGAACTGTATGTTTTGCGAAATCATGTTGGCTGGTCTGATAAATCTATTTCGCCTTCTTCCGTCTACACGTACGCGGAGACGGAATGTTGAATGAGGACAAAGTCAGTGTGAACATCCGTTTCGAATTTGATTCTTACTTGCGGTGCCCGCGCGCTTTCGATTTATTTTTGGACGCCGGTCCGACCTATGGTAACGTTGGGAAATCGTATCGCAGCAATACTCGTGCCGTCATTTTTCACAATGTCATCCGCCTTAATCACACATTATTCGTTGGCTCGACTTTTTTTGTACACGTCACATTTTTCGTATTTTACGATATGCGGGTGGAAAATACTGGGCTGCCTCAATCGTCGAAACGTACATTTTACTCATTTTTTCTATTTTGACGTATTGATGCGCAGATACTTCAATATTTCATGCTAATGCTTTTCGCCGTGCGCTCTGAAATGGTCTACGACTCTAAATGTGACAAATAGCTTGCAACGTTTAACGTTCCTTTTGTAAATGCCCCATGCTTTAGTTACTGCCTTTTGAATGTATACGAACCTGTAGCCGAACGCGACGAATCCTACACGCCGGAAACACGTAGATTTATGTATCCGGCTGGGACCGTTAAAAATACTCGTCAGGGTGTCAGGAACTCAAATTCGATCATCCGACTTCAGCACACACTCCACGATTGACGCTCATATTCCGTAACGTCCTTGTCGACGTTATCACGATCGATCAGTCGAAACGCATTTTGTCGTTAGACGAATTAAGTAAACCACATTCCATCATGTTTGCATTCCACGCACGGACACACACGCCGCAAACCACGTCTATATTCCGCGAACAATCGCATCCCGAGGTTCGTCATAATTTGTTTGCGAACCCTAGAATCGCCGTATAGATACAGGCGACTAATTTACGCGAGCAAATCCGTGTCAAAATGAATAGCACTCGTCGGCGAATATAATGCTATTCGCGCCGGGGCTAAAATCCGTAGCGAAGTGCGCCGCTATTAATCGACGGAATATCGGCACGTCGGCTAACGAGTTTCATTAATGAGTCCGTGCTCGCGACGCCTTGATCCCGCGATCCGTCATGAGCGAAATTCCGACCGTCGAACATTGTTCGACCCGTCTCCGTACGTTCGTTTACGCGTAAAATTAGCCGAAGTGATTGGGAGCCTTGAACGGCCGCGATTGTGCATGCGACCCACCAGGCCAATTGTTATTCATCGCGACGAGTAGTGCGGATAATCCGTGGATTCGCGCGGGATCGAGTCGATTAACGGGATCGACGGCAATATTTCGCGATCGATGCCGATCGATACGTCCCGTCGGACGATTAAACACGCATGCGGATCTGCTATTTATCTGGCTGTGTGCCTGCGTATGGGTACGCTCTCTGTGTCTGCGCGCTCTGTATCACATGGCGCACGCGATACTGGATCGTGTAATGGATGAGCCAATGAGGACGAAATACCACGAGATAACGTTGGCGCATGGTAATTTGTGCAGTGACCTCATTAAGCTCTAGGACTAAAACGGCCGTTACGCTCTGTCGAATTCTTTCTGACGTGACTCATTGTCAGATTCGTGGATTAGGTTCGAATGCTTCTGAGAGTAGATTTAGCGGAAGTTCCATTAGAGGCGGGCCTGTGCCGGTTGCAGTGTTGCAAGAACAGTAGGACCGGAGATTTATTGACTCTGGATTGCCATGCGCTTATGACCGCTTGATATTCAAGCGAGTGTTTCGTTCTTTTCCTTCGATAAACACATGTTTTTCTTCGTGTCTTTGTTTTAGGGAGTGAGGGGTGTGATGGCAATTGTGGTATTAGTTATTGATCGTTCATTGGAAATTGTCACAATTTCCGGTTGGACATTGATATGTAATTTTCATGATTAGTCGTGAGCGGTCGTGTCTACTATGCCAATTAGAGTGTTAGATCCTGGCATCAGTATGATGCTTACACAGTCGCTGATTAGATCACGATGTTTAACCATTAGAACGGTTGGCTAATATTGTGAGATATATTACGTGATCTCGTCCATAATTCATTGAGCTTACTTTCACGTTACTAATGTGTCTTCCCATAAATAATTATCTCATTCCATCTCATCTTACATCTCCGTTATTCACGTTCATACATATCCATTCAAAGCATCGCGACACAACGAATCAATTAAACATACACAATTATCTGACTGGTAATTCAATACATATCTCGTGAACACGTTACTATCAACCTGCAATAATACAATCAACTCACATTACACAATATATAATGAATATCGAATACACAGCACCATTCTGTCGAAAACCGATCCACAATTTTCAACTCTCTCACCCTTCTGCTCATCTTTACCTTACTCTCGACAAAATGAATCGAATCAACTCCCACAAGTAAAATAACAAAAATTGCAAAAACTCACAATTACCAAGAACAAACATAACCACGGAGTAGAAAAAGACGAAGCCAGATATACACGGTTGACAGAAAACTATGACCTAGAAACACAGATATCCGCAGAAATACCGACGATCATCCATAATAAAGCCGAATCTCTGACAGATTCCGAGAGTCTCTCGTCCCAACCACCCTACACCCTCGAATTCAGCCTACGCATCACCGCGACTCCATGAAGGGCCGTCGCCTCGATGCGCGCTGTTAATCGACGCCCCATAAACACGATATTGTAATCGATCAGCCGTCGCGGAGAGTGTGCCGCGACGATCGCGGCGTCGCGTCGGACGGCGTAAAATGCCATCGGCCTCGGGGGCGGAGAGCCGTGCCGGGCGCATCGCAATCAGGGCTCATTGGGCATCGATTAGCTGTCAGTCGGTCGGCGGGACATCGAGGCCGGAGATTTTCCCCAGCCAGAAAGCGATCAAAATGCGCGGGACTCGGATCAGTGCTGCGATGTTGGTCGGCGCGAGGATGCCAGGATAAAAGCCTCGAGAACGGCCGTGTTTACCGGCGCGGTGGTCTATTGCTTTTCGCATGAAAGCCCTTCCTGCGAAGGGGTGAGAAAGGGAGTGGGAGGGGGTGGACGAAGAGAGTCTGCGCGCGAAAAAGAGACGCTGGGAGAGGACGGGAAAATAGGGGCTAGGAGAGGATCGGTGAGGGAGGAAGAGGAAGAGGGGGAGGGAAGAGAAAGAACGAGTAAAGATAGGGATAAGGGGGGTAGGTCCTGAAAATCAGGTCGTCGGGGGAAGTATCGGGAAAAAGAGGACCGCGGATTGCTTCGCCTGTCGTTCGCGCACGATGGAAAGCGTCTGAGAGAATGAGAGCTAAATACTTCGTTAGATGGTGTTTGGCGGTTCTTCGACGGATGGGATGTTTCGGTGGGAATTAGTGGAATTCGCGGGACTGAGGGAGATCGAAGTTGAAGCGTGTGCGTGGAGAACGGGGGTTGTTCGATGGTCGGGTTGAATTTTTTCTGAGAAACAGTGACTCTAGGATCAGCGGTTAAGATCATCTGCTCGCGGTGTTAATAATAATTGTCTTCGATTTACTGCCAACATGATTTTCCGTAATTCGCAAATTAAGAATAACGACCTAACGTAACACTAGACACGTGGAGACTTTGAGAGTATGAGTAGCTGCCACGCATGTGTCGAGATCATGAACTTATTTCCAAATATTTAGGTACGCATTTGATGAACTCTTCTCCGAAGTCTTGCAGAAACAGCGCGATATTCTGCATGCAATGAAACTTCTCGATTTCGCGAAATTTGGCGCTTTCGAGAGAATTGAGCACGATGTTATTAGTAGGGGCAGCTGGATATCGCGCGACGGTCATAAATCGTTTAGCAGAAACCGCTATTGACGCTATACGTGCCGCTAGTACGAATTAGGCTACCAAACTGTATACGTACGCGCATCTATATTGACCGCCGAGATTAATGGTTCTCAATAAACGATTTATGTCGATTGTACGATTCTACTGCGAATACAATAAGGAGCCTTGCTCCACTTTCTTGATAAATCTGTTACTCTGGTGCGTGCTGCCTCTTCGTGGCTCCCAACTGTGTAAACATTTTCCGGTAGGTCCGAATTGGGCTTTCACGAAATTCTTATGCGCACATTTCGACACGGCTATTGTACCGAATCATCGTAGTCGTTATTCGTCAATGGTGCACAATTGTTGCCAGTCACACGTTCACCTTCACGATTAACTTGTAATTGATTAAGCGTATGCAGTATGTATACGTTTTTAATAATGGGTCATGCGTTTGGTCGGTGTTCGACAAGTGCGCCATTTGTGGATTTGAATACCCATTATGACTGTATTAGCTTTTTCTCCGACTCAAAATAGATTCTGTGGCAAAGTTTCGGAGAGTATAGAATTCGCGGACTGTCAGATAACGACAGGTACCGATTCAAGCAGATATCCAATTTCGTTCTTCCTGCCCCTATCGTACCTATATCTGTCTCCTGCTCTTGTTCGATTTCACTCTCATTCCGCTTTTACCCAGGCACACGCTATAAAACATCTGCCGTATTTCTTGTCGACCTCCGCGAGGGTTCGAGGGGAGGACTCGTATCTTGTTGGCGGGAAAACGTGTGTGATTTATACTTTCCAGTACGCCATCCGCGTCCTTCGATTTTTCGTACTTAACCGTCGAAGGTCACGCGACATGGTTCCGTTAGAAGAAAAAACGATAGGGACGGGAGAGGAACGAGGCAGAAGATTCCGGTTGCATGCGAAAAAAAAATCTCCGACCCAGTATATCATGCCGTTCGATGTCGTAATTGGCGATATCGAGCCGGCAAAACCTCGAGGAAAAAATTAAAAAAATGTAAAATAGCGTCGCTCGCGTGAGCTGGCGCACCGTCGAGAGTGGAAACGATAGTTATCGTCAACTCTAATTTCGTTTCGTAGCCCATTCGAATTCGCCCGTTGTTAGGCGCTCGTATTTAAGAGGAAACGCTTACTTCCAATTTCCGACATAATATAGGGCCGTTGAAGAAAAGTGCTGATATTACGCATATAAATTTCGCGTAAATTACACCGCGTCGTAGCTGAATCTACTTAGCCTCTATCTTTGTAACATCACCCGGGACGTCAAAGGGAAGTATATCTAACCAGATCTACTTACTTAGCGTATACGTACATATATGTACATAAAGAGTACGCCTACTGTATTTCCATTATTATTAATTTACCCACGTCGAATTGAACGTGAATTTAGAAGCGACGAAACGTTTACGGCGTGCCTTGTATTGTAGAAGCTCGAGAATTACGGGTCTAACCTGTTTAGCACGAGAAATGGCATAGTTTCCATTAGGTATGCGGTGATGCCGCACAATGCGCGTTGCGCATTACTGTGGAAACGACGATTTCTGACACGTTCGATGCCTCGTAGACACTGATTCAGTGCGCGCACACTGAAGATTAAGATGCTTATCTCACGCACCTTCGTCCCGGTAATCGATATGGACCAACGTCCTTGCAGATGTGTCCCTTTAAACCCGGTATAATTTCAATTAATTAATAGCGCAGAGCCGTTAATGACATGGATCAGTTCGTCGAAACTAATCAGTGTATAATTGCAGTGCGCAAGCGACGCGACCTGTTTCCGGTAACATCGTACAAAAGATCGTTCGAGTACATACAGGGACGATTTCTCTTTGGAACGTGTGCTTGTGGAACGCCGAGTCCCGATGGGCTTTCATTTTTGAGGACGATCACGACAACAAAGGAGCAATTTTCGATAGTCTCCTCGAACGTTCACGGTTTCGCCCGTTAAACTGCGACGAAAATCGGCGGATTGAAAGTCAATGGGTTAACAAATAATCGATAGCGAACGTGGGATCTCGAGGCAATTTTTCACGTCGACATACAGCTTCCATTGCGAGCAAGCATTTCGGTAACCGTTGTCGTTCGCGACATTAAGGATCATTTCGCATTATTTTGCCGCCGTACAATCTTTCCACTCGCCCCTCCCTCTCTCTCTCTCTCTCTCTCTCTCTCTCTCTCTCTCTCCTCGTCTTCCTTTCTCTTGCCAATGGCGTTAACAAGACCCGATTTGTAATTCATGAAGAGACCGTAGCGACGGAGATTTCTCGCCAGGCATTAAGGGACGAATGGGAGGGTAGGAAAAAAAGAGAGAAAAGGCCAAATGGAAAACCACTTTCTCGATCTTTCCTCATCGTCTCCCACCACCCCGCACTCTCTCTCTCTCTCTCTCTCTCTCTCTCTTTCTCACCCTAGCGTACTTACTGCCTCGGTACTCGGGCGAATTGATTAACTCGTGAAAATTTATTACGGGAGCCGGGGGTTGTTTGGATTTCGCGGACCGAGTCCGTCGTTGGAAAAGCAACGACGACACAGAATAACCGCCCCTCGCACTCTGTCGCCGTAGAATGGGACTCCATTACCGCGCTTTCTCGGGCAAATTAATTTGCCTCGCTGCCATAAACGGATTGGCGAGAATGCCATAATTGGCCCCGCGCGCGCCCCACCTACGTCGGGCCGGTACTACGCAAAAATGGACGTGACAAATTTATCGGCAAAGTTTCAAACACGACGATCGCAGGCGTTGCGTTCAATTACTGCCGAAAGCGTGGGTCGGCTGAGCGGGTAATATGTCGGAAGCTTGAAAATCGCTCGTCCGCGTTAGTGGGGGCGTTTAATACACGCGGAACGCAAACGGCTCGTGTGATCTTAGTGTTTTGTCGCGGACGTATTACGCTCATGGCGGGACGGTCAAAGTCAGAGGTAACATTTCCCATTGTGTTTGCGGGGCGAGTTCTCGCCCCATCGCTACCATCCCGTTCAAGCTAAATCGTTCATTAGGCACGCTCGTTAAATGTTAATTCTTAACGTTCGCGGACGAAATCAATCAGAGTCTCATTCCGCGTTCCGTCACCGTTTCGACCCCGATCGCGGTGTTCCGGTCCGCTTCAATGTTCCAATAGCGCGATCCCAATTAAATGCCGCCGACCAAAGGCCCCATAGGCCGTGGCCAAATTAGTATTTAGCGCCACTTCGGTGCGTCGAAATTGACGGCGCGTGACCGATTGAATTCGCCAACGGTCGTTATCGGGCGGACTCACGTTTGTTGGCCTTTGTGCGGTAAGCTTGTTGCGGAAATCATTCTGTATTTTCGTTTCGATAATTCATCGAAGATCTTCGCGCGTCACCCGCAATGATGTGTATGATTGCTGGCGATCATAATTTGTAGTCACCGTACTGGTTACCATTATCATTTCATCGGGTTAGAAATTTATAGTCTTATTCGTACAGTGAGGGCATACATTTTATATTCTATATGATTCTGATTTCCTATTCAGCGAGGGAAATGTACCACTCAGATTTGATTTAATTTCCACGGATTGGATGGTGCATGAGCTACTGTAAAAGGTTCTTCCGTACTTCCTCGTGTCATTCGGGTGTTCCACGAGTTGAGATGTTAGTATTCGTTCGCCAATGCCGTAGACTCGTGAAGAATTCCGAATGTTCGCGAATTTCCCATAACAAGTCATTGAAATAATTTAAACGTAGCTTACATCAGAGAGAGAGAGAGAGAAGGCCGCAGAGGTACATCGCGTGGATTAAGTTAATTGCGGAACGGCACGAAAGATTAGCGCCGGACGGCAAAGGCCTGGCGCGGTTACGGCCTATGCACACTCTGTAATAATGTAATCGTCGGTGTATCCGAACCTCCCTGGCCTCAGCCGGCGTCCGGTTCACGTTGCAAATTTCAGACCATCACCGCGAACTCTTCCTTTATTATGCGGATACGTTCTGCGCGTAATTTCGTAAAGCGTAATTTCCTTGAAGCTTGTCGTTCAATTTCGTTGCAAACTGAGCCTACGGCTTTCAGTAGCAACGACTCCTAGATATCAGATAAAGATGAAACTACCGCTTTACCCAACCCAAGTCTGCCTTGGCAAGAAATAAAACTCGTATCATCCCGCAGCAAACTTCTTCAAACCCCCTTATTCGCGCGCCGCCAGTCCCACCTGTCCGGGCGCAAACGATCTTCCCGTACTTCCAAACACCTCTCTCGGCCAGAAAGTTTTCGCACTCACGAATCCCGTATTCAGGTAAGCCGCGTGCGGTCGCGAGCGGGGCGAAAAGTTCGGGCGAGACCGTTGTTTCTTCGAAACTTTCGGCGATATCCGCGGCGTCAAAAAAAGGTGACACACATACACACACACACACACGGTGCCTCCCGTTGGTCTCTCGGCGAGCACGGACTTCGCGTCCGATGTTCTCCCACGGGGGCGACCCTCCCGGTCGCAGCTTCCCGCGACACGTCGTCCGAGAAGCGAGAAGCGAGAAGCGAGAGGCAGAAGCCTCGTCGAAGCCGCGTCGAGCGAAAGAAGGTCCACGTCGTCGGCTGGCTCGAAAATCCTTCGCGCCGTCCTTGACCCGAAGACCGACCAAGAATCGCGCACGTACATTTAGTTATGGCGCTAGCTCGCCTGGTGCACATCCCATTCTATTTCGGTCCTGCCCTTGGCCGTCGGGAGAAAGAAGGGAACGACAGAGAGCGAGAGGGCGAGCGGAACGAAAAAAGAGCGCTCAGCGTCGCGTCGGCGGTAATAAGGAAGCGGGAGAAGAAGGTTCCGCGAGGGAGGGACGAAGGGAGGACGATGGTCGGAGGACGCGAAGGTGGGAAAAAATATTTAACGGGGTTCGATCAGCTCGTCCCATTTGTCGCTTAAGCCCCGGCGCGGGTCAGCACGTTTCGCCATTCCTCGAAGGACTCTTCCTACCGCGGCTGCGAGTCCTCGTCGTCCCGGGAAGAACATTTTATTTCTTTCCGCCCAGCACTTTTCCCTCTTCCGTCTTACCCTATTTCTTTGGTGCTCCTCTTTCTTTGTGTTTCTTTCTCTCTGTCCCTTTCTCTCTCTCTCTCTCTCTCTCTCTCTCTCTCTCTCTCTCTTGCTGCTGGTCTTCTCCCCATAGAATCTTCCATGGCCTGACGGAGTCTATATCTCTATCGATCCGCTCGCTCGGGCTGCTCCGTGCACGGTCAGTAGTTTTGGGCGGGGCTAAATCGTTCGGAAACGACGTGCTAATTACTGAAAAGAGGATACCCCGCGTCGCGGGCCGCAGGCAAATAGCGGCGCGAGATCGCGTATTCAAGGTGAGCCGATCAATTATTGGCGCGCGTTACGGGTTAATTCGCCGAGCCGATAGCGTTGTGCACGGTGGCTTACAGTAAATCACTTCGCCCCACGTTTCTTCGGACGACTATTTATACGCCGCCGCGGCCGAAAGTTTCGCTTGCCGGCCAGTCCGGCCGAGTTTATTAGCGTTGAAAGATTCAATTAGACCGGCTGCGCGGCTCGCATCATTTTCGCGGGTAATTAGTGCTCGCCGAATGTATAGATCGAACGACCGGCGGAAAGTTTCAGGGAGGCACGGAGTTAAGTCACTTCGCCGGGCTGACCCAGTTGTGTGTTGCGCTAACACGGTCGTCTCTCGATTATGGTACTAACTTCGCGCAAAGGCCCCGGCCTGCTCCCGACAGATATACCCCTCAGCCTTCGCTTCCGACTGACCTTTCTCATCCTCTTACAGGAATCACCCAATTGTCGTTTATTCGGGACTCCGGCGTTGCGGCCCGACAATGGGTCCATTGTTCGACTTTGAAATTTCGCTGTGCAAAGCAATCTGGGCGAGTCTCGTTCGCGCACTAAACACCGCTGCCACGGACAGCATTAATTACTGCTCGCCTGCACGACGCAATTACAAGTCTCGCGCTCATAATACTTGTACAACTCTCATTACATTCAATTCGCCGTGAGTGCGAACGTAGCAATTTCGTCGAACGAAAGCGGGTGTTATCGTCTTATCCTAATTCCTTCTTCCCCTCATTGTCAGTCTACGGAACGCTCTGGGACCGTTTCTGACTCGCTACTCGTCGAATTGTACGATGAAAACGATAGTGCTCGACTTGCAATCTTATTTTGCTCTCACTCTTCAGCCTGTATTCGTAGTCTCACTCTGGTTCTTCGTTAATCTTTTCCCACTCCTTTCTTCCGGATTTCGTCAGCATTCGCAGAGTTCCTGGTACGCCAGGACCGATTTCCCGTTCGCACTAACAATAAGTCAGACATCACCAAAGGAGGTTGACGCATCCAGCAAACCGCACGAGATGGAGGAGCGTAAAAAACGGACTCGAAGGAGTGAACGAGCAGTTTTAGAGGCTGGATTACGGATGGCCGCCACTCGTCATTGGTCCATTATTACTGCGGCCGTAAATTTCGAGGACGCGGATGGACAAATCGTTTAACTTTACACAAATAGCGGGACTTCGTTTTCATCACGTCTGGGACGCTTTTAATGGCGATTTACGTACTGCCCGTCCATCCCGGTCAGCCATTCTCGCCATTCATCCCCTTTTCAGAACGACCCGCCGCATTAACCCTTCGCGGTTTCGACCCGAAAGGGACTCTTGGCCGGAATCCAGCGGCCGACATGTGCGGGTGAAAGTGCCCGAGATTTTAGCCGACGACCCGTCGTCCGCCTTCGATTCCGCTGCGAAAGCCTCGTTACTCAAGTTTCGCCCGACAATACGTTACGAGGGCTCTCTGTGTTAACGTTTTTCATAACCCAGCCCCTTTTCGATGCATTTCGCTGCAATAGATGCACAGCTGCCGCCTTTCGATATGCCGTTCACTTTTTTTCGTACAATCCTTTCGCATTAACTACGTCGCGGATGCGCCAGGTATTCTTGGCCGGAGTCCAAAATCGAGAAATCCCGAAGCTCCGTGGGAAGCGGAAGCGGATGTCCAACGCCGCGGCTTGAAAGTATGCGAGATTTCGTCGCTCGTTGCCTCATTCGGTTTCGCATTTTATCCTCGCCGCTATTCGCACTCACTTTCCCTTACATCGTGCTTCCGATCCTCACGTCACGAGTTACAACTAAATCGGATGATACCGATGCGAGGTTTGCGTTATGAAGAATACGAACGCTTGAGAAGTCCATTAATTATAGGCATAATTGAAGCTCCACCATTCCGTAATTAGCTCGCCTCCCCAGGAAATTGATTCCTTCGTCCGCATTATCGAGGAAATCGACGCGAGCTCACAATGCGATTCTTTTATCTTGAATCATTTTGCTCGTCGGTGTCTCAAGTAATGACATTATAATATTGCGACGGCCATTGGGGCCGACGGAGAGACTATAAATAACGTGTTCCGCTGAGTGAACCTGACATTTAAGCGTTATGTCGCCCACGCCTTCGACCCAAGCCTCTAAGAGATAATTACCCTTTTTCATTAGCAATCTTCACGGTTGACGGTTCGATCATTTCCTCTCGTTCTCGCTTTTCTCCTCCTCTCCCCGCGTTACACTCTTCGTTTTCATCTCCATCTATATAACATTACCTCTCCTTCTTTCTTTCTTTCTCCTTCCCTTCCCAATTTCACACCCTTCACCTCCATCGCCATCTGTCTTGCATTTTCTGCCTTCCTTTATTCAGCTTCATTCGTTCCCGTCTCAAGCGTTCGGCAGTCGCCTGTAATAGGAGTCGACTTAATCAGCGACATAATTAATTCGAAAAGGACTTGAAGCTGCTCTTAATCCGCCGCGGAATTCTTCGTCTCCCTCCTATTCAATGGCTCCCACGACTCAGCCGTTCTGCTTTCGGCTTATCGATTTTGGCCCGTATTCGTGTTGCTCCTTCGGCAGGAAACGTGGGCCCTTCTGACGGGGCATGCCTTATTGCTACAAGCCACAGAGCCCGGAAACCAGCTCCTCCTGCTCAAAGGGAACGCGTTTGATAGTAACCTTGTAGTTGAGAGTGTAGCCCGTCCGTACGAGACGCTTTCAAGTTCTCTCGAAGGCACTCGTAATACGTCGCTATCGACTTTTCCGTTCGTCGACTTGATTCAGATGCGAGCGCCTTATTCATTAGCACTGCGAGCGTCAATAAACTTGGAAAAAAGTGCGCGTCGGAATCGTTCGATACACGTGACCCATATGTGTGTGACGAGGCAGTCGGAGTGCTAACGAAAACTATTAGCATCCGTGGCCGGCGGAAAGTGATAGCTATTAAGCGAGAAAGTTGATGACGGAATAAGATCGCGATAAAGCGTGATAAGTTTGGAGAAAAAGGCCAGTCGGAGCATCCGTGATCATGGGATTGGATTTAACATTGATAAACTGTGATTCGATATCGCGGTCTCCTGCTATTCTCGCTTCCTTCCCCTCTTATCCCGGATTAATGCTGTGTCTCTCTTGCCTTCGTTCTCGTTTACTATCTTTTCTCCGATTTTCTTCCAATCTCGCGGGTAGAAAACTGGATCGCACCCAAAGGAGCAAAAAGTCGCGGGGAAGAATCTGGAGCCGCGGCATCGGCCCTTTTCTCCCTTTCCTCGCTTGTCTTCATGGAAGAACGCCTTGTGCTTCACTTTTCTTCGTTCCGGCTCACGGTACTTTCGAGGATGGAGAAACTGCTTCCAGATCTCGTTTTACCGGGGCAAAGGCGTTTCTTCTTCTCTTTCTCACCTCTTTCGGCCTCTATCTCTCCCTTCTTACGCCCACCGTATTCTACGTACATACTTCCTTATACAACCCGTCGTCTCACCTCTGTAAAAGAAAGCTGACGTTTTGGCTTCTGGTTAAATACACTGCGCCGTTGAATTTGTCGAATTTTCCCACATCCGTACTCAGTCGATGCTGCCTTCTATATTTGTCTTATGCTACTGTGCGCTTGGTACATATTTTTCCGTCATATTCGGGACTTTTATTTAAAAACAGTACGAGCTCTACAGACTCTATTTTATAGTGACTCACAACGGACTAATGAAGAAATATAAGAATTTATAGAATATTAAATTTGTTTCGCTGATAAATTCTTAAGAAGCGAACGTGTAGTGGTATACGAATGACTGAGGCGTCTTTCTGAGGCGTTAATTCAGAGTCGATTTACTTATATACGATATACAATTTTTCTTTAATACAACCGACCTGCGTACGAAGATTTTTCTTGATTATCAGAAGTTAACCAATTATAGTCAGCTGCTTAACAGTGTCTAGTAATCGTGTTGCATGCACATTCGCACTCGCGTAATGCTTTACCAGCCATTTGATAACGCTCACGCGTTGGGAATGTGCTTTCGAATAATAATAGAACGTAAATCCTGTTCAGTAGCGTTTCACCACTGTTCATTTAAACTGTCCAATTTATTTAGCACTGAGTATTTCACACGGTAATTCCGTATTAATTCTTATTCATACCAAGGGGCATGAGTCATGATTTATGATCGTGCAGTCGGACGGAATCAAATTTGACATTATAAGATATCCGAGACAAACAGAATCGTTTTTTTCCCGAATATACGTGTGAGGGAGGATAAATGAAAGGAAACCTGAGGGAGAATAGCGTGAATAGAACGCGAAGTATCGATGACTGTTTTCTTAACAATGACAAGTGTATTAACTACTTCTTCTATTTGGTAAAATAGAAAGCAGACAATGATGAATTCGAACGATAGTGGTAGCATGATAAAAATGACTCGTGGCATCGAACGTAATTACGGTAGATATTGTCTAATACCTGGCTCGCATTAAACCCGTCTAATTACGGTTCCCATCATTTCATTAAAACATTCAAATTCGTCGTCGAAATTTGGAATATTTGTACCGCTTAACGTGACCATTTTGTCCGCGCGTTCCTACGAAATTCGTCGCAAGGATTGCTGTTAGCAGATTGCCCTGCCATTCGGTCGCAGGGTCGTGCTCAGTCAGCGGGTGCAGATGAAAATGCGAAGTGGAAACGACGGCGCAACGTGCCCGTCGAATGAAATATGTCGCGCCGGCGGACGTACTATTTGAAGAATCCGGTCTTACATAATGGCCGCTCTATATCGACGCGCCAGCGACGCGTGAGACCGAATTTCGTCGTTTAAAAGACACCATCCGTGACCGTCCCCGAGTTCCACGTTCGACGATCGTGGAGGAATTGACCTTTCGCGTGCTATGACCCGTGTAAGCGATCGCGCAAAATCAACCCTCGCTGTCTCGCTACGGCGTAAATGTAATTAGTACAGACGTTCATTCTCGCAGTTGTTCTGCACCCTTATTTCTTGCCATTAACGGCATAAAGGACAATTCGCGAAAATTGATACATACGTGTATATATTCTGAGGATTACAAGAACCATAATTATCTAATCGGGATGTGAAAGAAAAATTTCGAAAAACAATGTAAAACGTAGAATGGATATTTCAGGTCAAGTGATATTTTGAGATGTTGCAAGGTTCAAACTGCAGAATAAGTAGATGCATGAATTTAGTTGAAGAATACTCCCAATGGATACATATACGAGTACGTACGTATGACGTGATCAAGTCATGCGGCTTTTAAGGGGTTAATTTATACGCTAACAAAAGGCATACGTCGGAATATGCCGAACCGCAGAAAATGTCTCTAATCCGTCGCAGTATCTGCGTCCTCGGCATTCACCGCGCTGTACACGGTTTATGAATGAATACGTGCCAAGCCGCGAATATGTAATTGGTAACGACCGTGTACATGCGTCGCTTTCCGAGTCATGCATCACTTCGAAGCTTCACCGAAGCCAGCTTCCTCTCGTGACGGATACGAACAGATACCGCAAACGGAATTTTTGCAAAATCCCCGCTGGCATACTCCGGTTCTGGCGCGATAAATGTTCCGTCGTGACAGCGTTCTCTTTTTGAAATTCCGTTCGCGCGGAAGTTCGCCGAATCGTGACGGATCGCGTGGGGTATTTTGAAAATTACGCATGCCATTGTTCCGCTCATGGGACGTGTTAAGGGTTTACGTGCCCTCTCATTGCCGCTTTGTTCGTCGGCGTAGCTTGATGTGTCTCGTCACGATGATAATAATACGTAGAATCGGGAGAGCGTGTTAGGCTGTTCGACCCGAGAATAAATATAACTGCCTCTCTCTGTCTGTCTATTATAATTAATATCTATACGATCTTTTTGTGTCAAAACATGCCTAAGTCATTCATATAGCTCTACACGCTCACTTTTTAAGAATTCATATACAAAACAAATTTCATATTTTATGAATTTTTATATTTTTTCATTGCACCATTCTTTGTAAGCGATTCTACTTTGTAAGTGTGTATTTTATGAAATAAAAGACCTGAATATCTTTTTCTTTCTGTCACATATTTGGAACGTAAGTCGCGCGTAGGAATTGTTTTCCGTTGATAGAAATTAAGTTCTCATGTGCGTGGGGATGGAAATTGACGTGCTACCACTGTCGATATCGATGCTAACTCTCGAAAACCGGTGCGCCGTGGAATGAGCACGATACCTGTCGCTGAAATCACTCGCGACATTCGGTTCGACGGCGACGCTTTGAACGTATCATCCGCACAGTTTTTCGCGGCCACCTTGACCCAGTCACTTTAATCGGACGGAATTATCGGTTTTCGTTAATTTCAATATCTTCCGCGCGCGATGCCGGATACTCGACGTTTGAAGAATGCGCCGCTTTTGCGACCGTTATCAGATTGTCGCTCATACTGTCACGCATTATTGAATTCCCTATTGGAACAACATCTTAATCAGTTTTCCGAAATCACTCTTGATACGCGAATCACTCGAATGCCGTTCTATTTAAAAAAAAGTTATCGCCAATTACCGGTGACACAATTCTTCCTTCGTACAGTTACCCGCGTACTGTATACCTGTGGCATTACTCATTTGCCAATGTCATCCTCTATAATTCACTGTGGCACTACGGATCGCACGCTTTTTACGGGGCTCAACTTAAACTTGTTCATAAATCTTTCGCTTATCAGCTATGTCAGCATGAAATCTATCGCTTGAAAGGTTCCTACTCTCGATAAAAAAAAACAAGAACACACGAAAACTTCAATAAATTTCATTGCCTCTAACTGCTCGCGATATCGATTAATACGACGCTACTGGCGGTGTTGGAAAACACCAGCGGTAACCTCGTCGTACGAAGTGCTACAACTCGGTGGATGAGCTCTGAATAAATCAACGTTCGCGGCAGCGTGTAACGACGGAGAATCAAAGTTTCAACGGGCGTATAAAAATGAACTCCCAGCGAACGCTGTCACTCATTAACCTTGCCAGCGGGTATACACACACATGAACACACACGCGCGCACACACATACAGACGCACCGCGCGCCACAGCGATCGAGAAGTTCGACGATTTATTTATTAGGAAACTTCGGCCACGGTAATTAAGTATTGCCAATTAACGGCGCACGTATTTCGAGAGGAATTTCTCAGCACGACGACGGATCGGTAATTGATTGATCCATCAATTTTGCCCAAAAGGCGAATAATTAAGGAACCTTGCCCGGAGAGTGGGTGCATCGTTCGAGCGGGTGCAGCGCTGAAAAATCTGCCGGCAGAAATAAGTTCCTAGGCTTCTAGGTTCCTGCCGGCGCGGTCGTTAATCAACAGAAGACGCTAATCAAATAAAGGACGCTCGGGCTGGCCCGTTAATTAAATTCCGTAATTAAAGAATGTCAGAAAAGTCCCGGGTACGGTTTTAATGGGATTCCCGTCCCGAGGTGATAATTATGTTTGTAAATCATCTTATAAGTTCAACCCCTCGCCGTTATCTGTCCGTTCTTCGCCAACCAAAGCGCCCCATCCCCGCTTCGGGATAATCCTCGTTTCGTTCCAAGGACGTTCGAAAGCGATCGTTTAAACGGGGCGAGAGCTTACTTTTCCCGGAATGGATTTGAATAATGGCAAAGCGGGAAACTTATCTTTCGAGCGATTAACCGGGGCTCGTCTTACGTTCGATGTACGCGTACCGCGACCGCTGTCGAGATAATCGATGTCACGTCTGAACGAGGCTTCGCTGTTCCATTTGAATTTCCAACCACGTAATTTCTATCGCTCGCCGAACTCCCTTCCATCCCCGAACGATCATCGTCATCCGACGAAGGTAGTTACTGTGCCGTCGCTACAGGTGCTTGCGGAAAAAGCGAACGTCGCGTTTTTGCCCCCGTACCAAGTACTTTCATTACTTTTACATGAATGACGTTTTAATCTAACGGAAAGCTTACTTCTCGGGCGAAAAGTAAAGGCTGCAGCCACGTCACTCCTGAACATACTTTCCAATGACTTGATCTTATTTTCTTCTATTCAAGTATGCGTTTTATTAATTGGATGAACGTACTGAACGTGACGGCTGGTATTTTGTATAATAACACACCTTGATAACCGTAGCAGGTATAGATGTTGCGTACCGTGCGACGCAAAATACTTATTTGCATCTGCGTCCGCGGCGAAACACGGCAGAACGTGTTCCCTCCTCGGATGATTCTAAAATTCCAAAGGACAACAAAGTGAGACCCGATCCGAGAAAATATGTCGCAGTCAACCACAGCGTTCAGTCGGTTTACATACTTTATACGCATTCGCCGCGTTGCGCAAAAGTACAACAAACAGCAGTGACCCATTTACGCCATCTATGCACTCTCGCTCCGTAGAATGAAAAATCTTTGTCAGAATTACGATACGTGCGCCTCGCACGCTCGTCGCTGAGCATTGAATTTTTCCGCCAACGCTCTCTAATTAGTGTAAAAACGCTCTCCGACAAACAGTGTGTCGTCATTAATTCCTCGCTGCGGCTCCCGCGACGTTTCCCGATTCGTAATTACGCGCGTAATGGATCATATTCATCAGAGCCAAAGTCACCCCTCGGCAAGGGCCCAACCGCATCGTCCGATTAATCAAGAAGTTTGCGCGATCGGGCTTACAATCATCCAAAGTTGCAGGTTCGCGTCATATGGCGCTAAAGGTGCTGACGTTTGAGTTCGACGTAATCCATCTTTGAAATTGCGAGCTTGACGCGCTATTTTCCGTCGAATTGCGGATCCACATGCTGCTGGGGACTCGTTCAGGTAGTGCCCTTTGTTCCAATGCGGGGAATTATTGAGATAACTTTGGTAATCGCGGGGCTGTTTCTGGCTATTTCCTAAAATGCATCGCACTTTTTACGTCGCACAATTGCGAAATTGTACGTGTCATGCAATATATCAATACGCAAAAGTTAGAGTTGTGCTTATTTCAAGGAAACAAACTTGTCCCTGTCGGAACCCAATCCGCGAGACACGCGCGGTGCATTTAGACTTTAGGTAGCAAAAACTTTCGAACTACGATCCTCGATGCAATGGACACATGTGTTCGTCTACAATTTCAATACGGTCTTTTGCCTCAAATCAAACGTTATCGCCGGCGCGAAAAATTTGCTTTTATCTTATTTATTACTGTCACTCACGCAGATTATTATCTGTTCCGCGAGATTCGATGCTTGAGAGGGAAAAGGAGAGGTTTCGGATCGGTTTATCATCTTTTCCCCATTCCGAGTTTGATCGGTGCCACGCCTGCGAGGGCTGCACAGCCTCAACTTGTCCAGGAGACGAGCGGCTAAATCCGCTTGCCGGCAGAAACAGACAGGTGCCAACCGATCAAGCCAATCCGCCACTTCGGTTCTCACGTTTTTCGTCTGTACCACTCTGGCCGAGTGGCTGTCGTTGTCGTCGCAGGAACCGACAGCCGCGATAACCGACCGTGGAGAGCCTCGAGGCGAAGGGAATAATGTAGGCCGGGCAACATGCCTCTTTATACCTTTACAAGAGTGGTGCAATAATAACTCTCTCTCTCGACACACTCTCCACGCGCTCCGTAAATCGTACTATAATTCCGATAATCGTAACAATGTAATTCGAATGTTTACCATTTTATTGGGTCTCCATTTCAAAGCAAGCATCAACACTAACTAACGAGCCACCGTAAATATTTCGACGCGGAAATGATAGCTCTTAGAACTTCGATGAAGCATCGCGCCAACGTTTGAAGTGCAGGACGTCTCGTCCATTTCCTCGGGATGGGAAAATTGAAGAGAAAAAAAAAGTTGCCCGACGGAAACTTGAATAATCACGGCTTAAAGGCTGAGTCGGCGGAATTAGCGGAGGGAAAAAATTTGGTTTCCGCGGAAGTTCGGCCTTCGGACAAGTATTTCCGTACTTTCGCGCAGACGAGCGAGCTGGATGATTAAAAGCGTGCGATGCCTGGTTAGACTTTGGTCCCGATTTTTAGGTCCCCTTTGTTAAACTCTCAACAGTCTCGATTTGCGACGTAAACTAGTGTTTAGGGGCGCGAGTGCATGGGACATTTCGTAAGCACGCGAAGCTTTCGCGAGCGTTAAGATGAGGTATGATCCTAAAGTTTCCTCGAGTCTCGAGGGACTAAATCCGTTTGTCAGTAGAACCGGACAGCTGCCAGACGAATGAGCCAATCTTCCTTTTCATCTCCACGACCCTCGACTCGACCGTTTTCGACCTGGCCTTTTGTCGCTGTCGTCGAATAAATAGGCACTGGCGCAATTCCCCGGCGATAGTGTTCGCGCGCAGGAACTCGATAGTCAGGTTCACCGGGACCTAACAAAAATATCGCATAACGTCAAAGCTTTCCAGGCACCGCGCACACTCCCCTATCCGCCATACTTCATGCCTACCTTTCGCCAAATTCAATATTCTGCACTGCACTTCCCGCACTACATTTCACCGTCAAGTGCTCCGTTGCATTCGTCTGCGTTGGACTTCGGCGGTTTGTTGTTGAATGCGTACTCCGCTGATGATTTAACCCAGTACGTCCGTTAGTTTGCACACGCCAAGTTTACTTTCCGTTTCCATATTTCACGGACGCCCCTCTTCATCGTTCCGCGCCGCCCGAATTCTCTTCCCTCTGTCTCTCGCCGCGGCCGCAAGCAGCTCCGGTTTTCACGGTTGAATCCTAGTTACGTCGCTCTATACTTCTTCCTGCCGAGCAGCGTCGCACACGCCATTGCCATCACTCGTTCATTTCCATCGAGACCTCATAGCGGTCGGCTGATCGAAATTGGGTCGAACGGGTGGCGCGCGCGCGCGCGCGCACACATGAGCGCACTCTTCGATCGTTGCGATATTTTTACGCGCCGACATCGGATGCCGCATGCAGGAACGCGGGGCGATCGACCGATTCGTGCTGCGGCCGAGCCGCGCGAGTATACGCGTTCTTAATTTCGGCCGCACTTGTATGTAGCTGCCAGACAATCGAGCCAATCCTTCGACGTGCTTCTACCTCCGTGACCCTCGCGAACGCGTCTGTTTCCGTCGTTCGTGGCCGTCATCGTTGAGTAAACACGCGGAGGCGCGACTCGGCCGCGTGGGACAGGAGAGAGACGGAAGGGCGGATGATGGATTTAGAAGGAGACAGACGGGGGATGGTGGGGGTGGAAACGTTTAGCGGCAGGAAATGCGCCTCGAGTAGCTCGGAAATGCGCCCGGCAGAAATATTCTGCTCTGCGATATCGGGGCAGCCTTGAATAATTCACGCCGCGGCATATTTTTCCCCTGCCACTTGATTCATATTGTATCGAGTGCGACCGGGACTTCAGGCGTACGCTGCGTCGCGTCGGTGGCCACCAGTTCGGGAGTCTCTCTCGTTGCATCACGGTACATGCAGTACGGTTCTCGCCTTTGCGAATTAACGCGTTCTGAACAGTCTTGCGTAAAGTGAGAATTGATGTTGCATGGCATGTACGTCATTGTATCGAAGCTGGATTCTTGAGATTCGAAAATTTGGATCGTGGAGATAGGAGGGTGTAGTGTCGGAACTGTTTGGATTTTTATAACTTTGATTTGCGGTTCAGGTCGTTTAATTGGTGTCGCGACAGTGGCTTCGGTTATATTTTCAGGTGATATGTTATGGAGGGTGGATGCACGAGCGAGACGATCGGCGCATTGCTATTCATGTAGACGTCCCACATTTTGTTTTGGTACGACTATTATTGATTACAGTCGGTCACACCTCTTTCAGTCTATCCTAGTCGCAAGATTGTGCACTATTTCTGTACCTCCCCCTTACGCGTCTTATTTTAGTATTCTTCGAGCGCGGAAAATCGACCTGGTAGACTCTCCTGGTGTCCCACATTTAATTTTAGTAATCTTCATCAATTTCAATCAGTCGGTATCGCAACGTCGCTGCAGCGGGCCGTACTCGATTTCAATCCTTCACCGGCGCAATCTTGTGTCTATTTAAGTCCGCGCAGATAGTTATCGGAGGCTTCATGCTCATTTTCTTGATCGACAGCTTCATTCGCGTTTTACTCAATGAACCACGCCCACTTATTGATCTCGAATTTTTCAAAATCCTCAACTCACACTCCAGACGAATCTCACTGTCGATTCAAATCTCCACCCGCGACGAATCGACAACTTCTTACCTCCCCGAAACAATTACCCTTAGTTCACATCTTACATCATAGCCCTTAATTTCCGCTTCACATCCCTTTCTCCTTCTACCTCACCGCACGCGTACCTACAACTCAAGTGTACCGACAAACAAACAGAACGACACTTCTTTCCGACCACGTCGACGTCACGATCGCACGCGTCTTATTTTAGTTTTCCTCAAACGAGGCGATCGACCTACTGGTAGTTCCGTCGCCGCCCCGCGGGTTCTTAAACTCGGCTAAACTCGAGGGCTAAATCCGCTTGCCGGTAGAAACGAGCAGGTGCCAGACGATCGAGCCAATCCCCCATTCCACCTCCGTGACCCTTCTCCGTTCTGGCTTCCTTCGCATCGTTCACCTTCTCGTCCTCGTACGACGGCAGACGAGTGGAGCGGAGTAAACAGATGGAGGCGCTATCCTCGAGCGCAACCCTCGTCAGAGAACACCCATCCGTTCGGAAGCCCAGCCACCAGCCACCTCTTCCCACCCACTTTCCCTCCGAACGACCGCGACCGAGTGACAGAACATAGATATACACACGCGCGACATCGACCGGCCCATACCCTACGTGCAGGTGGAATGCCTCGCCCGAACTCGCCGATTTCTCAGCCAATACTTCTGCCGCTCTGCATTCGAGACTCTGCGCCCGAGTGTGTTCGGGAATTTATTTGCGATACCAATTTCCGCCAGGCCGGCCGGAAGATTCGGGGGTGTCGATGCGAGAGGCGTGAGAGAGGACCCCGGTTCTTTTTCCTTTTTTTCTCTCTCTCTCTCTCTCTCTCTCTCTCTCTCCTTTGCAAGCGTACGATAAAAGTACCGATAGAATTTCAATCGTGCATAGTTTGCAGACTTTAAATACGACTGTATCGTTCGACTGTGCACCCAAGGTAGCGCTCTGTTTCTCAGTGTAGATATGCACAGTTTGCTGAGAGCGAGTCGTTTCGAATGGGAGCGTCGCGAAGGTTGAATGAAATTGAGTGCTGCTTGAAAGCGCGCTGCGTATCGGAATTTGATTTTTCACAACGATCGATTAATTGTAAATAAGGCGCGGGGAGCTCGGCATCGATTGCGGCGAATTTATTTTCCCGGCTGTCATGCTCGATAGGCGACTGGCAGTTATCGCGTTCGTTTCTGTCGATAAATTTGTCCCGGCCGGAAGTCGATCGTACCGAAACACGTGGGTCGCGCTCGTTATGTCGGCAATGTTCATTGGCCGAGAATACCGTGAATATTCGACGACGTCAAGTTACACGCGGTCGTCGTGCCGGTCGTGCCGAAAATTTCTCCTCGTTACAACTGGTGGCTGAGTGAGAGAAAGAGAGAGGAAGGCTGAGAGAGTTTGCGTATTGATTACGTCTCGACCCTCATCCTCCTGGGGGTGTTACGATGACGTCACGAAAAGCTTTTTAGATGTCCATGCCTGAAATATAGCCAAACTTCGTACGTTATTATCCTCGTTTGTTGCGACAGGACAATCGTAAATATTTATACTCAAACGATGTACTCTCTCTCTTTCGTTCTGATGCATACGCGGACCTTTTAAATCGAGCTGCTTACCGTGCGTCGCCTGATGTACGCGCGTCGATCGATATATTGCTCTGTAACATCGCGCGTATATACCGTCGTAATAAATATTAAGTTATTAGCTCGTTGTACTATACATATCTACGCGCGAAAAGCTTGGCGCGATGGTTGTTTCACGCAACGGCGTTTCGATGTACATCAGGGTCTCAGCAGTCAAACTGATTCACTTTACTTTCAGCGAAATTTTCATTCATGTCACCA